>OU026156.1:111771184-112396184 GCA_907269105.1 Volucella inanis
ATATGATTACTCTCGTTGCATATTGCGATTAAGGGTTTAGGCCACTCTAGAGGACGTAAAAATAGGCTCTTTTGTGATATTTTTTTCAGGAAAAATATAAATTGACTCGAATTTGTAAAAGGTAGAAGTTTGATTGATTGATGTGATAAACTGTAATACATAATTTTATAGAACAATTTATTTAAAAATGACGGCAGGGCAGCGTTTCTCAGATGACCTCTCTTCTTTGGAAGAGTCTACGGCCGTACCAACAGCTTCTGTAAATTTTGTATTATGGTGAGTCACTAAATTTTTTTTTATTGTACGTAACAGCAGCTAGAGAAGTACATAGGATTTCTTTTTTTTTTTTTTGATGTATTGTTTTTTGGCCGAATGGCACACTTCCAAAGTCAAAGTTGCAAAATTCGGAGAAAAATCGCCTGAAAATTGTTAATAACAAATGAAATATACTATATAAACAAAATTCTACGTACTTAGACAATTTATGGTATTTTTAAAGCGGCCAACTTGAAAAATGCAGTTTTGAGATAAGCGCGTTTAAATTTTTAAGTTTTCGAAATAAATTATCGGTCATATTCTTTTGGGATATTATTTTTGAAGTCCTATTGGACTATGAAAAGCAATAAAAAAATTGATTTTTTCAAAATCCTAGAGTGACCTAACCCCTTAACAGAACCACTTTCCGATCTATTAGGTGATGACATTCCTAACTTTTTAAGTCATTCATTCGAAATTAACAAAGAAATGTTTTCAAGTATAACTAGTGCTTTAATACAATTTATTTTTCTTTTTGTTTAACATATTATAATTTATGAATGCACTCATTGAAGGATTTCGTTGTTTGATATTGATATGCTATCCATCCTCTCTTTCCCAGAATATTGAATATTTTATAGGTTTTTATTGTATTATTATTTATTTTATTTTATTGTATTATCTCGTTGCAGAAATGGACCTCCAACCAAAACAATGGCTACTTAATGAATAGTTGGCCCAAAAAAATGTTGAGAATTTGGCCCAACTGGAAATTTTCCATTCTGTTAGAATTTGTTTAAATAATTGAGTTCAAAGGTTTTTTCGTGTAATGAAATGACAATGGTTCTTTCTTGTATTGCTTCTATATGATTGTAACGTTTAACTTGTGCTTCTTCATATCCCATGATATAAATTTGTGAAAATTTAAGTTGTTGGTCGGGCATTGAGGGCAAAGAGTTGATTTTACCACACGTTTGCTCTGAATTTTAAATGTTGTCTCAAAATGAGGGCTTGAGTGGCACCAAAATATGACATAAACTGAATTTCATACTAATGAATGCAATGGTTCAGGTGACGTATTTAATTTACGCAAAACATCTTTTCCAGAAGCGCAACACATACCCACTGCAGCCGACCAATTATCGGAAGCCTTTGAGCGCTATAACGTAGATATCACCGCTATCCAGGAAGTGCGATAGGATGGGCCAGAAATAAGAAGGATGAAAAACGGTGATATACCACCTTGATCAAAAAGTTCCCAGTGGCGTCACCGTTTTGCGCTCCCATTGTTCCGATATGAGCTCTGTTGTTGACATTCCACCTAAATCTTAGCGTCATAGTTTGACATTTGCAAAAGTTACGTAGCCAAGAGTACATCTATTTCTGTGTGTGTTGGCGATTTTTTACAATTTTAAAAATGGATATAATTTAGCAACAACGAATTTGTATTAAATTTTGCGTAAGAAACGGATTTACTGGTGCGCGAACGTTGGAAATATTGGAAAAGTGTTCCGGCAATGATTCTCTAAAGAAAACGGTCGTTTATCAGTGGCACGAGCTGTTCAAAAGTGTTCGTGAGTCAATCGAAGATGATGAACGCAGTGACAGATCATCAACATCGAAAACTGACGAAAACAGTCAAAAAAGAAGGCAATGCTGACGGTTTTCATGGACTACAACGGTGTAGTGCGTCATGAATTTTTGCCAGAAGGCCAGACAGTAAACAAAGAGTATTATTTAGCCGTTATGAGACGTTTGCATGAAGCAATTCGCCGAAAGAGACCAGAATTCGTGGATTTTGCACCATGATAACGTACTGTCGTACAGTACCATCATTATTCGTAATTTTTTGACGAAAAATGCAACAAATACCATCTAACAGCCACCGAATTCGCCTGATTTGGCTCCCTGTGACTTTTTTCTGTTCAACCGAGTTAAAAAACCGGTACGGGGAACGCGTTTCAGCAGCCGAGAGGAAGTAATGGGAAAATCGCAGGAAGCACTGATTGACATACCGAAAACCGAATACAAAAAATGTTTCGATGATTGGATCAAGCGCTGGCATAAGTGTGTTGCAGTCGATGGGGATTGCTTTCAAATAAACTTGTATTTTTAATTTTTTGAATACCTTCCGGGAACTTTTAAGATCAAGGTGATATACTATAGTGATTGCTATAGGGAACGATTTGCCATATGCGGCAGACTTAAGCAAGAAGTCTTGAGCTTCCGTCACATGAACAAGCATGTTATGACAATCCGCATCAAGGCTAAATTCGTAAACATGCTCCTACGGAAGACTAAAACGATGCCACCAAAGAATATTTCTACAAGGTGGGACAAAAATCATGCCATAATGTGATATGACCTAATTTTTGCAAATGGCTTCAGGTGTTATTATGTTTTGATATTTATGTTCTAAACAGATAGAGCAATGGAGCAATACACACCTGAGGAAGGCGAAATTAATGTTACTGGTTATTTGATTTTACCGCCTGGATGGGAAAGGAGGACATCTTAGTTGGGGCAGTTGGTAAGCGATGCCTACACAACACCATGTCTGACAAGGGATTTAGGCTTATTAGCTTTGCGGCAAGACGAAATACCATTATAGCAAACACGCTATTTCCTCATCTCTATACACACAAGGAGACATGGAGGTCTCGGAATCACTTAACGCTAAATCAAATTGATCATTTTGAGATAGCCTTTAGTATTCTGGGCGTTCGATCGTTCCAGGCAGCAACATTGACTCGGATCATCACCTTATTGCAACGAAGCTGCGAATGCGAATTTCCCAAGCACCACAAAAAAAAAAAGAACCGCTGTGAGAAGATATAACGTAACGTAGAAAAGTTGCAATCGCAAGAAACCGCCCGAATCATCGCCGAATGCGTTTGCTTCCTATGCCACCATTAGCAAACACCGAATACCAGTGACAACGTTGCCAATGTGCCAACAGAGACGCCGGAACTGATGTGCTGGGTTTCACCAGACCACCACCAAGAAATCCCTGATTTGATAAAAAAATACCAGCAAGCACATGCAGCTAAATAAGTATGCACAATGGCGCTGCAACAAAGGACGATAGCTGCTCATGAGCTCTACGAGCAGAAGAGACGTCAGCTTCACCAATAAAAGAAAAAAAAGTACGAGAAGCATGCGATCGAAGATATTGAGAGGTTGTACTCCAGGAATAACGTACGGAAGTTTTACCAACAGATAAAAAGAATGCGTAAAGGCAGAAAGACCTATACAGATACCTGTAGAGGTTATGTGTGGTAGAAAAACTTTTCTGCAGACTGTAGAGCCCAACATGCCGCCGTCAGGCAGAGTATACAATTTCATTTAGGCGACGATAGCCAAAACTATCTTAAAACGATAACTAACATACAACACAACAAATCAGCTGGACCTGACAGTGTACCAGGCGAGGTATTCCAAGCTGTTGGAAATGACTTTGTGGTGAGCACACACAAACTCATATCCCAGATCTGATCACAAGAGTGTATGCCTGATGAATTCCCGATCCACAAAAAAGGAGACCTCTCAACTGCACTTAGTATAGAGGTATAAGCCTCCCCAATATAGCATCTTTTCTGCCATATTGTGTCAACGTCTAAAACCCTTCGTCAACAACCTGATTGGCCCCTATCAGTGCAGTTTCAGACCATTAAAGTCCACATTCGATCCAATTTTCACACTTCGGTAGATCCTGGAAAAAAAAAATTTAATAAGTTCAAATCGATACCCACCATCTTTTTACAGATTTTAAGGCTACATACGATAGCATTTATAGCGATGAGCTTTATAGTTAAAACCATGTCGAATTTTGAATCCCTTCCAAACTCATCATTCTATGCAGAATGATAGCTTGATTACGACGTAACCGAGATCTTTTAGACAAGTTGACGCGCTTTCTTGTGACTTTTTTAACATCGTACTTGAAAGAATTGTGCGGAACTCACAAGTGAACACCGCTGGTACAAACCTTTCAAAAGTCTTGCATCTACTATGGATTGAGCCAACAACACCACAGAAGAAATACCATAAAACGAAGAATCACTCTTGCTAATCGCTGTTTCTTTGGGCTTTGAAAGCAATTGAATAGTAAGGCCTTATATAGGGTGATTCATCGTGAGGTTTGATTTTCAATAGGCTTTTTTTTATCAAACTGCTTTATAATTTTTTTTTCAGTATTATTTTCACACCACAACAGCGTCTCCAAATTGTTCAGCCGTATTACGAAAATCAGCGTTCTGGGAGAAATGTTTTTCGTGCGATTCAAGGAACTTACGGTGCGTAAAATCGACCTACTGAAACCACTACTGCCAATACCATTCGCAAAAATTTGAGTCCCAGCTTACATTAGCGGATGATACTCGACCGGTTAGACCACGTCCAGCACGTAATGAAGAGACTATAGCAGCTGTAGCTGAGAGTGTACGCGAAGACCGTGACGAATCAATTCGTAGTCGTTCTCAGCAGCTTGGCTTGGCCTATTTTACGTAAGGATCTCGGCCTAAAAGCTTACAAAATTCAACTTGTGCAAGAATTCAAGCCAGGCGATTTGAATTTGCGTCATACTTTCGGTGAATGGGCTCTGGAAAAACTCAATGAAAATCCTCTGTTTTATTGTGAAATTTTGTTCAGTGATGCCCATTTCTGGCTCAATGGATACATTAATAAACAAAATTGCCGTATTCGGGGTGATGAGCAACCCGAAGAATACCAAGAGCTACCATTACATCGATTTAAAACAACGGCATAGTGTGGTTTATGGGCTGGTAGAATCATTGGTCCATATTTCTTCAAAAATGAGGCAAATGATAATGTTACCGTCAATGGTAACCATTATAGCGCCATGTTAACGGACTTTGTGCTCCTTGAAATTCAAACATATGGTCTCGATGAGCTCTGGTTTCAACAAGACAGCGCTAGGAGCCTTACAGCGCGTGAAACGATGGACTTGTTGAGAAATTTCACGTTTTGCTACGGTAAATTGGCCACCTATATCGTGCGATATCACACCTTTGAAATTTGCCGCTTTGGAAGCCAACATTACTCGTGTTATCCGTGAGATACTAGTCGCTATGCTCGAACGAGTCGCCCGAAATTGGACTTTCCGAATGGAGTACCTCAGAGGTAGTCATGGCTAACATTTACATGATATCATTTTTGAAACGTAAATGCCATGAAATGTTCTTTTAACCGATAATAAAAACTTTAAGTTCACTTTATTTAACATTAATAATCAAACCTCACAATGAATCACCCTATATAAGACCTTGATCATAGCAGTCCTACCTTACGACGCAGAAGCATGGCCCTTATCGAAGGCGGATGAAGATATCCTCAGCCGTTTCGAGATAAATATCGTTCGGAAATTATTCGGTCCTGTTTGCGTTGATGGGCTTTGAAGGAGAAGATTAACGACGAACTATACGAACTGTTAACTACCTGGCATGGCTAGGACATGTGAGAGCGAATGGACACCAATTTTTCGGCCCCCAGAGACTTAGAATCTAACCTGGAGAAATAATACAGTAGAGGCATATTATTTGAGGGCCAGGTTCACCCTGAAGTAAGTAAGTAAGTAAGTAAGTAAATAAGTAATGTTAACGCTCGCTGAGTTAGCATTCATTAGCTAAACACTTTCTTTTGCGCTTGACCAAGCATTCACATTTCTAATTGATTCATTTTCTTGTGTTCTTCTTCTTCTTTCTTTCTTTCTTCTTTCCCGTCTCAACTTTACATTAAGATTTATTTGCGATCGTCGATGCACCGCTTGAAATTTTTCTATTTATTTTCCACAAACTTATACGTTGAAATGTATTGTTGAGTATTCGATAAAATGACTTAAATTCCACAAACATCTCATAAATTGCAAAAATGTGTAAATACATATATCACAGTTGATTGATGCACATTATGAAAAATATAGATATACATTCCCATAACCACATTGTATGTACCAAATCATAGGGGTGGCCGTGGTGTAGTGGTATATGCATAGACTCCTCAAGCAGATGGTCGCGGGTTCGAATCCCGTGCGAGGCAATTCTGTGAAAAAGTCTTTTCATAGAATTTGTATGTAGTTATATGAAAATCCCGTCGGCGTCAACTCTGACATGAAGGCATAACACTGATGTTGGAGTGGTTGCTGGCTGGGTTAAATGTAACGAACTAAGAACTAGCACGTACTTAAGACCCACTGATTGAGGATGTACTAGCTCGTCCCGTCCAGTTTGACAACCACCTCTGGGAAAAATATCGAAACCTAATACACCTGAGTTTCAAACTACTAAACCACCCGCCCGCGCCCTGGAGAAAAAGCCAGTAAAAGGGTATTCATATCCCCTTGGTGCGCGCGCGGTATTATAAAATAATATAAATAAAAATATATATAAAAAATATATATATATACACAAACCTTACACTCGACCTCTCGAACATATTGTGTTAATATGGTCTCAATCGGTGAAGTTGTTCAAAAGTTTTAAGAACATTTGTAAACGCACAAACGATTTTATATGTATACGCATATATGGTATGTTATATAGTGTAAATACTTTTGCATTAAGGATTACTTAAATTTATATAAGGTAAGCCTAATATTTTTTTCTTTTTTGTAAAACTGTTTTTTTCAATATATATTTTCAAATTTATTTTAGTTTAGCACTACTTTTAGTACAACCTTTGAGTAACGCTCAACATGTTTATCTAAAGATTATGTAAAAAAGTAATAAACGTAAGAAGGATCACTTTCATTTAATGAATTTTCCAAGCACTCAACACGTAACTTATTATTAAGTGCATCGAAATTAATTTTGGCAAAGGAGTTGAAGAATGGAAACTACATTTTTACAAATCTTTCTTAAACTCAGACACTACAGTGACCTGTTATCTGCAATTGAATTATAAAGCCCCTTAATGAACTCACAAAGCTCCAAGATGTCAATTTTAACCGATTTTTGAGGAATTTCGTCACTTGAGTTGAGGATGGCCTTCATTTTCAACAATTTTATCCATATGGTCAAGGTAAGGTTAGGTTAGGTGAGAGTGGCGGTTGGAGAACCAACCCACGGGCCTGTTGGCCCGTTGGGCTGCCACGTAAATCTACAATATAATCCTCTCGCTCATGGAACCAAATTGAGCTTATGATGAAACACATGAGACAGTTAACGTCTATATTCTTGAGATCGTTTAAGTTATTGCAGAAGAAAGCACCTAGGTGGAGTTTTCTTCTCTGGGAGAGTGCTGAACATGTACAGAGAAGGTAGAGGATTGTCTTCGCTTCCTGCTCGTCCATGGAGCTTCTACAGAAATCGTTTGTAAAGCTGCCAAGCCTTCTTGCATGCTTGCTTATAAGGCAGTGCACAGTGATGACACCTATTTAGAAAAATCAGGCTCTTAGAGCGATTCAGATCCAGCTTTCGCCAGATTTGTTAAGTCGCTAGACATGTTGGCCCGACGGTCCATCTAAGGTCTGTTATTTTATTAGCATCCAGTTTTAATAATGATTTGCACGTAGCGATAAGTACCCTTTTCCGGTAGAATAGGTAGAGTCGGTCTAATTTTGGCGAGTTCGCCGGCTCTACAATCCCCTAGAATGTCCCTGTAGCCCGAAACCTCACAAAGGTGTAGATTGAACTGCTCTGCCATCTCCGTAAGAGATGATCGGCATTCAAGAGCCATTTAGGAATTTTGCGAGACGGAGTCTAAGGAATCGATAGCGGCCTGACTGTCCGAAAATATGCGTATATCCTTTGCAAATATAACGTTTTTCTTCAGCCAGGACAGAGCTCCTTTAATCGCCAAAATTTCCGCCTGGAACACGCTACATTGAATTGGAAGACGAAAGAAGAGGCTAAGATTTAACTTTCCTGAGAAAACACCGCCACCAACCGCGCTATCAATTTTAGATCCATCTGTATAGAAGTAGATAGACTAGTCCTCCATGAAAGCATCTTCCTTCCAGAAGGATCTAGAGGGGAAACTCACATTCTTTGTCAACCGGGTTGTAGATATGGTGTAACCAATGTTTTCTGTGAGGATTCCTCATATATTAAGCATATTAGTGTAACCAAATAAATTATCTGTCGCAACTACTTGCCTGCTGAAGATGTCGAGGTGTGTCAAGTGAAACGGAATGTCTAAAGAAGCGGAGGGAGTAGAACGTAGAGCTCCACTTATGCATACACATGCTGTTCTTTGTACTCTGCTTAGTTCATTGCAACTGACTGCAATGTCTAACGCTGACCACCAAACAACAACAGCGTAGGTGAATATCGGTTTTATGACCGAGATGTATAGCCAGTGGGTTATACGAAGTTGAAGGCCCAATTTGTTCCCAATGGCTTTTTTGAAAGAAAATAAAGCTAATGTAGCTTTTTTGACTCATATTTTGCTGTTTAAGAAAACACTAAACTGGTACCGTTTATTGAAGGAGGTAAGGAGATATAGTTGGATTTTTATATTTCCTGGACAAGACGACAAGATCAGTTTTATGGAGGTTAACTCCCAATCCACAGCGCTGTGGCCAACGAGTGAATCTGTTAAGATTTAGCTGAAGGAGTTCTTTGATGGTATTAAGATGCTTACCTGAGACGGCTATAGCAACGTCACCCTGCTACTACCCGCTTTCAGATACATCAATAGTTCATTAACCACTAAGTGCCAGAGAAGGGGAGGAAGGACACCGCCGACCGTTGGGTCAATCAGTCGTTCTAGAGTTTTGAGAAGGAAATATGATGGACTTATAGATCTAAGGGACAAAATGAGAGCATTTTCCGGCTTTGGGAATGAAAAATACATTGACTTTTCTCCATGACAGTGGAATTTGAATCCACACACCTGCTCATTCGTAGGCAGGATAATATCTGAGGACCTTTATAGCTCAGGAAGTATTATTTTGTCCGGATCAGCAGACTTGTATAGTTTGACGCATGCAGCGTCCCATAGCAGTTTGTCTCTTGTAATCAGACCATGAATTTTGTTCACGGTTGCAGTAGTACTGTTTGGGTTACTACTGGCTGCGAATAGGGAGCTACCGGGAAAGTGAGTCTCCAGTAGAA
The DNA here is from genome assembly GCA_907269105.1 of Volucella inanis. Taxonomy (NCBI): domain Eukaryota; kingdom Metazoa; phylum Arthropoda; class Insecta; order Diptera; family Syrphidae; genus Volucella; species Volucella inanis. The sequence goes on from OU026156.1 coordinate 111,780,514, forward strand.
GGTTGAGTGATTCATCACTTGAGAATGTCCAAACAAATAGGCATCATAAGATTCTGATTTTGTCACAGAATGATCTCCTGGATTCTCAATCTGCTTTCCGCATTTCTTTTTTACTATATTTTGAGGGATTCTTTATAGGCGATGGTCAAAGGTTACTAACATGTTACTCGTCTATAATGCGATGGGTATTTATCATCTGTAAGTCACTGGACCAACATTGGATCAACCAGTCCAACTAATATTTAACCTGTTTTCCTGCATAATTACATCGTCCTTTATCCTCTTGCATTAGCAAATCTTGAAGAAGTTTCTCTACCACAAAGCTGCAGAATATTCGGATGCAACTTTTATTCGGCTGCATATAGTTGCCTTGAACACCCTGTACCCATATGTGTAGATATGTACGAGTGTACTGGGCAACTCGGTCTTTTCAACGTTCCACATGAGACTTTTGTCGAATTCTTAAAAACCCTACTCCATGGACAACAAATAATAATGACAACATTATTCGAATAATAAAAGCTCTCCAGCAATCCCCGGGACGAACCAGCAATCTTTGTATTAATTTCCTCCTTTCTAAATACACCTACGACTCAGGGTTAGATGTGAGTATCTACACAGCCATTACCAGTGATATATGTACATATGTATGTACGTTGGGATCACATTCACAATCCGAAGCAGACAATACGCTTGAGTGGAATGAGTTACGAGTACGGTACAAAATCAGCAAAGGCACAGGCACTGACACATACAGAGTCCGTGGTATACTCGTACTATAAACGCGAAATGGGAAAATATTCCAAGGAACTGTATCCATACTTTTATTGTTCGGACGGACGGTATGTGGGGTCTCTGTTCACTCGCCGATGCACTCATGTGCACACATACATATATGTATATATATGTATATATCATTAACTGTCTCACACTCATTCTCGGTTAAACAATGGAATCCAAGCGCTTTGTGAAGAGCCTGTCCTAAGATAAAAGAAAGAAGGCTCAAGTTACTATTCCGTTTCTAAGGCATGAACTTTGACTTTGACTTGGCAAAAGTTTCCCTCGGAACTTGGGCGAAAGAATTTATTCATTTGTATTTTGCGCACCAGATAAAAGGATACCTCACTGTACGAATGGCTACGAGTATGTGTCATTTCAATGAGGCACGCTGAGGGTTTGGTGTGGGTGGTGGATCCAAGAATGGCTTCCGTTTAACACAACTCTAAATATCATACTACTGAACTGAAACCGGTCGTTTAGTCAAGAATTGTATCCTTGTAATCATATTCATCCCTTTCACAACAGACACTGGTCACCATTTTAGTTTAGCATTCACTTGGACATGCGTCGAATTGCGAATCATATTTAATGTAAAGGGTGCGTGGACAGGGCAGTTCTAAGAAGAAATGAACGAGACCAAATCCTAAATGCTGCCCGGCCGAAGTGAAGGGTTGCTACCGCTAAGAACATTAAAATGAGAGAGTGTTGGCAATTCGTACATCATAAATTTAGTTATCATTAGAAACAATCTGAACAAGGGTTTATATTCGTTGATGCATTCTTCCCTTATTCGAAGAACACTAGGGATGACTTGTTAATCGTGTAGGTATGTGCTCGTTTCTTATTTACTTATTTCGAATCACAGTGGTGTGCTGATATGTATATATTTGTGAATTGTTATGAGTTGTGACTTGCCACCTCCCGACACCCTTAAAGATTTCAGTTTCAATCACTTCAGGCCAAATGGCTGGCCTTGACTATCGAGTCGGTAACGTAGTGACTGTAAGAAGGAATCTTTACCATACCATACTATGGGTTTAGGGGTAACATGGACTAAGTAGCATTAAACAAATTAAATCTCTCTGTGTTGTAATACTTGGGAAGAATTCACCCCTCAGTGGCTGTGGATAATAATTGCTCCAAGTGGTAGCGGTTTCTTTTGATTTGTAAATTGCATTGTAGCTAAGTGCTGTGCAGTTGTGAGAAAGCAGAGATGGATGTCATTTTCCATAACAATTATAAAGCAGTTTTAAAGCGGCTCTTTTATCGGTAGAGATTAAAGGAAATCAGTAAGGTGCAGCTTTGGCAAGCGACATATATGGATACTAAGCAAAGCATAAAAGATTCGAGCGAGTTCATGTTTTATCTTAAGAGGCGCAGGCATATGCAGGCATATGTATATGGAAGGGCATTTAGTTAGCTTTGTGTTTGATTTTTAGCGACAGTATGAGAACAACGCCATAAGTATGAGTAACATTAGCAAACCGACACAAAATTGCAATCGAAGGAATCGGCAGATATTCTATTGTGTCTTTTGGTATTTTTACATGACCGCAAAAATAAAATGAAGTGTAGGGTAAAGATTTTGGACGATTTATCCATCTATAAGATGAGACCTATACCCAATGAGCCTTTTATAGCTCAATGACATCTCTTATATCGTCGTGACGTGTTTTTGGTGTTGAAATATTGGGCCTAGATAGGTGAAGAACCAAATAAACAAACCTGGGACAAGAAACTGCGTGCACTGAAGAAAGGAATACAAATCACATCCGACTTAGTGATCCCCTGCAATAAACTACTTCTACAATAACCTAAAAAAAACTTAAGACCAACGCCTTAAGCAAGATGTTTTACGCAAATGTTAAGGTGTCACATGTTTGGAAGCACAGTTAGAATATACGAATTTCGAATTTAAATTTACGTTTATTGACTTGTCGTTAACTGGTTTTCGAGCAAAAAGAAGCTTTAAAACTGCTCTGTTGTTTATTTTTGAGGGGATTAGAGAAGCCTTAGGTAGAAGCTTATTGACTACTTCGACCCCACTGATCATGGGATTTTATGTAGGAATCTTAAGGAAGACTTCCGACAAATTCGACAAAATTTGTTTCTTCTTACTTAAGTCAAAGACAACAGAGTCTGGTGCCTAACAACAAAATGTCAGACTTTCTTCCTGTTAAAAGCGGCATACCACAAGGCTCCATTCTAGAACCAATTCTCTTCTATTTATTTGTGAACGAACTTTCCGCCCAGATTAAACATTGTTATGTAGGTAAACATGTTTGTCGACAATGTCCAAATTATTTTAAGTCGGTCCCTTAATGTGATAGATGAAGCTGCAACAACATTTTTGCAAAATTCAACTTTATTTATCAATATAGACGCCTTCGAGGGGGATACACTGATTGAAAAGATTTTTCAATCTTTCGATACCAGTTTTGTAGTACGATTTCAGTTTAGCCTCAAAATAGTCCTGTGTTTCGACGATTACTTCTTCATCGGTCTTAAATCTCTTTTCGGCGAGCACACTTTTGAGGTCTGCGAACAGGAAATATTCGCTGGGGGCCAAATCTGGAGAATACGGTGGGTAGGGAAGCAATTCGTAGCCGAATTCATTCAATTCTGCCATCGTTTTCATCTACTTGTGACACGGTGCATTGTCTTTATGAAACAGAACTTTCTTTTTCTTCAAATGTGGTCGTTTTTCTGCAATTTCGTGCTTCAAACGCCCCAACAACGCAATGTAATAGTCCCTGTTGTTTGTCTGCCACTTTTGGAGATAGTCGATGAATATTATTCCATGTGTATTCCAAAATACGGATGCCATAGTCTTGCCAGCCGACTGTTGAGTTTTTGGTCGTTTTGGACGAGCTTCGTCTCCTGCTCGCCACTCAGCTGACTACCGACTTGACTCTGGTGTGAAGTGATGGAGCCAAGTTTCATCCATTGTCACATACCGACGCAAAAATTCGGCTTTATTGCGGTTGAACAACTTTAAACACTCCTCTGAATCATTAACACATTGTTGTTTTTGGTAGACCGTGAGCAAACGCGGCACCCACTTTGAACAGAGCTTTCGCATGTCCAAATATTCATGTATGATATATCCAACACGCTCTTTTGATATATTCAGAGCCTCAGCTATCTCGATCAAATTCACTTTACGGTCATTTGTAATCATTTTGTGGACTTTTTTGATGTTTTCATCTGAAACAGCCTCTTTTGGACATCCACTGCGTGCATCATCTTCGGTGCTTGTATGACCACTTTTAAATTTTTCAATCCACTTGCGAATGTTTCGTTCGGCTGGTGCAGCGTCCGGGCAACACTTATCAAGCCATTTCTTTGCATTGGCTGCATTGTTTCCCATCAAAAAGCAATGATAAATCAACACACGAAATTGCCTTAAATCCATTTTATTTCACAATAACAAAACTTGCGTCACTCACAACGCTATCTAACGAGAACTAATCGTCCGACAGCTGTCAAATTTATACACGTATCTTTTGAAGGTTGATACTAACTGAAAATGGTATGGATTTAATTTAAGTGGTGCCCCCTCCTAGAAACGCCACTGACTTTACAGCCCATGTATTATTTGTTATACAAAATTAGGCTCTAAATAATAAGCTTTGTAGTAACTCTGCGAAGTCTAAAGCACCAGTTATTTATAAAAAAATTGTTAGATTTATCTGTCTACCCGAATATTAAGCTTAATGATAATATTGTATTCTAAAGTACGTTGAGTCTACAAAAACTCTGAGTACAACATTTAACATGACCTCAACTTGAAATACTCATGTAGTGCCACCATAGGTACAATTTATTGTTTCCTTACAACTAAAACTAGGTTAGTTACTCGTACTTTCTGCCAAATCTCTCTTGTTGTCAATTCCCTTATATGGATGTGAGATCTTCTGTAATTTGGATTATGACTCGAAAGGAAAAATACAACAACATTGTACGATATGTATGCAATGTTGAACGCCTTGACCGCGTTTCTGCGTACTCTAAGAAAATTTTCGGCCGTTCCATCATAAGTCTACTAATCCTTCGTTCTCTTTGTCAGCTATATGAAGTATTATTAACTCGTCAGCCAAAATATCTATATAACAAACTAACACGCGATAACACGATACTCCTATCTGACATCCAAAATGAGAATTGTTCGTAAGCGTCGTTCGAATTTGAACTCTCTACCCCTGAATATCTTTGATAAATTAATAATAAACCATATGCAATGTAAAAAACATAAACGCACTTGTACTTGTAAGCTCCTAACACTAATTAAGCCTTCTTCTTTTAAACAAAATCGTTATCGTCTTACAGTTGCAAGCATATATTGGATAAAATTTATGAAATTATGAAATAAAATTATGATGTGCTATTGAATATTTAAATTGTAAATTTTGGCAATAATTGAAAGAAAGAATTTAAGGACAAAAATATAGAGTTAGAGGTGCAGACAAGAATCTCAGTGCTAGGCATTTAGGGCCGTAAATCTAGCGCAAGCATTTCCCCTTTCAAATCTCAAGTCCACCCCTCTCGGACTAAAATCTCAAGACATTATTTGTGGAATAAGATTTAGCTTGCCTAAAATGTCAACATGTAAGCCTAATATGCGCCCATGCCCCAAGCCGAGGGCGACGCCACCAAAGAGTAATTCTACGAGCTCTACGAGAGAAGACAAACGAGCAATGTCCTAAGTATAGCGTAGTGAGTTTTTAACGACAGGCTAGAAAAGGCGGACATCCATGGTAGGGCAGTTGGTAAACATAGTCTACACGTCACCACGTCTGGCAACGGACTTAGACTTATTGATTATGTTGTTAGACGGATCAATATAGCAAGCACACGGTTGATCACATTGCAATTGATCAGATTGACAGCCAATATTGACTCGGATCATCACCTTGTTGCAGCCAAGATACGCCGCAACTGATGTGCTGGGTTTCACACGACCACCACCAAGAAATGCCTGGTTTGATGAAGAATGCCTAAAAGTACATGCAGCTTAACAAGAAGCGTATAAAACGGCGCTGCAATGAAGGACGAGAACCACTCTACGAGCAAAATAGACGGAAAGAACATCAGCTTCTCAAGAAGTAGAAAAAATATAACAAGAATCGTGTGATCGAAGATATTGAGAGTTTGTACTCCGGGAATAATGTTTGGAAATATTAACAAGAGGTGAAAAGAAGGTTTCAAGGCAGATGTACAGAAACCTTTACGCATAAAGAAGGAGTAGTAGAGTCACATTCGGTAAAGAGAATAAGGGTAATCTTCTAACTGCGAAAAGGCTCGACGAACCATCACCACTCAGAATAGACCATTCAACCTAGATAATGATAGCCAAAACCTCCGTACACCCACACAAAAAAACACTACGGTAGCAATATCTAAGCTTAAATCCAACAAAAGTGCTGGAACTGACGGCTTATCAGCCGAGGTATACAAGTCTGCTGAATTTTGTGAAAGTACACACCAACTCATTTTTCAGATATTGTCAGAAAAATGTATGCCTGATAAATATAATTTCAGCAAATCCTCGAAAAAACTCACGAAATCCAAATCGGTACCCACAATCTTTTCATCAATTTTAAGGCCGCATATGATAGCATTTATAGAGATTTTTTGTACAACATACTTGAAGGATCTTTTTAAAATTTTTTTTTTTCCAAAATTCGCGTTCTCTTTGACAATCTTATAGAGGACTACGCCCAATTTACGATACTCATAATCGTCTATCTGTGCAGCTTTTACGCAATACTGTCGATCGATTTATATCTACGTATACTCTTGTGAATAATATTTATCCAACAGACGATGAGTGTGACCGAGGTCTCAAATTAATCCATTTGACGCCATTCCCACTACGTGGAAGATTTTGAGTAAAGATCTGGACCTTCATCCGTATACGAACCAACTTGCAGCAGTTGAAGCCAATGGACCACCATTTGCGTCGTACTTTCGGTGAATGGGCAGAAAAGCAACTGGAATTTGAATCGACTTTTTTCCGTTAAATCATCTTCATTGATGCTCATTTCTGGCCTTATGCATGTGTAAATAGGCCAAATTGCCATTTTCGAATTAAGCACGATTTTTCGAAGCTCTCGAGACCCCATTATATCCTGAAAAAGTCACTGTTTATTGTAGTTTCAATACGTGAGACATAAATGGCCCATTTTTATTTTGAAACGTAAAGATGGAACAAACATTACAGGCAATGGCGAGCGTGACAGGCAATTGATTTGGCGCGTTTTTGTCGAAATAAGGCAGGCTATGCTAGAAAAAGTGGTGCAAAATTTGGACCGATAAGATGGCCCTCATAAGGTACAGTCGTGGTGGTCATATGCCAGAAATTTTTGTTCAAACAATAAATGTCATACAATTGACCATTTCATTAATTTTTCTTTTTTTTAATAAAAGTTATATGCCTCTAAAAAAAAAAAAAAAACACCCAATAGCGATACACAACATCGACGAATTGGTGACAATGTTGCAGCCGACAGCTATAATTTCGAGGTAGTACGCTACTTTGTCTAACTAGGCTTTGCTATCATTTCTGCGAACAACACCTCAATAGAAACAAAACGAAGTATCACTCTAGCCAATCGCTGTTTCATTGAGCTAAGAAGGCAATTGAGTAGTAAGGCACTATCACAAATAACTAAGGAGACTCTAACACATGTATACGAGTATAAGACCTTAATCATACCTGTCCTACTTTATGGTGCTGAAGCACGGACTTGACTTCCTCCCGTTGGCGTTTACGGGCTTTTCTGGAGACGATTTAACGATGAGCTATACAACCCGTACAGCGAAATTGACCTAGTCAGAAAGCTGTGCATCAGTCGCCTGAGATTGCTAGTACATGTAGAGGGATAGGACACTAATATCCCGGCCCGCAGAATCTTCGAATCTAATCCAAAGGGACAACGCAGTGGAGGATGACTTCACCGTAGGTGTCGCGCACTAAGAAGAGGATAGAGAGAGTTAGCTTTGTTAGTTGAAGCTCAGGTGCACCCCAACTGTACCGCCATCTAAGTAAGTATACGGCCTGAAAATCAAAGAAAAGACAGTGTATAGTGGCTTAAAGTTCCTGAGTTTTTACTACAGATATAATATGAGGCAGCTTTCATAGCTTGAGTATCGATACCCTAGATTGTACGGCTCATGTATTGCTGCTTACGCCTGTTGAAGAACTTCACTGAAAAGATTGTCAGATACTGTGAACAGTTGTTTTTTTTTCAAAACGTCACCAATGGTCTTTCGTACTGGATGCCCTCAGCATAAAACTTCTCATTGAAACTATATTTTTCCTCTGGTTTATGTTCACTAATACTCGTATTGCCTAGATGCAGATTTCAATCTGAGGTCGTGCGTATACTTAAAATTCATCTATTAAGCCGCACGCAACATAAAATAACTTAAAACTTAAACATTACAAAGGTTAGCTGCATGGAAATGAGCGTATTACAAATAATAAAAGGGAGATACTTTCCCGACGACAAAACTGAGAAAAATAAAAGCAAAAAAATTTACTTATACTAGGACTAGGGATGAGGGAAGGTGGACTTGCTGCATGTGTTTCTCTTTACCGAAACCATGTGGTGGAAAGACCACCTGGTGACACCCGTCCTCGTTGTTGACTGTCACTAAACGAAGATTAGTTGATTGGTGATTTTTTGGCCTACGGACCTGGTGCAGCATCAGACTTCTCCACTGGAACATATTCTCCACGATCAATTTTTCTACATCAATATTGGCGTGTATGAATTTCATGCCTGCATTATGATTTTAAGTGTTTTGCTGATGGTTTTTTTTTGACGCGATGCATCGACTTCTAAGAAAAAATCGTATGACCACCATCTGGTGGCTTTATAATACGACTCGATGGACAGGTAGTGGACGAGAGACAGATTTCGATGTCAGTCAGTTGATGTTATGTTTGCAAGAGTGCTAGACAATTAGATATCTGCTTCGAAGTTATAGGGGAGATTATCGACGTTGACCAGGTTTTAAACGAAAGTCCCAAAAAGTCACACCATTACTCGTCGGAACTGTCTGTGCTCTGCGCCTAACTGCGGTTATTTTAAATTGAGAAATCCATTTTGTCGGGGCTGGGTGATGGTAGCTCCTAACTGTTGCCTGCAACACAAATGACAGTTGCAATGAAAAAGTGAAAGTGAAAGTGATAAAGATACCATATTCCTTGCGACTTTTCAATTCGGCTACCGTGTTTCACAATTTGTAAAACACATTCTTAATCAGACATTTGCTTCCCATTTCTTCCTTTTTACGCAACCACTGCTGATCACAGTGAACGCTTGTGGTATGCAAGGGCGGAAAGCCTGGCCAAGTGGGATCTTAAGTTTACGGGGGAATGTTGTGGTGCATTAGTTAATTCATGGAGATAGAGACGGAGATGGAGAAGCGCAATCAAGCACATGGGGTGATTGAAGCTCATTTATATAGGTCAGCGGTGGGAGAATTAAAACTGAAATTTCTTCCCCTCATCTACGATGACCCCCTAATGGAAGAAATCAGACATCGTAGGGAAGGAAGCAACGAATCGATAGGAGTATACGTAGCGGTGATTCAAAATATATCCGACAGGTCCTGGTCCTTTTACCAGCAACAATCTAGGCTGAGTGTTGCAGATTTGATTAAATCTGCACGTCATCTATTAGAGCTAGATTTGGCATTCACTAGCTGAAAGAAATCTCTAGTTTCGGTTGTCAGAGGCCCAGTCGCGTGCACCTATTCGGCGTCTTAATTCTTTCTTAAATCATCTTGTAAACAATAGGAATCAGAGTGCAATGAAGTTACTTTGGAAATGCTCATGTCATTAGCGAAAGTAACATAGAAAGATTAGAATTTGTTGAAACGAAATTAATATTTAATTCGTTAGGATAAAAATGAATAGTCCAATATGACTAGCCTGTGGGACACCATATGTTACCTTTATGAAGTCGGATATTGAGGATCTGAAAATGACTCTGTACTCTCGGTCTTTTAAATAGGATTAAATTTTTTTAGTTTGAAAATGATGAGTTGGTGAGCAATTTTGTCAAATGCCTTGCTAAAATCTGTAGATATTGCAACGACTTCGTTATCATCTTCTAAAGAACGAAGCGGCATTACTTCCTTTTTTATGGATAGGGATGATATAAGATTCCTTCCAGAAGAAAGAAAAAGTACCTGTTGAAACAGACAGGTTACATGGGAGAACCGAGATGATTTACACATTCTTTTATTATAATAACCAGAAGGCCATCAGGACAGGAAGACAAATCATCTTTGAAATTGGTTTTATTTTCTGATATCAAAGAACTTGTTATGTTTAATGAGATGAATGACTCTGTGAAGAGTTTCTCATTCGTTAAAGATCAATGTTTTTTGTCTCAGCAATAAATTTGAAGTCAATGTTTTTTATAAGACTTTTAAGTTTGTAAAAGCCGGTTCTTCGAAAGTTAAAAGAAAATGAATTTCCCGCATCAACACATGTGTTGCCGGCATGTTAATCTTACTCGATTTTTGTTAACTGTAAAAATGAACGTATTTAGGGCGCGGTTAGGATTCGAACACTGAACCCTCCGATTTGGAAGCCAGTCCACTATCACTTGACCCACGGTCACCCACTGAGCTCAAAGGTTTTTGAGTATCCTGAAAATGCTTGCGCTGTATGTAGGGAGGAAAGAAAGGGAAGTAGCGATATACGTTGGTTTTACATGTTTGCAGTTTATAATGACTAGGAAATAAAGAGCTGGGCAGAGCATTTCATAAGCAAAATGGTTAAAAGTGTGGCGGCTATTACAGTTGAAGGTTTGAAGGTTTGGAATGTTACTAGTAATTCCAATGGAGCACTAGTGGGAAAAATAGCGATAGAATAGATAGACATTGCGTGGGTGTGCAAAAGCATAAGCTGATTTTGTGATATTAACAAGCGGTCCAGGGTGGAAGGAATATGATCACTTCTATAAACGGCCAGTTGATGGAATGGAATGTGAGGTATTCCAGTAATCTGATGTAGACTTGAGTTATTTAAACAGTGCACTATCAAGATTTCTGTGTCGGAGACCAAAATAAAAAAATTTAGTAAGACAAATGAGAAGAATCGTCGGAAGACACCCATTTCAGGTGAGGAAGATTGAAAACTCGTATTAGAATAATACTATTGTCCAGCATCAATAAAAAAAATCCACTGAGTGAACTACAGGTCGATTTGTTGAGAGGGGTGAATGTAACAACATTGCAACGTTTGGGGAGCGTATGCTTACAAACACATATGTCCTTACTAGCTCACAATTGTCAGGAAGAATGTCAATAGAAGTTGTATGAAAAGATTTATGGAATCCGGCTGCCCCGAATTATCTTTCAAATTTTTCGAAAAAACATTGAAAATTGGAGGAAAAACCGCAATTTCAAACAATAAATTTATTTGAGTAAGAGCAAAGACGTTGATCAGGCACACTTAGACCAAAATAGGCCCTTTGTGAAACCAGAGTATCGTGATCCATTTTTGCGAGGTGGAAGAAACCTAAAAGTTAGAGGGAAAATTAAAGAGAAACTAATTTGAGCTTCTGATAAAGCGAAGAAGATCGGCAACGTTATTTTTTGCAAGATCGCCGAGATTGTAGAAAGAATGAGGCCAGAAAAGATTCCTGGTGCAAGATAGGTCCGGGCAAGTGCAGAGGAGATGAAGAGTCGCTTCCTCTCCTTCCTCATCCATACAGCTTCTATAAAAGTCATTTGAGAGGATGCCGATCCTTGTGGTGTCTTCCGAGTAAACAGCGTCCAGTAATAATAACTATGAGAGTACTGATGTGAGAGCGATGTAGCATGAATAGTATACGGAAGCATTTGTGATCTGTCTGGTGACATAAAACGTTGCAACGTTTGTCCACCTGCTGCTCGCCTTATCAATCGTATCAATTAGAATTATATTTTTACAAGTAGCCAGAGACACGCAAAGAAGAAGAAGAAAGCATAACTAGAGAGGTCGTGTTGAGCTTTGTTAAAAGAGATGTCGAAGCACGTAAGTTAGCGAACAATAATTTGCATCAATTAGTCTGTTAATTGTTGGAAGGTCTTGTTGTTGAATCGAAGCAATAATATTGGTTTTGGATACATTATCGGTGCAAATGGAGTTTGGTTGATTTTACAAATGGGCAAGATAGAGCCGTATATTTTTGTTAGTTTGGCGTTCTCTATGTATCGTATATCAGAATTTTTTAGTGGGTGGAAGGAGTAGGTCAACAATTATGGGGACTGAATATCGGGACTAGGGAAATTATGGAAATTAGGAAACAAGCGGATGAGGAAAGGGCAAATTGGCCCAGCACCACGGATCTCGAATCTAAGGTAGTTAGGTTAGTTAGATCAGGAGGATTAGTAGATGCAACCGAGAAAGAGGAGGTTGTGTTGAGTACATGAGGATATTTGGTCAATGGGGAAACGGCAGATTGATTTTTCTGCCGGGCAATATCATAATAGCTTGCACGCCGTTGCTCCACCGTTACCTAATTCTAAAAAGACAACCAAATTAATCCTGTTGTAATACGAGTATACTCAAGGCAAACCCCCAGCATTATAGATCTCCGAAAATTCCGAGCGGCCAATGCTTTAAATGGCTATTATCGCAACAAGTGGCCAGAATCTTTGTCAATAGCTTATCCCTCCACAACTTTTCTATGCATTATAACTGAAGTGTTGAAGATCAGTGATAACGGAGACAAGAAGCCTTCAGAATTGCCACACTCAATTTACTGGGTCTTACCCACTCTCGAAAAGCCTGGTTTGACTTGAAGGCAATCATATAAAGCGGCGCTGCACAACACGAAAGCAAGCGATAGAGGGAATGCAAGGTTGCTACTCAATTAGCAGCAGTCCGAAATTTTACTTAAAAAATTTGCAAGGAATAGTCGGGGCTGAGGATATGAAAAAGCCGCTTCTCTAGAAAAATTAACCATTCAACTTGTGCAATAAAAGTCAATATTTCTACTTTTTTCTAATACTTTGTCGGAAGGAAGTATGCGTGATGAATAGAAGCTCTTCTGCCCGATTCACAAGAAAAAAGCTCTCAACTTTAGAGGAATCAATCTATCAAGGTCAAGAAATTCAGATCGATATGAACAGTACAAAACCACGTCTGGTTTTGTCGTCCTTGATAAACTCATCAGATTGTGCAGATTAAAATTTAAGACATGTTCAGACAGGATGATGCGATATTTAAGAAAATTGTACAAAGCTCAACACACACAATTTTCCAAAAGTCTGTGTAATTACCTGCGTACGTAGATGAAATTGATATCTTGGCCAGAATGCAGGTAGCAATTACTGCTGCGCTTGCAAAAATTGAAACAGAAACGAAAAAAGAAAAAGGGAAAGACACCTACGACTTTGAGGTGGTTATTGGCTCTGTCAATCTTGACTTTGCTTTTGACTCCAATAACGACGCCCTATCAAAAATCAAACGGAGAGTAACAACTGTCAATCACTATTTCTTTGAACTAAGAAGGCAATGGAGTAGATCATAATGCCTTGTCAGGAAACACTGCTGTATGGCGCAGTAGCATAGACGCAAGCCAAGGCAGATGAAGATATCGTGTTTACGGGCCTTGGGGGAGAAATTTTAACAATAAATTTGTACATCATTCTCCTGAGAATGCTTTGGGTGGCACGCACAAATGTGATCAAGGGTCACCTATTATTGAGTCCCAGGTCAACCCCGGACTGTATCGCCATCTTGGTAAGTGCCTAAATAAATAAATAAGAAGGTAAGATACCTATAATCTTTTGATTTAGAAAATTCCTATTCTCACCGCATGAGTTATCACGTCCCAAATTTTAACAAATTAGTTCCATTCGACATTTAAAAAATGTCAACAATTTAAACGCCTTCCCACAGTTGTCTCTGGTGTTTTATGCGTTTACAATACCTTATCTTGTACATATGTATACATATATCTCTCTCTTGTTATCAGTAATTCAGAGTAGAGCAGCCAGAAATACCACTGCGTTCAAAAGTGAAAACAATCAGCCAAGTTACTCAAAATTCTACGCTCCACTGTCTAAGGTCAAGTATACTCAACTAACAACTCGATTCAAAAAATTTCACTACTCAACTCGATTATCTCTCTCGAGTGAAAATTCGAGTCACGAGTCACGACTCAAACTCGAACTCAGAGGCATTATTTGAGTTCGGTTGTTTCTTGAGGAGAAGTGCCACAAATTCAACTTTTGACACCACATATGTAAACCGCATTTCCCCTTATTCTGATTGGAAACTTCCCCTGTGGGATTCAGTAAAAATTTACTCTCGCTGTGGCCATCTCTCTCTACACACATGTGGTATCTCACATATGAGTGGACATATGTGATTTGAATAACGCCATCTCATTCTGTCGCTCAACTCATATGGCTAAACATGTTTCTCTGACCGTGGTCAGTCATTCTGTTCGTATGCCCGTTAAGTACTGCTCACTTGTGTGTGCGTTTCGAAGTCACACCAAACCAAACACATACATGAAACTTCTGACGACTGGGCACTATAAAACGAATCCGTTATTCGAGTGAAAAGGCGAAAAACCACTGGCCAACGGGGAGGTGACATCACACTGGATTGGCCAGCGGTCTTCAACTTCAGCTACCGAATGTGTTGTGGCCAAATGACAAATTGAAAGCGTCCCCCATCAACACTTTTCGGTTAGCTCTTTGGTCGGAACCGTTATGAAAAACCAAGTGAGGGAGTACACATTGACCACGCCGGCTATTATAGTGCTCCAGTGGTTCCCTTCGTCAGTGCGTAATGGTATCTATACAGTTGTACGGGTCCTTCTGGGAGATTCTATGTGCGGACATGTGGGGTATCCGGGCCAGAATTCAAAGTGTCCTCTCTGTATTGTTTCTCATCGAGAGGAGAAGATTTTTCGGTGGCGAGGTTTGATTTTATTGCGCTCATGCTGAGCATACATACCATACATACTACATATACATATATACATGAGTGGAGGAAATATGATGCACAACCTGAATACGATGGCCACCCAAAGCCGCCCGATGCCCACAAAAATTTTGTGTGTACTCAGGTGCCACAAGTAGATAGGTACACATGCATACATACCATACATATCTACACATCTGTATTCGTATGTGGAAATTCATCTTCATTCCGCGCTTGTTTTGCTCTGTATCATGTCCCCCCGTGTTCCTTCTGACCCGCCTGATGGTTCTTTTCGTTTTGTCATTAAGAATAAGATGCTGCTGGTTCCTTTACAACGGTCCATGGCTAGCGAGGTGTAATTGCCCGAAGGTGATTGCATGACGTACATATGTGAGTATCCTCGCGCACGTGTGTGTGTGTGTGTGTGGGTGGGTAGAGGGGGGTAGATAAGTGGTAGAGGACTTATGGAAGGATTTAGTAGAAGGTGGAGGGCTGATATACGAAATACTTTTCTACAGAATCTTGGACGAGTACCATTTATTTTGGTTCTTGAACTTTTGCAGGATCCATTGCCACCCACGCCTACTTCAAGTTGAAGAAATAATAGCAACGTCCATTACATGGCTGTCAGATAATGTATCTCCACAGTAGTAATACTGATGACAATGTGAGCCAGAGCATGAACTTATTCATTTCCATTACCCATCAAGTAATGTATTACTTTTGGTTTTAAGAATTTTTTCGATTTACTTTTTTTTATTAAAGCTTAACGACAGCAAAAGGTAGGTTCAGGACATTTTTGCAAGCAAAGTTGACGAGAAGCCGGGATTCATCTAGCAGATGATGATTGGTTTCATAACAAGTCGCTAAATATCTAATTCTGCTCTCGAGCCCATTGCCTCCAAATCAAAGCAGACAATCAGAGCAACGTTAATTTTTTTTTTACAAAAAGCCTCTCTGGAATGTTCGGACAAACCTCATGCAACTGAGTCATTAGCAGAGGCCCTTGATTACTATCACGCAGATATCACCACCATTCATGAAGTGGGATGGAATGGTACGGACAAAAAGAGGATGAAAACCTGTGATACATATACCTACATATACGTATACTATAGTGACTGCTATAGGGAAAAGAACCAGCGCTTAATCGTGTGCAGTTTTGTCATATATGGCGGACTTAGGCAAGGAATATTGAGATTCCCACACATGAGCGGACGCCAATGCCCCTACGGAAAACAGGGACGACGCCACCAAAGATTGTTTCTACGAGCTCATCGACAAGATATATGAACAATGTCTAGGCGAATTTAACGTCGGAATAGGAAAAAAGGACATCTTTGATAGGACCGTTGGTAGACACAGCCCACACAACACTACGTCTTTCAACGGACTTAAGCTTACTGACTCTGCGGCTTGACGAGATACCACGGTTTCCCCATCTCAATATATAGATGGACATGGCGGTCAAACGCTAAATCAAATCGATTCATCGATCATGAAGGCATGCCTTCGGTATTCTGGGCTTCCGAACGTTCCGGGCACTATGTCACATCAATTAATTTCTCGTACATCGACCACAGGGCACAGATTTAGAAAAAAGATTTCTTATAGAACTGTGTGGCAATGCGAGAAAGCCAATTGGAGCGGTCTCAACAGCTTCTTAAGAAATTTTAAGTGTTCGTTATGTTTCCGCGACAACGACTTGGATGCCGCTGCTGATATGACAACAGACACCATTCACTTTGGAACGCGATCCTTCATCCCTCATCGGGTGAAAGTACCTATCAAACCAAAAGAAAATGCGTGGTACGACTCAAGCTGTAAAGAGGCTGTCAGGGTTAGAGAAACTTTTTTTTTTTTTTTAATTTACCAAGACCAACTCGACGGAAAACACCGAAAAAAATTCAAGCGAGCCAAGAATAACTCCAACGTCTTTCTTAAGCATGTAAAATTCCAAATATGACCAAAAACTGAGGCAAAAAATACTACAATGTCGCAATGGTAGTAACAATTTTTGGTCGTTCGCCAAAATCATAAGATATTGTCTGTCTCATCCTCCTTTCCAACGCTCATTTACAATGACATTCCAGCTGTCAGCTCTTTGGACAAGGCCAATCTGATTGCTGCACACTTTGCGGCCAGTTTAGTACTTTCAGATTCTGATTCAATGGGACGAATCCACTTTTGCACTTTCGTAGCAACTTAAACTTGAAGGTCTTAATATACACAAATCTGCTAGTCCAGATGGTTTATCCCCCTTCTTCTGAAGCGGTGTTTACCTCGCTGGCGAAACCACTGTTTAAGTTTTATCATCAATTCTACCGTTTAGGACTCTTTCGGAGCAAATGTAAAACAGCATTTGCCCATCCCGTCCCTAGAAAAAATCTTCTTCTCTCTCTCTTTATATAAACCCATTGCACTTACGTCGCTTCTTTTCAAGGTCATGGAAACCCTGAAAAACTGTCAGCTTATGACATGCCCGGCAGTATGGTTTTCGTAGCAAAAGCGAAACCAAAGCGTACACCAATCTGGTAAAAGCATGATAGTTGCACTTGATATTTCTAAGGCATTTAACAGAGCTTGGCATCAGGTTCTTTTGTTGAAAATGCGTGCTTTTGGGATCGATGACTTTCTTCTTCAATACCTTTCGGTATGGCAGTTACCATGTGGTCTGCAACATAAGTACATAGCTGGCCTAACACTGCTTAAATCTGGTGATCGAATGGAATGGTTTCAGCGGGAAGAGGACGTTAGCTCAACTTAAACTTAAAGTGATCGGAGAAGATGACGCGACGTTGCTCTCGAGACCAGAGAAATTGATTTTGCTTAACTCTCATTGGGAAAAGCGCAGTCCATTTTTAACTAGTCTTCTTCACCAAGCCTTACCAATCTTGAAATTTTTTCGTACTCCATTCCACAGTTTGTTCAACTTTTATGTTATTTTACAACTTACATTCCACATTGATTTTTACATTCTTTAGCTTAGCGCACCACACTTCCAAAACTCGAACTATCTGTAGATACATTAGAACAATATTTTTTAACCTTGTTCAAAAACAATATCGATATAAAAATGGTTGCATCCAATTTCGACAAATTCTAAGCTCGGTTCATTTGAAGATTTTACGATATCTGACCAGGAACTGCAACATAGATCCAGATGGAAAATAATTATGTGGTTACATATTCCTTTACTGTGGTGAGAAGTTTAGAAAGGTGACAAAAACCATATTTATACATATGTATACTCGCAGAAGCGAAATCTAATTACAATCCACATACAAGATATTCGTTAGAATGTTCGTTAAAAATAGAGGCCATGTTAGGCCACTTACAATAGTTGCAAGGCAACATCCTCGTAAATTTGGCTTAATCGGTTATCAATCAATTGATCACACTGCCATCGTTGCTAAAACACTACATATCCAAACTGAGGATCTAAACTTTGCCACTGTAGGGGCACCCTGATTGCTTACTAATGCAAATCTTAAAACAAAATAAAGGATTACATCCAGAAACCGAAAAACGTTTCAAAAATAAGAAAATAAAACATCATTCTCCCGCGAAGAAATATTTTAGATTATTCTTTCTGTCTTTCCCTAAACCCTGAATGGATCGAAACCTTTGCTAATTTGTGTATACCTAGACCAATGATTCAAGTGAGTTGCCGAACAGGAAGCTCATAAATATGAGCTCATCCATTTGGATAGGGATACTGTGCGAATGTATACCATACAAATAGAGGGAGAAATTCAATTCAACCACTCTTTGCTATCTTGTCATACCAAATGGCCCACGGAGAAACCAAGAGGAGATTCGGTTGTTTAACTTTTACTGAAATTGCACTTTCTGTGTGCAATTTACACGGAGTAACTTAGATATGAATCGAAATGTTTTGATCATTAGAACGAAAATTAATTTAAGGTAATCCAAATATCCAACGAAATCGTAGCTCTTTAATAGCTAGAATCCATCTTTGGAACTGTGTTCACATACTCATTATTAGATGAAGTCAGTTATATTTAAAGAAGATGGCTGGAGATTAAGAACGATAAAACTCATAAGTAATACGAATATAACGCAGTCATTCAACACAATATCTCACCTTGTTGTATCGCTATTTTCACCACCAGTGCTCCACCGAAATTGCCAGTAGCATTCTGTCCCTCCAAACTTTTAACCGTGACACCTGTCTCGCTATGAATGGTCATCAGTTCACCCTCAAGCCCACCTAGAAACGTAATCTGAAATATCGTGATATCCTAAGTCAAACAACTGTCTTATGGACAGCTCTTTATTTCCTATAACTTGGAAACATTTAAAACCAACGAGCATCGGTGTCTCTCTTTTTAACCCCCTTAGCTTCCCTTAGCCAACGCTATGTGCAAACATCTAAAGGATACACAAAATCGCTTGTGCGCGCGCTCACGATGTTCATGCGCTGGCCTTTTGCGTGCACATCACAGAGTTGGACAATGTATGAAAAGTTTAAAAAAATTATGACAACGACGGAGCAAGAAAACTTATGAATTGTTGCTGGTATTGCCCTACAAAAAATATACAAGTTCCACCTGAAGCTAAAAAAAAAAAACCGTATGAAAAATAATTGGATAACTCAATTGTAAAACTATTAGTAAACGAGGTAATCAAACTGAGGTCCGGAAATTCAGTTAACCCCACAAGTGATCCAGTACCAATGCCGATACGTGAAACATGAATTCTTCGTTAAGCAATGCATTAATGGGATCTTTCAGTCTGTAGCAAATTTCTTTGTTCCCCATTAGCAGATCTCCATACGGATTTTAAATATATGGTATCTCAGCGCTTGAAGCTATTGGGATTTTTTTCGTTTCGCTCGTTTCCCCGTGCTTTCACGTTGCATTTCTCCCATTACTGATAGTAACCGATGGGTTGTAAGGAGGGCTACGACTTCTTATGCCCCTATCACTTGTGCTCTAGCCACCGCTATGTACAAGACTAACTGTCTAACTAACTAACTCAAGATGCACACTATTGGCTTCGGTATTTTCTACGTACATAGCTCATGCTTGAAAGACTTGTCTTGTGTAATTGTGCAGCAGTATAAAGTTTAACTCCCACTTGTCGCTGGTTTTTGGTATGGCTCTGATCTTGTCTAGGAATTAAAGATTTTTTATTTTTTGTTTGGGAGTTCGCTAGAAGGAAAAATTATCAAAAGAAGCGAGGGATACTTCTGCAATAGTGAGGGTCTTTAACCCGATCTAAAAAAAACTTCCTGTGGTACTGACTTTCGTCATCCCGGATAGGATTGCACCTAGTAATTGCACCTATAGTAATCACCAATTTATTTGTAATTATTTAATTTGAAAAATTGGAGAAGAAAAATCCGCCGTTTGTCGGAGTTCCGGACTTTTATGTTTTTAATATGGTATTACCTAATTTCTTGGCCTTAGCTAACTCTTATAGATCAAGAGGTTTTACCCGCCTTAATCTCCTGGTTATATTGTCAGTATTCAATACTTCAGTTATTTCTATATTAACGTGGTTGAGAAGCCTACTTCTGTGCCTTTGGTCAACTTTTTTAACTTCATCTTCAACCATATCAATATTTAGATCTTTATGTAGATCAGCGTTGCGTATGTACCAAAGTGCATTAACTATGTTCCTTAATACTTTATTTTGAAAGAATTGAATTTTTTGTAAGTTTGTATGGCATGTGCATGCCCTCAACTGAATCCCTTAGGTCCGTACTGGTTTTAGAACTTGCTTGTATAGCAATAACTTATTGTACAATAGTTGGACAGGGATGAGTGTCTCTCAATAAGCCAATACATTTTACTGTATCGCATGTTCAACTGATCTTATTTTTTTCTTTACATGCGCTTTCCAACGCAGTTTAGTATCTAGAGTCATGCCTAGATATGGTATTTGGCTGTATTTGAGTATTCCACTACATTATTGTTTATGTATACTGGAATGTGTGATACGTTTTTATACGTAAAATTAATATGAACTGACTTTAGATCATTTAATCTAATCTGCTACTTTTCAGTCCATGCTGAGATACTGTCTACTGCCATTTGGAGCTTTTTTGTTGCTATTTCGACAGTTGCTACAACAGAAAGTACAGCAGTGTCATCTGCAAAAGTTGCTATAGTAGTTTCTCCACTTTCAGGCAGCTCGCTTGTGAATAAGAGGTATAGCACTGGACCTAATACACTCCCTTGTGGTACACCAGTTTTAATTTCTCTTAATGTTGAGTACACTGTCTCTTGTTTAATTCTGAAGAATCGATCTGATATATGGTATATGGTATCACTCCAGAATTGTCGAAAACTGCTTTGGCAGTTGCCTTTGTAATTTCTTGATCAATCCTTTGTGCCAGACTTTATCGAAAGCTTGTACTATATCAAGAAATATTTTAGAGCACACTTTCCCTTCAAATACTTTTTCTATGGACTTGATCAATTGTAGAGTGCTTAGTTCTAAATCCAAATTGATGGATTGGGACTGGCAATTTTTCATCAATTATTTTTTGCAGACGTTTTACCAGCATTTTTTTCGAATAACTTGGACAACATTGCTGGTATTGATATTGGGCGGTATGAAGTTACTTCGGTAGGTGATATACCTGGTTTTGATATCATTATCACTTCCGCGACCTTCCATATGCTTGGCACATATCCTAACTCAAATGCAGCATTTATAATCTGCGCTAGTTTTTTTAAAAGTTTTACGTGGAAATTGTTTTAATTTAATTAATTTCCCCTGTAATCAAATCAAAGCCTGTCGCCTTTTTTAATTTTTTTGGTAAGTTCTTCAGCTGTTATGGGCCGAATAGGTCTATCTTCTTCGCACCATACTTCGGTTCTTTGATAGTCTTTATCTTCACAAGGTTTGAAGACGTTTTCAAGATACTCTGCAATAGTGTTTGCTTTTCCTTGACTGCTTTTTGCCCAGTGTGAGCTATTGGGCTGTTCATTTTCCTTGTTGCCTTCCAGAACGAGTAGTCTGTACTAGTATCAATTGTAAGACTGGTAAGGTGAGTTATTAAAGACTCATTACTAAATTCTCTTACAGATTTCCCGTTGAGTGATGTTTGGCGACATCGTTTGTTAATCTAGATCCCCAATATTTATTATTGGCATTAAAATCCCCTCCCGCAATTAATCTATTGTGAAATATGCGGAAAAGTCTTTTAAAATCAATTTTCTTACATCGAATCGTATAGCTAGGAGAGCAGTATACTGCTGCAACATTATATGGTGTTCAATCGTATTCTTTATTAACACTGCAGCTCCACCTTTTGCACAGTTATGAGGAAATGGCAACTCAATTGTTAGTTTATTCCATTCTGTAATAATACATTTTGTACCCTTTCGTTTGTAAGTTGAAGAGGTGGACCCTTTTTCCAACACTTCGCCAGTCGGCGCATAAAATCATGATTACCGTAACACGTTTTCTGGTTCAAAACTTTTGATTTTCATTGTGCCGATATTCTGGTCTGTGATTTCTTATTTATTTCTTCAAAAAATCACAAATCCGCTGTTAAGTTTAGTTTAGTTTGGTTTATTAGTTGAAAAACAACGCTGTAAACTTATACATAAACGGGTTTTCCAATAGGGACTTGACAACTTTGAATTTAATTTGTGAACGCACTCTTTCACTAATCTTCAAACTATCACTGTCAATTTATTCAGTAAACTCAACATTTTATGTTGGTAAAGTACACTAACTAGCAGCATCTGCAAATTATAAAAATTTTCTACAGATATTCGGAGTCGGTGACTGCAACTTTAAGAGCATTAACTCCAATTTTCGGTCGTAATTCTCGCCCTAGTAGACAGTCAATAACAAGTTTAGTGCAAAAATTTGAGTCTACATATTCTACACGGCAACATCACACCGTGTCAGTGAAATACGGTCGAAGTGTCGAAAATATCGCTGCCGTTCAGATGTCCGTAGCAAACGATCCAAATCAGTCAATTCCACGGCGTTCTCAAGAATTGGGCATCGCTAAGACCACATTATGGCATATTTTACGTAAGGATCTTGGTTTACACCCATACAAGAACAAGCTGACACAAGAATTGAAGCCGATGGACCATTTGAAGCGACGCACGTTCTCCGATTGGGTTCTGGAGAAGATGCGCCAAGATGATGAATTTCATCGCAAAATCATCTTCAGTGACGAAGCTCATTTTTGGCTCAATGGGTTCGTCAATAAGCAAAATATGCGTTATTGGTTTGGTGAAAACCCACATGTGCTTCATAATTCACCACTTCATCCACAAAAAATAACTGTTTGGTGCGGTTTGCATGCCGGCGGCGTTATTGGGCCATATGTTTTCGTCGACGATAACGATCGTCACGTTACTGTGAATGGTCAGCGTTATCACGCCATGATCACCGATTATTTTTGGCCCGAATTGGAAGATATGGACTTGGACGACATGTGGTTTCAACAGGATGGTGCCACATAGCACAGCTACAATCGATATATTGAAGAGTAAGTATGGTGAGCGTGTTATCTCAAGACAAGGGCCAGTCGATTTACCGCCTCGTTCGTGCGATTTAACCCCGCTTGACTATTAACTGTGAGGCTACGTTAAGTCATTGATTTATGCCAACACGCCGACGACGTCGGAAGAGCTCAGAGCCAACATTGAACGCGAAATAGCGGCCGTTTTGGCCGAAATGTGTGGCCGAGTCGTTGACAATTGGGTTAAATTAATCGACCACTGCAAACGTGCCCGCGGTGTCCATATGAACGAAGTCGAATTCCATTCATAAATGTTTTGATTGTACTTCAAGCCAATAATAAAGTTTTTGAAATATCTCAAATGGTTTGCCTTTTATTTAAAAAAAAAGTTGACAAGTCGATATTGGAAAACCCGATATATTAAGTCACTTTAAGGCAGTGTCCAAAGTTGTTTGATTTTAAGTGTCCTGCAATAGGTGCATATCGATAGGTGCAGACATTTTTTTTTTCTCCATTGAAAGCCCATAAGTACAATAATAATAACTCTTTAGATGTTTGGGAAATGGCATTGCAAAATACTGGTCTACGAGTTAGTAGTACAATGACTTCGCAATGACACTAGTACAATGACTATTCATCATCCGAAGTTAGTGTGAGAGCAATAAAATGTTACTATAACTCGTCAGTCATAGTAAATTCTGTTCGGAATGGTTCGCAGTTACTGTAACTAGTTATTTTACAATGAAATTTTTAAAAAAAAAAAGTCTCTTAGTTACATCCAAGAGTTGACGAGCTTCAGATGAAATATGATCAAATCTACGAACATTGAAAACATACCGCAATTGAGTTGAAAGCAACTTTTAGTTTTTAAAAAAGAGTACGAGCCAGAATCCGCAAACAGTTCACAACCATATGATACTATGGATATTATTAGTGCGTTTACCAATTTGAGTTTGACTTGAGTAGGTAAAATTGCTTTTGTAATGGATAATCCACGTAGAAATGCATATATAGAGTGATTCATTCCAAGCTTTGATTTATAATGTAAAAATAAAACACATAAATTTGAAAATGAACTCAAAATTTTTATTACTGGTTAAGAGAACAATTCATGGCATTTACTTTTTAAAACGTTAGCTACGACTATGTCTTAGGGAGTCCATTCGGAAGGTCCAATTTTGAGCGACTCGTTCGAGCATAGCGACTAGTATCTCACGGATAACACGAGTAATGTTGGCTTCTAAAGCGTCAATCGTAGCTGGCTTACTCCTGAAGACCTTAAGCTTTACATATCCCCAGAGAAAATAGTCCAAAGGTGTGATATCGCATATCACCGTATTGTTGAAAGCAGAGCTCACCGAGACCATGTGCTTGAATTTCAGGAAGCACATAGTCTGTTAACATGGCGGGGTAACGGTTACCATTGACGGTAACATTCGGATTTGCCTCATTTTTGAAGAAATATGACCCAATGATTTCACCAGCCCATAAACCACACCATACCGTTGTTTTTAATGGATGTAATGGTAGCTCTTGATACTCTTCGGGTTGCTCTTTAGCCCAAATACGGCAATTTTGTTTATTAACGTATCCATTGAACTAGAAATGGACTTCATCACTGAATACAATTTCACGATAAAACACCGGATTTTCCGGAGCCCATACACTGAAAATATGACGTAAATTTAAGTCGCCTGGCTTCAATTCTTGCAGAAGTTGTATTTTGTTTGCTTTAAGGCCGAGATCCTCACGTAAAATATGCCAAGTTGTTGTATGCCAAGCAGCTGAGAAGGACGACGAATCAATTCGTCGCTGCTATAGTCTCTTCACTACGTGCTGGATGTGGTATTGGTTCCACTAATGTAAACTGGGTCTCAAATTTGCGAATAGTATTGGCAATAGTGGTTTCACTAGGTCGATTATGCGCACCGTAAGTCCCTCGAATCGCATGAAAAACATTTCTCACAGAACGCTGATTTTCGTAATACAGTTGAACAACTTGAAAACGCTGTCGTAATGTAAGTCTTTCTGTAATGACTTGCCAAACGATACTGAAGAAGAATGACAAAGCAGTCTGATAGGAGTCATGCGCGATCTATCAGAAAAAGCCTCTTGAACATCAAACCTCACGATGAATCACTCTATATTTTATTGATTATATGTAGAATTAATGTGAAAATCTCCAGTTAACTTATTGTTGAAGGTTATTCCACGATTTCTTACCTGGTTAACGTACTCAACGTAGAAGGAATTTAAAAGGATAGGGGGAAAATCAGGAAGATACACTTGATGTTTGACCATGTTCGACCACTCGAGAATAGAACATATGTTAGATCGTCGTTTATTTTTGCAACAGCATCTTCAATCACGGCAATAGGGAAGCTAATGTACAATTGGCCACGATTAACAGGAAGAAACGAATACTGTTTAATATTACATGCAACAGCTTGCAAGCGATCAGTCATGTATGAATAAATTAATTTGTTAGATTAAAATATTTCGTAAGTTTATCACAAAGTATGTTGAGATTTACACAGTCAAATGCTTTAGAAAACCAAGTAACGTTACCACAGTTGTATAATCTGAGTCTATTGCTTAAATTGCATCGTAAGAAACTTTAAAGCTGATTTACAGCTATGTCCGCACCGGAACCCTGACTTCAGAGGATTAAGAAGCTGTTTGTTTTTAATAAACTCTTTTAGTTGGTGGCTTACAATCGATTCCAAAGCTTTGAATAAAAAAGGTAGAATAGTTATAGGTCTGTATTCAGAGTTAATTTTATTATTTACAAGCCTTTTAAACGATTTGCGTCTCAGTTGTGTTGAAAAATTTTTACCCGCGATGGAATTCAAACGTAATAGTTTGATTGCTTTATATTTGGCTGCAAAATCAGAAGTAGCTATCGCTAGAAACCTCCAGCACCTCAACGTGAATAAATCATTTATGTCTCGAACCATATCTCGTTACCGTGATACTGGCAGCGTTGCAAAACGCCATTGAGGTAGTCATAAAAAAACAGCATCATCGGCAGAAATGGTTCGGAAAGTGAAGGCTCGATTTGATCGAAATCCGCGTCGAAGTGGAAGAAAAATGGCTCGTGAGCTCAACATATCGTTGGAACGGATGCAGCACAAGCCATTGAAGTTTCAAAAAGCACACGATCTTACACCGCAACAGAAAAAAGTTAGATTCGAAAGAGCGAAGGAGTTGCTACGCTTGAACGAAAGTGGTGAGTTGCCGAATTTAGTTTTTTCCGATGAGTCGCCATTTGTTATCGAGCAATATGTCAACAATATGTTTACTTGCCAGAGAGGTCCTTTGAAATTTTACACCTTCGAACGGCCACCAGAAAGCACGCAGCACCGATGGTGATGGTTTGGGCCACCATAACCACCGATGGTCGCTCTCCGTTCGTATTTTTGGACCGCGGCGTCAAAATTTATGCGGTCGTATACCGTGAAACTATCTTACAGGCAGTATTGAAGCCTTGGGCAAACAATCGTTTCGGTCGGAGACCGTGGACATTTCAGCAAGACTAGGCACCGTCTCACAAAGCGCGCGTCAACCAAGATTGGTTAAAAAACAATATTCCACACTTCATTTCTTCGACACAATGGATTGCAAATTCTCCGGATGCAAATCCGTTGGATTTCTCTGTCTGGAGTATTTTGAAGTCGAAGGTTGGCACTAAAAAATACCAAAGTTTGGACCACCTCAAACAAGCACTTCACCGGGAATGGGCCAAAATACCGCAGAGCCACTTGCGTGCTGCGTGCGATGTTTTCTTCGGCCGTCTCAAGGCCATTATTCGCGCCAAAAGTGGACATATTGAAAACTATAGATACAGTTTGAAAATTGATGTATTTTCCAATATTTTTTGCCTTGGCACAATAAAATTTATCAAAAGGGTGTAGTGGTGCTTATTCACGGCAATACTTCGAATTTCACTCCACAAAATGTTTGAGGAACAATTGGAATTAAATATTTTGTTATGGTAGCTCAGCTCAGCTCAGGTTAGTGACAATCTTACGATTAAATTTAAAACATCTAAGCATTTCGTCACAGCTGAAACGTTTCCAACATCTCTCCTTTTTATTGCCCTAAGAATGGCATACGAAAGCCAAAGGCAGCTGTGCGGCTTTATAACATGGGTCTTAATTGAAACATGTTTGTTAAAGAGGTAGTCAATAGCAATGGTCAGGAATTCAGTTTGTTAATTGAAGTCAGGTGTCAAGTAGATTGAGTACCCAATCAATGAAAACTTTCAACGTTGAGATTGCGAAAATCACGATACTGGATGGAAAGTGTAAGTCAAAGGTTGCAGAGACGAGATCATGATACGAAGAAACGGGAACAGATAATTGGCTGGAACATTTAACAAGCCTCACATCACTCACAAGAAATACATCTAATAGAGACGGCATACAATTTGGTTTAAAGTGCGTTGGTTCAGTAACCTTTACAAAAGAAATGCCAAAAGAGAGTTCATAGAAGTTCTTAAATATTTAAATCACCACAATGAATGATGCGATGCTTTTGTGCGCCGGTGCATTGTCTGGCAAAAACAAATTTTTTTTCGCTTCATGTGAGGCCGTTTTGCAGCGATTTCGGCCTTCAATCGCTCCAATAATGCACAGTAATACTCGCTGTTGATGGTTTTTTCTTTTTCGAGGTAGTCCACGAAGTGTATGCCATGACAATCCCAGAAAGCCGACGCCATAATCTTTCCGACCCATCGAGACTTCCTCGGCCGCTCCGGAGCACTTGTGCCGGCTTCAGTCCATTGCCGGGGACTCATTTTGTTCTCAACAGTTACCAATCGACGCCAAAAACGTTCGCCCAACTCTGCATCAGCAAGTCCAAACATTCTTTCGAGGTGCTCTCGCGTTCGTGTTTTTGGTCAGGAGTGAGCATGCGCGGCATCCAGCCTCAGGATAACTTTTTCATATGCTAAATAATGCCCAAAATATGGCGTGTGCGCTCAGTACTAATCTTTGTGGTATCTGTTAGCTCGCGTACCTTCACTTTCCGGTCAGCCAACACCATTTCATGTATTTTTTTGACATTGTCCTCTCTAACCGAATCGGAGGGCCTGTCGCTGCGGTAGTGGAGTTGCGTCCACCACGAAACTCTCGAAACCAATATTTGACGGTGTAATCTTACGGAGCAGTAGCCCCATAATATTTATCCAACTTTTCTTTTGTTTCCATCACCGTTTTGCCTCTCAAAAAACAATGTTTTATGAGAGAACGAAAATCGTTTTTGTCCATACTCAACATGATGCCAAACAAATTAACAACAATCAGCTGTCAAAACAAAACTAAAGACAATATCGCACTGAAATTTGGCATGTCTGCCTAAATATGAACGGATTTCAAGGCATCATAACCTTTTTTGCAGTAGCAGCGCATTATGGCGGTCAAGGAAGTTACTTTTCACTCCTCCAAGTAAATATACATCCTGCACTTAATTGTATGTTAAGCTTAAGCTAATTGACATCTGTCAAATAATTAAGTTAATTCTGGCGGGAACTGAAGTAATTATCTCGCGCAAAATCTTAATCAAAAATATGTGAATTCCTTCTTCATTAGCTAATAAGACGTTGTTTAGTAAAGACCAATTTAAATACATAAAACCATAACAAGTGGCGACGAGGTGTTAAAAATGGAAGAAGCGTTGCAAAAACTAATTTCATCACAAAACCAGTGGATGGAGCAAATATTGTCAGAGAATAAAGCCACAATAACACAACTTATTAGCCAAAATGCATCTATTCGTCCAGCAACTATTCCTCAGTTTCACGAATTCAACTCAAAAAGGAATCTTGGGATAGCTATCTTTTTCAGCTCCAGCAGCATTTTACGACGAATTCCTTGTATGATGACAACCTCAAGAAGGCGCATTTTTTATCGACTTGTGGAAACCAGATAAACGCCTTATTCCAGAAATTGATAGGAACTGAAGAGGTAAGTAGACAAACTTTTAAAGAATTTTCTGCGAAACTTACGAAACATTTTCAATCTAAACTGCACATTCTGGCATCGAGGTGCGAATTCCTACAACAGAAGATGGTTCCTGGTCAGTCCTACGCAGAGTGGATTGCGGATTTAAGAGGTCGTGAAAGAGATTGCTCTTTCGTGTGCTCTAATGCCGATTGCAACCGGATATTATAATCAGGGACATGTTAGTTTTTTACACACCTCACGATGCCGTTCGCCTTGCTGCAACGCAGAAGAAGAACCCTACGTTGGATGAAGTAGAAGAACTGGCAACTGCCTTTGAGTCGACACACCAAGCATCCAGCACATTAAAGGAAAGCAATATTGCAAACGTAGCAACGTCCTTGGAAGTGAATTACATCAGTGGACCAAGCTACGCACAACAAAGTAAGTCGCATGATAATTCACACCATAGAAGTGCATGCAAACATCTTCAGTCAATTTGCGATCTTTGCCGCCGACGCGGCCACATTCGAAGCGTTTGCTTATCGGTCAGGCACGTTGTCAGCCCACAGTCTCAGCCGCGTACTCTTTCGAAGTATCGGGTAAGGAAACAACATAATTATAACACAGTAATAGAAAGCAGACAGAATCTGCACACTCCGTTAATTCGAAATATACTGGGACAAATTATAGTGGGTGCAACTCTGAAAAGATATTCTCGGAAATGGTATATTCCGCACAATTAAAGACCGAGGTGAACAAAAACAAAAATTTTCGTAGATCTTTGTGTCAATCAACGTCATTTAGCTTTTCAATTAGACACCGGTGCTACCTGTTCATTAATCAGTCTTGATGTGTTTGAGAAACAAGGCCGGCCTCCATGCAAGCCGACATCACGAACGCTTCAGACATATGGAGAAACACCTGTGCCGATTAAGGGAGTTATGGGATGTTTGTGTTCAATGGAGAAGGTACACTGGAACATTACCACTGTTAGTTTGTGACATTCAACGAGGCTCCAACATTATTGGTTTGGATTGGTTTCAAGCCTTTGGTTTACAAATTTAAACGGTTGACTCTAACTCAGTTTTGCAAATAAAAATAGACTCCAGGGACCGATTATTTTCGGAGGCAATGTCTTTGTGCAAAAAACACGAATCTGTTTTTCGACCAGGGTTAGGATGTAGTACATCATATAAAGCACATCTCACGGCGAAACCAAATTCTGCACCCAAATATTTTAAATATCTTCCAGTACCCTTCGCTCAAAAAGAAGCAGTTCGCCAAGAGTTTGAGCGAATGCAAGCCTTAGGGATATTGCGTCCAGTGGAATGCGGCCACATCTATTGTTGTAGTGAACAAGGCAAGAACACTGCGCATATGTGGTGACTTCAAGATAACTACGAATCCCTATTTAGAAATTGACCGCCATCCGGTTCCCCGCATTGAAGAATTGTTCCACAAACTACAAGGTGGACAGTATTTCACTAAAAACAAATTTATCAGAAGCGTAATATATCTCCAGATTCCCCTGGATGATAAGTCTAAAAAAATTAATGTTATATAGTAAGTACCGAATTTGGATTGTTCGAATTTCAGCGGTTACCCTTTGGAACATCCAGCTCCACTAGTATTTTTCAGCGTTACATGGACCAACTAACTGCTGATTTAGAGTTTTGTACGTCATACATAGGCGATGTAATCGTTTCCGGTAGAACAAGTGCAGAACATCTTAGCAATTTAAAAATATTCTTAGAAAGGTTGGAGAGTCATGGTCTGCGTTGCCGTTTAGAAAAATTTAGGTTTGCGGAACCTGAAATTGAATACCTTGGTCATATAATGACGGCGCAGGACATAGACCTTCGGAGAATCGGGTTAAAGCCATCTCAAGCTCACCTGAACTGAAAGACCTCAAAAATCTGGAAGCATTTATCGGGAAAATCAACTACTACAACAAGTTCATCGACAACTTCGCTAAAATAGCTTCGCGTAAAAGGCGAAACTTTCAAATTGGGAAAAGAGCAACAGAACGCTTTCCATCAGTTAAAACGAATTAGTCTAGCTGTAGACGCATCATCCCATGGAACTGGCGGATTCATCCCCTACATCTTCCCAGATGGAACCGAAAATCCTATTGCCTTCGCGTCAAAAACTTTGAATGCTGCTCAAAAAAGATACAGTCAGATAGAGAAAGAGTATCTATCCATCATTTTTATTGTAACCAAATTCCACCAGTATTTAAATGGTCGCCAATTTGAGTTAGTCACAGATCATCAGCCGTTAGTGACAATTTTCAACCCCAACAAGAAGTTACCCCATATGACAATTCAACGGCTCCAGAGATGGGCAATTTTCCTGATGGGATACACATACACAATCCGTTATCGTGCAACAAGTAAGCATGGGAATGCCGACTGCTTATCACGGTTGCCGATGGGACCAGATGAGGAGTTCGATCAATCAGCGGAGTTGTGTCATCAAACCGAAGATGAAACAATGAATGGATTTCCTATTAATGCTAGTTTGATTGCGAAATGTGAGCATTCAGAGATACGTACATTAATTAACTTCGTGCAGAAGGGCTGGCCAAATCGGTTGTCAACCACTCAAGATCATCTGCTTCCGTAGTAGCTTAGTTTAAATGCATTTTTTATTTTTATATATATTATTTCTTATAGGCTAAACAAAAAAAAAAATGCTTAAAATTTAGCTTAATTAACTTAAAATTATCTTAATCTAACTTACTGGCCCCATGCGGGCGCTCTAAGATAAGCCTAACGCTTAATCTATGTCTTCGACGCATCTTACAGTCTATTCTTATTTTGATATTTACATTAATTAAGCCTAAAACTAAGAAAACAGATTTTGGTAAAAACTTAGTACTTGTTGTAATATAAAACTTAAAACTAAAACTTACAAACTACCTAAAATAAATCTTAATATACTTAACCTACTTACATCTAATAAACAATTAAGTTATATATTTTATTTATATATATACACATAATATATATATACTTAATATATAAATATATGTATATATATATATATATGTATTTTTTTGTTTTTGTTTTTTTTTAATAATTTTTTTTTCTTAAATCTAACTTAATCCTATCTAAAACTATGTAAGTCGGCCATGACTAAAATCTAATAGGCTGGCCAACTTTGCTTCACTCGAGGAAGCTACCTAGTAATTGAGGAATTCGACGACGAAGCATCCTCTCCTTCAATAAGCCACCAAAATTGTTGGTGCTGCCGAGCAACATCTCTCATGTCGCGACTCCCTATCGCCCTACTGAACCGGAAACGCTCCGCACTGCCGTGTGCGACATCTCTGTCGTAGTTGACTCGCCTGTCCGCAGCTGCTCGAGCGACGTGGAAGATTAACGGCACCGCTAATCTGTCCTGGATAAAGCCTTTTTTATCAAGATAGAGGAACGCTTCTGGTTTAATAAAGCCGTCAAGGCGAACTCTCTCGTAATACATATAATTGCCGTAATAAGCCCCAGAGATCAGGTTGTTCGACGAGGTCATTGCTCTTGCAATGTGTCTTCGAATCAACTTAATGACAAAATTGTCCACTCTTATTAGGTTCGCCCTATTGTACAAAACCCCATTAGTATAGAATTTTATGTACTCAGACTCTGATGTTCTGTAAAGGCGAAGACAAGCCCTAAGGCAAGCCCTCTCAAACACCTGAATCTTTTCCAAAAGACTTGCTCTCACGTTGAACCACACAGGACAACCAAATGTTAGCATAGGCCGAATAAGGGCCATGTAGCAAATCACCTTTACCCTCGCATCGAGTTGTCTGCTATAAAACAGTCTCTTTGTAAGGGCAAAAGCTCCTCTGGCTCTGGCCAGAGCAACATCTATATGTTTATTAAAATACAGATATTGATGCAGGTATCCCAAGGTATCTGACTACATTTCGACAAGCAAGTGGTTGGCCGTACTGTCCCACCATCTGAAACTTTCGCCAATTCTTTCTGGTATCCGCAGAGGCCCCAGACAAAGGCGTCCTAAAAAGAATGGTTTCCAACTTCTGAAAGTTGATCTTCAACTTCCAGTCATCGCAATATTGTTTAATTTTATCGAAGTTACGTTGCAAGAGTATGTTTATGACCTAAATCGTTGGACCTGATCTGTACGCGATTAAGTCGTCTGCGTACGCTATGGCATGGTGAAGTGAACCTATCAAATCACTTGTGTATATTGGTACCGTTTTTAACATGAAAAGTTCCAGTAGAAGTCACATCGCCATTCTTCACGATGAACTGTCTATCTGTGAACATATTGAAAAGAATATACAGCAATGGTCTGCTAATGCCCAGCCTGTTCAGCTTGTAGAAGAGACCCTCTAACCATACGGTATTAAAGCCTTTCTCCAAGTCAATCAGGCAGGCAACAGTGCACTGTTTCTGGGCTTTGTTCCATTGGATATCGGAAACCAGTTTAGACGCGGCGTGAATAACATCATGCCCCGCCTTGAAACCGAATTGATTATCCGGAACTAAATTTTTGTCCTCAACGCACTTAGTCAGAACCCTATTGATAACCTTCTCGAAAACCTTACTGATGTTTGGAAGGAAACTGATCGACCTAAGATTCGCCGGATTGGAGGTGTCTTTATCCCTTTTGGGGATGGGATGTACCACCGCAGTTTTCCAATGCGTCGGATAATGTGCATTATTCATTGCATTGTTAAACAGGGTGTAATAAATGTCCACCGCTTCTAGAGGGAGATGTCGAAGCACAATGTTCGGTATATCATCGATTTCCACAGTTTTCTTACTTCTGATTGTGTCGAAGATCGTTTGGAGCTCTTCCTTCGAAATGAACGGGGGAAGTTCCCTTTCATTGGCGATGACATTATTTGCCATATTCTCATCACTGAACTGGGTGAAACCCGAGTTCTCGATTCACCAGTTCACTATTTCGTTTCAAAGGTAGAAATTGTGCACAAGGACTCGATTTTCCAAGTCGTGGTTAGGGCCAATGATATTATTCGCCCTATATACCTCCTGATCCTCAATCACAAAGAAGTTGTCATCATCCGCCACCCTATTTGGATCTATGCCTGCTGCCAAAAGTATGTTTTCGTTGTTTGTCGTTTGGGCGATTTTGAGACATGAAAGGTCGTTTTGATCTTTCCTCCGAAATATTTTATTTATTTGCGGGAACATATTCGGGTTGCTGGTATTAACAGCCCGAACCTTGTTGTTCCAATACAAACTTACAGAAGCCCTGTAATTTTCTTTTATTAATGTTTGGAGGTTTTTGATCGACGACTTTAATGTCATAATCTCCGGGTTATGTCTGTCAGTAAACCATCTGTACAAAGTTTTTAATCTTGTCAGCAGTCTACTTTTATGTCGATGCAGTGCGTCTATAGTTGAATTGCGGAACAAGTCTTCGTTGTCAGTATGTTAATACCGAGGTATCGTTTTGTCCATTGTTTATTTGATTGTCTCGTCCACTACTTTTAGATATCTGTCAATCATCTGATTCCGTATTTTCGTAAAAGGTTCTCTTTAAGGACACTGGAAAATAACCCACATAAAACAGATTGCACGTCGATA
This sequence comes from Volucella inanis, assembly GCA_907269105.1. NCBI lineage: Eukaryota > Metazoa > Arthropoda > Insecta > Diptera > Syrphidae > Volucella > Volucella inanis. Next base: position 111,815,230 of record OU026156.1, read on the forward strand.
CTGCTGGTGGCCGAATATTGATGATCAAATTAAGAAAACTATTGCCAAATGTAAAGCATGCCAGTATAAGCAACAATCCACGCGCTACGCACCATATTTGCTTTGGAGGGTTTTCCACAAACAATCGTGTCCGACAATGAGACACAGTTCACGTCGAAACATTTTCAACAATTTTGTCGAGACCATTTAATCCTGAATCTAATAGCATAGCCGAGAGGATGGTGAGAACATTCAAATCAGCCTTTCTCAAGGCTATGGAGGATAATTGGAGAAGTGAAGATGCACTTGTGACATTCTTATCTACTTCTCGCACAACTCCGGATGAAGTTGGAGTATCTCCAGCGGAAAAATTACACGGGCGCCAGCATCGAAGCCTACTATCCGCTATTTTGCCAACGAAAGTATTCGCTAAGGTGAGATCAGATGCACAGAAGTTTGTCGTCGGTCAAACTGTGTTTGCTCGAGAGTATGGACGGGGGAAAGAACTGGATGGAAGAAGTCATCAAAAAAACCTTGGGACCTTGTTTTTAATTCAAACCAGCATAGGAATTAAGCGTTTGATGATTTTAACTTTTTGAAATTTTTTTCGTTTTCAACAGGTTCATCCACAAAGTCAAACCACCCAATAGATGCCATTGAGACGGGTTCACCGCTCGATAATCCGATCGTGGAACGAGAACTAGTAACCGAAAGTAAAGGAGCATCATCAAATTCGGATTACCAACGAAATCCACCTGCCGATGAACCACTGGTCATACGGAGACCGAAACGCCTTCCAAGCAAACAAAGGGGATAAATGATACATTCTATACCTTAGATAACAAACACTGTAAACAATATATGTATGTTGTACAATGCACTTAATTGTAGCTAATTGACATCTGTCAAATAATAAAGTTAATTCTGGCGGGAACTGAAGTAATTATCCCGCGCAAAATCTTAATCAAAAATATGTGAATTCCTTCTTCTTTATTCATTAGTTAATAAGACGTCGTTCAATAAAGACCAATTTAAATACATAAAACCACAACAGTACGAAACAAAAATAAAAGAAAATTTGTACATACAAAAATAATTAATTACGATTTTCATAATGTTCACTTCCGTAATGGGTATATTCCGCACTATTCTCCTTCCAACCATGTGATGGCAGTTTTTTACCATTTAGTCGCCTTTAACCACAAGCAGGTGGCGAACTGCAGCAACAGAACACGTCAAATCACTTCCCAGCCCTTACAAGTTTTAGAGTTGAGTGAGATTTGGCGATTTTTCACAACTGATTACTGAATATTTCGACTTCTTAGCAAACCAGATTGCTTCAGTATCTGATACTTTGGTGACATTTCTGTATCTGTCCCTTATAGATTCGCCAGACGTTATTGCGTTAAGAAAATCGATTTTTTTTTTCATATTTCCACAGTTTAGACTTATTCCAAGAATATGTATGCCCTTAAAAGAATTTTTCAAAATTTCAATTATTTTATGAGTTACAGCCATTTTGGTGACGCGGCTCTGCTCAGACCGGAGCAGAGGTCTGATCGGAACAAACTTGTCTCAAAATTGCAAACGCGTTTTTTCTCAAAACTCTCGAGAGTTGGCGTGCAAGATATGCATCTCAAGTTCTAATGCACCGATTTATTTAAAATTTGTTGTTAATGTTTCTTGAACATTTCTCTATCGCTCAGATCAAAATTTTTAATTTTACTATTTTTGAAAAATTCGAAAAAAAATTATTTTTTGATGTTTGGGCTATAGCGGCGTTTTTACCAATTAAGAATCCGTTTTGCTTTTATGTTTCTGATGACCAGAAGGGTTAAAATCATGCACGCCAAGACAAGTTTTTTTACGATCCCCCACTTTGCCAGCTCATAACTTTGTGAATTTTGAGTTGTTTTCGGTTAATTTCTTATATAAAATCAAAATTATCAATAAACAAATGATAAACAAAATGGATAGTAAAAATATTTTTTGTTTCGTTTGTAAAAAGCTTCAAAACCGCCCGAAATACATGCCTCTAGACTGTTGAGTTTTTTTTTATCAACGTTACACACACACACAGTGCATTATGGCCGTAGTACTTTTTGCGTCTGATTAAAGGAATTTCTGTTATTGGAACTTCGGGATGAAACCTCTGTCAGAAAGAAAATAAATCTCTACTTAGTCGTGGGTACACTCTTTTAAGCGAACTTCATCGCATCGAAGGAACCATGAGTTGGAGACTGGTAAAGTGTACTTCATTTTCCTCTCGATGTCGTCTAATTATTTCAATAAACCGAGTTCCACTAAGATCAGATCATTGATTTTTGTTACTTCTGTTCAAATTCCGAACCAAATAACGAGGGCTAATTAGAAAAATCTCAAAACTGAAATATTTTATACACCAACCCTAATGATTGTTGAATATTTTTGTTAGAACTTATAGCGCCATCTCTTATTTACTAGAAAACTATCAGTGATCTAAGCACAATAAAACAAATTTTTTCTTCGAAAATAACATAATCATAATCTACCTTAAGGCGCAGAAAAAACATACCGATCTTATAAGAATCCTTCATGGGACGAAAATCACCCAGTAACATCCGCATTTCTTCAATTAGTCCTTTCTATGAGCTGTGCTAATTAGATTTTTTATAATCCAACTCGAATGCTATTCTTGTACTTATTTTTTCTGAAGTATTATGTTACATTCGTACACCCTGACACACAAAATTGAATGAATATGGAAATAGTGTTTGAAGAATGAAATTGCATCACTATATGAATCTACTCTTTGATTAAGCAATTCTAAAAGCGTACACATCTTCAAAACAAGTCCATCAAAAAATTCACAAACTAAACTTTAAGGGGTTTGAATACCCTTAAAATGTTTGTGCACAGCGTGGACGTAGGAAAATCAGGAAGGAAGAAAAAAAAAACCGATGTTTTGGTTTTAAAACATTGGTTAAAACATTGGTTTTAAATGTGTGCAAGTTATAATGAATAGGAAATAGAGAGCTCGGCAGGGCATTCCATAAGCGAGCTGTACGGCTTAGGAACGAATCATGATATTTCAGATTACGTCAGAAAGTGGGCTTGAGGGATATTCATAGCGAGACGGGTGTTAAGGTTGAAGGTTTGAAGGGGCGAAATGCTACTGGTGATTTCTATGGAGCACTAGTGTTGGAAATAGCGATAAAGCAAGTTGAGACATGAGACATTAAGTTGGTGTTCAAGGGTGTCAATTGACCGACCGATATTAGTATCACTTACATATGAGTTTTATCGCACGGGTTTGAATCTTCTCTCACAGGTGCATGATGATTTGGGAGAACCTGACCCGATGTGGGCATTGTAATTCAATTTTGGGCGGATGAATGCCTTATATGTATATTAATTCAGAAGGGGTGAAATATTTCTAACATCGCTTGCGAAAAACATTTCCCATCATTTTTGGAAACATCGAATATGTGGCCATTCCAACGTACACTTTGGAAAGCTCTTCGGTTTCGACGACATCATTGCCATTCATCGATAATTGCTGGGTTTCTCAATTTCGCTTTAATGACAGCAGACAGCATTGAGTTTTGGAATTCCACTCTGATGATAGTTCCCCAGTTGATTACATTGTTAATATCGGAATTCAATGAGCTTAGCATACGCTGCCGTTCCCGTTCTACAGCTGAAGAAAATTCGGGAACGAATATAAAAAGCAGAGAGTACAGTCATCAGCAACGGAATATATTGGATTAGAAATTAATTAAAAAGATTGTCGGAGACAGAAGGAAGTCCTGGGATATACCATCCAAGTCGACTTGAATTGAACGAAATTGAACCGAAAGGTAGTTTGAAATCCATTGAAGAAGAGAATCATCGACCCCAAAAGCACGCATTTACGACAAAAAAGCCAAATGCCAAACTCTGTCAAATTCCTTAGAAATATCAAGTGCAACTATCATGCTATTAACAGATTGATGAACGCTTTGGTCCCACTTTTCCGTGAGACATGTCATCAAATCACCAGTGGACCTGTTGCTATGAAAACCATACCGCTGACGGTTTATCAGCGTTTCCATGACTTTTGAAAGAAGGGACGTAAGTGCAATGGGTCTGTAGGAAGAGAGAAAAGAAGGTTCATATTTTTTATGGCCAAATGGAGTTTTCCCTCTACACGGAAAGAGTCCCAAACAGTAGAATTGATGAACACACCGTCCTTCGGGTGTCGTCTGTCCGAAATGTCGAAATCGTCCGTAATGTAGATTTCAGTTTGAGGATACATGGATACAATTCTTTGAATGGAGTCAGACAACGCATCTGGACTGGATACCAGCGTTGTATTCAAAAATTAAACCAACCATATACTTGTACTGAAGTCTAGGATATACTTTGCGGGATACTTACTGCTTACTATAGCAATTCCTATCCAGAGATCCAAGTCAGCCAAGAAAATTCAAAAGCGGGGTAGTTCTCTATTATGTTCGAGTGCTCTACAACACAAAAAAGTGTGAACCTGTGACAATTTCGTTGATTAATACGTGACAGTCTTCAACCGCCTTCGATCTGCTTGATGTCTATGTATTTACTTAGATTGCAATATAATGAATGGCTATAATTTGACTTCAGTGACGACATGTTCTGAAGAACTGGTACATGCAGAGGTCTTCACAAAAGTCGCACCCAACAGAACTTATGCTGTTTTGTAGTAATTAGATTTCACCAATCATTTAAGGTCGATTTCAGTGAGTTTAAAATCGGTTTATTGAATTAGCATGGCCTTCTTATCGCAGCCTGTTTCTCGGACTGAGGACATAGTTTATACCAAGTGGAACAGACCGTGAAGATTCTATGCATATTTGTGTAAGCGTAATGCATGGCCTTGGGTTGTAATAGTAGAGAAGAGGGCGGGCAACTAGGAATTTTTTGTTTCAGTTTGCAACATTTTCAGTAAAAATTTTCAAGTTTAAAGTTAAATAAAAAAAATCAATACTATTTAAACCTTATATTTATTTTTATAGATTCGGGCCTGATAATAAAGATTTTATGTTTCAAAGACAATTCCGTATAATGATGACAATTTCTTTCAAGACATCCTTTAAATCCGAGTCTTATGGTACATTTGCAAAATGGAATGGTGGGATGACCACAAATTCACGATCAAAGAATGTCTTCAGAATTGCTTATTAATTTACTCATAAATATAAATCAAATTATACATCAAGACTTTAGCAGAGTTTTGCTGAAATATCTTTTCAAAGTTGTACCCGAAAAACAGCTACAGTTCTGCAAAATAATCATCGGGCTTCAACTCATTGGTTAAAAGAATATAAGCCTCTGGCAGAAATCTATAGAATTTTTGAACCATTAGAAATATTAAATACTTAAATGTGCGTTTCTATGGTTCAAAAACGTTCAAGAATTATTTTTGCATAGGTTTCTTGCAAGAGATATTCACAATTGTTAAGACTCTGTACGATTTACCTTTTGCGTGAGTGGAATTTCAGTAGAGGCCGGAATTTTCCTTACCGTTTTGCGGGGATTTTGCGTAATTTCATTCAAAAATTAAATCACATATTCTATCGCCATGGTTGATGCTGATGGTCCCAAATTTCTGTTGACCATTATCACTTCTTGTTTAATTTATCTGTCGAATATTGCAGTGAATCGGCACAATACACTCTACACGTCAAAGGATTCCTTCCCCGCTAAATTTTGAGCAGTTATAATTTTAATTTGGGCTTACCTTTGGACACTCTTTACCTTGGTTTGCTATCTAAAAAGAAAATTTAGTACCTGTCACTCATCCAGAACCCCAGATAAATGCCATTAAGTTTGTATGGAATGATGGGTGGTGTTTTGATTTTACTTAAAAAACAGAGTCAGCTCCGTTTTAGATGGATTGACACTAAAGCCGCAGCTCGGTGTCCAAGAGCAGAGTATGGTAAGTTATATTGAAGGGTACTAAGGAGTATTTGTGGTTATTTGTCTATCACATAAAGAGTGATATCGTCTGCTAACTACCACAGACTAGTAACCTTTTATCTACAATCGTCTAACTTAAACAGACGCCGACCTTTACTACCATTCGAATGAAAGACACCCCGCTGTTGACTCTGCAGGTCGTTTATCCATCATAAAGCACTTTCAGTGTTACAATCCCGAGCAGTTATGTCATTACGTTATCTAGCTTTTATTAAAGACAGAATCTATCTATGTACCCATATACGAGTTTGTATCTCTCAAATATATTGTATGTATGCATAAAGATAGCTGAAATTTGATTGAAAAGAGATAATTCAAAAGAAATCTGCCCAAAAGCAAAGTAGGATCAAATAAGTTCTGTTACCTTGTGTAACTAATTTCAAGATATAATTGCAAGTTGATAATTGCACACACATTAACTAGATTTCTCAATTCGTGCACTGACGCACATTTTGAACTCAATTAGATATCAAAAAGTGAAGGTGAGACTACTGAACACTTTTTGCTGACGTTAATGTGTATCTTTGTATCATGTATACCTCCTAGCTGATAACTCAATGCCAAATCCACTATCGAGGTGTGGTGTATTCTTCAACAACCCGGAATGAGTTTTTTTCGCTTAAGGAACTATCGTACCAGTTTTAAGGCGGAAATTTTGACATTTTCAGATATTTTTTCTCAACAAAAGTGTAAACTAAACAAAGTCCAACATGCCGAATTGCTGAGTACCTAGTCATCGAAACCTTCAGGAGATTAAAAAACTTATGGACTCGGCAAAAACAATCGTAGATCTGCTAATCCAATATTTAAAGACAAAGTTGCCACTCTCTACATTCAAACCTATGTTCAGTGATACGAGCGAATGAACGAATGTACGTAGTTAAGGAATAGTAAAATCGAAGGTAGATTGTGGAATCGCGTAGATAAAAATTACCTTAACCAACAATTTTTGACAGTCTCAACTCTCACAAGGCAAATATTCACCTTCCTAAAGTTATTCCTTATACCGAATAACGAATAACATCAAACGTCAAGGGCATCCCCCAGTGAGTAATCATCTTCAAAACTTCTGCTGAGGCCGCCGTCACTAAAACGAAACTGTGCTTCAGAATAAGTTTGCTGATTTATGTGATCATAATTGGCTGGATCTACCTTTTGCTTTGTTCTATACCCTCAGATGCATTCATGTATTAGACTGCAGAGTGGTAGATTGCTACTAAGGCTAGCAACTCATCTGCACATTCGTCTCGTTTCACATTGTTTAGGCAAAGAAACCGGCAGAGCTAGGCCTGCTGAGGGAAAAGAGTTTAAATTCCTTTTGGCATCCTTTAGCGAGCTTGATTTCATTTTAGCTGTAATGATGGCTTCTATTTATCAGCCAGGGTATCCGTAAGTATGTAATACATTACTGTCTCGGAGGATTATTCAGATAACCGGAGAAGAAGAATTTCGAAATCTCTGTTTGTTAAGTTATTGCATATGTACTCACTCGTACTTTACCTGTTCATTCAATAAAATTTAAGCCGCAGTCTTCAGATTTAGATTTTATCTGTTGAGCAAAATCAATTTGAGCGCCACATTTAGCTGAATATCTAGCTCCAGATAATGTAGGCTCTTTAGCTTACAGCCCACAGAGGTTAGCTCATTCGACTAGAGTTCTAACAGCGTCGTTCAAGGTTTTACGAACTTTAGGATGGTACTTATCGGTGACCTTAAGAACCATTCACCTAATTTTATAATTTCGTAGCTGCAGAAGTATTTTAATAACGACTTTCATTCGAATGTTTCGGGTTCCGGTTCCGGGTACGTATTACTACGATTCGTAAATTGTTAAAGGGTCTTTATAGCAAATATTTTCTTCATTTGTGCTGTTGGTGTTTTGCAGGACTATTTCCGTAATTTTTCCTTTTATATAAGCCCGTTGATTAGGAGAAAGGACTTCTACATTAAGCCTATGCGGGTATGACAGTCAAATAATTTTCCTGTTTTTTTTTTATGTCAATGATATCAGGCTTATGTCTCTTTTGTAATCGCAAAATCGCATTAGACTTTAACATAGGTTTGGATAGGCTTGACTTAGTTTATAAAGATGAATTTATTTTCCTACAGCATTGTGGTAAAAGTCTTTTTGGAATTGCATCACAGTCTACTTGATCTTTTGAATCATGATTGATCTGACTCGACTGCTCCAAACGAGGGGTTCTGTGTGAAGTATGGGTCATATAAAAAGTATCCGCGGTTTTTTGTCACTAGATGGTGTTGGTGTCCATTTGTCTGGAAACACTAATCTGATTGTGTGTTTAAAAGGCGACATGTCAGGCAACATTTTTTGTGACGACAGCTGTGTAATTCGTTGCTCGTGTCAAAAGTTATACTGATTTGAATACAATCTTGATCAAAAATCACGGAATAACCACCGTGTGGTGATCCCGTTGTTCCGATTTTTGTTAAATTGGTACATCTGTTGTTGACATTCCCTCTAAATCTTAGCTTGATATTTGCAAAAGCTACGTAGCCAAATCTATTTCTGTTTATGTTGGCGATTTTTTTACAATTTTAGAAATGGATTTAAATTTGCAACAACGAACTTGTATTAACGGATTTAACGTTGTGCGAACGATGAAAATGTTGGAAAAGTGTTTCGGCAACGATTCTCTAAAGAAAACGGTCGTTTAATAGTGGCACGAGCGGTTCAAAAGTGGTCGTGAGTCAATCGAAGGTGATGAACGCAGTGGCAAAACATCGACATCGAAAACCGACGAAAACATTGATGAAGTAAAAGAAATGTTGGTCAATAACCGCAAATGTTGGTCAATAACCGCAAATTAACCATCAGAGAGATAGAGGAGGACTTGAATATTGCCTATTCATTACGAAACGTGGGTTTATGAGTACCACACGCAATCCAGACACAGGCAAGTGAATGGCGTTCACCAAATGAGCCGAGACCAAAAAAACCACGTCGTTTTCAGTCAAAAAAGAAGGCAATGCTCACGGTTTCCATGGATTACAACGGTGTAGTGTATCATAAACTTTTGCCAGAAGGCCAGACAGTGAACAAAAAGTATTATTTGGGCATTATGAGACGTTTGCGTGAATTGTGGGCAGTAAGCTCGTGGATTTTGCACCATGATAACGCACCGTCGCACAGTACCATCATTATTCGTAATTTTTTGACAAAAAATGCAACAAATACAGCCACCGAATTCACCTGATTTGGCTCAATGTGACTTCTTTCTATTCAATCGAGTTAAAAAACCACTACGGGAAACGCTGATACGTAACGAAATGGAACCATTTTTGTAGCGATTCATTACGGGCTATGAAAAATGGATTAAATACTAGAATATCTAGCGCAAGCGATAATGGTCAAAGGCTGGTGACCGACCACAAACGACTTTAAAGACTGGATTGAAGGCAAACAAGGTTATGTTGAGTGCTAGGTGGGATTAGAAAGGAATTTTCTATGATGAGCTTCTAGAACGTGGCGAAACGGTCAATTCGATCCTCTACTGTGTAGAACTCGACCGTTTGAATGAAGCTATCAAGAAAGAGCGTCCAGAATTGACCAACAGAAAGGGAGTTGTCTTCCATCGTCACAATGCTAGGCCACAGACATATTTGATGACCCGGAACAAATTGACGGAGCTTGGTTGGAAAGTTTTGATGCATCCACCGTATAGCCCGGACCTTGCACCCTCTGATTACCATTTGTTTCGGTTTTTGCAAAACTCTCTTGATGGTAAAAAATTGGCCGACCTAAGAGCCGCTAAAAATCACTTGGCCAAGTTTTTCGCTGATAAACTACAGAAGTTCTACACCAATGGAATTATGAAGTTACCCGGAAAATGGCGAAAGGTCGTAGATAATAATGAAAAATGTGTTCTTGATTGAAATCGATTTTGAATGAAGGATTTTTTTTTCAAAAATGTACGGAGACTTTTTATTTGACCGTTATATGAGCTCAATTTTCTACCACTCTCAATATGATGTTGAAATTCATGTGACTGCCATATGCTCCAGAGGGCTTCTCAAATAGGACTTTGTTTAGATTAGGACACTCTTTTTTGACTTCAGTGTTGGAATAGTCAATTTTATAGCGGTATTTCATTTGAAGTCCAGTCCGCTCCAGCTAGAAAACAGAACTTGATTCTATTGCAAAGGGGTTTCTTATAACTTGAGAGGGTAGACATATTTTTCATTTATATGTGATTTGAATATTTAGAGAATGAGAAAGTAGAAATCGAAGATACCTTCCAATTGCTAACAGACATGTTGTCAACATTAAAAATGATACTTACCACCTCCCGGCTGTTTTTTTTTTTTTTACAATATTCGGTTCTGCAGTAAACAATTAAATAAAAATGAATTATTCTTCTTCTTATTTTTGTTTCACTAATCTAAAATTACATGTTTCTCCCACACATCTGCATTGTTACTACGCCGCTTGTGGGGTTAGCTAAATTTGCGGACCTTTGATTAATTTTTGAGGCCACCCTATCCAAAATACAGATCACCTTGAACTCTACTGCTTTTTGGATTGGATTTCCTGACGATCTTTTTTGACGATGGCACTATCAGCTGATTTGCTCAGCCTGAAATTTCTCTACTATCGGTTTCTATTGTGAATCATGTTTTGTTACACGCGCTGTCTTTCCGTATCTGTCATTTTTTCTTTATATTTTTGGTACTTTGTTCGATACTGCGATGCGTTTATACCATAGATGGAAGAACTACTGTCGCACAGAAATAAAATAGAAAAATTTTGCACGACATTAAAAAGCAACTGGCTTTTTACACTGCCATGGTGTACCCCAACTTAAACTTCGAATTATCCGGTTATTCGGATTTTCTATATTGCTGTTCCAACTGTAACCCCCTAGATGGCCTACCAATGTTATTGTTGTTAACCTTGAAGTTGAGGTATGTCAGATTGCGTTCTATCCCTTCTTTATGAAGATAAGGTCCAGAATACAAATCTAACCGTCTTTTAAGTCTTGTGATATTTAATAGCATTTTCTTATCGTAGATACCTAAACCGGATGTTGGATATTACAGTCACAGCTGACAATATGAAAACGCCAACTTTTTAAAGCGTTACCGCGATGGTAGGTTAGAATGGCATATTAAATAGGTACAAATACCAAGTCAGAGATATTTTGTACATATACATACATATAGTGATATACAAGGTTTTGGACCATTCCTGAAATTCTCACTTTTTGGTCATAAGATGGACAAAAAGAAATTATGATTAGCTACGATTTTAACTATAAAACCGTCTCACCACTAGCCACATCATCATATTAGCGATTCCGCAATATCATAGGATTATTAAGGTACAGATATAGTAGTAAGATAACCTTGTAGATATATTCTAGGAATCTATGTCCTTCCCGAAGAATGGTAAAAGCTAGCTCTAAAAGCATTATCAACGTTGGATTTGTGCTCTGTTCTTCTACTTAACTTTAAAAAGGCCTTTGACATTGCCAGTAGGGATATTACTAAGCTTTCTTCCGCAGGCCACTTATTGCAGTTGAACTAGCAATTTGGTTAAACTAAGTTGGATTAGTTTAGTTATCCCCGCGAATGCAATCAATATTTAAACCATACATTCGCGCCATAGTCATATCTCATAAATGACGAAATCAGGCGTTGCGATATAAGTTTTGCTTCTAATGATTGTTCTTAGATATCTGTGGATGAGTGAATGTCTGTTTTCGAAACTGCGTTAATTACATTAAATTTTACTTAATACATCAATTCCCGAGAGCTTACTCAAACCCTTCTTTAAGGTGCGCTTCTTACAATTGACTTTGAAGGGTACACCAATTTTCTGGGCAAGTTTTCCTATCAAACAATGGTCTTTAACATGCATCATAATACATGAAATAGGTTGAATTGTTGTAAAGTTAAATATATGCCAGCGAGACAACGACAAGCAAGAAGTGAAGAGAAAATTTCAACTGTACAAGAGCCGGAAAGTCAAAAACATCGATTTCGCTCCATTCTCAAGAACTGGGTATGTCTCAAACGTCTCTGTTGCTTATTCTTCGAAAAGACTTTGCTATACGTGCGTATAAGATCGTATTGACCCAAGAGCTATTGATGATGGAAGAAGATCCAGAGTTGTACTCAAAAATCATCCTTATTAACGAGATGTAGTTTTGGTTAAATGACTTTGCTAGCAAGACAAATTGTCGCACTACGTCCAGTTAACAATCGGATGCGTCTTAACAGTCTTCTATGTAAACTACGTTTCTAGCCATGCACATGAAAATTGCAAAGTAACCTTTCAGTGTTTTCGTGTATCTTTTTCTCCATGCTTTAATGTCAATCGGATCCGCACGGCGTTGTCTACTCCTGTATGTGTAAAAGGTCTTGACGTCTTTACACCAGGAATCAGCTTTGGGTTTAAACCTGAAGAATATGTTGCACTCGAGTATGTGTTTTTGAAGACAATTTTGATGCCACAGATCCCAAACCTTTTTTTTTTCTATGATTAGTTCTGTGTAGTGTTGTGCCGCTTTTAGGAGAATCGAATGCTGCTGGTCGTAGTGTAGATCTGCGTTTTGCAGTCTGCTTCAAAAATTTAGTCCCTTTACTTTCCCGACGTTGGTCATGACCTCAGAAGAAAACATTTCCATCTATGCGATTCGGACTATCGCTTGGGTGAAAACGGAACTTTTTCTCTACTTACCTTTTTTTAGAAATATAATATTGTGAGCTAGTTAAAACTTGAATATCTTTGCATCACTTCGCTAATAGAATTTTTGTCGCTCATCATCCAATATCTCTTCGCTGTATGTCTTCCTTCTTCAGTTTCAAAAGTGTTGAGCTAAGTTGGAAACGTAATGGTCCATGTTTTATTCAAAAATGTTGGTCCATACCAATTTTGGTGTGCAGTAAAAACATGCAAGTAAATCGCAGCTGTATAAGCCTTTTCTGAGGCATTACTAAATGTTGCCGGACATCCTCTCCGGAACAGGATGCACTCATGTTTGAAATTCTGGTTGACGCGTGTGTTCCATTAGAGTCCACGTGCCTTAAGGTCTTGCATCAGTATCTTGGCTTTGACGACGCAGGTGGAATAGGTAGAACAAATTGGCAATTGATGACAACACGTTACATTTTGTGATGTCTACGTCTTCCTGATGAGCCATTTGATAAGTAAAGGAATCGCACACTGGCAACCAATTCATTTCCAAAGTATTCATGTGGCTCGACACATCAAACGGCCTCAAAAAGTCGACTTCTCGATCTTCGGTTGGCATCCCGTGCAAAATTTTATCCGTGTTGTTGGTGCACTTACGTAAATTAAACCCTGCCGAACCTTTCTGAACTCATCACTCTTTTCTAGGGCTTGTTGAAGTGTGTCTACTGCAGTCTCGTCTCGTATGATCGATACAAGAGAAAACTCGATGCTTCTTCTGCCAACTTGAGTACGACTCGGATCACGAAGTACGGATCTGATGCTGTTCCAATCATCACTGTCTCCAAGTCACTTGTTGCTGAAGATTGTCTCTCCAAAGGACAAGTTAGTAGTTGGCACTGTTGGATCTATCCGAATTTAGGAGTAAATCTTTTCCATATCGAGTGAATGGAAGGTGAATGTTTTCTGTAACGCAGTATAACGTCCATAATACTATTTTGCTTTTTGAAACCTACCATTAAGTGATCGTTCACACAAGAGCCAAAAATAGTTTTGGATGCCGCATCATACACGAACCTCAACAGCATGGGGGAGAATGACATAATGGTAAGGTGTTGTTATTAAAGAGTGATTTTTTGCTGTTTGGTTTTTCAGTGTTCTATTTTTGACAGTTCACGAGTAATTCGTGACATGTGTTAACATACTCAGTTAATGTTGCCATTTCATCACAGAAAGACTTACAGCCGAATAAAGCTTACATAATATTGAATTTTATTATCAAAATTCGCGCTGTGTGAAAAATGCTTCTCGCGCACTACGACCATTTCACGGTCGTCATAATCGACCATCGACCTACTGAACAAGCAACTCAAGCCATAGTGACCAAATTTCGCACAAATTGCCACACTATTGCATATCAAGCCACCTAACCGCACCTAACCACGCAGCAATTGAGGTTGTGTTACTCGACTACGTGGAAGAAGTTACGCAATGATTTTGTTCCAAAACCTTACAAAATACAGTTCATACAAGGATTGAAGCCGAAGATTCAACTCATTTCCGGTTGAATGGGCATGTGAATAAACAAAACTGTCATATTTGATCCGATGAACAGCCTGAGACAATACAAGAGCTGCTAATGCACACGGAAAAATGCACTGTTTAGTGCGGTTTATGTTCCGGCGGACTCATTGACCCGTATTTTTTCAAAAATGACCGTGAGAACAACGTTATTGTCAATGGTGCCCGATATCGTTTGATGATTTTGAATTTTTTTCCCCAAAATGCGCGAGTAGAACCTAGTCGGCATGTGGTTCCAACAAGGCGGCACTGCATGCCACACAGCACGCAAATTGAGAAATAAGTTCTATGAGCAATTTACCACTCGTTTTGGGCCGGTTAATTGGCCTGCTAAGTCGTGCGATTTGCAGTATTTAGACTATTTTTTATGGGGATACATCAAATCACTCTTGGAATCAAATCTTGGAAGACAGCATTACACGTCTTATTAGCGAGATACCTACCAATATTTTCGAAAAAGTGATTCAAAATTGGACTCTCCGTATGGACCACTTAAAACGTAGTCGTGGTTAACATTTAAAAAATAAATGGCAAGATTTATAAACTCAAATAAAAATTTAATACTCTCTTACAGTTTCCGTATTTATTTATTTATTTTTTTTTTTTTTTGACAATTAGAAACCAAACACTTAAAAAATCACCCACTACAAGCATAGGCCGGATAAGGTACATGTAGCAGATCACCTTCACTCTGGCATCGAATTGGCTGCTATAGAACAGTCTTTCTGCTGTCTCTAGAGACCCTAGACAAAGGCGTCGTAAAAAGAAGGGTTTCCGAGTTCTGAAAGTTGATTTTCAACTTCTAGTCGTCGCAACATCATCAAGCCAATACATTGTCACTTGCGCCATGACCAGCCACTATAAGTCTTATAAAAATTAAAATCCTATATAATATTCTTTTATCAGTTAATCACTGTACCAAAGCGAATGAATTTGCGAATAAAAGCTTAGTAATAAATACTGCTGTGTTCTTCGGTCCTGGAAAATTTTTTTTTTAAGTTGTCACTAACATCTGTTTTAAATTGCATGTCAATATCTACATTTGTTCAATACGCGCGTGTTTTGCGAAAAACAAAATAAAAGTCATTTTGGCGATTTTTACTATGTCTGACATTGAGCAAAGAAGTTGCATTAAATTTTATTTGCAGAATGAAATTTTTGCTGCAGAAACTTTGAAAATGTTGGCCTTCGGTGACCAGGCTATGTCACAAAAAATTTTTTTTACGAGTTGTACAAATAATTCAAAGAAGGCAGAGAAAGCGTTGAAGGCTAAGATCACCTTGGACGATCATCAGCATCAGCTGACGAACAACATGCCAAGGAAAACAAAGATTTTGTGCTCCAAAAATTGACAGCTAGAGACCTCGCTGATACTTCAAGGTGACTGACTCAAACTGCAACTTTTTAAAATGGTATAATTTTTTTATTTTTTGATAAATTTTATTGTGCCAAAGCAAAAACTATTGAAAAATACATCAATTTCCAAATTTTATCAGTAGTTTTCAATATGTCCACCTTTGGCGCGAATAATGGCCTTGAGACGGCCGAAGAAAACATCGCACGCTGCACGCAAGTGGCTCTGCGGTATTTTGGCCCATTCCCGGTAAAGTGCTCGTTTGAGGTGGTCCAAACTTTGGTATTTTTTAGTGCCAACCTTCGACTTCAAAATACCTCAGACAGAGAAATTCAATTCATTTGCATCCGGAGAATTTGCAATCCATTGTGTTGAAGAAATGAAGTGTGAAACGTTGCCGAGTCTTGTTAATATGTCCACGGTCTCCGACTGAAATGATTTTTTGCCCAAGGCTTTAATACTTCCTCTAAGACAGTTTCACGGTATACGATCGCATTAATTTTGACGCCACGGTCCAAAAATACAAGCGGAGAGCGACCAACGGTGGTTATGGCGGCCCAAACCATCACCATCGGTGCTGCCTATTTTTTGGTGGCCGTTCGAAGATGTAAATTTTCGGAGGACCTCTCTGGCAAGTAAACTCGGTCATTTTGTTTGTTGAAATATTGCTCGATAACAAATGGCGATTCATCGGAAAAAACCAAATTCGGCAACTCAACACTTTCGTACAAGCGTAGCAATTCCTTCGCTCTTTCGACTCAAACTTTTTTCTGTTGCAGTGTAAGATCGTGTGCTTTTTGGAACTTAAATGGCTTGAGCAAAAGCTCATTTTTCAGTATGTGTTGCATCCGTTTCAACAATATGTAGAGCTCACGAGCCATTTTTCTTTCACTTCGACGCGGATTTCGATCAATTCGAGCCTTTACTTTCCGAACCATTTCTGCCTACGTTGCTGTTTTTTTATGACTACCTCCATGGCGTTTTTCAACGCTGCCAGCATCACGAGCTATGGTTTGAGACACAAATGATTTATTCACGTTGAGGTGCTGGAGGGCTCTAACGATAGCTACTTCTGGTTTTCCAGCCAAATATAAAGCAATCACACTATCACGTTTGAATTCCATCGCTGATAAAATTTTTTCAACACAACTGAAACGCAAATCGTTTAAAAGGCTTGTAAATAATAAAATTATCTGTCATGTGTCAAAATTTGAGTTCACAGTAATGAACGGTTTGGAAATTATAACAGTCTGAAATTGGTTGGAGTTCGAGTCAGTCAGGATGTAATAACACTTCATTTGGATCAGTCCAAGCAAAAGATGTTTTGCGCCTGAAAAATAGTCAAATGGGCAGACAACTCTTGGTTTTTGCACCACGATAACGCACCATCTCACACTGCATTGGTTGTTCACGACCATTTTGCTACAAATTCTGCTTATATCGTTCCACAGCCACCGTATTCTTCTGATTTAGAATCGTGTGATTTTTGGCTATTCCCTAAGCTCAACAGCTCGCTCTTCGCTCTTCGGGGACACCGTTTCGACACGACTAAGGAGATAAAAACCGAACCGCAATTGTTTTGAGGAAGTAAAATTTCAAACCTCAATTCAAAGACAACATACCATATACGAGTATTATTTTGTCGAAGAGTTTGCAACAGTGTATTAAAAATGTAATTGCTCTTATTAAAGTACATAGCGTATTAACACTTAAATAATTATATATTTAATATAATTATTTCTTTATTTAATTATATATATTTCACTAAGCTAAAAGTAAATTTAAACGAGATTTCTTTAAGCTAATGAATAACAGCGTTTATAGAAAGACCACAAAATATCTAGAAAAGCGAAAACATAAAAATTGCTACAAGATCTGATGATGTTGGAAGATTTTTTAATGCTGGAGGTCTAACTCTCAGTTCACATTTTCATAGTAGATCAATTTTCTCACGAGATAAGGCTGCTTTTAAAATGGAAAAAGGGAAGATGACATTTAACAAACCGATTTACCCAGAATTTGTAGTTTTAGAACTCTCTTAGTCGTTATTTCATTTTATCTATATGATAGAAAGGCTTAACGATTCAATGCCTACAATTTAACTATATGGATACAGATTCATTCGTATATTCTTTGAAGGCTACGTACTTTTATGCCGACATTTATAACGGTTTATTTTATTATTATAAAAAGCATTTCAGGCGGGTTTTAGGTCTGGATACTCAACAGTCAACCACACTTTTTTAATGAAAAGTATTGTATTGAAAAACGGTACTTTAGCATGGAAAGAATAGGAGTAGTAAAGGAATATGGGTATCTTGAAATTATTTTGTCAAGTGAGCTTAACATGAAAAGACTTCTAAATGAGAAACTCATGAAATCTAAATCCGTTATAATGTAGCCTGGAAGATTTGCTTCAACAACTTAAATATTGCACACAGTAGTAAATTCAGGGTATTTAAAGCTGGAGTCGAGGCAATAATGCTGTACGCAGCGCAAGTCTGAAGGTATAGGCCATATAAAGAGGTCAAAAAGTTGCTACTTTTTTTCAATAAAGAAACTTTTTACCTCCTTGCAAATAAGTCGAACTATATACATGCTTATGCGGGAAACGGGATTATCTCAACTATATAATATAAAAACGCTTAAGCTGCACATGAACTATTATAATCGTACATATAAACATGCCAGAAAACCGACTACAAAAGATAGTGGCCCTAAAAACTATGCAAAATAAAACTTTATCAAGAGAGAACACTGGGAACTTTTAAAACTACTAAACATTGATCGTTTTTCATTTATATGCAATGTTGATTTATAGTAATATCGTCAATTTGGCAGTTGTCATCTATGTTAAATTGATCTTCTTATTATCATTATATTTTTGATTTTTTTATACCTTATGTAAAGGTAGTACGAGGTGTGTTCAAAAAGTTGGATGACTTTATATTTTTATAAGAAAATATCTATTTATTATTAATATTAATGTTGTCCCTTTCAAAGTAATCCCTTTTCAAATACAATACTTTGGTGCCAGCGCACTTCTCATAAGAACTTTTTGGTATAGCCTTTAGCTCTTTCGGCGATACCTTTTTTATTTTCTCAATCGGGGGAAATCTCCGTCCTTTCATAGGTATCTTCAGTTTTGCGATCAGGAAAAATTTGGCAAAGGGCCAAATCCGGTGAATATAATGGCTGAGGCATGATTTTCGTGTTATTTCTGGCCAAAAAATCTCTCAAAAGCAACGATCAATGAACAGGCGCATTATCATCATGCAAAAGCCATGAATTTTCCACAATTCCGGACGTTTTTTTCGTATTGTTTCTAACAAACGGCGCATAATTTCAACGTAATACTTCTTATTGTCCGTTTGACCTTAAGGTAAAAACTCCTGATGCACTACGAGAGCGGTCCCAGAAGTACAAAAAAATTTTAGAAAAAATTTATTTATTTTCCAACATAATCACCTTTCAACTCTATACACTTTTCCCAGCGATGTTCAAAAAGTTCGATACCCTTTTAATAAGAAGAACTGTCTTGCTCCTCAAAAAAGCCATTAACTGCCGGAATCACTTCTTCATCGTTGGAAAACCTTTGAACACTGAGCCATTTTTTCAATGGGTGCATGAGGTAGCAATTCAAACTTTAATTCATTAATTTTGGTCATTGCAATAACGGATTTGTGAGCTGGTTCATTGTATTGATGAAACAACACTTTCTTCTTAGCCAAATGCGGCCGTTTTTGCTTGATTTTTTCGCTCAAACGTTGCAATAAGTTCGCATAATACTGGCCGTTGATAGTTTTTCCTTTTATAAGATAGTCAATGAAAATTATAACACGCGCATCCCAAAAAATCGACGCCATGACCTTGCCTGCAGATGAAACGGTCTTCGCCTTCTTTGGAGCCGGTTCTCCCTTTTGTCTCGGGTGTAAAGTGATGGACCCATGTTTCATCCTTTTGTCTCGGGTGTAAAGTGATGGACCCATGTTTCATCCATTGTTATGAAACAGAGCAAAAATTCTGCTTTGTTGTTGAGAAACTTCGCTAAACACTCAATTGAGTGTGAGCAAACGCGGCACCCAACTTGCACACAGCTTTCTCATGTCCAAATTTTCAAATAATATTCGATGTACCGCACTTTCTGAAACGCATACAATGTCTGCTAGCTCGCGCACTTTCAGTCGACGATCATCCAGTACCGCTTTGCGGATTTTCTTCACCATTTCTGGAGTCGTCACCTCATTTGTTCGAACACTGCGATGCTCGTCTTGACAGCTTGTACGTCCTCGTTTAAACTCAGCAACCCAAAATGTTACTGTTGTAAACGAAGGAGCAGACTCACCCAGAGTAGAATCCAGTTCAGCTTTTATATTGGTTGGGCTGAGGCATTTCAAATAAAAGTGTTGTATCACATAACGATGACCAATTTTCTCCAATTCACTGACAACGTTCACTATTGATGGCAGCCAAACAAATACTCAAATATGTGCTTTAAAGACTGCGTACTTTCTAATACAGTGATAGTTTCAAACAAATACTGCCATGTCTTGGTCAGGCCGAGTACTTCTGGGACATTTGATTGAACTTTACCTGCATTTTTCAGTCTTGGCTCTCCTGGGTGCTTCCATTGGGATGATTTTGCTTTGGTTTTACGTTATAACTATAAACCCATAATTCGTCATCAGTTATGACCCATTTGAGCAAATCAGCACCATCATTGACGTCATTCAAGAGCTCCTGAGCGATGCTCATGTGACAGTTCTACTGATTAAAATTAAGAAGTTTCGGAACAAACTTCACTGACACACGTCTTATGCCCAAAACATGAAAAAAAATTGCATGAAACGAGCCCACCGATATGCCAACTTCCTCAGCAACTTTTGTTGTGGTATTTTAACACAAATAACATAAATTTAAAATAAATTTAAATTCTTTGCTCCATTTTTTATAATAATTGAAAATTGCCGAGCACACCAAAAAACGTCCAACCTTTCTATTTGTCAAAAACAAATTAAGAATGCTATATACTTAAATTTGTGAACATATATTTAGGACATGTGTATAAGCACAGTGAAAAAAAAAAAAATAAATAGCCGAAATTTCAAAAGTAACCTTACTTTTTGAACACACCTCGTATATGAAAGAACGTGTTGGCATAAATCAATGACTTAACGTATCCCCACAGAAAATAGTTAAGCGGCGTTAAATCGCACGAACGAGGCGGCCAATCGACTGGCCCATGTCTTGAGATAACACATTCACCATACTTACTCTTCAATAAATCGATTGTAGCGTATGCTGTGTGGCTTGTGGCACACATGAAACCACATGTCGTCCAAGTCCATATCTTCCAATTCGGGCAAAAAATAATCGGTGATCATGGCGCGATAACGCTGACAATTCACAGTAACGTGACGATAGTTATCGTCGACGAAAAAATATATTTTGCTTATTGACGAACCAAATGAGCTTCGTCACTGAAGATGATTTTGCGATGAAATTCATCATCTTGGCGCATCTTCTCCAGAACCCAGTCGGAGAACGTAGCTCGTTAGTGTACTTTACCATGATGAAAATGTTGAGTTTACTGAATAAATTGACAGTCACAGTTTGATGATTAGTGAAAGAGTGCGTTCACAAATTAAATTCAAAGTTGTCAAGTCCCTATTGGAAAACCCTATAGTTGCTCATCAACGATGACATCTGTTCCAGGTTCTTAATTATTTCGACTCTTAGTTATGAGCAACTCTAATTTTTTCTAATTGATCTGATTACTGTTATTGTAATCTTAAAATGTTATCAGCGAAATGAAAACATGGTAAAATGTAAACCTATCCTTGCTTGAACAATACGACAACTTTGTTCATCACAATTAAGATGGTTATATTTTCGGGCTGCAGATAATACTTCTTTATTTGTTTAATATTGTGTTGCTAAAATCGTTTTGTAGTTTTCATTTTTGTCACAGATATCTCGGTATTCATCCACTTCACAACCCCTTCGAATATTTTGTTTTTCACAAATTTCTCAAATAATAGCAATGTCCCTTTAGTTAAACTCTTAAGGAGAAAATGTGGTTAGAGTTCATTACGGCAATTATTAACGGATCTCCCTTCTAAAAAAAATTATTGAATACATATAATCATTCTACATATTTAGAACAATAAAAAATTAGACCAATTGATGTAAACAAAAAACCATTCGAAAGATCTTTTATCTTCGGCTTAAGATTACATTACAACCGCTCCAAGAGGAAAATATTAAGTTGGTGATCAAGTTCTAATCAGCCAGTTTAAAAATGTCTCTGAGAACGGTTACACTACATACCCAATTGGACAACGGAAGTATTTACAATATGAAAAATTAATATTTCAAGGTCGATATATTCAAAGTATGATAGTTTTGATATTCACCCGATGTTGAAAATTGAAAGCAATCAAGTATTTGTAGGATGGTTAAAATTTTAAGCGAACGCAATTCCTGGATTAACAAATCATAGTTAATAAGGGGTGATTCATGGTGATTCTTGATTTTCAATAGGTTTTCTTTTTGACAGATCACGCGTGACTCTTATCAAACTGCTTTGTCATTTTTGTTCAGTTTCGTTTACAAATCATCATGGAAAGAATCACACCACAACAGCGTCTCCAAATTCTTCAGCTGTGCGCATAATCGACCTACTGAAACCACTTTTGCCAATACCATTCGCAAATTTGTGTCCCAATTTACATTAGTGGATGATACTCGACCGGTTAGACCACATCCAGCACGTAGTGAAGGGACTATAGCAGCTGTAGCTAAGAGTGTACGCGAAGACCATAGCGAATCGATTCGTCGTCGTTCTCAGCAGCTTGGCTTGGCGTATTCGACAACTTGGCGTATTTTACGTACGGATCTCGGCCTAAAAGCGTACAAACTTGTGCAAAAGTTGAAGCTAGGCGCCTTGAGTTTGCGTCATATTTTCAGTGAATGGGCTCTGGAAAACTCAATGGAAATTTATCGTGAAATTTTGTTCAGTGATAAAGCCTGTTTCTGGCTCAATGGACACGTTAATAAACAAAATTGCCGTATTTGGGCTGATAAGCAACCCGAATGGTACCAAGAGCTACCATAACATCCATTAAAAACAATGGAATGGTGTGATTTATCGGCTGGTGGAATCATTGGTCCATATTTCTTCAAAAATGAGGCAAATCAGAATGTTATCGTTAATGGTAACCGTTATCGTGCCATGTTAACGGACTATGTGCTTCCCGAAATTGAAGCATATGGTCTCGGTGAGCACTACTTTTAACAAGACGGCGCTACGAGCCATATAGCGCTTGAAACAATGGACTTGGTGAGAAATCATTTTGGTGAGCACTTAATTTCACGTTTTGCTACGGTAAATTGGCTAGATGGTGCGATATCACACCTTTGGACTATTTTATCTGAGGATATGTAAAGTCTCAGGTCTTCAGGAATGAGCCAGCTACGATTGACGCTTTGAAAGCCAACATTACTCACCCAAAATTAAACCTTCCAAATGGACCACCTCAGATGTAGTCATGGCCAACATTAACATTATATCATTTTTAAAAATAAATGCCATAAATTTTTCTTTTAACCGATAGTAAAAAATTTAAGTTCACTTTCAAATTTATGTGTTTTATTTTACATTATAAATCAAAACTTATGATGAATCACCCTTTTATTTTAATTTTAATTCATTTAACAAAGATATCATGTTTTCACATTATTTTTTTTATTCATAACCTAATTACCTTTATTTTTCGGTAGTATTGAACCCGGTTCTCCAATTATCTGCGATGTATCGTAGAGTCTAACGATTTCTAAGCACTTCATTTAATTTCTTCTTACAAAAGACCCCCTCATTCCGTCAACAACATACGAGTACATTACTAGCATCTAATTAATTGCTCCAGTTCAACAATCTTCGCAATCCTTACCACTTGTATGCCACTTCACTCAAGGAAACTATCATCTACTGATGAGCAATTGAGTGACCAATAGCTCATTCATCGAAAAGTATATGCATCCTCTGATATGACTTTCACTAAAAAATCCAAACATAAAATATATGCTGCTTCTTTGATTTCAAATACTGAAATACTGAAATACTGTTTAAAACACTAAAACGATCTTATGAAATTCTTATCATAATTCCTACGCACTTCCTGTGAAAGAAAAAACTTCCTAGAATAACATACAATTTTATTAAAACATTAATTTTTAATAGCGATATGTTTTAAGTACAATACGCTTGTTAAGAAAAGAGCCACATTACTTTGCTACAAAACAATCATCTGCAATACTTCATCTAATGATCTAATGATTTCATTTCATCTAATTCCTTCTTACTCACCAACATACTTAACATTACCAACAATAAATGCACTGCCCCGTCCAATAACCTTCTCAATCATTACCCATTCCACCATCATAAAAACCGCACCATATCAAAATGATTGAAAAATTGTTAATAACTACGATAATAATTTTTATAATGAAATGAAATTTTTGTTGAGTACTCCGCAGTAGTTTATAAGTATATCTATCTAATTTCTATCTGTTTATTGAATGTTTGAAAAAAGATATTAACAAAGAAAGAGATTTTCTTATTTTTTAAAATATTTTAATACAGTCATCGGTTAACAAAATCAAACGATACATTTTTTATGTATGTGTATATAAGATGTTTAGATATTATCAATTACACGTTGCTCATCCTTTAGCGGTTATAACCGCTTTTATTCTAGAAGGCATCGAGTAATGTCCCTTGAAATTTCAGTATTCCATACATATTCCAGAACGTCATTTAGCTTTTTTTTACTCTCTGGTTTATGTTCAGCCCCCTTACGTTTCATTACATGCCACAAGTGTTCGATTGGGTTTAAATCGGGAGAATCATCTGGCCAGTCTAGTCTGGTAATTTCGAGGTCATCAAACATTGTCTTGAGCTGAAAGTTATTGAAAGACTCTAGTTACTTGTCTGTTTATTATTTATAAAGTAGACATTTAGAAGTTGATTTATAACACTTTACTTACGGATTTGGCGCGGTGGCAAGGTGCAGAATCATCTTGAAAAATGCACTTGTCAGTATACAAATGATGCTGTTCAATTGCTGGTAACAAAAACTCCCTTACTACTTCTTCATACTTTTGAGCGTTCATAGTTCCATTAACAAAGTCCAAAGGGCCCAAAACGTAAAAAGAAAAACATCTCCAAACCATCTGGCTTTGAGGAAACTTCACTGTTTTGACTATGCACTCGTCCTTGAACCTTTCACCTGCTGACCATCGTACGTATGGCAAATTGTCCGCACACAACAAATTAAACTTACTTTCATCGGACCATATCACACATCGCCAATCATCCTGCGTCCAATCTTCGTACTTTTCTGCCTACGTCAAGCGAGCTTTTTTCATTTTTGTGGTTAGGAGAGGTTTTTTGGCTGGTCGTCTTCCATAAAAACCTATCTCCCGTAGCCGTCGGCGTATGATTTCGGCGCTTAGATCAACTTGATGAAATTCACTCAGCTCTGCTCTTATACGGACAGCACTTTTTAAGCGATCTTTCATGCTAAATCGTTGTAATACATTGTCCGTCTTCTCGGTTGTTTTACGTTTTAGTCCCGAGCTTTTTTTCCTTTTTTAGTGGATCCAAATTTTCTTTTTTCTTCATCAGTCGTACGATAGTTAAATGAAAGCATCCTATTTTAACCGCAACGTCATGATAGCCAAGCCCTTCTTCGACTAAAGTCAATATTTGAACTTTTTCGTCCCGAGTCAGTTGATGATATTTACCAGACATTTCACTTTTTTTTACTTGTCACCGTCACAACTCCATTCAAACTGATTTTTTTGCACTGAATACGAGGCCGAACTCCGCTATGGGGAATACCCTCCATTAGTATGAGAAAACCCCTTACGATCTGATGTAATTAGGCATTTTTTTAAAAACTCAATAGGTGGTGCGGTTTTTATGACCGCAAGTGTATATATTCTTGGCTCAAAAAACCATATGACGACTACATCATTTGCGGATGTCCACTTGAGTGACCAATAATTTATTCATTTATTGTATAATACAAATATTTGTCGAGTCTGGCACCAAAATGGGCCTCGTGCGGTATCGCAATAAACATATTATATGTTACTACTCTCATGCAAACGGTTCCGTGTAGGATATTTGAATGATGTCATATTTCATAATTAATGGTATGAAGCAATCCAGAATAAAAATTTCATAGACACTTTAACAACACGTTGTTTCATTCAAAAGCAACTTGTAATGCATCTAATGGAAAACCCTATATATCAAGGTAACCTCCAGCCTAGCAAAGAGATACCTTTCACAATAACGTTCAGGTATTCGCAGCATGCACAACCAACTGGATGTCATAGCTAGCCAATATGAAGTTCTAATTGACAAAATTTATTCAAACACTACTGCTTCCAGAGAACCAAATATATAGTCCGCAACCTACGAGGACTGTTTGATGAGTACCCAGATTGTAAGATAGGTGGCATTACTGAGCCAAAATGACCATCATTTAGTATAACCTTTTTTAACTTACCTGTCAAAATTTGGTGACAGTCCGATGCTTAGTTTTGTTTTGACACCCATTTCAAAACTTCGTGTTAGTGTTTTTTACGACCATGAAAAAAGAGCAGTATCGCTCTGCGATCCAATTCTTGTTTTTGAGTGGCAAAACCTACGAGGAAATCAAACCCATTCTCAATGGTGTGTATGGGACCCATTCAACTTCCTGTAAAACCGTTTACCTTTGGTTCACAAAGTTTTGTCAGTTTTTGATGAACCGCGCCCAGGTGGACCAAAAACGTGTACACGGAAACCGTGTACAAAATCCATGATGTCGTATTAGTGGACCGCCAAGTGAAAATTCGCGAGTTGGCTGAGATAGCAGGCATTTCAACTGAATGCGTAAGCCATATTCTGCGCGAGGTTTTGGGCATGAAAAGCTGTCCGCGCTATGAGTGCCGCGTTTGCTCACAAAGACGTGCTTGGACCTGTTTTATCGAAATCCGGAGGAGTTTCTGATCGTTTCGTGACCATCGATGAGACATTGATCCATTGGTACACACCAGATACCAAAGAACAATCAAAACAATGGGTTTTACCCGGTGAACGTACTCCAAAGAAGGCCAAGACCGTGCCTTCAGCCGGAAAGGTGATGGCCGTCGTTTTTTAGGACGCGCGAGGTATGATCCACGTTGACTATTTGGAGAAGAGAAATACAATCACAGGAACATAATATTGTACGTCTGTTTACATGTACATTTGACTAAGAAAAAAGTGCTCTTCGACCACGATAGTGCATGAAAATTGTTTTTTTTTTTTTTTTTTTTTTTTTTAAATACTCTTCATGAAGTTCAATACTCGTACACTTTTGCATACGTTTGACCCAATTTTTCCACTTCGAACGAGGTAACGTAGACTTCACGATTAAATTTTGATGTGCTGGTATAAAAAGAAATTATTGGGTGCTAAATCAGGACTGGATGGCCATTAATTCGCTTTGTTTTGAGTGCTCAAAATTTCACTTGTTGAGCCAACATGTGAAAAGTCGCATTGTCGTATTATTCAAAGACTGTGTGCAAACAAATGGTGGTATACAATTCCGAATTGACCATTCTTGACCATTTCCGAAGAAAAAGACGACCATTTGTTACGAAGTGTTTGTTGGATTTCGCTCGTCTTGAAACACCCATGAATTGTCGCCTGTCATCATCTTTTTCATTTTCTTTTGAATCACCGCAATCAAAATTTTTCAAATTTTTTTTCATACGTTATCCAATGCGAAGCATGCGATCTTCCAATTTTAGTCCACGCACAGCATTCATGTTTTCTGGCACATCAACCGATCTTGAACGACCTTCACGAAATTCGTCCTCGAGCGAACGGCAACCACGATTAAGTTTGGAAAACCAGTGAACTTTGTGGCTCGGGATAGTTAGTGATTCATTTCATTTCATCCCAATTTTGGGCTGAGATGAACCCTTCAAGTCTCTGCAAAAAGACCCAAATAGCATCCGTATGACAAAATGTTCTGAGCACGGCTATCATTAAAAACGTCAAACTTTACAATGCTGATATGTCAAACTAAAAGTAGGTTTCTTCTTGTTCCTGCAAGAAGTAAGCGTAATAAAAGGTGTCCCAAAGTTCACGTTAGATTTGAATTTTGTGCCATTTGTGGGGTAAAGTGTTGCCATCGAAAAAAAATTAGTGTGACAGCTGAAAGTTCAAGGTTATTAAAAATAAAACACTACACAAAAGTATAAGATGTTTTCGTTGTTGAGCAATAATGAAGGTTTGGCAGTTAGACTTCGCAGTTCTCCTACAAAATATAGTCGGAATAGTGGTTTGGCTTCATCAACTATGAAGAGATTAATTCAAAAATTCAAGGAGATTGGATCAATTAGTAACCATAGACAATCTGGTTGTACTTCAACAAGTCGTTCAACACATTATAGTACATCGAAGCAGTCCGAGAGAGTGTTGCTGAGAGTCCTGGAAAATCAATTCGCACCATTGTCAACAATTTGACATTTCAAGAAGCTGTCTACAGCATAGTCTCATGAAGGATTTGCATCTTCATGCATACAAGGTGCAATTTACTAAAGAACTGAAGCTTACTGACCATGCACAGTGAAGAAAGTTCGTGAAATCATGATCAGCCATGAGGCTCATTTTCATCTTGCCGAATTTGGGGTTCAGGAAATCCACGAGTGATTGTTGAGAAACAAATTCATCTAGAAGGTTTTCGGTATGTCCATCAGTGCTTCCTGCGATTTTTCTGCCACAATTCTAGTCTCTTTCGGCGAATTGCTTCACGAAAACGTCTCATAACGCCCAAATACTACTCTTTGTTTACTGTCTGGCCTTCTGGCAAAGTTTATGATGCACTACACCGTTGTAATCCATGAAAACCGTTAGCAACGAAAACGACGTGGTTTTTTTGGTCTCGGCTCATTTGGTGAACGCCATTCACTTGCCTGTGTCTGGATTGCGTGTGGTACTCATAAGCCCACTCTCTTTTTGCGACGTCAACACGGTCTCTCACCAACTTTGCTGCTATACTACAGAAACCCAAATCATTAACCAAAATGTCTTGGATGGATCCAAAGGCAATGTTCAAGTCCTCCGCTCTCTGATGGTTAATTTGCGGTTATTGACCAACATTTCTTTTACTTCATCAATGTTTTCGTCGGTTTTCGATATCGATGGTCTGCCACTGCGTTCATCATCTTCGATTGACTCACGACCACTTTTGAACCGCGCGTGCACTGGTAAACGACCGTATTCTTTAGAGAATCGTTGCCGAAACACTTTTCCAACATTTCCAACGTTCGCGCACCATTAAATCCGTTTTTTACGCAAAATTTAATACAAGCTCGTTGTTGCAAATTTAAATCCATTTCTGAAATTGAAAAAAATCACTAACACACGCAGAGATAGATGTACTCTTGGCTACGTAACTCTTGCAAATGTCAAGCTATGACGCTAGGATTTAGAGGGAATATTAACAACAGATGTACCAACTTAACAAAATAATGGGAGCGCCACTCGGTGGTTTTTGATCAAGTGTTATTCCTAAATGTTTGCAAGTTATAACGACCAGGAAATACAGAGCTCGGCAGGGCATTCCATTCGTACACCTTATGAACGAATTACGATATTTTAGTGTACTTCCGAAAGTGGGCTTGAGGGAATACTAATGAGCATTCATAGCGAGGCGGGTGTTACGGTTGAAGGTTTGAATGGGCGGAATGCCACTGGCATGAAAATAGCGATAAAGCAATGTAAGACAGGGGACATTACGTCGGTGTTCGAGGGCCTCAATTGACTGATTGATATTAGTACCTATGAATTTTATCGCACAGTTTTCAATACTATCTGGCAGGTGAAAGATCCACTCTATTGATAGTTTACTAATGGGTTATGTTGTTAATATTCTAACTAAATGAGCTTAACATACTTTGCCGCTCCCGCTCTATGAATATGACAAACAGAGAGTACTGTCATCAGCAAAGGAATATATTGGATTCGATGTATTAGGATAAGAGTTCATTACTGAAAATCAAATAGTAGCTCATAATAGGCAATTCCCTTCCAATCCCACCAAACACTCAATATAACCTTGTTTGCCGTCAATGCAGGCCTTTAAGTCGTTTGAAGTCGGTCACCGGCCTTTGACCATGATCGCTTGCGATGGAAATTCTCGTATTTAATCCATATTTCATCGCTCGTAATGAATCGCTTCAAAAATGGTTCGATTTCGTTACGTATTAGCAGCGTTTCTCTGATGGTTATTCGGTCAATTAAATTTGTTTGCTTTAATTCATGTGGCACCCAAACATCGAGCTTCTTTAAGTAGCCTGCTCGTTTTAAGTTGGCAGACACTACATACGATGATATGTAAGCTTTGTGAAGGCTCTAAGACACATAGGCGACTAAATAATAAAAAATAAAATTAAGAAGCCTAATTATAATTTGTGATTACATCCCACTAGTGAAGCCAATTGCAGCATCCTCAAACTCACTTGATATCAGATGAAATTTTCAATGGAAATCAGATAGATAGACATAATCGAACGCTTATTTCCTGTTTCACCATCTCCAGAGCACCGTTTCATCATTTCATAATAAAAAGTACTTCATAATTAATTTTTTTTATATCTTTTGTATTTATTTCGGAAATATTGAATTTCTTCAATTTGTTTTAAGTTCGTTTTGTTTTTCTTTTACATTATGTTTTTGTTTTTTTATTCACTTATATAACACAGACAATTAATGAAATTTTTTTTTTTTATTTTTTTTCTGTTTTTTATTTGATTTGTATATAAATAATAATAAAATCTGGGAAAAGTATTTTTTGTTTACTTATTTATTTTAATTGTTACACTTGTTTTTATTTCTGATTTATTATTATTTTTGTTTTTGGAAATCTACAATAATTACAAATGTTTTATTTGTATACTTCAATAGGTATTTATTTATTTAATAATAATATTCATTTAAAATTTTTCACATTTACTTCTCTCGTATTTAAAGGGGGGGAGGGAGACTTATTGATAATAATTTCCTATATGGATTTTTTTTTAATTTTTTATTTATTTTTTTTGTTATAAGATTTTTTTAATTAAGTTTTATTTTTTTTTTTTAAATTTATTAACTATTCAATTTATTTAATACCACCAATTTTCTATTTCCACACAGGCGAGAATATTTAATTTTTTCTTTTTGTTTTTATTTAAATTGTTGTTGTTTGTGTGTGTGCTAATTTGCGTGTGGAAACCTGAATTAAATTAAGTTTGTCTTCTCTTTTTATGCTACTCTGCACAATTTTGTATTATTGTTTTTGTTATATCCTGCTTTCGTAGTTGTCGTTTTTTTTTCTCTCTTTTTTTATGAGATACATATATAGTCAGTAACTATTTATTATTTATTTAATTTTTGAAAATTCGTTAGTTCCTTAATTTTATATTTGTTGTAGTTTAAAAAGAAATTATTTTTATTTGTTGGTTGTATAGAAAAAATATGTGCTATATTTGTTTAGTTAAAAAAGAGGGGGAAACGTAATAAAAAATATTTATATTGTACATCCACATATAGTTTTTGTAATTTGTTCATTCTATCGTCAACACTGAAAAAACCAAAATATTTGTACATGTAATTTATATATATATATTTTTTTTTTTTAGTTATTAAAAAAGGGCGGTATAAAAATTAAGTGGCTTGTGTTGTTTTCTCTGTTTTTTTTTTTTAATACAAAAATCACAACATCCCAAGAAAACATTTCTGTTTATACATACATATATAACAAAAATATAATGAAGCTAACAGTTATCGAATTTAAATAAATAAAATGTTTTCTTGGAAAATGCGATTGATTGTGTTGATTTTTTGAAGAGAAAAAGTAGAAGAATAAGGAGGGCATTTCTACAGTTAGTAGTCTCATGTAGGTTGTCCAAAGTAGGAAAGGATTCATTTTACAAAATAACTAAAATTGTTCAGAGATGGGCGAAAAGTTAAAAATTCGTAAAAGACGAGGCTGTTATATAGCACTTTTCTTAATAATTAAAAGTCAACATTAAACAATATTGTCATTTCGAAACCATTGAATAGAAAGCTGTTAAGTTAGTACATTAAAATAAAAAAATTAGTTGTCGATTAGTTTTCGAAGCAACTTTCATCAAAATTAAAAAAAAAAAAAAAGAAAAAAGTGTAGTGCCATATAATACATGGACCGCTGCATAAGCAAAGTAAAAACAAAACCGCTAATTTTCTGGGCTATTTGAAGTTTATCACAGGAGTCCCTTTAAGACTGAAACATTAATTAACTTCAATCAATATCATAAGTTATTTAAGAAAATTAAGGTGGAGAATAAAATTGATAAACCGGTGAATTTTTACTTGTATAACTTATAATAATTGTAATAATTATAATTGTTGCCCACAGCCAAACATTTGTATATTGAAAAAAAAAAAATAAAAAATCAAGTTTGACATTTGTTCTACTCTTTGCATTTGTTGGTGGTAGAATTGAAAATTATAGGGTTTGAATGCTATTTCCTATTTCATTAGGAAAATTTAAAGAATTATAGGAACTTCTTAATAATTTACTTCTTCAATGTTAATAATTTTGGTTATTTTTAAATTTAAAAATTAAAACAAAAATTGATGGAATTTAAAATAAAAGTAACCAATAAATATTTCAGCAAAAAGTCGCCGAATTCCTAATGAATCTTTTCGTATTCTGGACAACCAAGAAACGCACATATACTTTGAAGAGAGAAAAAACATTTTCGGAACTAAACAAAACTTGTTGTCTTTTTGAACTGCTTTGCACAAAATTAAGAAAACAATCTTAATCAGTCAGTCTTAGGATTATTTAAGCCTATTTTCTTAAAATTTTTCTAAAATAACTTTTATTTCAAGTTTTAATTTATTATTCTTTTTTTTTTATTTAATTATTTCGATTTAGTTTATTTATGGTGTGCGCACACAAATAAAAAGCAACAGTTGTGTTTTATATATTTTTTTTTTTCATTTTTTAAATAAATAACAAATAATCAATCATAGTTTTTTTTAATAATAATTTTTAATTTTTTTTTTTTTTATTAAGAAAATTTAAATTTTGAACATTTCTCAAAGGAAAAAAGATAACATAACCTCGAACAAAATTTCATTATATTTGTAAAAAGAAATAAGTTTATAATAAATATGATATAAAATAAAAAACAAAACTAGGGGAAGCAAACTAAAATATAAAAAATACTTCTTCGTTTTTCCTAAACTGGTAATAGTAGATTCAAGTATTTGAATCAATTTTTTAACTGATGCTTATAACTCGTTTCGTTTTTTGTTTCATGGACTAAAATTCTACGTGTTTTACAGGTCTAAAAAGTTTTTTTTTTTTTTTTTGTTTTTTGTTTGTTAATTAACACACAATACAGTTTTGTTTTTTTTTTTTTTAATTTGTATTTGAATTTTTTGGAACTTTCTAATTTGAATTAAATATATATATTTTTTTCGAATTTATATTGTATTTTAGGTAATTGGAATTTTTTTTTTTCTGAAAAAACATCTTACGGACTATATGTCTTCTGGTTTGTTTGTGGTACTCAAACTCGTATGTACAAAATTATAACAGTGATTTTATTTTTTTACAGTCATATTGTATATTTAAGTTTAATTCATTGCTTTGGTATTAAATGCCTCTTGTTTTTTTTTTTTTTTGTTTTTTGTTTTTTTTCTTTTTTCTTTTTAGCAGAGGATGACAGGAAAGGGTTTATTTTTATTTACAGATAATTCAACTTTTAAAAAGTTAGTTTTTAAATTTTAGTTAGGGGAGAGGGTATTTTTGCTTTTGTTGTTATGGTTGTGTTGTTGAAAGGGTTGTATTGGTGACGGATGTATCATCTAAACTGGTATACAGACAAGAAATAATTTACAGTTTCATATTTACAGATATAACATGTGTACGTCGATTGTGGGTGACGGATATTTACAGCATCAGCACCGGATTCGTTCGAGTGTTGGTGGTTATATTTTTGCTCTTAGAATATACGAGACATAACACGAGACGAGGGCGGCATTTGATGATGATGATGATGATGAAGGTGGTGCTGATGATGGTGATAGCCGACCCAGTTCTGATAGAGTCATGCACCTTCTTTACTAATAACTGACGTGCTGGAATCATCGTCGGCAGTGAGTCCGCCAACACTGCCACTGCTCGAGATCATCGGCAATTGTGGCAAATGCGAGGACAATGGTGATGGTGATGGATGTTGTCCGCCTTGAACGAGATTCGACGCATTAACAGCAGCAGCCTTACCCTGATTGACCACACATTTGCGCATGTGCTTTTCGAGCGTCGATGGAACACTGAATGGCATATCACAGAATCGACATCGGTAGACATCTTTGCCGGTACGGCCGTGGGTTTTCATGTGACGGGTTAATTTGGAGGATTGAGCACATGCATATGAACAGAGCTCACACTTGTAGGGTTTTTCGCCGGTGTGACTTCGTCGATGGACGGTCAGATTGGAACAGTTTTTAAAGACTTTACCACAGTATTCGCAGGTGTCATTACGTTTACTTTCCTTTTTCATATGGGGGCTTTGAAGTAATTGAGAACTGTTTGATCCTAAAGATGACAACGGCTTCATTTTAAGATTTTCGAAAAGTGACTCATTCCTGTGAAGGGCAGACATACCCCACCATTCGGCACTCTCCATTTTCATGCGCTTGGACATTTCAAAAGGATTTTCGAACGGATTGAACATTGGTGCAACCTGAGATTGTGAATGGGTTTGATTGGGAGAATGCAACATGGTTTTTGCAAATTCTTCACGAAGGCGTAGGGCTGCTGGAAGTCCATTTAATTTATGCAAAGATGAGCTACTATTGTTATTGTCGCACTCTTTATTATTGAGCTGCATTTTCATTGCATTCCCCGATTCTTGTAAAGCCTGTTTGTAAGCTTCCGAGTATTGTGCGATATTTGACAGACCAAATTTATCCATCAACTCACCGACCAATGAGTTCGACGTAGCATTACCCATGCCTAGAGATGGTTTTTCATCCATTGTTCGGTTGTTAACACTTAAGTCCTCGGCTTCATATTCACCATCTTCTCCATCTTCCATTTCATCATCTTCATCCTCGTCAAGAGCTTCCTCATCAGCCATATCCTCATCACCAGAATCTTCACCATCGAGCGTTTCGACCGAACCAGCGTTACTGGCACCATCTTCCGGTTTGATATGCACCTTCATGTGTCTCTTTAATTTATTTATGTGGGAGCATTCAAATTCACATTGAACGCATTTGTATGGCTTTTCGCCAGTATGCATGCGACGATGGATGATAAGGTTATTTTCAAAACGAAAATTCTTGTCACAAAAGTCACATGAATAAACGGCAGCGCAACTGTCTTGACTCGGTTTTGAAGGCGGTGTAGATGCCGAGCGAGGTGTTGTATTTAAATGAGTTGTTCCATTGCTGTTGTTACCCATAAGATCGGTTTCGCAAATACCTGTTGCACTTTTTTCTGGCGGAGTCAAACTCTGCGGGCGTGAATTACTTGTGACCGGCGTTGGAGGTAGTTGTGAGGGTGATGGACTCGCAAAATTCGACGGCGACTGCTTTTGCCTGGGACTCGGCGAGTTCGAGTTACCAGTATTTCCAGCTCCAGGACTTGTCGTTCCTGCAAGCTGACGCAATCGCTGCGAGTAAAAATCCATCTGTGGTTCAAGTTGTAAATTATTGGGCTGTCGATTATTCACCCGGGTTGGTTGTATTGGTGGTATAGAACTGTGACTGCTGCTCGACGAGGGTGGACGCTCTTTATTACTGGCCGAATGATTGACAGCTGCATTGAAAGACTGACTGGAATGGGGAGCTAATGAATTGGCTGCAGCTACAGCCGCCGCTGCTAGATTAAGGCCGTGATGGCGAAATTGCTCGGAAACAAGTTGTTCCATACGATAGTGATCGGCCGCATGGGGTCGCGAAAACAATGGTGCAACTGGAGGAACTACTGGACCTTGTGCTAATGGGGGCAGTGGCATTCGCAGAAGATTAAATGGATTTGCATGCATATCTGGTGGTGGTAAGAGTGGATGATGTCGCATGCCAGCCGCTGCTGCAGCCGCTAAATTTTGAGCATTTTGCATAGCTGTTGTCAGACTATTTTGTTGCTGCTGCTGTTGCTGTTGACTTTGTTGCTGCTGCTGTTGTTGTTGTTGATCATTGATCCCTTTGCTTTGGCTCACCGGTGATGACGATGAACAATGAGAACTGGCGCAACTATTATTGTTGTTAATTGTACTATTGGCAACACCACCCAGCATCTTTTGCGTCGAGTGACCCAGAGATAACGAGTTTGCGGACGAGGATAATAACGATGTAGATGTCGATAGCGACGAGGATGCAGATGACGATGCTGATGATATCGATGACGTCGATGTTGAGAATTCCACATAAATTTTCACTCCATGCGAGTGTTGAACATGCTGGATCAGTCGCCAGGCAGAACTGTATCGTGTCTTGCAGGTGGAGCATGTATAGTTGCTAGGTTCTGTAATCAAATGGAAAGCAATACCATTAATTAAAAGTCCACCATGGATGCAAAAAATATTTTAATTAATTAAAATTTGAAACTCTCTTTCAGGGTTAGTACAAAATCAGACTGGGTGAGCGGATGGATGGTTATCACCATCCCTTATTGCGAGAATACTCTATACTTGCACTCGTATCAATGTTATCCTATGTTAAATGTTTGTGAGTGAACGCATGTACGAGTATAGAGTGGAAGTGTCGTTTTTAATTAAATTATTTACCAAGGTTTAGCTCAAAGGATGTGCAATGGTAACGCCATGGTGTAAATATTTTTGGTTGGACTTTATTTTCGGACGCATCGTAGCGTAGGCTCCGATGTTAAAACGATGTAATTAATTTTCACAGGCATATGAGTTGCGATACAATAGCGAATCTGTTGCATCTACATTCGCCAGTTCACACCAATTACACTCTACACAGTAGAGTGCGGTTTGAAATTTAAATAATTTATAGGACGTAAGCATTTGCTGGAATGGGCGCGTGCAGATACATATCGGACTGTGCGTAGGTTTTTCGCTTAGCACGCAACGAACAACTCTAGAGGAACGTCTGAATAAGAATACGAAGCTAGCTCTTAAGGAACCAGAAGTGTAGGTTCTTAAGAGGCAGCGGAATTAAGTGATTCTTAACTCAATTTGAATTGATGAGGTCTTTAGGATTCAAACCAACTGATGATGAACATTAAAAGTCCACTGGCTGTGGGACTACGGTTGGTGATGTGGATAAGGATACTATTTCCTGGAGTGCTGAGTGCCCATGCCGATGCCAATGCCCAAAGCCATATTCAAGGCAATGCCCACCCATCCTTCATTCATTTGCATATCCTATATCGAGCAATAATAACTAATACAGCGATGGAGGAGAAAAAGAAGCTGACACATGTGCTTAAATGGGTTTTACATGTAGGGCTCGCGCGCAATATGGGGCGTTATGTCCTTTTTTTCTTACTTTTGTCCCTCCTATATGCACACAAACATACACTATGATATAGCTATGGATGTGTATGGACGTTTTTTTTATTTTTTATTTTTTTTTGTAGCTTGGAGGATTCAAGCGAATAACCGTCGCTCTGTTCTGAATACAAATGGACGGTTATGAGATGTGGGCCCGATGTGCAAAAGCAATTTTAAAATCCTACCCCCACATTCTACACACTGTACTACCAACACCACCACCGCCCAGCCTAGTATAAGAGAGGGGTGAGAGAATGTAACGGGAATATACGGTAAATGGCGCGCAGAAGGTATGTTACTACCCCGCATATACGCATTTAGTTGCGGTTCCATCAATTTTTTAGTTTCGGATTTTTTGCTTTTTTTTTTTATACATCGCTCTTGTCCTTTTTTTCTTATTTTCCTTGTCTCTTGCCAGCCACATTTATTTATTATTGCATTTGTCCTGGCGCTTTGTTTTATGCGTTCGAATTTAATGGTGACACCAGATGTTGTTTTAAAATTATAAAATCCTTTATCACAGTACCGAAGAAGAGCATGAAAAACGAAAATA
Organism: Volucella inanis; assembly: GCA_907269105.1. Taxonomy (NCBI): domain Eukaryota; kingdom Metazoa; phylum Arthropoda; class Insecta; order Diptera; family Syrphidae; genus Volucella; species Volucella inanis. Next base: position 111,852,940 of record OU026156.1, read on the forward strand.
GATATCTCGGAGGGATTCTTGGAGATATGTATCAAATTATCGAGGTGTAGAAAGACCAGAGAACAACAATAAGATACATCATCTAGGACGATTATATCCTTATGATTTCGATAAATATCTGATACCTAAGCACCCCTTAGTAGTTTTCAACCGCAACATAAAGGGCGCAGAAGGCAAAATCAATATACATATGTATGTAGATATTCGTATGTATGTAGGCATATCCAACCAAGAAAAATAGAAAGTTATGAAGAAATATTGAAACAAGGGCGTTAATCGTTGTCCAATATGTGACGTGATGGTGACAACAAGATGTTGCATGATTTTAATAATTTAGTGGACAATGTTCGAGTTGGTTTTGTAGCCTTCTCTGCAATCATATAATCCGCAGTTAGCGAGACATCCAAGAAGCATTCTAAGACCTATGTTTCAAGTACAAGTGCCTCAAAAAAATCTGAAGACGAAATTTTGTAACATATTGTGGGGAAAGTGTATTCTATGATATTTTCGGAGTTTCACAATATTCAGCACTCAAGTTTGACGAATATCTTAGCCACGCCTGATAGTTTCACAATAATAAGCTATGGAGCAAAGGGAAGATGGTACAAGTTCGTTGTTGCGTGCTTGTGCCAATAATTCTCCATTATCACCATCACCATAAGCAGTAGCCGATAACTTATTGAGTAATGTGATTCCAAGGTGCAACTTGTCGATTTGAATGTCCAAGATATTTATTTAAAGCAGTAGCAATCAAATTGGACTCTGATTACAACTAGCTCCTATTATTAAATTGGAAGTATACCAGCAGTGGCTGGTATAACGTAAAGCGTGGTGGTGTTAAGGATCAGGCCACTAAGCACGCTTTTCGATCGTTTTGTTTAAGTCCCCTAATATTGTAGATCGCCGTTATCCTTGGCGAGTTGAAACAGGATTTCTACCGGATATATAAAAAATATGACAACTCACCTGGCAAGAGCAGTTAGATTTGAAACATACATATGTACATACATATAATATGCCTGACAGAAGTTTCCCACCGAAATTTTCTAGGCGTAAGTGATACAATATTCTGAATGCGTTTACATATAGGTACATAAATATATGTAACACCAACACCCTCTTCATTTACCGAAGCGATTACTAATCTTTCTGCAAATGAGTACAAAATTCTTTGTTCGAATGCTCTGTTCCGACAGTTGAATGAACAGGAGAGGCCCGCCTGCCTTCTGTTAGAAAACTTTTGGATGGAAATAGTGACCTTGGTCGTAAATCCAGCCTGATTTGATTTGAATTTCATATAGAACAGTTAGAAAAATATATGGAGACCATAAGTGAAGTTCAAAATTTTTAGAAATGAACACCAAATGTTGATGCGTTTTTCAAAAGTATATGGATTCATAGTCATGGTCAAGGCCACACTTGATATCAAACACTAAACTGAAGTGTAATGTAAAGGTCCAAAAACCCTCTAATTTCTGTCAAAATTTAATTCTCAAAACCTTCAAAATATATGTATGTACATCTTTTTCAGACAAAAAGAAAAAAAAACCTTAATTGAAATTATTAACCCGAACATCCTGCCACCTCCTCATAAATGTGCATCCCTCATCAATAACAGCTGGCAGATAAGCCTGAGATATGATAATTTTTCTAAACGCACTTTTATCCCGTGGCAAGGACTCAACGAAATTATATCATAAAATGCGCTGCGCGCTTAACCCCGAAAATGGGTAATCATTCTGCGTGTTTGGTGCACGTATTTGTTTGTATATGTGTTGCGTAACGTCGTAGCACAAGCCAAAGGTGAAACGCACGTTTGACATCACTTATTAGGATGGTGTAGTTGTGTGCCCTTTCACTAATACCATACACCTATGGCACGAGGAGATGAATGGTAGTCTTCTTCATATCAATTCTTCGTGAATAAATGGTTGGAAGCATCTTTGTCAACTTTTCGGCGACTAAATAGGGGTTGCCTTCGAAAGGAAAAGAAAAAAACAACACAACACAACTATGTTCATATGTGTATGCAAATGAGGAACCCTAACAAAAGGATTGTTGTAGGTTAACTACCCTGCACGCTTTTCTATACTCTCCTGTCCTTCGATTAAGGGTTACTTTATAGCCAAAGATCACATCTCTCCTACAGACGCGTACTTTTAATTGTTTATTGTGTTCTTCCTGCTGATGCTGATGCTGATGATGACGGCAAAAATATCTATATATAAAGCCTGTGGAAGACGTCTGCCACTCGACTGGCTCTTTTTATTTCCATCTTTCGAGAACACACGTGAAAAGGATGCGCATAAATTCAATACCTCGTCATACGAATAGATAGTTGGTCTCCTAGTTATGTGCCGGTTTTCCTTCTCTGTGGCACTAGAGACAATGGGTTTTGAAATAAAAATGGCACAGGTACGACTACGACGACTTTGTGTCATGAGTTTCCTTTTTTTTATAAAGAATTCGTGGTCTCTATCAATACACAGATGTCAGTGACACATGTGAATCCTTTTTTTCTGTCGTCATCCTGCTGAGTTTTCCACCAAATCGGTAAAAAAATATATACATATTTATTATAAATATATGTATATTAATAAACGTACACTGTATTGACGGTCGGGAGATATGGTCGGATGCGTATTTGCATTCTTTCGAAGCAGAAAAATCTATAACTATCTTCAATTTTAGCGAAAACCTACTGAGTTTGTTAGGGGTTTATTCACTTATCAGCGGCAACAGGATTCGCAAGCAGACACATCCTTAGCTCCACATGTACGAATTCGATATGGCCCTGTGAATTCTTTCTATTTGTTTCTAAAATCACAGCAGGATAGCGTATAACGTTTAAGAATTCCTCCGGAGTTCTGAAGGAGCATCCCAAAATGGTCGTGTCCAAGAGTATGCCAAGAAAAATTTTCATTACATACGAATATGTATCTATGAGTCCGTACATGATGCGATGCCATTATTATTATTTTACTTTTTTGTCGGTGCACCCCTTTAGGCGAACATCTGCATTGGACCACGAATTACTGCTGCACATATCCTGGTTACGGAATTTTTCTTCCGTTTCTGTGTTTTCTTTCGTGCTGGCCGAATTGTTTTCTCTCCCCACATATCCGTATCCGAACATAAGAGTGAGTAGGTATCCATATACGAGTATTCATACAAACTGCAGCAGGATACAGGATACTCGTAACAAACAGAATAAAGAAAAAGGAAAAAGTGTGATTTTTTCGTCTCTGTGGTTGATAAGGCCTTCAAGTTCTATAAGAGTCTATGCATTGAAGCATATCCTTAAAAAGTCAAGCGAACCCATTCGCGTTGCCACCACCACCGCCGTCAGTTGCAGCAGCCACCCATGCTCATGCTTATACTTATGCTTATGCATCATGTCTGGTTTTTTTAAATTTTTCGTCAGAAAATCAACTCACCATGTTGAAGCACTGGCCTGGCGTGAGTCAGGCGGGAGTCGGAAGATGCTGCTAAATTGACCGCCTGCTGAAAATTAATCGCTCAGCATACAACAAAACACAGGCTATGAGCATTTGCCAAAGGATATGCGAGATAGTCATCGGGCGAGGATATGTGAAACAATAGACAAGTAAATCGGCAAAAAAATTAAAGAAAAGAATAGAATAAATAAAAACAGACAGTCGTCATCGTCACATATCATCCGTCGTTTGCAGTGTTTCTTGGTATCCTTTTATTTATTTCTTTTTATAAAAAAGAAATAAATATCCGAGTATCCGGATATGCCTTTGCACGACCGCAACTACATGCATCAGTGGTTACCTCAAACAGGGCAAATGCATTGAATTAAGAGGACATACAAGAACTTTTAGCCTTTTGTTTCAATTATGGTAATTGCTGATAGATAGGCTACCCCCGGTTTGTAAGATATTTTCAAGATAGATTTGCCTTTTAGGGGGGGGGGGGGCAGATTTTAACCTTGGTGAGTAAAGGAGGGATTAGAGTTAAATAATGGATAATTGCAGGGTAAGCTGACGGACATACTCTCCTGTAATGGTTGTTGTTTCTTTTCGATAAAAAATGGTATACCACATTGCGGGACTCTGGGTCCGATTTTGGTTTTCGCATTGTAGCTGCTTAAACATCAGAGCCACTCATGGTAGAAGTCTTCAATAGAGATGATTCCGTTTTTATTCCGTTCGCTACAGAAATCCGCATAGCTGAATAATTTTGAAAATAGATCTGTAACCATAGTTAGCCTCGTAGCACCAAAGCCTAGCTAATGCCACTTAAGTTTTTTCTTTCACTTTATAAATAAATAAGCGGAGCCTTTGGTTTATTGTCAATTCAAAACGGCGACGGAAACCACTCAATTCCATAATTTCATTAGAATTGATTGACAATCGAGTTGATCCTAAAATGAAAACCTTTTATATTCGGCCAAAATAAAAGCAAAAAAAAAAAAATAATCAAAAGTGGCAAGGCTCACGTTTAGTTTAATGGTTTTCTAATCCATCAGAATTGTCAAATTTCGATTAACAGTAGTACACGAGAGACTATAAAATTGTCTGTTTACTTGTTTCAGTCTTTAAAGGAAAAGGCATGACAGAAAAGTGTAACAGCGACAGATTCTATGGAAGAAAAGTTTACAAAATATTTAACAAACAATGAATCGAAGACGTTCTGACTGCATGATCACATACCATTGAAAGTACGGATGAAAATGTTGCTGACGAATTTGGTTCATTAAAACAACGAAAGGAAGTCGTTTCTTCCATTATTCTATTGTATAAATGCAAATGTCACAAAAACTCTAACAATTTCTAATCGCGAATCAACATTTATCTTTGCGTTCCTAAGAGTAAATATCAGTAAGTGATGGTCAAGTTCTAAAATTCGAAGATTTAAAAGCTCATAAGTCTGGTTCAGTCTAAACAACCAATGAAATTGCGGTGACATGGGATAAATATCAGATACAATACAACTCTATACGCGTATACATGTATGTACATGCATACATAGTTGGAAGCGTTAGATATTCAGAGAATCATTTTAAAAATATCAGAATTTGGTAAATTTTTTGTATTTATCTAGAAATTCAAGAAAAAAAAAAATCTGTGCCATCTCAAAAGTTTTTGCTAGGTCTAAGGATATTTGGAAATGATGCACTACAGGGCAGCAATTTTGGCCCAACTCTCTTCACTTGGATATAATTATTGAACATTTTAACCGAAAAACCGTGAAACCTTACTTCTTTCAAAACGAAATTTAGAGTTATCCATTAAAAATAAAGAAATACGTATACGAGTATACATGAATACTGTAGAGACAAAATAATTTTTTTATTTTAAAAATGCATTATTTCCCAATGTACCTAGTCTTCCTTGAGCTCAATACATTTTGTTCTACGTCTCTCTTATAACTGAATTCCTTCCGGATGGTCCTTAAGATATCAGTTTACCGCTGCTATCATCTTATTAATTGACCCGAAACGTTTTCCATCCACAAATTTTTAAGATTTGGGAATAGACGTTAGTCAAAGGTGACAAAATCTGGCTAATATTGAGAATGTTCCGAGAATTCATACTTCAAATCTCTCAATTTTCTTATTACCAAAATCCCTCTGTGGGCGTGCATTATCATGGTAAAAGAGGATCTTTTCCCATTTGCAAACTAGTCCCTTTCCGTCTAATTTTTTCATCTGGCTGATCAAGAAGTAATTTTTTATTACTATTATCAGTATTACCCTGTTTTAATTGCTTGACCCTTTGCCAGATAATCAATTAAAAGAATCCCTATGGAATCCCAAAAAAACAAGCCATAATCTTTTGCTCTCATCTGTGCAGAGCCACCGGCTTTTAACCCATACTTTTACCGACTTTTTTTTCAGGTGTAAAGTGGAAAAAATCGGTTGTATCCTTCTTGAAACGGCACCTACATTGTTGAGAAAGTCGATGCCTCATTTTTTTGTGATCAGCTTTTAACAAATACGGCACAAATCTTACACAAAGCTTTCTCATACTGTGCGGTATCTTTTCTTCTGACATGCTTACATCCTTAGCTGTCTCATGCACCTTTAATCGTTGATTATAGAATCATATTGTGTATCTTCTTGATATTTTCTTCCTACAAATGAGTATACAATCAGGAACAAGTATTCTTCTTTTCTGCAGAGCTTAAAGGTTTGTCATTTCATCCCCAAGCCCACCAGTCATGTCATTTTTTTTTTTTTTTTTAATACTGAAATCTCGACCCCCGTATAAAAATAGAATGAAAATGGCGACGATTATCTGCCACAAATCCCTTGACCAAAAATCAACTAAAATTACACATTAACTCCATTCACGGGTAAAAGGTTTTGGCAGAAATGTTACCATAAAAACCTTTCCCTCATACGTGGTACCTGTTAGTAATAACCACCCTCAATACGACTATAGCATACATATATAGCTTTACAAATTACCGCTAATTGGCATTATTCATACAAATAAATGGATACAGCAAACGCATTAGTTAATTAAAAATTTACACCGTAAAAATGGACCATTCGGATAGAAAACGCGCGCTTTGAATGAAATCAAAACCGCTGACATTACATGACACACACATAAAAACTGGCAGAACAAAAATAAAAACAAAAACACAAATGGTAGATGGTGAATGATGAATATCCGGGGGATGAGAAGGCGAAATGGAAATGGTTGACAATTTCACTGTGTTAATTTCGAATGTGTTGTCATGTGCACATATCAAACGAGCAGAATTTCAACTGAAATGACAAAGGATAAATTCATGTGGTGAATGTCCTTTTTTACGTCCACCAAAAAAAGAAAAAAAGACATAAAGTTCCCTTCCAAGCTTGAAGAACTCCCATCACCGACGTAATCACTCCATTTCTCCACACAATGTTCGAGAGTAAATTAAAAAAAAATAAAAAATTAAAAAATAAAAATAAAAAATAAAAACAACTCTAAAAAAGGCCAAACAGTATCCTACAAACAAATACATGCATACTTTTAAAAGGGAACCCCCTTGCAAATGCAAATGATTAAAGGACATCGTGGACCTTATACAGAAGTGATAAAAAAATGAAACGTGTACTCATATGTGGACATAGAAATGTACACCGTTTAGATCTAAATTAAAAGCGAAATTCAACCACAAGAAAATCATGATGACAACGACGACGATGAGTAGGATGTTGGTGATGCCGACGCTGATGCTGATGATGATGATACTGGCTGTGGACTTTGCTCTATTGTCAGGATCTTGTCCTTAACACATGCACGCGCTCTTAAGCAGCACAAATGTATTGAAGGTCAACCATGCAAAGGTAATGAACAGAACAGCAATGTGACATTTTGATATTTGACGTTTTTGTCGGCTTTTTGTTTACTGTTGTTCTGTTCTGGTCTGACTTTTTTTCCCATGTCCTATATCTATTCGAATTTCTCCTCATTGCGGTTAAAAGTTGAAGGGTTATCTTCTTCTTAGATACGAATTGCTTAACACTGGACTGATTTCTTTCTGTTTTCCCTTTCGTCATTGTGTCATTGTAAATTTTTTATCATCTTCTTTCAGGATCATTCACTTTTCATCAACATCTTCATTTTCCTCATCATCTGTGGTAGCGGAAGAAACAGGGGCTAAAAGGCCAGTAATCAGGAGAACTATCCATAAGATTGCTGAGAAAGAAAAATTACTCCAATATGTGTACCATCTATACAGTATTAGGCAACACAGATGTCAACGGCCAGTATGAGCGAGGGTGTACTAACACGAGTACGAGTATTAAGAGCTACGTAGCATCTATCAATATAAATCAAATGCACGTTTCAGACAGCAGGACTTACTTACTTTAAGAAGTTGTGTAATCGCCTTATCTTTGTGTCCTTAATCCTTTTAAAGGGTTGAAATGCATGCAACCTATTGTGTGTTGTGCAATCAAAGGCAACTCGTTTTCTCATCCATCCAAACGACCACCACCAGGTGGGCGCACTATGAAAACGAAAAGTATTTCTTTCAATTTTATTTATGAAAAGGTACGTTCTATTTTTTTTATTTTATTTTATTTTATTTTTATTTTTTATTTTTTTCCAACTTACATCACAAAATGTCAAAAAGATGTCAACCACAAAATGTAACCCCTTTTCAGGAGATTTTCTCATTTTTTACCGTGTAAGGCACGCGAACAATTTAAACGGAATTTACACAAAAGGTCAGTCATATTGACGGAATATTTTTGAAAACATCATAAATAATTCATTCATCTTTTGTATGCGCTGTCCAGTTTCACTTAAGGATATGGATGCTTATGTTTTGCCTGGTAATGCTATAGCGAGCAATATTTTGTGTGATCAACGAACAAGGGGAGTGATATGATTGCCGCTGCATATTGTCCTTGAGCAACATGATATTTGAATGTTCAAGTTTTCTCATTGACCCTTCACCGACGGTCGACCCTGGTGGACATTCGGTGAATGAATCAAGTTAAAGAGACAACAGAGAAACATCTATGAGGCTGTCCTGTTTTCTACTTGTTTTTGTGCATCAAACGACAAAAAATTCCTGAGCTATCATATATATACATATATAAAATACGTTGCATCCTTTTTTTGTGTTTCCTGTTTTTTTTTTTTTTTTTTTTTTTTTTTCTCATCACAGAATGTCAAAGGACACTGGTTAACATTTCATTTCAACTCCTTGCCCACCACCATCATCATCATCATCATCATGATCATCAACAGGAGAAAAAGCCAGCATCATCATCATCATTATCGTTCTCGTCCTTCTCACCTCACCATCAACATCACTGTTGTCCATTAGACTTTTGATGTCGGAGGTATGTGTCGGTTTTTTTTTTTCCTTTTTCTCGTGTCAAAGAGGTTAAGTGAATGGTCAAAAAGTCATCAATGCTCTCTTACCCTTTGTACATTATATCTACAAATGAGTGAAGTAGATACACCTTTATTTGTGCACTCGTACGTTGTTTTGTACAATATCTGTACATAAATCTATAGGATGCCGTTCGGTAGTATCCTGCCCAAAGGGGGTGATAAACTTTGTTTGAAGCCGCATCGGCTTTATACTGAAACATCAAAAACATTTTTGTGCATACGAATACTGGTTGAACAGAAAGACCGCTGCATATGAGAGAGAATTTTTAATGAGAATTTTTACGAAAGTTTCCACTCAGAGGACCAGGTTGGAGTCGAACACATACGCACATAGGAGTGACACATATGAGGATACGGGCACGGTTTATTTATCATATTTATAGTAGGAGAGACAAAATTAAATTTAAGACTTACCACTATTTAAAGTATTTGATTCGGCGTCGGCCACTTCAATTTTTGGTTTTTTACTAGGCGGCTGACCATCACTAGGCGCCGATGCTGGTTGACTATCATCCTCCTGATTTAGACCACTTTCCGCTTCTTCTTGCTTAATGCCCAGGACACTGGTGGAAATCTTTTCGTTTTCCATATCATTGGAGGACTTTTCCGTTTGTCCATCAATTTGGGAGCTCTCAGTTCTGTTTGTTGCTGATGTATTTTCAACTTTTGGTGTTGTGTTGTCGTTTTCTTAAAAAAAAAAAAAAAAAAAAAAAAAAAAAAAAAAAAAAAAAAAAAAAAAAAAAAAAAACATTTAAACCAAAAAGGACTGGTATTCAAAATTCGTAACAATTTACCATCGACAAGCCTCTTTGGAGTACTTGAGGCTCCATCAGCTAATAAATCAGCTGGACTAGGAGGCGGTGTATGAATTCGGGTTCCGGATGGCTTTCGATTTGTTATTGGAGCTGATATGGATGGTCTACGATTAACTAAACTAAGAGGTCGACCATCGTCGGTATCTCTGTCACTGGCGGGACCTTAAAGTGAAAATTGAACAAAAAAAGCACCATAATACTGTTGAATTTATTCTTCACAGACGTGGCATTTAAAAACAATTACCTTGTGTTATACATTGCCCGTAGTTTTCTTTATTGCATTGTAAAACTTTGTGTTGGATAAATCTAACAATGTCAGATAGTGCAAATGCCTTCTGACATGATCCGCAGGTTAAAATGTCCTGAGCAGCTGGGTCCGCTTCAGATGAATCTGAATCTGCTGAAATGAATCGAAAAAGAAGAGAAATATTTTAGTTAAAATGTTGACAAAGTCATTTTATATATGATGCTAAGCATAAATTGAATAGGTCGTTACAGAAAGAGGACAAGCAGTGAGCAGCTCTGCTGGATGATCTAGTGATAATCAGCGTTGAAGCTATGACTACTCATCATGATTTAGCTTTAAGAGATAGCCGCAGATGTCGGTCTTTGTCCAACATTACTTTGAATTATGTACGTGTGGAAAAATGTAGCAGAGGCTTTTACTTAAACTGGACTTTAAAATGCACATCACCAAAGCCGATGCTCAAAGCGCTTAGCATTTCTAAGACTGAAATTACATTCAGAGAACAATGGATGTAGCACGTTGATCATCAATTCAAGCTAATTTTTCCGACTTTTTGCAAGTACATTGCCATAAATTGTTTATCTTTACGTACTAAAGTAGATTTAAATGTGAAAGACATAGTGTTTAACTAATTCGACAACTGGAATACCCGAAAAATGTTTATCATTGGCCGCTTTCAACACACCGCCATAAACACTTTCACTTGAGGGATTTACTCAAGTAGTATTTAAGAAAGTTTATGATAGCAATGACTACCATATATCGTTAAGCTTATTTAATAAGAGCTACATTAGAGGACACTACCCACTCCAGTTTTAGTTATTGGTATGAATTCGAAACTTATTTTTCGACCTACGCAAAAGCTTCTATTAGAATATAGGATTTCTTCAACTTAAGATAGTGGCGTCTAGGTGTAGAAGATTCCTGTCTTGAATCTAAGAATTTTTTTTTTTTTGAAAAGAACTCTAAAGTAGGTATGACTGCACTTAAAGTGCCTGAACATGTGTAAAGTTTTTAGGAAAATGGGACAGAGAGAAAGAAAGATTTTTGGGTTTAGTGGCTAAAAAAAAGGTTTCAGGTGCGTCTGGTACGAATCGTCCTACTTGTAAGCCAATACACTACCACTTCAGCCGCTGCCACCAACAACTGAAGGTATGCTGGTGAATACTATTGCCAATGGGAAACATTCTTTAACTCTAAAACTCGTAAACGAATGAAGAAAAACTTTATGATGAAGTATGCAATTCTGTTGAAATATTTAAAGCTAAACATGTGATGGAATTGATGCAAGAGGTTTATTTGTCACCGGTGACACTGTCCAAGCATTGGGAATTGCGTATTCGGCATCCGAAAAGTCAAAAAGCTGATATCGAATGTGGAATGTGACCACCATCTTATTTCTCCCCAATCTGAATCTCTAATAAACATCATCAGGTCAGAGACCGATAGTAATTTATATACGGCATATGGAATAAGAGACTCTAATGGAGTCTCTACGCCGTCACCTAATCATCTAAGATCTAATCAGCATAAGTGGCACAGAATAGCACAGGATTTAATAGAGATTTGAGATGGATTTGAATGATTGAAGTCTGCGTCAAGGTTTCTTCACCTAGATCTAGTCATTCAATCGGCCAACAGTAAAGTCAGTCCAAATTTGTCATTGGCATATTCAATCGTTCAAATTTGGCCTTCTCGTTGGGATGATATGTATGTTATACATGTACTCGTACATAACGTCAAAAATGCGGTCCGAACTACCTTTACATTTCTGAGCGTCGCGGCCTCAATTCACATAAATGTCCCAACGGTACAGGCGAAAGTAAATCAATCGATCGATTGGTGAAACAACGATTCATAAAATCTTCTATATTTACTAAGTGACAAGCATGTCATTCTTGATGACCAACATGAAATTATGTTTATGTCATTTGGAATTTCTTTCCTTCCTTTCAGTGTTATAACACAGGAGTGTACCTACTCGAAATAGACTATTTATAGCTACAAGAAAATAAACCTGTTTTAATTCAACTCCAATCGATTTATCCTCCACTGTCAAGTAATATCTCCTTCCACTTTGGCTGTGGTACTTTTACCCATTTGGATTGGTTTTGGCATTTTAGGTGGGATGCGCTATGGGAAAGGAAGCGAACTTAATTTTAGTTGTCTTGATTAAATGAGACTAAGGGATATTCCAGTCGCCGCCATTTATTTGGAACACAAAAATAAATTGTTCAATAAATTTTATCTTAATTCCTCTTTGTTGTCCACCATTCGTACGTACAAATATACATACGCAAAGCTCAACCCCCTCGTTGTTGTCCAATTCGTGTGTATCGATATCAATACTTTTGTGTTTATTACTTTGAATTGATTGGGGCATTCTGGTCTGGAAATTCGACAACATTGACGCCAGTTTTCTCGTAAATCGGTGCGAAAAAAACAAAGATATTTATATATTCAAAACTCCTATCCATAACTCGTATCTGTATCTGGTTATTATTTGTCTTTAGGATTGAAGTTATAATTACACTAATTCAGCAATATCACGCATATGGTCAGAGGGTAAGCGAAATAAAAATCAAATAACTCACTCGTCGCGTGGTAGAGGAAAGAAAAGTTTTATTTGCTAAGCAACGCCAATCAATCCTCATACTCGTACATTTGTGTATGAGTATGTATGCTGAATACGTACGCGTTCACCATTCTCACCCCATATGCAAATTTTTGTCCCGACAAAACCTAATCTCACCAAATCCGCTGGTCGTTAATTTAATGATTTTTCGCCAAACTAAAATTGTATTAAATCCTGAGCTCCAGGGTAACCTTTGCTGAGCACAGTACAAGAGCATAGTAACACATTTGGATGTGATGATAATAGGACCAGGATTGCGATGATGTGGGGTGGAAGGCAACAACAATGAAGCGCGGTAAATATTTTCTCTTCAAAGCAACGATTTTCGGAAATCCTTTGCACTCTACGAGTATTCCCAAAAAAAAAAAAAAATAAATAAATAAAAATTAAAAACACTGAATTCACCTCTTGACGGACCAGGAATGAAAAATTAAATGCTAGGGTTGTGAAAACATTCATCACCTCCACTTCAGGTGAACCCGTACTCAAACACAAACGCAAATAGCCATCGCAGGGCAGGACTATTGAATTTTTGAATTTCGAAAGAATATTATTCATCAAGTGGTATAATGCGGTATTGGTAAGAATAGCAACAACCCTTCTTGGTCAGTTACACATTCAATTCCCGTCCGGATCGAATCGAAGGACAATGTCAAATCCCTGAAAGGGTTCTGAGTTTATCGGTTTGTCGATTTGTTTGGACATTGAGAGCCCAAGAATATTGACATCCTTCATTCTACAAAGGGTCTTTCTTTGTGATGGCCGCAAAAATATTTGCAAAATAAGTTTTCTCGCCTCAGGATGTATCCTTGCCACATACAGATAATATGCGCGAAGTTATGTCTACGCAAATTGGCAACAACCCATGACGTATTACTTATACACAACCTCCGGCTATTGTAGCAGAAAACTGGAGTGAGACATAACTAAGGTGTTGGAGAACAAAAAAACAAATGTCACATCATACTTTCATATAGCATATGTGCTGGTTTGGAATATAAACAGCGTTACCAGGTATGAATAGATATCCGTAATTCAAATCGTACACTACATTATTGAACTAGCTTGTTTAGATTGCCAACATTTTCTTCATCATCAGGAAGCCAAGACCTATTCAAAAATATTGAAAATATTAGCGCTTCTATACCACTAATTAGAGTAGAAGTTGTACCAGGATATCACGTGATTGATATGCTAACATGTAATAGGAAAAAAAGACGTAACAGAGCTTAATTATAGTTCTCGTTCACGGTATTTATGTAATGTATGTGCATTTTTTAGTGGGCCCTTCGAGATCAATCTCTAACCCGTCTGTTACTAAACATTGGTATTCACAAAGATAATATTGGTGGTGTCAATGTCGCTAAACTAGTGTTTTTATGAGTGTTATGGTAATATTTATTGATTCTCTTTGTAAGCACATTTCTTTGTGCACTTCTAATGTATATTTGAATAAAACTGGAAGAAAACATAAGCCTTGTATTACAAACTCATTCCTTAATAAGGTTAAACTAAAAAACAAGTTGACAATAAAATTGTCAAGAACTCCCATGGACCGAAGATAAAGAATAACCTAAATGTCACGATAATTACTATAAATAACGTTTTATTTTTGATAAAGGCAATTTGAAAAGTGAATGGGACGTGATCAATAACATTTTAAAACAATCTTCTCCTAGGAGCAAACTTACAGTAGTTCGTGTAGATGACTGAAAGCTAATGCTTTCAATAGCTACTTCACGTCAATAAGCTGCAATTTACCTCTAGAATTCTCCCCTTGTGGTGAAACCTTACAAAGTAGCAGCGTTGCCCTTGAACCCATTACTGCTTTAGATCTCCTGAAGGCTATTGGTTCTCTAAAAAATTCAAATGTTCGCGGTTGTTGTTGTGCTTCCAGTGATTTTTAACAGTAGCATATTTTTCAGGATTTTTTCCTGATGCTCTCGAAAGGCTCGGCAGAAGCCCCTTCTTTCAGACTCTAGCAAGGTATTTGAAAAAATAAAGAAAAGATTATCTTTTTCGAGCATGACTATGTTTTTCAATCAGTTATGGTTTGGTTTTCAACAGAGTTAATCTACTGAGGATGCCCTTCTATATTTTCGCTCTAGTGTTTCTTTGAAATCTTAATGGCAAAACGTGACATGTGACATGGTAAACCACAATAGTTTGTTAAGGAATCTTTAAAAGTCTGGATTACTTCTCTGAAGTGACAGAACTTTCAGTAGGTTAGGCTGTTAAAAAAACAAACCCACTTAGGCCTATTTTCCCATTTTGATGACACGTGGATCTGTGGTCCTCCTACTTCAAAAACCATTCAGAACTCTAAGAACTCTTCTTTGGAAGAGAGCTGGACATGTACAGAGAGGAGGTCTCCTCTTTCTCCTCATCCATGGAGCTTTTGCAAAAGTCGTGAGTAAACATGCCAAGCCTTCTTGCATATTTACCTATGAGGCAGTGTCCAGTGATGACACCTATAATGGTGTTAAGATGTTTTCTATTTAGAAGAATTAAACTCCTGGAGCGATTTAGATCTAGCTTTCGCCAGATTTGCTTGGTCGCTAAGCATGTCGATCCAACCGCCCATCTATGGTTTGTTCTTCTATTAGCATCCAGCTTTATTTCTTGTTTGCACGTAGCGATAGAAGTACCTATGTTTTCATTTTCAAGTGTGATAGATATAGTAGTTCCAATTTTTTCTATTCAACGGCATTCAGCAAAGGTGAATGTTAAATTGCTCCGCCATCTTCATTAGAGATAATCGGCAGTCCATGACTGTTCTTGAGCTTAGAGAGCATGAGTTCAGGGATTTGATAGCGGCCTGACTATTGGAAAAGATTTGGATGTCCATTGCAGATATTACATTTTTCTTCATAAAGGATAGGGCTTCCTTAATTGCCAGAATTTCCGCCTGGAACACGCTACAGTGATTGGGGAGGCGGAAGGAGAGGCTAAGGTTAAAATTATCGGCAAAAACACCAACACCAACCCCACTGACAGTCTTTGAACCATTGGTGTAAAAGTGGATTGAATTGTCATCCAGGAAGGCCTTTTTCCTCCCACAAGGATCTGGAGGGAATGCTTACATGGAAGCCCTTGTCAAAACGTTGTTTGGGTATGGTGTAGTCGATGTTTTCTGGTAGTACGCAAAAAAAATATTTGCGTGACCAAAATGTTTATTTGCCCACTGTGAAGTCGCTTTAAGGCGAATAGCTGCGTTGGCGGCTACTTGTCTTCTATAAATGTCGATTGGTGTAAGGTGAAACAGTGTCCAGAGCAGCGAAGGGAGTGGTGCGTAGGCCTCCATTTATTCCCAGACATGCTGTTGTTTAGACTTTACTTAGCTTTATGCAGTCTAAGGCCGTCCACCACACAACCACCCCGAAGGTGAGTATCGGTCTTATATGGCATAGCCAATGGGTTTTGCGAGGTTGGTTGTTCCCGATGGCTTTTTTGCAAGAGAATAAAGCTACTGAGACTTTTTTTACTCTTTCTTGAAAGTAAGGTTTCCAGCTTAGTTTCCTGTCGAAAATTAGACCCAGATATTTCGCTGTATCGGAGAAGATCAAGGTGGTACCGTTGATTGGGGGAGGGTATATAGTCGGAATTTTGTATTTCCTAGAGAAGAAGACAAAATCGGTTTTATGGGGGTTTATTACCAGTCCCCAGCGATCTGCCTCTCAGTTCAGTAGCTTTAAATAATTTTTGCAGCTATTATGCAGGAATATCTATAGTATTCCAACTAAGCTTAAAATGTGTCTAGGAATCCTACCTAATGCTACGCACTTAAACGTTTAGTAAAGGTGCCAAAATATGCCTCTTAATCTTGATGCACACAATGTTGCACACTATCTAAAATTCTATTTTCAATAAGCATATCTGAAGGCATCTTAAATCATCTATGAAAAAATTAGTGATTATGCAGTTGAACTAAGTTACTGTCCTACTTCCATATGGGAAGTTGCCTGTATAATCCTGGTCACATATCACGTATAATCGAGTTAAACAATACAATCATATCCACAGACACATAAGACACTTAGCTTTTTAAGTTATCAAAAGCAAGGGGGAATCCCTTGAATAATAAAAATGGAAATATTCTCAGTTATATTATTTTTCATGGAAATATATTTAGTTGCATTTGAAACTTGGGCATATCGATATTATTTTATAAGTTATGATCAATGGAACTTGGGAGCAATATAGGTAGATTGCTTTTAACCTTTTACAACCAAGAGTTGCGAAGATCAAAGCGAGTCTCCTGCTTAGTAACTGCAAGAAACTCGGATTGCTTATCAAACCAGATGGCACAAACACACGCGACCGTGAAGAAACCCTGAATACTTTCTTTCAAGTTCACTGCCCAGGGTCTTTGACATGTTTTATAGACAGTCAACGGAGGTTTCAGTTCTAGTAAACCTCAGCAGAATCAAAATTTTTTCCGGAAAACTTTTCAGTTCGGATAAAGTTAAGTGGGCTATCAACTCATTTAAACCATGCAAGGCACCAGGTATAGACGTCATTTTTCCAGCTCTGCAACAAACATTTTTAGACTTCCTGATACCTATCTTAATAACCTTATTTAGATTCAGCTTCAAGTACTCACTTGGAAGGGAGTCAACGTAGTTTTTTATCCATAAACCAGGCAACAAGCCTAGAGAACTAACTAAATAATACCATCTTACAGGCTTGACATCGTTTCATATTAAAACAATGGAAAGAGTTTTTGACGTTCATATCAGAGAAAGCTTAGAAAATAGCTTGCCTCTACACCCGTGTCAACACGCGTATAAAAAGGGTAAATCTACAGAAGGAGCTCTGGTAAAGCAGACAGCTGAAATTAGAAGCTCCTTTCGCCATAAAGAAATTGCACTTTGCGCGTTTCTTAACATAGAAGGTGCTTTCGACAATACTGGATATGACTCCCTTTCAAATGCTTTATTCCATGGAAATATTGATCACCCTACTATAGGTTGGGTCAAAGCGATGCTTCTAATCTGGATATTTACTGCCTCACCAGTATCAGTATTATCGACGCTCTTGTAATCTTTAGTCGTTGATGATCTGATTAACAAATTAAGCAACTTGGGCTACAATACAATTGGTAATGCCAATGATTTATTCATCATCATTAGAGGCAGAGAAGCTAATGAAGTCATTATACGTATGCAAAATACTACTTAGTCCTAGACTGGTGTACAGGGGAGAATATCTCCATAAACCCAACTAAGGATGTCATAGTTCCTTTCCCTAGAAGAAGAAATACCACTATAAACCTAGGTGTAATTTCACTTAACGACGCAATCGTTGACGAGGTCAGATATTTGGGAGTAATCCTGGATAAAGGGCTCAATTGTAACTCTTACTTTAACAAAATAACTAAAGCAACCAACGTTTTGTGGGCCTGCCCTCACATATATGGCAGTGGAAACAGGGGGATCTCTCCAAAGATGAATAACTACAATAGATTTACACAATGATGATCAGGCACATTATAACGTATGCTTTTATAAACTGGTGGACTAAAGTCACGCAAAAGATCGATATATTAAACCTCAAAATTACAGCTTAAAATACAGCGAGAAAATACATCCAAGAGTCTGAGTATTTCCGTAGCCTTTCGGACCTGACTCACTGCTGCTATAGAGTCAATAATAGGATTAACGCCCTTACACCTACAAAGTGGCACTACGCAGTCCAGGAAGTCTGGTACAAATCAAAGAGTTAAGTCTCAGCGATCGCCTGGACCTAAAGACCCTGCTCTCTGACATACCGGAACTTGATATGATCTGCGCGGTAACAGACCACCTTCATAAAACATTATGCTTCGATTATGGATTCTCCAGAGAGATTCCCAACAAAGAAACATGAGTTAGAAATAACCCACCAAGCAGCCCAAATGGCATATAGTGGTATACGGTATACACGGACCAAACAATAACATTACCTTAACAATGGGAAAAAGCCATCATTGTACTTCAGGCCGAACTCCACGCCATTCAAGAATGTCCCAACCATATCTACAACTCTGGTATCAAAGGCGCTCAGAAACTCCCTTTAAGGGATCTGAACCCTTCTGCTGCATGCCAATATAGATATCAAAATCGAAGTCGCCATGATATATATGTTATATATTGTATAAAAAAAACTTAGTAGGTTACCTCACAGGACATCACGGTTTAAGATATCATTTCAATAAAATGAAACTAGTCGACTCTCCGGAATTCGACTTTGTCTTGGGGAAGACGAAACAGCAGACCACAACGGAGATAGACAGAATATTTTCTTCAGTGAACAATTCGATACCAATGAATTTATGAATTTAGGTCAAAGTGTTTTATTTCGCAATTGGCGAGTTAGAAATTTAAAAAAAAAAAAAAAAAAAGTGAAGATATGTCAAGTTTTTCTTTTTGTAATTTTCGGATATCATGAAGTGTTCTCTCCCCTCTGATGTACAAATCAATCGTGATGTTGCACCTATGGTAGTTGTGGCCTTGTACCGATACCTCACCTTTATTTAAATTTAGTTGATTTTTGACATTCTTCTGTAGATGGGAATCTAAACTCAATCTCTAAGAAGTCCAGAAGAATCTTGTGCGACTGGCAACGCTGATCATAAAACATGCTACAAAAAAAAAAACTATCTGTAACCCTGTGTGAATAAGATTGTGGCGTTTGTCGCCCTTGGCAGTATTTCCGGTTTATTTATTTATTACTCGTAGTTTGCCTTTTTTTATCCAGGGAAACTTTTCCAATTTGTTAGGTTGGGGGGTTAAAATAGAAGACCATGACTAACTAACACGTAATAAATTTGATTAGATGGACATCGACATGGTGTTTTCATTTTTTTGTTGTGTGTCTCCATTCTTAGCGGTTAGAGGCTAACAGGACTGCTAATAAAAAACACATTGCACATAAGTTACATACTCGTACGTATCCCTGTCAATTATCCCACAACCATGTCATATTATCGCCGGGCTAATGTCAACCCTCAACCCTGTAAATAATTCAGTAGTAGCCCGAGGGGATGATAGAACTGCTTCATTACAACAAAGAAATTCTCTCTCCTAAGTGATAGTACGACAATTCTTATTGGAAAGAGCGGGGGAGGTGCCATCAATACAGGGATCACAATTTAGAAACACCGATACTGTGGTTAAGTTCTGATTGATTGGGATGAACTACGATTGCTACGACAATGATATGTATTTCCACCCTCTTTCCCTGATTTTTTATTTTTTTTTTATGGGTTTTTCCCAGTTTTTTGTATGACTTGTACGTAATTGAACATTCCATATGTCAGTTTCAATTAACAACGTCAAACGGATTACTGGTTGCAAGTTCTGTTTAATCAGGTGCAAACGAAATTCTAAAGAAAAAAAAACCAACAATCTAGTACAAAACTGAATATTCCTGCGATGATCGATCTAATTGGATTTTTCTCCACTTCAACATTCGTGGGCAGTGCCTTTTGTCGGCCTTGAGTGTAGAACAGTGAAACCCGAAAAAATCAACATTCTACTCCATTATGACCAATGGAATTTTGGGAAACTTCCCAAAAGAAACCAGTTTTTCTGGTGCGAATAGAGTGTGCGTGTATCATGCAACACACAGTAAGGGTTGACCATTGGTCAGTAGGTAGAGAAGAGCAAGGATACTACACATATCACCAACGGAATGTGTGTTTTCGTATATTGATTGGTCGATTTCAAGCAGAAATTCCACATATCTGACTCTTTACAAAGGATAATATATTGTGTTTCTATATATATAGAAACTGATGGAGTGGTGTTAGTGTATGAGCTATATGCTACACAACGAAATAAATGCTCGTAAATATAGTTTGTGTGGTTCCTTTTTGCAGCCACAAATATATATTTCTGTTGGAGGTGGATTCTACATTTCTGTCGTAAAATTAATTGAAGATACCAGTAAATGATATACCATCAGTTGGAAAAGTTTTGTACGAACTCTGTAGTAAATAATGCGAATGCAGAGATGAATTTAAATTCGTTTCGAATGAATATGTTATGTTCATATACTCGTATTGCAACATTTGTGCATGACCAAGGTTACATCAAGAGCAAGCAAGAATATGTCTATTTACTGATAGAAATGTAGAGAATCGTATTTAATATTTAGAGAATTTCAAGACCGCTTTTTAAGGTTGTCCTGTTTATTAATGTTTTGCCAAACTAGTATCACCGAGATTTGTTCTACCATCCCAAGCAAAAATAACGAAAGCGCCAAAAATCGAAACTTGAGTAAGAGGTATATTTGTTAAAGGCAACGGAATCTTTATTTCTCTGTTTAGCTACTAAAAACAAATATTGAACGGATGGTCTCTTAATCAATAATTACAATAGTTACATTCGCCAAATCAAACCTGCTTACTAAGCAAGTAAGTAGTATTCAACAATCCCTACAAATAGGTTTTGTTTATACCTAAATGAAGATATTTTTTACATTGAATTAAATACTGCTATAGATATGTATATAGATAGAGTGAATATGATATTAAAAGCAATATAATCATTGAATTTATGAGATTGACTGTCGAGATGATTTAACATATAATAGTCAGCATATACCTACTATATTACTTATATCTTATCTTATCTACTTAGATCTTATCCTTTCAACGAAGGTAATGGAGATGCACTATTTTAACGTTTTAGTCCGAAATGGACAAGTTTTCCGAAAGCACAGGTATAGTTTTTATTAACAACATCTCAACGATTGCAACTTTGATTCAACACAAGGCTTTGAAGATACTAGATGGGGTGAAAAGTAACCTACTTGGGAATGAAAATTTTTTTCTTTTTAAATGTTTTTTTTTTTTATTTTATTCAATAAAGTCCCCTTTTAGTTTGATACACTGCAAAATACTCCTCGGTGGCGTCGATGATTTCCTCGCGTGAGCTGAATTTTGTATTGATTTTATTGATTTCTTTGAGGTTTGGGAAGAGATAATAGTCCGAGGGAGACAAATCGGGCGAATACGGTGGATGCGACAGCAATTGGAGCCGTAAGTCATTGATTTTAACCATGGTTACGATGCTCTTGTGCGCCGGTGCATTGTCTTACAAAAACAAGACAATGAGGCCGTTTTGGATCGATTTCGGCATTCAATCGCTCCAATAATGCACAGTAATACTCGCTGTTAATGGTTTTTCCTTTTTCGAGGTGGTCTACGAAGAGTATGCCATGACAATCCCAGAAAACCGACGCAGTAACCTTTCCGACCCATCGAGCCTCCCTCGGCCACTTCGGAGCACTCGTGCTCCACAGTCCATTGCCGGGCACTCATTCTTTTCTCTGGTGCTCAACAGTTAACAATCGACGCAAAAAGTCCGCCCGATTCTGCATCAGCAAGTCCAAACACTCTTTCGAAACGCTCTCGCGGTCGTGTTTTTAGTTAAGAGTGAGTATGCGCGGCACCGAGAGGCAGGATAACTTTTTCATATGCAGAATATTGCCCAAAATATGTCTTGTGCGCTCAGTACTGATCTTTGTGGTATCTGCTAACTCGCGCACCTTCACTTTCCGGTCAGCCAGCACCATTTCATATATTTTTTTGACATTGTCCTCTGTAACCGCATCGGAGGGCCTGCTGCTGCGGACTTGATCGGTAGTGGAGTTGCGGCCATCACAAAACTCTCCAAACCAATATTTGACGGTGTAATCTGACGGATCATTAGCTCCATAATATTTATCCAACTTTTCTTTTGTTTAGTTCACCGTTTTGCCTCTCAAAATGTTTTATGAGAGAACGAAAATCGTTTTTTTCCATACTCAACATGATGACAGACACGTCAACAACAATCAGCTGTCAAAACAAAACTAAAGACAGTATCGCACTTAAATTTGGCATGTCTTAATATGAACGGATTTCAAGGCACCATAACCTTTTTTTGCTGTAGCGGCGCATTCTGGCGGTCAAGGAGGTTACTTTTCACTCCACCTAGTAGTGATTGCAATGCTCTGTTGATTCAGAAATTCAAGCGATAATGAAGATGAACGAATAAAAAATTATGAAAATATTCATGATAGTGTAAATATAAGTTAACCTCTTTGTAATTAAAGAAAATTTGTCAATTTAAACGTACCTTCTTATACCAATACATAGTTTTGCTAAATATCAACTAGTAAATTTCATTATCATTGTGAAGCTAAAAAGGCGCTCATAACATTAATACTTTCTGATCATGCTTATGTACAAAATATTTCAAAAACTCATTTCATCGGAATATTTGTAAAAAAAAACAAAATTAGAACAGGACAGTATGAAACAAAGTAGTAAAAGCTGAGCTATTCAAAACTATAAAAATACGCTCCTTATGCTAAATATGGCAGTGTTAACCTTCTGTTTATTCGTTTTCAATCAGAGAATATTGGGAAGGCGAGGATCATATAAAGTCAAGGAAATTTCATTAGTGAAACAATATTGTGGTGTTGTCAACAGTGATATTGCACAATAGTCAGCATATTTTTTATTTTTCCAGTTTGGCAAACTGCTTCCTTACAAAGTGGGAAGGAAGGAAGATACGGTATTTCTGTTTGAAAAGATAATTGGCAAAAAGTGGGAGAACGTTTCGCATTATTGAGGTTGAGTTTGGAGGTAGGTTGACTTCATTATGGAGTTATTTTTCCCTATTATGATGTTCTTTTAAATGCTCGAGAATTAAACTGGTTAATTTGGTAAGAGATCTTTCGATGATGATAGCTCATGATTTTATAAGATATTGCTGATATTATTACGTTTACTACGCTTTAATCCCACTGTCATTTTGTCATCGTGACCATTATTTTATCAATTTAAATAATATATTCGCCAATGTCTAACTACGATGATAATACACTGAATTATAAAATTGCCTTTACATTCTGAAAAAAAAAATTCATTTTATGTAATAGCTTGGTTTGCTGTAAGGACTGGAATAGATACATACGGATATAAGATTTCAGTAATTTCAGTGTCAATTTTTTTTTTGAAAACAAGCCGTTGATTCGTGGCAAAAGAATCTTCTTGATAGCGTCATCATAAAAAAATCAGTATCATAGTCTTAAGTAGGCATGACTACACTAAAATTGCCTGAGCATGTGTTAAGTTTGTAGGGAAATGGAAAACAGAGAGAGAAAGAAAGATTTTTGGGTTCAGTGGTTATTTAGCTCCATCGACGGCATCGAAAATTTAATGGGGAGACTAAATTATTAGTGTAAATTGACTTGATGTTGTATTTAGGCAACCATTCATCTAACGAGATTTAAGTTGCCAAAAAAAGTCTTTCGGTCACGGCTGGTATTGAACCCCTAACCGACCGATTGGGAAATCAATACAACACCATCAACATCAACGCTGATGAAAATGTTGTTAAGGACTCTGTCGAATCTTCGATCATCTAAAAATAAAGATCTGAAATAACTGCTGCAATGCAATGCTGTTTTGCTGTCGATCTAAAATAAAAATACCAATGTCTAAGGACCTGATGTTTTTACGAAATAAAAAAAATATTTTTAGTAACAGTTCTTCATTTTCTTCTAATTGTCTTTGTATAAAACAGCCAAACAACCAATTATATTTCGGGTACTCTGTTTTTCACCAAAATATCGGTAGTTTAAGACAAAATGTTGATACATTTTCCTATAATCTATGATCTTAAATCATTTATTGTAAGTGCTCTAATATTTCTTTTCGAAATGTGAGTTTTTGAAGAAGAAATGTCTGTTTTTAACAAGCCCAAGTTTTTATGTGTTCAACCTGCAATAAAACTTATTTTGCCGACGGTGCGGTATTTTCAGAAGTATTTTAAAATTTAAAAAAAAAAAACTTACAAAAACTTTCAGAATTTTCGAAAGGTCAAAGAAACAAAAATTTGATACTGTTGTGGGATTTTAACGTCAACCTATTAGCTGATGTACCTGAAGTTGAGTATTTCGCGGCAGTTTTGGCTTCATTTGGTTTTTATTCTCTAGTAATACAGCCAACACGTAGCAGGTTCTGTCTAGATCATATTTTCAAAGTGTAACTATCAGAGGGAAAAAATTAAATTTTATTAAGCTGTGGATGACAACTTATTTATTTAAAAAAACAAAAAAGAGACTGGTCTATTCACGCACAATTAAACATCCTAATAATGCTAGGCTTAAAGCATATTAACAGATATTCCACTATGTAGGGATGCTCTGAAAAGAAGGGCAGTCAATCAATAAAATTTTAAATACATATAAATCAACCGAAAGTTGATATCATTATTTTAAATAATAATATAACTGTTTCTGATACTTGTGATGTGAAAATAAAAATTACTCTCCAGATTTTCCGAATATTAACGACTCGTTCTGTAATTGCTATAAGACTATTTTACAGGAGTAATCCTCCTGTGTGTTTAAAACCGTTAGTGGTCTAGAAATTTCAACTTCTTCGTATTTTTATAGAATCTCTAATCAAGTTCTAAAAAAATGGAGTTGGCTTTGAACACAATCGCAAAATGGAAAATACAAAATGGTTTAGGGATAAATCCATCAAAAGAAAAGAAAGCTAGAAAAGCTTAATATACTCTGAATTAGCTCGATCAGACTAAAAGAATCAGGCCTATGGACGCACCTCAATTTAGAACACGCGTCTATAATACAGAAATGCGAGCCATCAAAACTGACGAAGTGTAGTGATTACATTGTATCAGGCGTAGGCTTCGATAGCAGTTTCCCCACATTAGCTGGAGTTTACTTTGAAATGCTATAGATTGAGGATTTCTTCAAGATTTCGGACGAATGTAGTGTTTTCCAGGCAGAAATATTTGATTCTTAAAGCTGCACAGACTGCGCTACTCATGGAACTTGATTGCTCAGAGATCTCCATCTTTAGCAAGTGAAACCATTAGATCAATAGAGGTACAAAAATGTCATCAAACTCTAAATAGAGTCTGCGAATCCCACCAAGCGGTAATCTTCTGGGTGCTTGGATACATAAAAGTGAGACGCAATCAGAAAGCTGACAAACTGGCAAGAAAGCGTGCCCCTCTGCATAGGAGCAGCGCACACAACGACATAAATATATCAATTGAAATCCTTAAACGGAACTTATCGACGTAGAATTGTTGGATCATTGCACGCATCGCAAGAAGTGACCGTGACGTTTCACGTTTCGTTTGATCAAACCTATCCTCTTCTCAAGATTATTGTGGAACTATGGGAACGAAGGAGAAATAGAGACTATCACACTGCCCTAACCTCCAAATACACCGTGAAACACTTGGACTACAGAACTTTTGGAGCACTTGAGTACGTAAGAAAAGCAAAACTGGTCTCATCAGAATTTTTAAAAGCTGTGGCTGGTTTTCAGTCAACATCAGCTAAGTAGGATCCACCATAATAATAATTATAATAATAATAATGTCTAAGACCGATAGGCCTCCTCACTCACTTAAGGACTAAAATATATATACATGTAAATATATTTAAGTTAGAGTGACCAGAGAGGAGCGATTGGAAAAAAATTTAAATAAAACAACAAAGGTGTGAGATATAAAATTGGCTCTGGCTTTATTTTGAAGCCGTTTATGCCATTATGTGTGGAATAGCACATCATTCCAATGGCCGCCCCAGCTTCACTGGCAGTGCTTCAAGTGGTCGGTCAAATATGTGCGCCGTTATTCCGGCAATAGAGTGTCAAATGTTGGCCTTGAGCTCGTCCAAAATGGTGGCCTTCTTAACGTAGACTAAGGACTTAAAATAGTCCCAGAGAAAATAATCGATTGGTGTTAAGCCACATGATCGTGGCAGAAAATTGATAAACGCTCGCCGTAAAATGACCCAGTCGTCAAATTTCTTCTTCACAACTTCGAGCGCAGACTTGTTGGAACCCCAGCTCGGATATATTTATATTGTCGAGCTTTGACCACAAAAAGTCGGTTAACATCGCTCTGAGACCATTAACAGTAACAGTGTCTCCTTCCTCCTTCCGAAAGAAATAAGGTCCGATGATGTTGCCATGCCATAAATCGGATCAGTCAATCTTTGTGGATGCATTGCTGCTTGCTCGGACACTTTTGGATTGTGTGCGCTCCAATAACGGAAATTTTGATTGTTGACAATCCTAAGCTAAGCCAAAAATGGGCCTTGTCCGAGTTGATTTTTTGGCCAAAATCCGTATCTCCGTCCAACATTTCCAGCGTCCAATTAGCAAACTCATGGAGTTGTCTATTGTAGTCTGACGTCAATTCTCGCGCCAGCATAATCTTATACGGATTTAGGCCCGAATCCAACAGCAAAATAAGACGGTATGACTACCTCTGACTATTCCCAATTAAGCTGGTCGGCGCCGAATTGACATTTCTGGGTCTTCTTCGATACTGGTCACTACGGCGGCTATGTTTTCTTCATTTCGCACCAATCTCTGTCTGGTTGGTGACTTAAAATTCAAAAGAGTATACTCAAACTCAAACTGAGTGCGACTGCACACTGAAGACATGATGACGACCGAACTCACGACAAAACTCACGTTGCATATTTGCATATTTACAACTAAGCCGGAATTTCGATATCTTTTTTGCACATTCGGCAAGCATTAAACGATGCGTAATGAAATGGCAAACCTTACTGAATATTTTGACAGCTAGATGTCATTGATAACATTCAAAGCCGCTGAAACATAACAATTAGAATAACGGTCAGCCGTTATTATATATTTTGTGTAATAAAAATATAAAAATAAATATTATAACTAATATATATAACTTACTCTAAGTAGCTTATATTTTTTGTGTCTATTTGAAACTCATTTCAGGCAATCCCTTTTAACAGAGAGAATTCCGATAATTGTTTATTTATTGCCGTCTATTTGATTCAAAGCATAGAGAGGACAGGTACGTACTTCCTTATAATATATCTATCTTTTTCATCAACTGATCATCTAGTAATCTTCACATAAGTTTTTAACAATTACAGGGTCCCATGTAAGACATAGTACGTATGGGATTGGCTTATAGAACTTTGTGGAAAAAAATTCAATTGCAATCAAATAAAAAGGACTTAATAAATCAAAAAATAAATTATTTTTAAATTAAATATTATTAAACATGATGAGAAACATTCGATCTTAACTAACTTGTCATTAAATACAAGAACTTAGCATCGAAAAGTTAAGAGTTTTATTTGTCAAAACACGGGTCGATCTATAGTTTTTTAAATACAACAGTTGGGCGTCAACATATCGATGCATACAAGACTCCGCTTTCATCTGTATACAGCTGTCATTATACTTATGCTATCACACTTTTCAAATAACGTTGGCTAGGTATTTAGTTGTTTTCCAAAAAGGATCTATTCCGATGAAAGCGATTACTTACAGCTAAAAATGGTGACATATTTTGGCGTATTCAGTATACTGATTCAATCTCAAGAACATTCGTTATCCACTGATACAATAGCTTCTAGGATGGCAAGACAACAGTTCAGATAAATAAAATAAGAAGTGACCTCCTACCATAAAAAAGCGTATAGTCTATCCAGCTGTCAGCTGTCAACGGATACAACCAATTATATGGAACTGGCCTTTAAGGGTCATTTGATTTTTCCATGGACGGTAGCACATATCATAAGTTTTTCTTCGCTAAAAACGAATATCAACAAAAAATATGGTAGTATTCCCAATTTACTTTTTAACGGAAAGACTTCGATTTATTTTTGACTTATATGTCAAAAATCACAACCACCGCATGTGTCACTAGTGTCAGTGCACTTGTCAGAAAAAAAAAATAGAATAATAAAAAAAAAAAAAAACAATATGAACAAAAAAGAAACCATGAAAAATTGCTTCATCCGGAGTAACTTTTGTGTTAATAAATTGAAAATCTTTTTGAGTATCTGTCTACATGGCGTGGGGGTTACTGTGAACCGATTAATTCAATAGAAACATTGACACATTCATTGATACATTGGCAAAAAAAAAGGGTTGGCTATTCGTTTACTTTTAGTTGAGTTACGAATTAAAGCAAGGGTTAACCTTTTGATGCAGCTGATGACATTAATGTCATGGATTGCTGTCACATTTTCACACCATCAGTTGAGGAGGATTTTTATTTTTTCGATTTCGTTTCATTTGCCAATCAGATAAAATGTGACATATCAATTGAGTCAATTTAATATTACAAACATATACCCTTCACTATTGTTCGTAAATGACATGAAATCACGAATTCTGAAAGTTATGACCATTCATTCTTTTATTCTTCCTGCTCCAATCTCCATTCCATGATATTCTCGAAAGTTGTGCAATTAATGAGTCTCACATCCATTTATCTTTGCAAAAATTAGGCGAACCAATTGGCAGAGACCAGGACCAGAATTAAGATCAAAATATACTCATAGATACAGCTACTGTTGAAGTGGAAGCAAAACCACTTTTATAAGATTTATGCACGTCTAAGGATAAATCGGTATTGCGTAAATGAATGGTTAAACAGTTTCATTTCGTTAAGTTTCCTTTTCAGTGTGGTTAATGATTATAACGCACAAGGATTGCTTTTCTTGAATAACTACATCCTCGAACTCAATTTTGCTAGGGTTGTCTATATGGTGTATGGTGTATAGTGTTTACTATACTATGGTGATTTTTCCCATCAAATTTCCATATTAATGGGCATATCGTTCTCGCAATAATAAAAATGGGAGTGAAACCAATTGGTGATACACAATACGAGCATATAAACATATCACCACATGTGAGTATGCTCGTGGTCCGGATAAAGATACGTTTTTCTGCTAATTTTATATCGGCCAAAAGGACCTGCAACCAAACACAGGAAAACAGGAAAAAAAAAAACCATGAAGAGGTTGTGGAAGGAGTAGAAAAGAAGTTATTATTTATTTCGCTTTGATGTAATTGCTTCCTAGTGGTTCCTGGGTTTTCATTCCCTGGCTCCTTGGTTTCTTAGTTCCTTGGTCTCTGGGTGGTGATTCTGAATGTGGTGGCGGTGAGCACATTTTACCCACTCACTTGTCTTGTTTGTGTTAGATTTTGACTCGAATGGGCTAATAAATTCGTTTAAGGATACTCGTACTCTATAACAATACACACACTCTTCATCTGGCTCGCACAGACTCTTTCGATCTGTGTTATTGATTGTAGGTAGTGAATTTTGGGTGTGGGAACACACAGGAACCACAGATAAATGGGCGTTTCCGGCACGGCATATCTGTTGTTTTTTTTTTTTTTCTTTTTTTTTTATTTATTTCCTATTTCATCGGAATACTCGTACGTAGTTGATACTACCACATTTCGGTTTGTAGTTAGATGTCTTGCGTCAAAACCTTGATATTTATTCTATTTCTGAGTAATATTTGACTTAATGTTTTGTATTCTGTATTCGGCATTCATTTTCTATTTGTTCATCATTTTGTTCCAACACAAAACGGGCCAGTTTCATAGTGATAACGATAAAAACGATAAAAAAAAAAACAAAACAAAAAAACGACGACAATGACAAATATGGGCACGGGATCAACAAATGAATATGCATATGTCCCACATACCTGGCTCCAGCAGTCTCTCCTTTCGCCTCTATTTCGACGGCCAGCGTCGCGGTCGGTGTCGTCAGCGGGTGGATACTTTTATTGCCCCTAGATATTTTAATAATACAATTAAATGCGACATGTGCCTATCATAGAGGGTGTATGGTATGCTACACATGAGGACCGAAATAACATCTACAGACCAAAAAAAAAAAGGTAACTCAAATGAAATGAAATGAGACCGCACGGTATGAGTATCTATACGAAGAACTACTATGAGTATCTAGGTGTTGTTTGCCGGAAAACCAGAGCCTGGTGTTTTCTGTTAGTCAAACAAAAAACTAACGTTCTTGTGCAAATATTTGTTAACGAGGGCCACAGCACTTTTGTACGAGTAAAGTATGTTCTAAATAAAAATTAAATTGTAGCTCAACTTACATTTTTTTTTTCATTGTTATTACGAAACTAGCCAGTCAGGCGAGTTCTATCGAGGAATCATAGTTCGTCCGAAACAACATAGAAATTTTATGTCGCAATCAACTTTTTTCTTTCTATGCCTCTGCTACTATCTCTTAGAGGGGTTCTGGGGATTTAAGTAAAAAACTTTGAGTTCGTGGCGTAGGTGGATTGGATATGTAGTTGGATACTGTTCTTATCACTTAAAAAAAAAAAGTTAAACGTACAAACCTTCACTTTGCACACTAGGTGGCAAACCAGAACTACAACAATTGAAATTCTGTTACAAATTATACAATCATTTTGGAGGGGATACTGTTAGTGTTGCTATATGTGGGACAGTTGTAGAATTACTTATTAACCGTTGAAAATACCGATAACAGGCTTTGTAGTCTGAATTTCCAATTGCTCTTCCCGCACCACAACTCGTTTAGTTATAAAAACAGATATACGAGTACATTACATATATGTGGCGAGGGCGACTAACGTCAACGACGACCACGACACGATACCAAGCTTATTTAGCCTGAGCAACCTTGGCAAAATGCTGATACTGATAGTGACCAAGCTCTACATACGATTCGTATGCAAATGCGAAAAGCAAGTAACCCCTCAGTTTTAGTATACGTAGGTAGGTACACCCGCACATCATCAAAAAAACACCTATTTTTAGCGCGCCCCAGTTGCTTTTCAAGATATAGAATTTTTTTTTTACTCTTTTATTGTACTATACAACTGCGTAACTCGGATAAAAGTTGAATCTGATGTATAGGTGAAGTTTTATTGTCGTCCACTGTGTAAACATTGACCTGGCGAATTTCTGATCAGAGATAACAAATATTTTAGTTGGCAAAATGGTTTGTTTGCAGCGTTTTTGTGAATAAATTTTACTCGGATAAAAGTTATTATTATTTGGGCAAGAGCTTACAAGTTTCCAGTAGGGAATGTATTCATATACTTCTAATTTATCTAATTTATGTATTTCTAATTTATCTAACTTTAACAACAGTTCCGTCTTAAGTTAAAAAACGGATAGGAGCTAAAGTTTTTACAACACCAAATGATCAATTTTTATGTAATTTACGTAATTTTATCTACTTCACTAGGTTTTAGATAATGCATATTCTATAGATAGAGATTAACGATATACCATATAGGCATATGGTACTGGACAATCATTGTTAAGTCAGAACTAAGATGTGAATAGAATAAAATAGAATAGAATAATTTTTATTTTTCAATTTCAATATTGACACATTTTTTTTTTTTTATACAAGAAATCAATTTACGTGTCTTTGCCGTCTGCCTGATTGGCAACTAATAACACAATATAGAATGTTTTTCTTTTGTAGTAAAAAGATATAAAAATAAGGCAATTTGCCAATATCGCATTTATTGAGTAGCAATCGAGCATCGTCCAACGAAGTGGCAAATACTTTCGTTGGAGTATGTACTATAATTGAGTTTTAAGAGCTCAAACCCTAATCTTAAATACTAGCATTATTTCTCGCGTGCTTTCATCTATAAATGTGATAAATAAGATAAGAGAGTTCCTTTAAAAAGGTAGACCTTCGTAACAGGATGAGCGAGCTACGAGAATTATTATTCCCACTAAATGTTGAGTTAGGTACGTATACGTATTTCTATAAGAAGATTAACGTTTTTTCTAACTAGCATTTAGTGCTTACTCTTGTAATATTTTGCTTTAATTAGCTATTCGAATATTTAACTATTGGGTCTATAGCTTAATTCGTGCGCTTTGTTAAGAGATGGCGTAACTTGTATTATTCCATTGTTATCATTACATTGGAACATGCGTTGGAAAGCTACTGTCATTGTATGTTATTTCAGTATATGTCACTCATTTGAAGCGTAAACAACAATAATTTTTTTTCATTCAAATATGTCGAACTTTGTGCCTGAAAAATTGTCTTTGCGGGGAGTTCTTCTTCATTACTTGAATATGAAGAAAATTGCTGCCGAAAGTCATCCTATTTTGGTAGAAGTTTATGATAAACATACGCAAGATGGCTTGCAAGATTTAAAGGTGTGATTTTGGCTTGGAAGACGATGAACGTCCTGGGCAGCCAAAAAAGTTTGAAGATGAAGAACTGGAAGCATTACTCTATGAAGATAGTTGCCAAACACAAGAACAGCTCGCAGAATCTTTGGGTGTCACTCAAGCAGCCATTTCAAAACGTTTAAAAGCAGCTGGATATATTTAAAAGCAAAGAAATTGGGTTCTACATGAACTCAAGCCGAGAGACGTCGAAAGGCGGTTTTGCATGTCCGAAATGCTGCTGGAACGCCACAAAAGGTTACTGGTGATGAAAAATAGATCCATTACGACAACCCCAAGCGCAAAAAATCATATGTGAAACCCGTCCAACCAGCCAAATCAATGGCAAACCCGAATATCCATGGCGCGAAGGTAATGCTCTGTATTTGGTGGGATCAGATGGGTGTGCTGTATTATGAGCTGCTAAAACCGGGTGAAACCATCAATAAACAACGCTACCGAACACAATTAATCCGTTTGAGGAGAGCAGTAGCCGAAAAATACCCGAAATATGTGACCAGACACGAGGCAATAATTTTCCATCATGGCAACGCTCGTCCCCAGGTTGCTATTCCGGCTAAGAACTATTTGGAAAACAGTGGATGGGAAGTCTTACCCCGCCCGCTTTATAGCCCAGACCTTGCCCCATCTGACTACCATTTGTTCCGGTCGATGCAGAACGCAATCACTGAAATACGGCTCACATCAGAGCAGAATATCAAAAATTGGCTTGATTCATTCTTAGCTGCCAAGCCGGTCCAGTTCTTTTGGGATGGGATCCACAAATTGGCAGAAAGATGGGAAAAGTCATAGCTTCAGATTTGCAATACTTTGAATAATACTATTGTACATGTTTTTCTTAAAAAAACAATATATTGCCAAACTTCTATTAGGTGCTCTTACTAACGGTCTTAAATATTTTTTTGTGATACATGGAAATGTCAGTCTTTCCAGAAAGAAATTATTGAAAGTTCTAAGATTGTCAAATGAGCAAGACGTTATATTTGTTGTTGATACACTGTATCTATGAAATGTGAACTAGGTAACAGAAAATCCCAGATCACGACTATTTTATAACTTTCAAGAAATACATATTTGTACTACATTTCCGATGTCTGATTATTCTAAATACGAAACCGAAATAAGCTTACACTTCACCTTGGTGTAAGATTATATAAATTAAGAGGTTTCATTTGAAATGAATCTTACCAGTCAAGACTTGTGACGGAGCTCGATATGCTAGTTAATATCTCGAAAAGGAATAGAATGTTACTCGAAGAAATACATGTATGTGCGCTGCAGTTTTAAAATTTTGAAGTTTATGATGTGCACAAGTTCAATAGCACTTCAATCTCGAAAAAAACCAATTCCCCTAATACATTTTTCAGTAGTGAAGTAAGACAATAAAAATACCAAAAGCACCATAAACCGTTTTCCAACTTAAAAAACAACTATTACATATCAAATAAGAACTCTGACAAGTGATTTTCATTTTTGGGGTTTTAATTGAAAGCAACGATAAACGTCTAATTAAAGGTGTTAATGATTTTGTAGCGGATGTTTGTTTTCTTATTCCTTAAAAAAAAAAAAGATAAAATGAAAGTCATAATGTACTCTATCCTTGGACCCCATCACGCATACACAGTATTAACAACTGACAACCAAACAAATGTAAACAGACTTCACTTTTATAGATACAAATGATAACAAGGTCCGACAGAGAAAAGAAAATTTTTTTTTTCTCCTTTTATGAGAACAATTTAAATCAGGTTATCTTAGTTCAGTACACAATAAATGGACAGGAAAAAAAAGGAAACAAATTAGAGATTGTTAAATTATTTTTTCTTTCATCGTTTCTGATTTCGTTGTCAAATAGTATCTAGATAAGAGCCCGACATTTAGGCAAGGTGAATTATATTTGCCAAAGATAAATTGATCAGAAAAAAAAAACACACTGTTGGCGAGTTCATTTTGTTGTTGTTTAAGAAGAATGTAAAAAGCTTACAGATATGCAGACGCAGGTATGTATGTAAGTTCTTAGAATTTATGAAAATTTGGTTTATGGTTATCCGGGTATCACTTAATAGAAAAATTGTAAATCAAATTGCCCGAAAAATATCAGAGACTGAAAATGACGCATAAACCATTTATCCATTATTATTACAATTTAATTTATTTTTATTACAATTTTGGTGTAGCAGTCTCGGATAAATATTGTTTAATACAAATTGTATTTTTTATTTAATATTACGAATAAGAAAAAAATATTTATTCAGTCATGGGACCTACAATTTAATTACTACCCAAAAAAAAAGCCTATTACTAGTCACATGACGAGTTAAACTTAAGTAAAACCTTGTTTTTTTAAGAGTCTTTACAATTTGATTCGTTAAGTTTTTTTTTTACTTTTTATTTCAGATGAGCTATAGCACTTATCCCAGCTTGTCCGTGAGTGAATTTGTATCATATGCCAAGAAGAATTGGCCATAACTTTAAGATATTTGGTTGCTTAATTTAAAAAAACGCAAATTTACTTATCCGAAAGTTCGTTTTAATTTTTTTTTTTTTTTTTAATTTTATAGTAAACAATCACTTACGGCTAAGCGAACGAAAACCAGCATCTTCGCTAACTGACAACATAACTATTGTTTTATTTTTCATTTAAACGAAAACTAATTGAATTAATCCTTTCACTTTGGTCGAAAAACTTTCACAAGCACATCACGAAAATGAATTCCTTGATGACATCAACTCTATATCCTTTCTCATTACATACACTTAGTCTATTTTTATTTTTTCCTTTCTGTTTTTTTTTTTTTTCTATTTTTCCGTTTCGTAGATTTAAGTTTTTGGACTGAGGATCTCTGCGGTGCTGACCCCTCAAAGAATAGCTGTGGACTGAGATCAGATGAATCTTTGATTATAGAAAGAGGATGTTCTCATGTTCACCATCGCTTTGAACCATGGAAAAAAAGAACGCACGGATGCTACTCGCACAAAAACTCACATACACCCTAAGGGTAGTTGCGACTGCGAGGACCCTGACCTCTAAGGATAAAAATAGAAAAGAAGAAAAAAAAAGAAAAGTGTAGAACCACCAATACACCAAAATATGTACTTTGTCCGTTTGAGTTAGGATGAGGATGCGATGTGATTTTTTTAGCTATCCTGTTTTTTAGGGGTTGCAACTGATCATCAGAGGTGTGCATAAGAATTCACGGTTTGTTTAGCCCTTCTGTATTAGTGATGCTGATGTAGAGCGGTGATGGATGAATGAGTGAATTTCCTTTTCCTTTTCGTTTTTTTTTTTTTTTTTTATTAATTACCAACGCAAAGGCGCAATAAAATATCTTGAAGAAGTTCGTTAAAGGGTAACACACTCACTCAAGCATACCCGTGCAGGAACACTCACAACCACAGGGATGTAGGGATTACATCAACTTATTTTTTTTCACACATCACCTATCGTTCGTTACCCTTCGTTTCAATTAATAAAAAAGAAAAAATTGCCTACCCTGAGATTGAGATTACATTTTTTTTGCAGCCGCTTGACGTATTTTCTTAAAGATCATTTACTTCCTTTGTGCAAAAACAGTTTTTTATATTATTTTTTTTTTTTTATAAGAAGGGACAGTCATATAGCTGGCAGAGTGGAAGCTGGAAGATCTCAGATCCCAGATCCCTTTTTTTTTTTAAGAGACCAGTAACAGTACCAGTACGAAAAAAGAACCATATGCATGATTTGTGTTGGTTTTTGGAGCTGCTGCGGCTACGGCTAATCGAACCCTTAAACAAATTCTAAGACTGGATTTTGTCCCTTTTTTATGATTATGATTTTTGGAACCTTTACCTTGACGAGGACACACAACACCCGATGAGGGATGGATTGGCTTACCCCTTAGGTATCAGATTTTTTTCGTATTCTTGTTTGGTTGTCTTCTCATATGTGTATCTGGTATCTTTGGAAAAATAATAAAAAAAAAAAAAATGGGGATTGTTTTTCCTCGTCCGATATAGTACAAATTTTTTTAGGGTACAAGTTGTATAACGGATTTTTTTTATGCAAATTTGTTTTTTTTTTATTAAGATTTTTTTTTATTTTATGTATGCGCCAAGGTATGTATCTTCTTTGGGAGTTTCTTGGGATGAGAATCTTTCTTGTTTTTTTTTGTCCTTTTTTTAGCCGTGGGGTGAGATTTTCCCAGGGTATCAACAGGATGGGTAGCAATGAAATAAAAAATTATCTACGATGTTGCATTTTGGACAAAAGAAAGAGGATCTTGGTTTCTGTTCCGTTTTTTAGGGAAATGAAAGTTCGCTAACAATCAGGGGATGCGCGGTAACAATCCATTGATTTAGATTAATTTCCTGAA
Organism: Volucella inanis; assembly: GCA_907269105.1. Lineage (NCBI taxonomy): Eukaryota > Metazoa > Arthropoda > Insecta > Diptera > Syrphidae > Volucella > Volucella inanis. The sequence goes on from OU026156.1 coordinate 111,889,909, forward strand.
AATTTATTATAATTTTTTTTTTATGTTATTCTTATTTGTCCCAGGATCTCTTTTTGGGTTGCAAATGCAGTGATGAGACAGTTTTCTGTTTTTTGCTTTTTTCTTTTTGAAATTTTAACGGTTACTGAGGTGACACTCAAGTATGTGTGTTTGGTTTTTTAATTTTTTTCTCGTAAAAAGAGTGCAAACAAAGTGAACAGTAAAGCAATTTTTATTAAAAAAAAAAAGCATTTGTAACCTAAGAAAATGTAAATCTTGAAGCAATTAGTTGAAGGGGACTTTTTTTCTACCAAACTTCAGTTAAAAAGAGGAGATAAAAATCTTTAGAAGCCAATACAAGCGTGATTTACTAGAGAGGCGCGAACTATGTGGCTTGATTCATAAGTAGCCACGGCAATGTTATACCGTTCCCTTCTCTATTGTTGAATTTTCGAATTAAAAAAATGTAATACTTCTTTAAGAAGAGTGTATTTTGTCTTTTTTGCCAGACTAGTTTCAAAATCTTTTGCTCTTAAAACAGTTAGTCGTTCTCTCTCGACCTGATACTTCATTTTGTTCTATCTAAGTAAGCTTTAATAACAAGGACTTAATGTAATGATCATAAAAGCATTACTTTTTCCGTCTTCATACATTTTCTTGCAGGAATGTCTATAGCAATAATGATTTCAAGACTTGAACGCCAGTATATTTTCATGCTGGTTTTGGCCATCGCCTGATTATGCAAATGTAAATACCTTAGACTGCAAATTAAAAATTGAGCTCATTTTAGTTCATAATATTGGTCCAAGAGAACACAATGCGGATGTTTAGGTGAAAAAAAAAAATCACCAGTCGCATTAGAGGTACATATTTCGACATTTCTGACTACACAAAATGTGGAAATAAATATAGAGTTCCAGTGAAGAAACAATAGTTCACATACCTATGTAATGGACTATTGCTACGATCATTTAAAGGACTTGGTGCCAAAGATTACTTGATCAGAAGAGTCTTAACAAATCACATGAGTCAGACACTTCTTTAGGGGATATCACAACTTCGAACCAGTCACAGAAGTCTAACACTTCTATAGCGAATATCACAGCTTTTCAAAGAGTGGGATATCAAGATTGCAAATTTATTACAAAACTGAATGTTGTGCTTCCCAAACAGTGCGATTATTGAAAATAATTTTGGTCAAAATGAAGCACCCACCATGTCTTACGCACAACACTCAGGGTCCCCGACATCGACGAGAATATGCCTGATCTGTCCGCGAGTGTTCAACTCAATCCAGGAACAAAGACCCGTCATCGATTTTGCAAAAAGATATCGGATTATTCCCTTACAAAGTCCAATTGACTAAGCAGTTGAAGACAAACGATCATCCTCCTTGTCGCCTCGTAATTTGGTCTTACGAGAAAAATATTTTTTCTTGATGAGGCTCATTTTTATCTCGGCGGCTATGTTAACAAACAAAATTGCATCTGCACAGAGTGACAGTTTGGTGCAGATTTTAAAATGCTACAGAAAATGCTATTACGGTCAACGGTAAGCATTGATCATCAACTTTTTGTGGGCTGAAATGAAGACATGGATTTGGATGTTCTTTTATTTTAGCACGATGGCGTGCAATTCCACACCACCGATCAAACAATCGATCTTTTGAGCGCTAAATTTAGTAATCGTAATCGTTTTATTAGGCGCTTTGACGAAAACAATTGGTCGCCTCGGGACGGCGATTTGACCCCGTTGGACTTTTTTTTTCTAGTGTGCCCTTAATTTGAGTGCGGTGGATTTCAGCGTTGCAACGGAGACAAGACAAAGGAAGCGGATAAAAGGAAAAATAGCAAGCGTGAGAAACTGAATGATGCTTAAAAGGAGCAGACAAATTCGAGAATGGCGCAGTCTCTAAGCAGTACTCATAAAGCAAACGGCCTTGATTAATTTCTAAATAATAATTATAAATCGATGGTCTGTTGAATGTTATGTAATTGCTTCGACAACTTACTTGAAAGGACTCTGAAACACTCACAAATCAAAATTAGAGACACAAAAAGAGGCACTTTACTCTACTCATGTTGCAGCGTAAGTGTGATTTTTCATGCAATGTATTGACTTTTCTTTGAATTTGTAGTACCAGCTCTTGGGGAGTAAGCCAGCCAAGGTGTACTCTTCTGATTTGCAACACTGCTGTGCGACTTGAATGAAAACCGTCTTCTAATTATCAATTTTTGTTAACTGATGTGAAATTTTTGTAATTTTCACTTTTTTCCATTTTTACCATTTTGAGAATTCTGCTCTGTAACAGATCTTGCCATCATGAATTGCTTTAAATCGAAGGCTCTGAATTTAGGATTTTCTGATTTTAAGTCACTTGCAGAGTTGCATGAGCAACTCATGAGGATAAAAACACATAAATTGGCAATAACATAACCACCAAACAGTGTTTCCAAAAACCTTCAAAGAAAGTGAATCTGACTCTCAAGTAAATCAAAACCTGTTGTGACTTTTCATATGTCTCTTTGACTCGAAAGTACCGAAAAACCTAAAGAAAAAAAAAAAAAAAAAATGCACCCCATTATTACCAAGCGATTGCGTCTGGACATTCACACTTACCAAACAAAAGATTCTCACAGTGTTCCTTCGAGAAAAAAATATGAAATGTTTAAAATCAGTTCCACGTCAAAGAAAGATCAATCAGAATTCGTCAAAAGAATTTCTGACATGTCATTAAGGATTGGTCACAATCCATATTTCGGCATACTACTCACACTCGCACTCTGTCCATCTATAGGACCATACCAGTACTTCGTATACCTAAATAAAGAGTAACAGTGTCACCTTTCATTGTAACATGTACATATTCCAAATGTTGAATAACAAAGCCATGAAGCTTCTCGAAATGACAAAATGAAAAATAGGAATAGGTCCCAAGACGAGACTGTTTTCAATACATACTCCTACTACTACTCCATTCATGATGTTATCAAAGACTTTGTCAACAAAAAAAAAAACAAAAAAACAAAAAAAAAAAACGTAACATTTCATACGTGTCCGGCGTATGAGATTAAACTGCTCATATCTAAAATCTTTAAGATGAACATACATACATATATTCAAACAAAACAGATGGACAATAATCACGAAGGTGTATTCGTACCAATATACCGAGTACCGACCATGGACAGTTAGGTGTGCCGCTCCGACTTTTTAAGGTAAAAAATTATCATTAACTTAAATAGCGACTGCCACAACAGACTTGCCTTGGTAATAAATAAAAAATAAATAAATAGAATTCCCGAAAAAATTCGACGAAAAATCTTTTACTTAAAAAACAAGATCACCAAACAAAAAAACCTAGGCTGGCCGTTGATGGTCATTTTAAAACAAAAAAACAAAAAAGATTCCAAAAGTCGCTACACAGATTATGCCAATCACAGTGAATTTAATTGTTTTATTGCATCTTCCAAAGGACAAAATATGTATTACCTTTCCTTTTAACATGACAAAGGGGGCGTTCTGTTTAGTATCATAAAGATTATTTTTTAAAAAAAATATATAGGGTACTACCATCAGCGGTCAACTCAAAGAAATTAGTGTTCGAGCTTGTCATTGTTTTATGGCAGTCATTATTAGTGAGCATGGATTTTTACAAGCGACGCATGTTTTTTCGAGTTCTTTGAAAGAAGATTGGGAAGTGTTTTAATATTTTAAAGTTCGCATAAAGGTAGAAACCATTTCACAATCAGTGCACGTATAACGTGCCTTGGGAAATTGAATAAATACCTGGATAAGACAATTTGGCCTGGAGTCTCAGGCATAGATGTTGTCATTTTTAGTGGAAAATTGTATGCATTCATTAAAAAAAACTATCAAAAGTTTCACATTTCCGTATTGGGATAAAAGTGAATTAGTGGAAAAACTTATCTTTGGTTATTATGTCAAGCGAAAGTCTAAGAAATGTTGTCTTCGAGAAGCTTATCGCAACCCTAGAGCGTTCCGAATAAATTTTAGAATTCAGTCTGTGAAATCAAACTTTTATCATCGGGTATGTGGATGTCTCAACTTATCGGAAGTTAAGAGGTACTTTGCTTCAAAAAAGAATGACCCGGCTATGGCTGCCATACCATAATTAATATATTTATAAAAGGATTATACAAAGCAGTATTGCTCTATTCCGGGGAAGAGCGCACGATAACCTAGAGTGTAGCTACTGCAATATAAACAGTGAATAGTTTTATTTAGCAATAGTGCCGTGATTGCAACGCTCTAAAATAAGAAACACCACACAATTATGACCACCAGAAGGAGAAAATTTGTAACTACCAAGGAATATATTTAAAGGATATGTTTTTTCTTAATACTAACGTTTAGGCGGCATCATGTTTTACCAAAACACTTAGCTTTCAACATCAAGAAAGTATAAAAAAAAAGTTATTGTTTCGTTGTTATTTTTAAAAAGCTTAATTCTAGATGCCTCAATCAGCAGCACAAAGGTATCTTAATATCTCGAAAAAGCAACCGACGAATAATGTTCGGCCCCAGTTCTAAAGACCCATGGCAATTCTACAACCGACCACATACGATGGCGGTCCCAGAAGTACCCGACCCAGTAAAGAAAACACAAAAATTTTGGAAAACAATTTATTTATTTTTCAACATAATCGGCTTTCAGCTCTATACACTTTTCCCAGCGATGTTCAAAAAGTTCGATACCCTTTTTATAATAAGAACTGTCTTGCTCCTCAAAATAGCCATTAACTGCCGACACCACCTCTTCATCGTTGGAAAATCTTTGACCACTGAGCCATTTTTTCAACTTTGGGAACAGAAAATAGTCTGAGGGGGCTAAATCTGGCGAATAGGGTGCCTGAGGTAGCAATTCAAACTTTAATTCATTAATTTTGGCCATTGCAATAACGGATTTGTGAGCTGGTTCATTGTCTTGATGAAACAACACTTTCTTCTAAGCCAAATGCTTAGACGCTTCGCTCAAACGTTACAATAAGTTCGTATATTACTGGCTGTTGGTAGTTTTTCCTTTTTCAAGATAGCCAATGAAAATTATCCCACGCGCATCCCAAATAAATCGACGTTATGACCTTGCCTGTAGATGAAACGGTCTTTGCCATCTTTGGACCCGGTTCTCCCTTTTGAATTAATTGTTTTGATTGTTCTTTTGTCTCGGATGTAAAGTGATGAACCCATGTTTCATCCATTGTCATGAAACGGCGCAGGAATTCTGCTTTGTTGCTGTAAAACACTAATCACTCGCTAAACACTCAATTGACACATCGTCACGACACTGTGACACACTGCTCGAGTGTGAGCAAACGCGGCACCCATCTTACACACAGCTTTCTCATGTCCAAATGCCTACAATCCAGTACCGCTTTGTGGATTTTCTTCACCATTTCTGGAGTCGTCACCTCATTTGGTCGACCACTGCGATGCTCGTCTTGGCAGCTTGTACGTCCTCGTTTAAACTCAGCAACCCAAAATGTTACTGTTGCTTACGAAGGAGTAGACTCACCCAGAGTAGAATCCAGTTCAGCTTTTATATTCGTTGAGCTGAGGCATTTCAAATAAAAGTGTTGTATCACATAACGATGACCAATTTTCTCCACTTTCACAAATTCACTGACAACGTTCACTATTGATGTTGCCGTGTCTTGGTCAGTCCGGGTACTTATGGGACCGCCCTCGTAAGAGGTCACTTACTTGTATATAATACAAATATAAAGTATTATACCAACTCCTACAATGACTTTCCGAATTTTTATTTTCAATGTTCATTCAGTAACTTTAATGTCAGTATGGAGTGGCATCCAAATTTTTACAAAATACATTTTATTTTTTTTTTTTTAAATCTGTGGGGTTACAAAGTTTTAGCAAGTTGATACAATTTAAAATCGAAAGTAAAATGTACAAATATCCTTTATATACCTCGTATACCAAGTGTACTGATATAGATACCGTCAAGATACAAATGTCTCGATAGGGAACATTTATTGTAAACTGGCCTTAATTTTTTGTTTGGTTCTATGACACCTATCAAACATATTTAGTATGTTTTAAAAATGTCAAAATTTGTACCGGAAAATGAAAAGTCGCATCGAATGCTTGTCGAGGTATATGGTGACCATGCTCTATCAGAAGCAACATGCAATAGATAGGCTTCAACGGTCCAGAGATAACATGTGAGAAATGAAGAACATGGAAGACCACCAAAAAAGTTTGAAGACGCCGAATTGCAAATAATATAGGGTGAAAATGACACTTTGAGTCAGAAACAAATGGCAGAAATGTTAAATGTTGCACAACAAAAAATGACCGTTTAAAAGTTATGGGAAAGATCCAAAAGTCTGGAAAATGGGTGCCACATGAATTGAATGAAAAACAGATGCAAAACCGAAAAACCACTTGTGAAATTTTGCTTCAAAGACACGATAAAAAATCAGTTTTGCATCAAATTGTTACTGGCGATGAAAAATGGATCTATTTTCAGAATCCTAAATGAAAACAATCATGGGTTAATCCGGGACAACCATCAACTTCAACAATGTGTGTCTGGTGGGTGTCGTGTACCACGAGCTTCTAAAACCTGGTGAAACCGTTAATAAGCTACCGACTACAAATGATCAATTTGAAACATACATTGATCGAAAAACGGTCAGAATGGACCAGAAGACACGGCAAGGTAATTTTGCTCCATGATAATGCACCTGTACACAAAGCAAAACTGGTTCAGGATACAACCAAAGCACTTGGCTGGGAGCTGCTACCTCACCCGCCGTATTCACCAGACTTGGCTCCTTCAGATTACCATTTGTTTTCATCGATGAGACACGCATTAGCTGAGTAGCACTTCGAATCCTACGAGGAAGTTGAAAATTGGGTGACTTTTTGGTTTGCTTCAAAAGGCGAACAGTTTTATTGGCGTGGAATCCATAAATTGCATGAAAGATGGGAAATATGTGTAGCTAGTAATGGCCAATACTTTGAATAAAACGTTTTTTTCTTTCCCATTAAAAATAAGTGTTTTATTGTCACAAAAAATACCGGTACACCTGGTATGCTCATTTTTACTTCAAGTTTATGTGACAATTGTTTGGAAACGTATAGCACTGCGTAATTGATTTATCCGGCCAATTTTCTTGTTTGTTTTTAGATCGACTAGAAGAAATGAAATTTTTATAGAATATTCGTTGAAAACTGGTTCCATTTGTGTTAGAAAAATACACTAGATAAAATTGTTGCTTAATTATGTATTAAATTCGTACGCAATTGTGTAAAATTTAACCCCTTTACCTATTGTGTAACAAAATAACAATTTTTTTATCAGTTGGTCCCTGTATTTGTTCCTTGAAACCCGATTAAAGGGTTCATTTGATATAACCAATACGCCATGCGGGTAATGCAACAGGAACAATAAAACGTTCTTAATTTGTCACAAGCCTACAATATATGTATGTATGTGCAAACATATATTAAGTTATTATCTCCCGCATAATTCTCCTTTTATACAGTCCATTTCGAGGAAATAAAGTTTCACATAGCACATGGCTCTGGGTCTGGCAATGGCATTGTTGCAGCTTCCTTTGAACATGCGCCAAAATGTCACTAACAACTTATTCACTCGTAATTCTGATCACGCAGACTGGGCGCGTTCTGTGTGAAATTGTGTTCGGACAACAAACTACGCTCTTGGTCATGTGTATGAGAAGATAAAAACTTAACACGTAAGGGCAAACGCCATATCAACGTCTGCGTATCTCTGAAGTACGTGAAGAGATTTTTATTTCTAAAAAAAAAGAATACTTACATACTTGTAGAATAAATGCTAAAATACTGTGTCTCATTCTTTCACTAGTTTTCTAATTTTCTGTCGAAAACAAAGAATTAATGTGCACCAACACAAATTTTAACTTTAATTCCATCACAGACAAAAAAAATTGGAGATACGAGTACAAAGAGGAAAAAGGTAAACCTCCAGACGAATCTTAACCAAAAACTCAAACTCAATCCGTAAAAGGTTGGCAACCGGGCGCGCGCATACTGAACACACTCTGCAAATAGACATGCAGTGCATAGTGCAAAAGTGGTTGGGTTTCATGCACCCACCCAACCTCTGGGGTCCGGCGGAACTCCAAGTGGAGATCTAATAAAAGTTCGTGAGAACTAGATGCTTATCGACGATGGTAACGAGAGGTATTTCAATGGCTCTTCTTTCGTTCGCCGTCGCCGTTGCCGTCTACGTCGACATCACGGTCGTCGTCGTATTTATTTTTATTTTATTTATACTTTTGCTACTTTTTTTGGTTTTTTTATTTTTTTTTTTGTTAACTTTTTGTGTTTTCATCTAGTTGCCACACTAAAGCGAGTAAAGCGGTAGTAGCAACAGTTAAAACGGAGACCAAAACAAATGCAACTTAGCCAACGAATCTCATAAACTAACTGCTGATTCCACTGTATCTACCTACCGCCCGACACTGCCATGCCGATGCCAGTGTGAACATAAGAGCAAGGAGCTCTGTGCTGATTTGACTTCTGCAGAGTATACAGAGCACAACCTTAGCAGCGAAAGGTCTAAGCGGGGACATTTTGATTAATTTTTCGCAGCATTCTAGCTATTCGTTGGGTCGACGCCAGATACAACAACATATATTGAAATGAATTCAATGTCGTCCACCACCAACGCCAATCCCATTCAATGAATTTATCTAGTTTAATCGAATCGCGATACAGCAATGTCCAATTGGGATGCACTTCCGCCACGGCCGGATAATAAACGATATGTCGGTGAGAATTTCCCACAGCTTAGGAAAGGGTCACACATGAGGTATTAATCGTATCGCTAACGGTATTCAACAACCTATTGATTGCAGCAGGTAGCATCCGTATATTTCACATTTGCACACATAAACACATGCATACGTGTACATATGTATGTATATAATTTGGGGTAAAGGATTTCTGATTTCATTTGGAAAGCCATTCAATCCAAGTCCTGTCTAATCATTCAATTGCACTTTCTATGCATAAAAGGACAATCACAATGATGTGCCAGCGAAATATGCGAAGGAGTCGAACCACCTGCTGAATTTTCCCATGATTTTCTCGTTTGACGCAGTTCATACATATGAATATGAGTCCGAATACGAGTATGTCACTACATATAAAGCAGCAGCTCCTTTCATTATGATTGGATAGTCTTGGATTAGACCGGATAAATCTGAGCTATTTCGTTTGAGTTCATTTTGAAGTCCTTTCTATAAACTCCAAATACGAATACTTAGTTTACTTTGCTCTGCGATACACTTTGCACTTTGTACGAATAATTATTGGTGCACAAGCAATTCTGTTTTGTACACGAAGGCGCACACAAAAGGCAACTCGAGTAGGCTTCCATGTTACTGATGGGTTTTGGGTCACGAAAATCTATGTGTACTGATTACTGACCTGTTGTACAGTTGTATTTTGTTCGACGACAAGGGTATCCCTGTGGATAGTGGATGTGCGAGTATAGCGACGGTATTGTCTTGGGCAATAAAGGTTTTTGTTGTCCTTGAGAAGATGGTCTGTTTACGGTTTAAAGCGGACGATGATGATTTTTGAACAACAATTTACAGTTATCGAATGTGGGTTGTACGAGTAGATTTGAAAAGCCCATTGTGCTGTTGTCGTGTTTGTTCCTTTTTATTCGATCAGTGATCGAATGTACACTACGCTGAAACTGTACACCTCGTTACTGGGGAGAGTGTGCAATTTGGGATCGATTTTGAATTTTGACAGGTTTTTCAAAGGCCGAGTAGGTAGTATGTGTAGATAGTACACCTGAGAAAAAGAAAAATTGTACCCGAAATTAAAAGGAAAACTGATTCCCGGATGAGGGAGTGAATAGCTTCAGTAGTCCGAAAAAATGATCTCTTTAATTCTAAGTTGATATCTGATGTAATTATTTGAATTTACCTGAGGCTAAATAGTTAGGAGTACTTATCCGGGAAATGATATGAAATTATGGCAATGTTTACAATTTTGTTGATGCCACCTGTGCATACAAACGATCCGATGTCAATAACATACTCACAAATACCTTCATACATATATGTATTGTAGACACATAAACAAGTCTTGTGACTTTTGTCAAATATAAACGTGCAAACGAAAGAACGAGTTATTCGAACTTATTCGAATAAATTTAGCAATCGTACAATTTACACACTTCAGTGCAAGAAAGTCTTGTGTTTGTTTGCAATTATTGTACTTACTTATATGGCGGTACAGTTCGGGGTAGGTCTGGGCCTCAAGTAATAGGCTTCTTCAGTGAATGCAGGCTCCAGTTAACTACCTACAGATGCGCACTTAAAATTATTTGGGATTCGCTTTTATGCTTGCGCCCTACCTAAGACAAGGTTTTCCTCTATTGCCTTGTCCGCGCGGGTTTGAATCAAAAACTATTTTGCTGGAACGCTGGTATTCATTCACTATATACATATGTGAACTTGCCTTAGCAGGTCAGTATCACAACTTGTAGAGTTCGCCATTAAGTCTCCTCCTCTAAATCACGTTAACGCAAATGGAATCCAAAATCACCTGAACACATTTATCTATATGTATTTATTATGTTGCCCTGTTACACGAACGAATTTCACTTATCGAAGAAGAAATTACGCAAAATTTGAAGTAAACATAATCAGATATGTATATTTTACAGATATGTGTTTTTACATTCTCAAATGTATTTATAACAAACTGATCACCTTTTCCCTATATTGCCTCAGAACATAATGACAAATGTCAATTTTCCTTATACGAAGATAATGTTTCTGACATTTAAGATACCGAATGGATCCTCATTGATTCTCGATATGCATTTGTCTTATAAATTCCTAAGATTCAGGTGCAAGTCGGTTACCTCCAATGGTTCTACTCCGGTGTTACCTTAGATCACAACCCGGATGAAGAAAATGAATCCGAACCGTAACCGTCTCACTCGAAAACCATTAAACCCTTTCCCATAAAATATCGAACTTCCAACTGCACTTGAGACAAGACAAAGCAATGCGATAAAAAAAAAAAACAAATAAAAAATAAAAACCGCCAAGTTTCTACGAAATCCAGTGGCAGGAAGCTATACAGAAACTAGAGAAAAAAAAAAAAAAAAAAAATCCAACTTAGTCACTCAGATATTCGTGATGTTGAAGACAATTAAAAAAAAGCATCCCCTCCCGTGATTACCACAAGATTTTACCCTCTGTTTTCCGTTTCCTAATTTCAAATGGAAAATCGTAGAGAAGCTGAGGAAAGCCCTTAGTTCACACCACCTAGCACTAAATTAGATCAACAGCTAGATGGATTCACATTTGGTGTCATGGATCTTAAGAGTTAAACAAGGCAAGAGGAAAGCAACACCCAGCAGCTGGAATAAGGTCCGCGGTCTTGAAACAATAGTGAGAACATTCTCACACAACCCACAGTGCAAAATTGAATTTCTTTTTTTGCTAGATACCCTACATCTAGCCGTAAGTGTCCGGTGTGGTAATCACACTTATACAGATGCAAAAGAAGATGCTACTGCAACTCCAGTCCACCACAAAGATGATGACGACGATGAAGAAGACTAGTTCTACTACGACAACGATGAAGAAGAGGACTCTTACGACAACTGCAACGACAACGACCACGACACTGTCGACGAAACGGTCGAAGTCGGTTAAAGTCGGTCGGAGATGACGGCGATGAGGAGAATGGCTTTGACTGCAAAAGAGCGCAAAGGTGCCACGATGTAGCAAATGTGCACGACATGAACTACCACGCGAAGATACTTCAACAGAAGACACCCCCTCTTCGCCTCACTTTCACGGGCTGCATCAACCAAATGAAACGGCGGCGGCGGCGATGAAGTTACCAATGCTCATGTCCTCATATCATTGCAATGGACAAATGTTGCCACAGAAAAATTATGAAAATGCACTCTCAAAAAAAAAAAAAAAAAAAAAACAACATCAACAAATAAATGAAGCACCTACAAACAACTATCCATACACATAGCCCTCAACACGCGGAAGAAAAACAAAGTAAACGCGCAAATTCTCATAAATTTGTGTGAGGTGGAGAGCGGCGCTTTCACGTTGCCACCTCCATCTAGTGCAGTCGACAAGTGGAGAAGCATGACAAAAGCTCTGTCCTCTTGGACCTCCAGCATACAAGTACAATTAATTAACTGGCGATTCTCACGACTTCACGGGGGCTAGAGTGAGCAGATTGCTGGGGAGCCTGCATAATTATTTTATGTGTTCCACAGTTAAAACGGAACATTTCACATTTTCACCTACTCTAAGTAGTGTTAGATACTTTTTACATCTATCAGAACAAAGATGTCATTATCAATTCCGTCCAAAGATAAAGCAAAAATTTGTATTAGTTTCACTGTGTTCTACATGAGGCAAACGTGAAACGTGTAAACACGACAACTACCGCCGCTGACGACAACAGCAAACGTCAGCAACGATAACGACAAAGCCAACGACAACAACTAGGACCATGACTGACAGGGTACCTTTATGATTCTCCATTCATTTTGAAACAGACTGACCCTAACCAAGGCTAAACACATTGGCAACATCATTCGTCGTGGTTAACGTTAACTTTACATTTGCTTGCGAAATTTACGCCAAATGAATGAACCTACAATATAATAGCAATTGGTGGCTGCCGTATATACACAATACACTGGCATCCGTGTATCCATGGTTAAATGAACAAATTATCGAATGTTGGAAATAGCAACGTCGCATCGTCGACGCAGAGGACCCGCAAATGTATATCAATTGGACAGAGAGTTAAGTTGATACTCGTACACACACGATTTCGTAATCATCTGAGCAAAGGAGAACCTGCAGTCATTTCTCTTGTGCTGTCCACGAAACATCAATTTTTTGGCTCCCCGAAGTGATTGGAGGAGCATCGCATACTACCCATACATATGATGTCAGGGTAAAAGGTTTTCGATTGCCAGTCACAGATAAAGAGATGCAAAGATACTCGAGTATCCAGGTATGCCCATTCGGCAATCATACACTATCATTACGTTTAGCTAATTGATTTGTTGTCATTGCGCGCGCATCCACACAGCTCATCTGTGCGACTGTGCCAGGGCACATGGGCTTGCGCGCACGCTTTTACCTTGTGCGTTGGGCTTGAGCATCACGAGCGTCTCTCTTAAGATGAAAGCCCTTCAAAAGAAGACGTTTCATTGGGGTAAGTTGACATTTGTTTGGCAAGTGCAGACGGAGTAGTGCGCATAAGATTAAAGGGATTCGGATAACCAATTAAAAATGAAGCGATGACGGGCCATGTCCATGACAGAAAAAAGTTGTCTGAAGACGAATTTGAGAATCTTTTTAGATGCCAGCAGCGGTCAGTGTATAAACTCGTACTAATTGAATCTATAGCTCAGGGAAGTTGCAGAGCCAGGTAATAAGTAAAAGATATGGTACGGATCCCAGAGACAAATATCCGATTGTCCATCAGAACTCGACCATCACCATTATCCAGAAGTAAAACTAATGCCAATATCAGCTCTAATCAATTCAAATGTGCAGTACTTACCATGTAATGGGAACTAACGATATGTCCTGTCTGATTTAACAAAAGATCTATACTCTGACCCGAGCTGAACAAGTGAATTCGCATTGAAATACCATCACCGCATCTCGTATCTAGATTTGCACACAAAACATCTACCGCAAGATGTCCATTTATTGACGATTGATAGTGGACGCAAACACAAATACGATTCCAATACCGACGTGGAATCCCATTAGTTCGCTGGACTAGGATTCACAATCGTAGGCGACTAGATCCCTATTGCTTCTTCGTATCGATCCTAATCTCTCAATTACACAAATAATAACACAAAAAGAGGAAAAGCCGAAACGGAACAAGAGTAAAAGCAAAGGAAGACACAAAACAACAACGAAAACAAAAGGATAGACATTGAATTTAGATCAGTATCTGCTTTGTTATGTTGCGAATGTAAGGCGGAATGTTTAGTTCTTTGGTCTTCTCGGTGAATTCTCTCTAGTCTACATGTTTAAGTTCCTTGCACCATCGGCTCTGGCAATTACAATCGTCCGCAAACAGAAAAAGATCACATACGGGTTCGGGTTAACTGAGTGCGCGTACTCGTACGAGTACTATGTTTGTCTACACCAATTATAAGCATGAATGATCCCACTACTGGTGGACGCATTTTTACGTGCATGTACGAGTACGTCAACCGGTAGACGACAACAATTTAATCGATTCGATTCGATCGACAATCGAAAAATTATAATATTGTCGGACAGTTGACCAAAGCAGCCGCCGCGCCGACCAAATGCAACGGCCGTACTTACTACATACACATTGATGTAGCTTGTCGATTATATTTAGTTTGGTGCGGGACGCTACGGACACAAATACGAGCACTACACAACAACTATGTCCTGAGTTTATTCTGTGAATGTCATTGTTACACTGCACTGCACTGCATTGCTGACTGCGATTTCCATGGGCAATAACTTAATTTGATTCCGTAGCGCAGCGCCTACCGATCGGGGACGACCGATCTGCCCAACCGTCCAGCTGTATCGCAGAACAATGCTCTATGACTGCGGTAAGGCTATTAGACTTTGGCTATCTTGTTGTGCTTAAACGACTGTAATGACCACGGTGAAAAGTGGCGGTGGCGGTAAGACTTACACGACATACAAGACATGAATTACCGAGTTAAGGTGTGCAATTAGGCGACATATATGGAAATGAGGGCCGATTTGTAAAAGTCAGCAAACAAGAATCGGCATATGGAAAGGGAAAATTTACATTCTTCAAGTGGTTGGCTACTTATCCGAAGTATCTCTACACTATTTTATAAGCTTCGTAAGACTGTTATCGTAATAATTTTGCTAACAGCGAGCGTAATCCTCTTATACATCAATCAAAGGATTGAACGAGGCTATCATTAAACGATGAGAAACTTACAAAGTTTATGATAATATTTGTATGATATATCATATTGAAAAACCGAACCAATCAGGTTGAAAGAATGATTACCTATTATCCAACACCTTGGTAAGGTGGATTTAAATATAAAGTCCAAGCAAAAATAAGTGAGAAGTACTAAAATCAGCGATGGGTAGCTTGAGCATAGAGAACCTATCACCGTTTAGCCGTTCTACCATTGAGTAGGTCTGGCCAGACCTTTTCTATTTTCAAAACCATTTTTTCTTAATTATTTGTTTAGCTACCTTTATAAAATTTACTGACTGTAAGCGTACATATTTTTAATACTTTAGTGTGGACAAAAAATTATATAGGGTGATTCATCGTGAGATTTGATTTATAATGTAAAATAAAACACATAAATTTGAAAGTGAACTTAAAATTTTTACTACCACTTAAAAGAAAAATTCATGGCATTTACTTTTTGATAATGATATTATGTAAATATATCATAACACGAATACGTCTGAGGTGGTCCATTCGGAAGGTCCAATTTTGGGCGATTCGTTCGAGCATAGCAACTGGTATCTCGCGGATAACACGAGTAATGTTGGCTTCTAAAGCGTCAACCGCAGCTGGCTTATTCCTGAAGACCTAAAACTTTACATATCACCAGAGAAAATAGTCCAAAGGTGTGATATCGCACGATCTAGGCGGCTAATTGACAGTAGCAAAACGTGAAATTAAGTGCTCACCGAAATGATTTCTCAACAAGTCCATTGTTTCACATGATTTATGGCTTGTAGTGCCGTCTTGTTGAAACCAGAGCTCACCGATACCATGTGATTGTATTTCAGGAAAGACATAGTCCGTTTACATGGCGCGATAACGGTTACCATTCTAACATAATTAACATTCTGATTTGCCTCATTTTTGAAGAAATATGGACCAATGATTCCACCAGCCCATAAACTACACCATACCGTTGTTTTTAATGGATATAATGGTAGCTCTTGGTACCCCTCGGGTTCCTCATCAGCCCAAATACGGCAATTTTGCTTATTAACGTATCCATTGAGCCAGAAATGGGCTTCATCACTGAACAAAATTTCACGATAAAACACCGGATTTTCATTGAGTTTTACAGAGCAAATTCACTGAAAATATGGCGGAAATTCAAGTCGCCTGGCTTTAGTTCTTGTACAAGTTGACTTTTGTACGCTTTTAGGCCGAGATTCTCACGTAAAATACGCCAAGTTGTCGAATCCGCAAAGCCAAGCTGCTGAGAACGGCGACGAATCGATTCGTCACGGTCTTCGCGGACACTCTCAGATACTGCTGCTATAGTCTCTTCACTACGTGCTGGATTCACTACGTCTCTTCTTTGGAGTTTGATAGGATTTAAGCTCAATCTGTCAAAAAAGCCAATTGAAAATCAAACCTCACGTTGAATCACCTAACAGATGTAAGGTTTTTCTGTAACAACCACTAGAGTCAATGAAATGACTGTGTTGACAAAGGTAGTCACTTCATTTTTTATTATAAAAAAAACAATAAAATAATTTATAAGGGTATTTCACTTGAATATGGATAGAAGTATTTATTTTCTGCTTACTTTCTTATATTCAGATTTTAGGTAGCATTATTATCATTCAGTAATCATTACTTGAACAGGTTAATAGCAAATTCAGAACAAGTAAAATATTAGGAAGACTATGATGAAACTGCTGCCTTTTTTTATAACTTTTTTATAATTTACGCACGCTTAAGGGATTCAAGCACCCTTAAAATGCTTGCACATAGCGCTAGTGAAGGAAAATGGGGGAGGGAAGAAATTGAGGTGCCGATGAACGTTGGTTTTAAATGTTTGAAGGTTATAATAACTAGGAAGTAAAGAGCTAACCAGATCATTCCATAAGGGAGTTCTACCGCTTAGAAACGAATCATGATATTTTAGAGTATCTACGTCCGAAAGTGAGCTTGATGGTATACTGATAAGCGTTTGTATTGTAGCAAGACGAGTGGTACGATTGATAGATTGAAGGAGCGTAATGCTACTGGCGATGTCTATGGAGCACTGGTGGTGGAAATAGCGATAAAACAGAGTGAGATACGAAACATTACGTCGGATTTCGAGGGTGTTCATTGCCTGAGTGATATAAGTATCACTTACATATGAGTTTTACCGCACGAATTTTTAATTCGTTCTAGTAGGTGCAGAGATTTTTTTCGGACGGATAAATGTCTAGTATATTGAGGCAAGAACAGAGGGGGTAAAGTATTTCTTACATCGCTTGACTAATCCTAGATATTTCGCAGCATTTTTGGCGACAAGGAATATGCGGATATGCCAACGTAATTTGACATTGACACACATACCGAGAGTGGAAAGTATTTCGGTTTCGACGATGCAAGTGCCATTGGATTAGAAGTAGCAGACAGGAGATCATTGATGAAAATTAAAAAGAGTGGCGTTATTTGTGGATAGCAGAAATTATTTTGTGTATAGCTGACTTGAAACTATCCACAACAAGTTGAAGTGAACGCTCTGAAAGGTAGTTTCTAATCCAAAATATTCATCAATCCCAAATGATGCCAAAATCTGTCAAATGACTTAGAAATATCAAGTACGCACTTGCGAAAGTTGCACCTTCGGAGAGACATGCCATCAGATTACCAGTGGACCTGTTGAGAAGTTTTCCTGTTTCGAGATATTTCATGAGCCGACGGTTTATAAGCATTTGCATGACCTAAGAAAGAAGAGACGTTAGTGAAATGAGACTGTAGGAGGAGAGAGAAGAAGATTAGCCCTTTTTTCTCCTAAAGAATAGGATTGATGAAAAAGCTTACGCATTGGTTTTGCCAGGAAGGAATAACACTTCTTTAGAAGAAGAGAAGAATACCATCTGGACTAGCGGATTTGTGTGTATTAAGATCTCTTTCTTCTACACGAGTACGAAAGTGGATTCGTCTCAATGAAGATTCGATGCACCCAAGTGTAGACGGGACAATGCACAATTTGAAAGTGTTGAGCTGGTCGCAAGGTATGTAGCGAGCAGACTAACATTGTCTAAAAGCTGACAGCTGGAATGTCATTGTAAATGAGCATTGGGATGGAGAATGAGGCAGAATTGCTAATGTTTTGTGTTCTAAGGCGGAGAAAGACTTGGTAGTAGAAGAAATCAGTGATATACATTAGAGATAGTGACGATGACGGGATGCTGGCGGAGTTGCAAGTAGAACACGACCGAACTTGTCAAGATCAAAAAGGTCAATTCTCCGATGGAACAAAATAGAACCAACAACCCCTTGCAACAGGTCGACTAAGAACACATAATGTTATTCGAGGACCCAGTGGCTACAAGACGAGGAAGGTCTCGTTACATATTGGCATCGTCAAAACAATAATATGGATATATTATGGTCGTTATCGTCATGCGAGAAACGAATAGCAAATTCCAACGAAAGTTTGCGAAATATAACGAAAGTAACTCGACAAAACAAAAAAAATTGGAAATCTATTACTGAAGAAGAAGTGTATGCAAACGTGCAGCATGCAAAAGAATTATGGAAAACCAACAGAGATCCCTTATTCAGAGCTGCGATGTCGCCAAACCAATTTTGGGCTACAAACCGGCTTATAAGATTTCACGATCAATGGACTCGTGCAAAGGGGAGACAAAGCAGCTCCCATTCGGGACATGTAGCAATGCTGAATCATCATTTGGAAATTTTGTAAGCACCGATCGAAGTTATAACCGTTGACGAACAACTGTTCCCATACAGAGGAAACAGAAGATTTAGGGAAGAAGGGAATCTGGACTGGCTTTTGTTACAACTATTCGAAGGAGTAAGAAATGGTTCCGGATCGTAGTCAACCCACAGAATCTACTATCTTTGGAGTTACGGATAATGTCATAGCTATGTCTTATGTGACGACAAAATCAAAGTCAGCCATTTTACTGTCAACACTTCACTATGACACTAAATTGGTTGGAGAAGCAAGAAAGCCAACAAAGAAAAAGTAGGCGTGGACGACATGGACCAAATGCTGGGAGAATATACATGCAAACGACAGACGAAGCGATGGCAATTAGATTTTTCTACAACATGTTCGATGTCGCAGCATTGGCATCTTTCATAAATTACAAAAGAGTAAATGATATGAGTGCAACCAACAAAACTAATGCACATCAACAATTTTTGCATTTTTTAATTGAGCAGTTAGTGACCCTTACATCGAAAAAAGGAGGAACAATCCATTTCATTCAAAATGGCATCGAATCAATCTTCGGAGTACCCTTGAATCATAGTATTTTAGAACAGTAGTTGCCAAACACCAACGGACCAGAAAAAGCCGGGCTGGATTTGCAGTATAAACGACAGAGCGCAAAGAAAAACTAGATTTTCATGCGCTGCCTACGATGAGCCTGTTTGTTTACATCACTGTATCCAGTTACATAAATGCCATAAATACTTTGTAATTTCATTTTTATGTAAAAAAAAAACTTTAAATTACAAATAAAAATGATAACATGTCTAAAATAACAAAAGAAAACTTCAATTGTTTCATTGTGTTTCTTAATTTCCCCACTAAATGTGTGAAGGTCCACCTGGACCTAGGTGTTAAAACATCCATTAACAGAGGGGTTAATAAGTAGACCTTTTTTCTTCAATGAACATCTATATTGAAAAAGCTAAGATAGCTTCTTTGTAGACATCACTAACAACCTTCCAAAGCAATAGAAATGCCAATGACATATAGAAGAAACCTCAATGAAATCGCAACCTATCTGACTGACCCTTGGTATGATCTTTTTGTCCCCCCATTTTTCTGTATGATGCCAACAATACTAAACTGAAAGTCAATTACCCCCAACATGCATACACAGTTGCAACACTTCGTCTTAGCCACAATGAATGTTGACATCATCCTGGTATTCAGCAATATGTCCATCGTACTTGATACACAGTCAGGTATTTCCAACTAATTGTAGCATAGGCTTGGTATCGGATTAATAACCGCATCATCTGCTGCCGCAGTTTTATGTCTCCGGTGGTGGTTAGCACCACCAACAGTACTACTAGTACCACCGCTGGCATCACCGCCACCGCCAGCATCGCCATCAATATTATTTGCTTCGACGACTTTAGCATATTCGTCGTGGGCAGTTCATCTCAGCTCATTTGCAATATGAAAACATCACAATTTCGAACTGGCTTCATGTTTCCTATCAGACCGATGGATAAATTTCTATTACTCGCCTATTGATCCCCGAAGTGTGGTGGTCTTAGTGTAATCCTAGAATGTAACGTAAACGGTGTGCGAACTTTGTATGAAATAAAATGCGGTCGTTAGCATGAACGCTGCTAATAATACTGCGCGTCTATGGTTAGGACTCTAAACTGAGAGATACTATGGAAGTCGTATACCAGAACCAAGTAACAACTGAAGAGTGGGACAAATCGAATCTGAAGACACTAAACCGCTACCGCGTTCATTCGCCATCTCTAGCCAATCTTAAGCTATCTCTCACCCAGTGGATATGTTGTGCCATTGACTGTTATGTGGATTCAATAAGATTGGTTTTGTAGAGACTTCAGACTCTCTCTCTGTTGTTGGTACTACTACGACTGGACTCACGATTTTTCTTCGTCCAACCTTGCTGATGATCGTCTTCGTCTTTTGCACCCGCAATAGATACTTTACCGCTCAGATGATGATGGTAATGGTAATGGTACAAGCAACTGGTACCGGCGACGGCAGTGGAGGTGCGCGGCACTAGTACAGTGCATTGTGCAATCTAAAGCAATTCTCACCTTTAATCGCGCGACTCAATGGGAGAAAGAGACCTGAAAACCGAACTCATTGTGGTGCAGCAATTGTCCATAAATTCTTAAAATGTCTCATTATTCATGGAGCACACAATAGGTTTCATTTCTTTATGTATGGGGTTTTCTCTGCCATTTCTCATTCCATATTTTTCGGCCTGTAAGAGGTGGTGCCACTTTTCAAAAAAAAAAAAAAAAAAAAAACATTTTTGAATCAACACTGTCTACCGTCGGACGGAAGAAGCTACGAATACAAAGTCTCATTGGTGGTAAGGCGCTAATATGTTTTGGAGACATTTCAAGTCGATGGATGTTGACAACAGTGGGAGTAAGTCAGACAAAAACCGTGAGAATCTTACGGTGGATGTATGTTATATGGAAAAAACAAAAAAATAAGTGGAAGAGTTTCCGGTTGGAATCGCTGCAAATATATAGATCATATATTCTCCTTTGACGAGCAAGGTGAGACATTGGATACATGTTAAGTAAGTCAGACACAATGGCCAAATTTTGTTGAAAAAAATAACTAGCTCAGAATTGTTCGTTACTTTTAACAGGCAGACTTAAGGTGTAACAATAAGCTCAATGCTCATATCGTCAATGGCTGGCTCTAGTGCTTTTTGATATCCGAGGGCCGAGAGCCGAATTTTAACTAAAGTCATCATGTAGCACATAATTAAGAAAAAAATATCGACTACTACAGCGCATTTCAGGCAATACTTTGGCTTGTGAACCAAATTCACTCTTATTGTCAGCATTTCTGTCTGCAAATTTTTACTATAATTCGCTATACAAAATGCAGAGTAATTGTTGGATCATCGGTTCTCGAGCTAGTAAAAACTTTAAGTTGGTGTTATGAAGAAAGTAAGGAAAATTAGTTCTAGCAAGCGTGAGGATTTTCCTAGAGCATTGCTTTAGTAGCATTAGTAACCAAATTTAAACCGCGGGCCAGCTAGGACTCTCATTAGCTTTACACTTTTTAACGTAGTGGAGTGACCTGCACTTGCGAATTAGTCAACAATCTACCACCTTGATGAAAAAGTTCCCGATGGCGTCACCGTGTGCCGCTCCCATTGTTCAACAACATCTGTTGTTGACATTCCCTCTAAATCTTAGCATCATAGCTTGACATTTGCAAAAGTTACGTAGCCAAGAGTACATCTATCTTTTTGTGTGTTGGCGATTTTTTGCATTTAAATTTGCTACAACAAACTTGTCTTAAATTTTGCGTAAAAAACGGATTTAATGGTGCGCGAACGTTGGAAATGTTGGAAAATTGTTTCGGCAACGATTCTCTAAAGAAAACGGTCGCTTACCAGTGGCACGAGTGGTTCAAAAGTGGTCGTGAGTCAATCGAAGATGATGAACGCAGTGACAGACCATCGACATCGAAAACCGACGAAAAAATTGATGAAGTAAAAGAAATGTTGGTCAATAATCGCAAATTAACCATCAGAGAGATAGAGATAGTCTCATTACTTAAGACGAGACGTGGTTTTATGAGTACGACAACAACAAATCCAACAGCCACCGAATTCACCTGATTTGGCTCCCTGTGACTTTTTTCTTTTCAATCGAGTTAAAAAACCACTACGGGGAACGCGCTACATTACTGATGGACATACCGAAAACCGAATATAAAAAATTTTTCGAGGATTGGATCAAGCGCTGGCATAAGTGTGTTGCAGTCGATGGGGATTACTTTAAAGGAGACAATATAGATTTAGATTAATAAATTTGTATTTTTAATTTTCTGAATAATTATAGTATTTTAGTATACCAATCAAAGATGCGTTGAGAAAAACTGATAGGCAAAATACTCAAACTTCGTGGAGAAAACAAGCAAAATAATATTAGCGCTTTTCGAAGACCATTTGAATGTGGAAGAAATCATCTTTTAACATTGGAAATTGATGAAATTCAACTAATTGAGAAAGCCTACTACGTATTTTTTTTTTTTTTTTTAATTTTCAATTAAGAAAATTTGTTTTATGTGAAAAAGGTACACCGGAACTAGGTCCTAGGTAGTGGCGAGGCGAAGTGTCTTTATTTGTCAAAAGCAAAAAACAAAAAAGCTCGGAAAGTGAAATCTTCTGTCTATTATAAGGTCTTTCACTCTCCCGTCATTAGGATTCGCCAAAATATTGTATCTCGTTGTGCTCAGATTTTAGCACTTTCTTTTAAGATTTCTTTACTTGAACTTATAGTGTGCTTGATGAATGCAACCTCAGCATCACATGCCTGATCTTATAGCAGACAGATAGTTTTAACTACTATTGGCCTTCTGTAGCTTTAGCTTTAAGCTATTAAGCCGGAAAAGTTCAGTATTGTCTTTATATTTAGTTTAAGGAAATTTAAGGAAAAAAAAATGAGATACCTTTAAGCGCTAGACTAGTAAGACCAGGCAGGTTGGTACTTCTGTGTAAGAGAAAAACATCAGCCTTTAAAGCCTTATCTGAAAGCCCATTTCTGGAATATCGCAAATAGACGCAAGTCATGATCCAACATGGAATACAGGCAGTACACATTCTGCTTTGGTACGAATACTGTATCTTAGACAAATGATGCATTGGCAAAACAGTTTTGCACACATAAAGTTTGACTTTTTCATCTTCATCTTTGAAGATTATTGGTATAAAGTCTCAATGCACTACAGAGGTTCGGAATGTAAGCAATTGTCAGGCTAGCAGTAAGGATTCTGTTCAGATATTTGCAGGTTTATTTGAATCATTTGGCATCTAACGACACAATAGCATATGTAATAGACGCAAGTTTTAAGCGGCCTCTACAGTATCCTTAAAAGAAAGTTCTGTAGAGCATGACAAGGCTGATAATAAGCCCACACACATATGTATACCTTTGGCGTTAGAAATGGATTAAAATCTGGCGAAGTGCTCTCAAGGATATTGTTTGTTAAATTTTCTGCATATGCTATCGGCACTAATATAGGGTCATCTAATTAGTGGTCCGGATTTGACATACCTG
Source organism: Volucella inanis (assembly GCA_907269105.1). NCBI lineage: Eukaryota > Metazoa > Arthropoda > Insecta > Diptera > Syrphidae > Volucella > Volucella inanis. Next base: position 111,913,696 of record OU026156.1, read on the forward strand.
TTTCAATTACATACGTTAAACCGAACTCTCATCCGAGACTGTATATGTTTAGTTTAAGGTTTGCTTTTTTTCAATATGGATCGTTTAAAATTTGCTGAATGTGTTAAAATTTTGAAAACTTAGTATAATAATAGTGATTTTGTAGTAGATATGTTTCGTGAATTACTAGCAAATTATGGTCGACATAGTCCATCTGAGCTTACTATAGGCAAAACTGTAAGCAAATTCGAAGAGACTGGCTCTGTTATAAATGCCTTAAGGCCTATCCATCATCAAAATGCACGCTCTGCAGAAAATATTGCTGCCTTTCACTAAGGGTTAAAGAAGATCCAAATCTATAGATTTAACGCGCGCGTTCAGCATTTGTGCTTGTTTTACGGTACAATATGGCGTATTTTGCATTAACATTTGCATATTTACCCTTACAAGGTTCAACTCACTCAAGAATTGAAGCCAGCTAACCACGAAATACGTAGAGCATACGCCGATTGAGTTCTTTAACATAAGCGTTTGGATGACCAACTTTCACACAATAATTTCTGTGAATACGTTAAAAAATATAATTGTCACATATGAGAAAGTGAAAATCCACATGTAATTGTCAAAAGACCTTTGCACCCCCAAAAAATCACTGTATATTGTTCAATTAAGTCTAGTGGAGTGGAGTCACTGAGTCACTACTCCAAAAAGGAGAAGTCAATTTTTCATCGGTATAGCTTACTTTTTTAATTTTTTTTTTATTGAAATCGAAGATATGGATGGATAAGACCCGTTTTGGGTTTATTGCAAGAAGAATTTGCTGGACGAGTTATTTCGCATCTTGGTGATGTTAACTGGCCACTAAGATCATGTGATTTGTCGCCGTCGGATTTCTTTTTGCAGGGCTTTGCAATATATCGTATTTATGTATACAGTCCGCAAATTCTTAACGCTTTGAAAATGAGTATGACCGCGCTACTGCCCGATATGTGTCGAAAAGTCATCGAACATTACCTTGTCAAAATCAAGGCTTGCAAGAACTCCCGTTGGGGACATTTCAATTATAATGGCAAGATCCAAACAATATATTGAAATAAAAAATTGATCGAAATCTAAATCATAAATGTATTTCATTGAAATTTAATTTCAGAATCACAAAGTTTATGACCCTGTATTACAATATACTGAAAACAAAAATCTATGCAACCCCATCAAGAGTTTCAACAAGAAGGGATAACAACATAGACGACATGATCATTATCGACGGCCGGGTCTTTGTCTAACTTTTAACTTTGTTTACCTTTCCTAATTATTTTTATATACGATGACGACTTCTGCAGTATAAGATTCAAACATGACGTTAGCGTAATAAAATTGAAAAAAATCATTAAAATAGGAAATCTCGTGTAAGGTGGAGCAACTCCTATGTGTTGTTAGCGACATAAACCAACTAGAAATATGCAAAAGTCAGCAGTAAACTGAGGTCCGATCTAACTGCTTAGGCTGCAGATTCACCTCAAATTAAAGAGCTGCGGAATATATAAATCCGAATATGATCCCCACTACCTAAACCTATACAGAATAACTTTTTTTGTTTTCTTTCAATATCTATGACAATATACTCGTGAATATACAATGCCTTAAATACATAAATAACTACCGTAATTCATTGAATAATATACCAGGATTGTACTAACATAAAGAACTCAAAGCGCTGCATCTGATATTTTTTAAAGCCCAAAATTGCGCAACAAATAAACTTTCTGCGCAAAACTAAATTTATATTTATCAGCTCATATCATGACATTCCGGGAATATGTCCGTCGCGACCGGTCATTTTGTCTATACATATTTCTATTTCATGATGGTCATATGTCGTGAAAAAAACTAAAAATATTAGTTTTGAGGGTGTATACTTATTTCCAGTTTATCAGCATAGATAAGCTAATGTGTAAACGTTGTCGGAAACACTGGGCCTTTAAGAAGTCGACGATTTCGGTTGCCATACGGCAAGCACAAGTATTCTCATTTCATCAAGATTAGTGTCATCCATATTTCAAAGACATCTACTGAACTTAATAAAATCTAATTGCACCATCAGCATCAAAACGTCACCAAACTATGTGTTTACGCCAATGTACTGGTCATGTACTGGTCTAGAGTGTCTTCTGCCTTGGTCTCACTCAAGTAAATCCGTTAATCTTAAATGAGTCCTCAACGCAGGACAAAATTACAATTGCTCCAGAGCCTAATCAGTTCGGCTCTAGCTGCTTGTCAGTCTAAAAACTTTTAACTACGTAGATACTGAAGCTTGATTAGAATAGGTTGTCTGTCCTTTTTTATGTTATAAAGGGTCCTCTCTTTTTTAAAGATCTTTCAATTGGAATAAATTTGAAGATGTGTTGTCGTTTTTAAATGACAAATGATCATTAATTGACTTACACCAGAAGAACCCTTTCGTATCTTTTAAACTTATTTTGAAACTCGATTTAAGGAAGATTAAATCAAAGTCAACGCCACGCTAAGGTAATGTGCGTACAGAATTGTGTAAAAGTGTGGCGGAAGATCTGGAATTATTAATCCGTTATCGATTGCGAAACAATTTCGGTTTACCAATGGTTTGCGATGATAGTTTGCAGATTGAGCTTTTAAGCAGCTTGAAGCTGACCCCACAATAATCACTTTTGATTTAATAAGGCAAACCCAGAAGACACTCTCAAAAGTGAACTGTCCGATGTGGCTTTCACCCTTGTGGTACCATCAGTTATAATTTTTTTTTTTTTCAAAAATAAGGCGTTATTCGCTTACAGTTAATGACAAACGTTATCGAACAATCCTCAATAATTGTTTCTTCAACGAATATATACGACATTGCTCCGGATGATATGTTGTTTTAGCAGCACAGCGCCATCTTCCATACTGCACATGAAATCAATGACTTCTGCGGATTCGATTCAACGAAAACATTATATTTCGAAACGGACCAATGAATTGGCCCCCAGACCGTGCCATTTGATGCCATTTGATTTCAACTTGTGGAGGGTCGTAGAGTCTGCCTAAAAAGCCAATATTCAAAAGCGTGTCCCGACAGGATGGGTTTCGTCAAAAACACCTGAGAAACACATATGAGTATGACTGAATTAATAAAGATTTTTGATTAAAATACGATTCCGGTTATTGCTAAAAAAGTTCTTAAAAACAATCTTTTTTGATAAAAACAAAGAGAAAACGCACGAAGAAACTTGTGACAGATTCAAAGTTTAATCGTAATTGCAGAAAACTCCATATGCTTTGATTTCTTTCAACCTGTATCACTCTCTATAACTTTTCCGAAGAGATGACTAAAAATTGGAGAGATAAGGATTGTACGCTTTTCCTCCAAGTGCTCTGTGTAGGTGAAAAATATACGATAAACTTGAATTAGCAATTACGATTATCTCAAACAAAGCAGCTAGCTACAAATTTACTAAATTTACGAAGTTTTTGAAGAGATTTAACCCTACTTACTTCACCTGACTGATAAATAATAGAAGCAGGCCATCCGAATTATGAAATTAATCTACGTCTAAATAAAATAAAACTCATTACCACCATGCGCCACATTCGTCACCCACAAAATTGCGTACACGTGTGACAAACTTACGGCGCAAGTGCATGAAATTATTGCTTGACCTTCAAGGTTTTAAGCACGATAATGACTCAAAATTTTGATTAAAATCGTCCAGTCAATTGTTGAGGTTCGTTTACCAGTCTGATACCCTTCACCTACTAAGACTCCTCCTACATTTCACTCCAGCGGCAAAATTTGTCACTAATTTCACTCAAATTATTTTACAAAACTTAAACGAGTGGAACTTTTCTACTCAGGCTTGAATTTCACGCGTACCAGCTCTATGTAGCGAGGGACTAAACATTATACAAACATCATAAATGACACAATGTACACTTGAAATGATGTCAACACATTGCCTTGGGGTTGAAACCAAAAAAAAAAAAAAATAATAAATAAATAAAAAAATATATATGCATGCATTCGTGTATGTGAACATATATAAAACAAAAAGTTTCACTACAGAAATACATAAAACAAATATTTATAACAATAACTGAAAAAAATAAAAAAAATAAAAAAAAAAATGTCACTACAGTGGAGGCATCTATTAGTCAGCCAATTATTGTTATTTCGCGCGTGTTGCGATAACTACACATGCATACGAGTACATATGTATATACACACTCAGGCAACGAAAACAATGCCAGGCTCACATTCAATGATCGTTGAGGATGACAAGCGCGCTTTCATTCGCCGTATTGCGAAAATGCAAGCAAAAACTGCCAATTTCCCCAAGTTGGCTTTCATTACTTTTGGCATTTTGAACAAAAAAAAAAAAAAAAAAAACTTTTGCAAACAATACATCACACGAGTACTCATATAAGCTAGCAACAGTTAGAACAATCATTTTGAACATACTTAAGAGTATAAGAACATGTGTATGCTTGTGGATGTTTACAGTTTAAATAGACCGACATTTCAGTTTAAAAAAATTTGGCTCTATAATTTAAGTCGATTTTTATTGAATACTCGTAGTACAGTCAAATGCTCTTGTATCAAATGAGCAGAGTCGACGCTGTTCTTAGTCTTGTTCTGCACATCTAAATGCTAAGACCCATTGTAGACGAAAACGTTTCAACATGCCAAAAAAATTGTAGAAACATAGTTTTAGCTTAGATTTGTTGGTGGAGCCATCTGTGAAATTTTTCGAAAATAAAAACGTAAAAAACTGTTAAGCCCACATACTTCCGGTAATTCCCTAAAACAATCAAATAAACCTTGGATGAACTGTGCGATTTCTTTGCAGCAATAGATTCGTTAAGGGCAAGACAAGAGAAAGCAGTCTTTTAATTATAATATGTGCCTCTATTAATTTTTTTTAAATTGAAAGGTGTGTGTTTAAGGAATCATCGCTTCTACGAGTGGATGCACTGGATACAGTTTCTATGGCATTTTCACATAATTCGGCCGATATTCCAGTAATTTCATGTTGAAAGTGCGCCTTCAAGTCGGCTTAAGTGTCTGGCATATTGCCATAGACCGGAGACTTAATATAGTTCCAAATGTTTCAAATTCCGTCCTGTTGAAAACACATATCCTCTAAGATTTTTAGTTTCAATGTATACCCAACATAATTGGTTAACATGGGCCAATAGCAGTCTCTATTAATTAGTTCTACCCGACGTGCCAGCATCTTCGTCAAAAAAGTCTTGCGGCAGACTCTGGCAAGAAGTCTTGAGCTTTCGATACGTGAACATCAAGGCTAAATTTACTAACATAAGCCTAATATGCGCCCATGTCTCCACCGGAAGAAAAGGACGACGCTGTCAAAGAAATGTGCATTTCCCCAGTATTCTGTACGTGCGAATGTTCTGCGCAGCATTATTAACTAAACCATCACCTCGTTTCAGCCAAGGTGCGAAAAGGGATTTCCCAAGCGTCACAAGGGAAAATAACTACTGTGAGAAAATATAACGTAGAAAATCTGCAATCACGAGAGACTGCCGAACGTGTAACCGAAATCTGTCAAAACCTCTTCTGCAGCCAACATCAAGTACCACAAACTAGTGGCAACGCTTCCAGCGCGCCATCAGAGACGCCTCAAGCGATGGCAAGCAGATGCAGCTAAGAAAGAAGCGCACAACGCGGCGCTGCAACGAAGGACGAGAGACGCTCGTGAGCTCTACGAGCAGAAGAGATAGAAAGAACATTGGGTTCTCCAGAAGAAGAAAAAAGGGCACAAGAAACGCGTGATCGAGGATATTGAGAGGTTGTACTCCAGGAATATCGTACAGAAGTTTTACCAATAGATAAAAAGAACGTGTCAAGGTACAGAAATCTATGAGATGAAAAAGGAAACCTTGTAGTAGAGTCAAAGTTGATACTGAAAACATGGAAAAGCTTTTTCTGTATAACGGCGAAGAACTTCAACATCCCGCCGTCATGACGCGTCAGGCAGAATAGACAATTCAACTTAGATAATAATACCTAAAACTTCCATGCACCTGACCAAAATGAAGTAACCATAGCAATGACTAAGCTGAAATAGCAAACTGGACCTGAAGGCGTACCGGCCAAGGTATTCAAAGCTTCTGGAAGTTTCTTTGTGGAGTGCATGAATGAAATCTCAGTATCGTCAGTCCGATCTTAAAACAGGAGACCCCTCAACTGCGTCAACTATAGAGGTATAAGAACCCTCAACATCTCATACAAGATCTTATCTGGCATATTTTGTGAACATTGGAAACCACCCTTCGTCCCTATCAGTGCGGTTTCAGACCAGGAAAGACCACAATGGACCAAATTTTCACACTTCGATAGATTCTGGAAAAAATTTAGGAAGCCTAAATCGATATCCACCATCTTTTAATCGATTTTAAGGCAACAATATGACAACATTTTGACCAGTTTTGGGATCGCTGACAAATTCGTCTGTCTGTTTAGAACGCTTGCTGCTCCGTCAAAGTCGGTAACGATGTCAAAAAAGTTTTAGACAAGGGGACATGACACTTCTTTAACATCATACTTCAAAGAATTGTGCGGATCTCACAAGCGAACACTGGCGGCACAATCTTTCAAAAGTTTATGTAACTAGTAGGGTACGCCGTTGATATCGACATAATTAGGAGCACACAGCGAGCTGTCATCGGTTCGTTCGGTAGTATTGAAATGGAAGCAGCCAAATTGAGTGTAGAGGTAAATGAGCATTAAACAAAATATATTGTCAACACGGGGGGATAACGCGATATAGGAATAACTCACCTTATATAGAGTAAAAGGAGACATCAATCTTGTGAAGTGTATAACTGGAGGCAGTTAACTAAAACGGAGCTAACTGGAGGGGCCTATTAGTTGTTGCGCGAACGCAAGTACATACCTAAGTAAAGTAGATTGAGCAATTGCGGCAATTTTACTTATTAACAAGGTCATTTTACCAAGAATGTGCCTAATCCCAAAGAATAACTTTGCGCAAAAAATCCGTATCTTGCGACGTTTGACGTAAAGTTATTAGACTTACGCTCTTGGGTCTTTTCGAATTTTGACCAACATCTTTCCCGAAATATGTTAGGTGACAGGAACGTGCAAGAGATATCCAGTTAAATTGATTGATTCCAATGTTAGTTTAGGTTAGGTTAGAAGGGTTGATGTTTTATCCGGAGGCGAAGGCACCCTATATCCCATCGCATCTACGTCTATGTAGATCAATTGTGATACCCGAGTGGGGGAATTGGAAGTTAATGGGAATTTGACTGCAGTTTCTAATTTTAGTTTACGCTTTTCGTCTCGCGTTAGTTCATTTGCGAGTCTGAAAAGCAATATAAATAAAGCAGCAGATAGCTCTTATATGTCGTGGAAGTAGTAGCACCTTTATTGCGTGCGCCCTCAGAAGATTAGGGCCTGTGAGTAATCCAAAAATCGTAGATATTTCAGTAAGATTCTCTTTCTAAGTTTCATAGCTTGGAAGGTTTTTCCACTTTTTATTTGCTGTTATTTGCATTGTTCGCTCCACTTGTATTCTTATACTATTTTCACATCACACCGAAAACCGAGTTTTCGCGAAACTTTTTCCCATATATTTTTAAGTTTTTGAAACCTCTTAGTTAAACAATTTTTATTAAAACTCTTCGAAACCTACTCGCGATTTTGAGGTTGTTAAAGCAAAGACACACCTTTTGTAACATTCAGCTTATTTAGCAAAACTTCAAATTTGAAAAAATTTTGTTGTCGTTCTTGGTAAGTTTTATATTAATAAATAATTTATTTCGTTAAATATTATTTTCCACCATATTCTGTTAAAAAAAAAATTCAAAGCTGATACAACCGTCAAACTAAACCAACTCGGTATTCAGTGTCAACGCTTCAATGTGGGATTGTTAGTTTTCTATCGAAAGTGTAGTGCATATCTTTGATCTTTGATCTGCCTATTCCCTCTTTAAGAAGGATCCTTTTCGAGCTAACTCATCCTCATGTGCATTGCCTACCACTCCTTTAGGGCCAAAGATCCAGTAGAGTTTAACCTTATGCTGAACGCAGAGAGCTTTATGTCTGAAACACTTGTACACCAAACCCGTGCACCAAAATTAGAGAATATTGCTTTCTATGCAAGCAAACAAACGTGTTTATTGCACCCCAAATCTGATATTGAATTGCAAATTAGTAGAATTTAATACATTTTAAGTCATTCGGCATTTTTTGAAAGGGGCAGTGGAATTCAATGCACGCTCGCAGTATTCTCTTCACTTCTAGCGTTTCGCTGTAGCAGTGGGAGTGCAACATTATGGAGTGAATAAGTCGATCCGATTTTATTCACTAAAGGCTTATCGGGACGGCTTTAAGGGCCGGGAAATTTAGTTAATGTACGCAGCATACTTCCAGATAAATGACAGCGAGTTTTGAAATTTCGATGATTAAATCGTAGACAATCTGAAAGATCATATGTGTGAGTTCAGAGAATCCCTATTGGAAAAACGGGGCGCATAAACGTTTCATTGTGATTTATTAAGAAAGGTGTATTTTTTATAGAATGAGATTTGATTTTTATTTTTATTTTAATTTATAGAGAACGGGTTGCCATTAATATAAGCCAATTGACCTTCACGACCTCTATTGCATATCCACGGTTTTTTGATAAAATTTTTTATTAAATTTTCGAAAATTTGCGGCTCTATTTCGTCGATAAAGCACAGATATTGGCTTTGACTCCTTTATCCTCATAGATCTCCAAGGCAAGAAGTTGTTCGGAATTAAATCACATAATCTCGGCGGCCATTTCCAGAAATGATATGGTGAATAAACTCTTTCCGCAATGGGACTATAGGTACGTCGTATAAGAAATACATACATCCATAACTTCAAGTTCCTTCCATTGTTTGATGAGTGGATTTACTCAAAGTCACATGCGCTTCTTTTTCGAATATATAAGGTCCGATGATGCCTGCTGTCTAAAGATCGTATTAAATTTGTGTGTTCGACAATACTTCGACCTACAGAAGCAATATTCTAGTTGCGCAAGCCATGATTTTGTTTCTTCGCATCATATTCATATATTTTACTTTATGATATTATGTTTAGTGTAATAAATTTAAAACGGAAAGATCTTGTAGTCAATCGATCTGTCTCTGTGTTTACTAAGTCACTTTTATAATGTTCTGCACTACGTTTCCACAATTGCAGAATGGTATTTCGGTCCCCCCTGCATCTGCAATGATTTGCTCTCAGTCTGCTTAGACTGATCCAGGTTTTCCTCTGCATGTCGTAGCCAATTGGGATAGAAGTCAGATATCGTTTCGGATTGGTAGATGACCATTCGAGTTAACCTTTTCGTATTCAAGTCGGAACTCTGCAGGATATATGCTGCTTAACATGGAAAGGAATTTAGTTGGTGAAAAGCTAAATTTCCTGAGATTATGCCAACAGGGATAGAAGTCGGATATCGTTTCGGATTAGTAGATGACCTTTCGAGTTAACCTTTTCGTATTCAAGTCGGAACTCTGCAGGATATATGCTGCTTAACATGGAAAGGAATTTAGTTGGTGAGAAGCTGAATTTCCTGAGATTATGTGCGTCGAAAGACGTAATCGTATAGGGTTTTCCAATAGGGACTTGACAGCTTTGAATTTAATTTTTGAACGCACTCTTTCACTAATCATCAAACTGTCACTGTCAATTTATTCAGTAAACTCAACATTTTTATCATGGTAAAGTACACTAACGAGCTACGTTCTCCGATTGGGTTCTGGAGAAGATGCGCCAAGATGATGAATTTCATCGCAAAATCATCTTCAGTGACGAAGCTCATTTTTGGCTCAATGGGTTCGTCAATAAGCAAAAGTAGGTGAAAACCTACATGTGCTTTATGAATCACCACTTCATCCACAAAAAATAACTGTTTGGTGCGGTTTGCGTGCCGGCGAAAAAAAATTGGGCCATAGTTTTTCGTCGACGATAACGATCGTCATGTTACTGTGAATGGTCAGCGTTATCGCGCCCTGATCACCGATTATTTTAGGCCCGAATTGGAAGATATGAACTTAGACGACATGTGGTTTTAACAGGATGGTGCCACAAGCCACACAGCACACGGCGATTAAACGCCGCTTGACTATTTTCTGTGGGGCTACGTTAAGTCATTGGTTTATGCCAACACGCCGACGACGTTGGAAGAGCTCAGACTCAACATTGAACGCGAAATAGCGGCCATTTCGGCCGAAATGTGAGGCCGAGTCGTTGAAAATTGGGTCCAACGAATCGACCGCTGCAGACGTGCCAAGTCAAGCCCTATATTAGGCTGTTTAACACATACGTATACTCAGCAGATACCCCAAAATATTTTGGTGTGCAAGTGTGAATCAGCTGAACGATTTTGATAAATATAATACTAATAGTTTTGTTTTGGCAAGTTAATTATTAGGGTGAAATCAGTTTAATTTCGTAAGTGCTGACTTTTGAAAAACGCTCAGTTAACGCGGAGTAACTGAGAGTAACTTTAGACTTCTGGAAGATCGTGAGTAAACTCGTATAAATTAGAAAGCAGTGGTGCTAATATAGATCCTTGAGGAAGGCAATTGTTAAGTTTTGTTATGTAGCGATGGAATTCGTTGAGAAGAACTTGGTACATCAATAAGTACTGCCAATGCTTAAATGATCGTCTTGTAACTAGCAGCTTGTTTTATATTTATTACTGCGTTGACAGAAGGTTACATTGTTTTTTTAAATAATGTAATAAATAAGTCGGCCGTTTTCTGGTTTGTTAATCAGTCTTCGATTTATTTAGTTCCCTACAGGTGTATAAGGTTTCGATATTTTTCCAGAGGTGGTTGTCAAACTGGAGCCAGTTCATCCTTAACCAGTGGGTCTAAGTACGTGCTAGTTGTTAGTTCGTTACATTTAAGCCCAGTCAGCAACCATTCAAACATTAGTGTTATGCCTTCATGTCAGAGTTGACGCCGAAGGGATTTTCACATAACTACATACAAATTCTATGAAAAGCCTTTTTCAGAGAATTGCCTCGCACAAGTTTCGAACCCGCGACCCTCTGCTTGAGGAGTCTATGCATATACCACTACACCACGATAACCCCCACATGAAAGGATTGATATGATACTATATAGGGATACTATGTACTCCGGAATTATGCCATCAAAATCGGTGCACTTCCTCGTCTTAAGCTTAAGGAGAGGATATTCGATTTCCTCATGAACTTTGGTAACAACCGAAGTCTCTTGTCTATCGGAAGAGAGTTTTACGGTTTAATCAGCAACCGAATTTGGCCGAATTAAGGGAGACTTTATCGGAGCAGCTTTTTATTTACTCCAGAATTTATGAGCTTACAAAGAAAACGCTAAGTGTTGAGACTGACCAATTGTCTCTGCATAGTGGTCATAAGTAGTGCATCTGCAGCCATGGGTGAAACATTTGCTACGAATTCTACTTAAGTATATTTAGCAACGAGAATAATTATGCCTACAAGGTGTAGTTGTGTGCTGATGATGATGAAACATCTTATATTTTTAAAGAGATCATTACAAAACTTGTTCCAGACTGTTTTTTTTTTTTTTTTTGGAAATTCCATCGGGTCAATTGTTCGAATGGCATTCACATAATTTGAGCCATTTAAGTCGTTCTTATTATCCATTATAGTGGATAGTGGAGTAGGGTAGGTACTGTTTGGTAACCAAGATATGTTTAGTGGCCGTACGAAGGAAACCTAACATAACAAGGATTAAATTTGAAATTAAAAACGCTAAGTATTCCACCGAAAGAATTTAATAATAATGACTGGAAAATGTAACGTTTGGTGTTAAAAGCACTACTATAAAAATATTGAAGCCGCAAGCTCCAATTCCTTAACCATCTATTTACCTCTTAGCTAGGAATCCACGTGTTGTGAATTATTAATTGTGCCGTGCAAGTGTTGATTATGTGGACCAATACAGAAAACATTTATGATATGAACCTCCTAACAGGGATACCCGAAAACGTTTTAGATCCAAACCCAGTCGGTATTACGTTTATACTCATAGTACAGAACAGTTGTCTCAAAAAATAAAAAATAAATTAGCAGATTCACAATATTTTGTAAGTTAAAATAGATCGAATGTAGTACGAGCATACCTACGAATACCTAGGTTGAATTTAAAGGTCAGAAACTGGCAACAATTAAGGTTAACACTGATATGTATATTAAAAATGTACATGACATTCTTTAAAAATCACTTAAGTGTTAAGAATATTAAACGGTTTACTATTTTCATCCTCTATCAGCTTTGATATCTGATGCACAAAAATATTAAGAATTAGCAATTGTAAGGTTGATCATTGTTAACTTTCCTGTATTACTCGTATATGAGAAAAAATGGCTATCGATGAGTTCAAATAAAACTTTTGAACTCTTTTGGAAGCATACAGAGCTAATACTAAAAATCTCTTCAAAATGATGTTAATTGCTAGTTTCAGAGAAAGCAAATGGGTTATAAACAGAAGAAATTTAGACTCGTAGATTAGGTTTTGTTGTGTAAGGACTGTTAAGGTTTAATTCTAAATTATGCTTACAAAAAAAAAAAAAAAAAAAACTAAAAATTCATTCCAAGAACTTCATAGTGCCCAAAAATTGGCAGTCAGATGATAAAAAAATAAAACGTTAGAGTTTTACAGACCAACTGAAGCAAAAAAAAAAAAAAAACAGTTTGTGGACCAGTAATGACCAGTAATAACTTGTTTTTATAATTAACGTATATTTTGGCAGAAGATGAAACCAACATAAATGCCCATCGACATAAAGCACTGGATCGATGAGCCTTTTTAGTATCAAATTATAACTTAACAAGAATAAAAAGCGACTAAAAGTACCTCATATACCATTCTGGGATCACCGATATAGAGAATTTAAAAACTTTTGACATTTGTGTGATTTGCCAGGTACTGCTAGATGCTAAAATTTAAAATAAATTAAAGACTGTGGTCCTGGGTTGGGCGAGACAGTAGTAAAAGAGCAGCCACATTTTAACAGTTGTCCAAACAAAAAAAAAAAAACAAAAACAAAAAAAAAAAAACAATTTTCTAAAAAAACAGAAAATTTATTTTAAGTAAGTCTTAATGTAGCACTCTGTAATACTTTCAAGCTCTAGAAAAGGTTAGGTGATATTATCGAGACAAAAATAAATCAGGACTAAGGATATAACAGAGTTTTCAAGGAGAGAGGAGATGCCTCTGTGTCACGAGAATCCCATAGCATCCTGAACAGAAAAATGCATCTATGCAAGTATATAGTAGTCTTAATGTATAGATTCACGTATGCACGTATGAAAATCTATTGTTGAAAACATTCACAGAGTGCAAATTATTTTTTACCAAAACTTGCTTTTCATTTTGTTTATTTTCTTCGCACAAAAGTTAATAACTTTGGATGTCCATTTCACATTATTCTTCCGTATAATCGTTACCAAAGTTGCACATTTCTATACTACTCATAAGCTACGATTCAAGAAAAGCGAGTAGAAAACTTTTTGACAATACACATCACACATCCACTCCACGAATGGTAAGGAATCCTTAAACTTTCCATCTTCTACTAGATTTATCTTCGTTTTCGGCTCCTTTATCCGGGCATGACCAATAACATCAAATTCAAAACGATTATATGCGAGTGTGCATTCACATGCCTGGCTTTGTGTGTATGTATGTTATAAATGCATAAAGATACAATGCCAAAATATTGATGGATACACCGGCAGCTTTTTCTAGGAAAAGTTCCCTTAGAACTTCGGTTTGAAATGAATATATATCATATTATGTGGTGTCCTGTCTGCACATGTATAAATTTGTATGCACGTACTAGCCATGACCAAAGGTACCATTGGCCAATTGCGTAACAACAAAACTATACAAATGTATATATGGTAGTTTGGAGAGAGGTTGGGATACAACTTTCTCAAACAAATTTTCCATCTCGATACCCCAGATGTTCTGCAAAGTTTTCCTTAGAACCAGTTGGATACGGATACATGTACACAGTACGGACACACGCGCTTCAATTATTCTGTTTGTTAACTATTAACTTGGCTATGGATGTTGTACAAAGGGAGATACATTTAACATCGGTTCATTTAGTGCAGGAGGTATATGTGTAGGTACTGTCTATTTTATACTCTCCCACATCGAGACCCAAAAGCATCCAACATCCCTTTTCTGCACAATTCAGTGACCAATTTCCATCAGGCAGATGTTGGGTTCATAGTGCGGTTCACAGTCCTTCCAACTAAGCAGACCAAAACAAAAATGGTTTCCAAGTACAAGTAGGCACCCTGGAGTTTCAAGTCTGACGTTTTGCTATGCACTGTCATTGTGCCATGGCTTGGCCGTTGTATCTGTATATACATCGAGTACCTAACACTTTCGAGTGCGAGCCAATATATTCAACGAACGCACATAAAAGCCAACCTGGCTACTCACCTAGTGAGCTGCAATATAAATTGAAAAAAAAAGAAAAAAAAAATCGAATTAAACAATACAATACGCGCGGATGATGGCCAATCAAAGCGTTAGCAGCTATGTGAGCGTGCCGCTTTTATACACTTCATCGTCTGTGCGCAAGCGAATAAAAATTTTAAATTTATATACTCGGCTCGTATCCGACGCCAACGGCGCGACAAAGTAAATGACACACCGGATCGCTGTTTCTGTTTGCTGGTGCTGCTGCTGCTGCTGCCTGCCTGCCTGCTTGCCTGCCTGCTTGCTTGCCTGTTGTCGTCGTCGTTGTCGCCGTTGAAGTTGTTGTTGTTGGTGGTTTTTTATTCTGTAGCTGACTGGCTTTATTATTTACACAAATCAAGTTTTCAAGTTGATACGCCCGTTCCAATCCAGTCGTATTCAACCTATGTATCTACATAAACATAGCCGTACGTAGGTATTGCGAGTACATAATATAAATTGTGCGCTCGATCAATGATCAAGCCGGTGAGGTTCAGGCTATAGATACATTCATACATATGCGGCAGCGAATATATAACGAAATCAACGACTGCGAACGATTATTGTTCGTCAAACGGTGTGTGGCTTTTCATTATGAGTTTACTTTTGCAATATGTGCGAGAAAAATCCCACAACTCTCAGTGCTTACTAGACTACTCTTCTTGTTAACAAAATAAAATTGATTATCTTTGCAAGATCATCTTCTTCATCTACAAAGATGCGATCGATAATTACCGAAACAAAGCAACCAAAAATATTCTTAAAGATTCGATCGTGTCCATCAATCAGATGGATCAGATCACAGACCTAGTAAAGTTAGCAGAAAGATAACTAATAAACAGTTTCAACTGATAATCATAATCGGTTTGGACAACTGATTTTTGGAAACAAAAAAAAAAAAAAAAAAGAAGTAACAATTAGAATCGATAAATAGAGTTCGACCACGATCAAATGATCGCCTTTTACACATTTCGATACTTTGGACCACCTTAAAAAGAAGCACAGAAGAATTAAGAGATCATGGGATCAAAAACTAAGGGCAGAGAGTGCCTGATGGCTCAATAGAACATTAGGTTATTTATAATTATATATACAAGTTATGTTTTTGAAAGAAAGTCAAGTTTATTCTTCATGAATAGGAAAAAAAAAATGTATCGAAGTCGGATACGAAGAACTTCAAATCTACGAGTCCTCTGTGTTTAATGAAATATGTTTTGTTAACTGTAGAGCTAATTTTATTATTCAATAGCCAGCATTCCTGAAATGGCAGGTCTACAGAAAGAACACTAATAAAGCTTTTGTGAAGAACACGACAGGCACATGCATATTAAAGCCCCTCTGCATGACTTAAATCTGCCGTAGCTTCTAAGGTAGTCGATGTCATATTAGTGCTATAATCCATGAATTGAACTGCCTTCTCCACATTTGAAATTAACTGTTTAAGTTAAGTTAAAAAGTTTATAAAGGTGAGTGTGCTATCATCATCACTTTAAAGTTTATAAATCGGGTCTTACTTGACATACTTCATATATGGAAAAGCTATACCTGCAAAAAGATTGTCAACTGGAGGACCTCAGGAGACACTGTCTATCTTGGACGAACTCAAGTAGCTGCTCTTCAAAAATGCAGTGAAAATAAAAATTTATCATATTTAAACCCTGATTGAGAATTTATTAGCCGTCGGTAAGGGATGTACAAAAAGAGAGATAGGAGTGTTTTTAGGTCTATCTGGTACCTAAAACTTTGCGAAATAATTGTTTCGAATCTCTCAAAATAGTATCTAATTAGAGCCTTGAAGATCAGCTTTGTTACACATGTCAGCTGATGAAATCAGCATTCAGCTATGGACTCAACCTCTAACTGTTCAGTCTTCCTTCTGGATCAATAAGAAAACAGCGCTGAAGTTCTGCTGATTCTTAAGTAGGCTGATTCTGAGAGCCGGGAAGGCACAGTGGGTCCTTGGGTTCTCAAATGTACAAGGATGGCAAAAGTAGACCACATATGACCACATATCATAAAAATGTAACATTAAAATACCATAAAAAGATAAGAAAAAAGATTCAATACAAAACAACCGGTAGTAAATCGTTTGTAGCTATAAAGTCAAATTACATTAACTTAACTCTTAGGTCACTTCCCATCTCTGCACATTGATGGATCATATCACTGGATATGCTCATCTAACACTAATTTTTAGAAGTGGTTTAAAAAAGATACAAAATCGTCTCCCCTACTCGTGTAAATAATCTAGTTTATTTGAAGATCGTCTTACTAATTTAGAAATGTCAAAAATAATTTAAATATTGGATAACAGAATATTGTTTAAAGACTATGGAGCTCTAATATAACTTCTCATAAATATGAGCTGACTGTGACTACCATCCGTATCTCAAAAATCCTAGATTCGCTACCATGGATTCTATTTTTCACTCTTCATGCCGCAAAATTTATAAACGTAAAAGACAACCAAACCGCCCAAAGGGATTGTTTGATCATATTTTTTTCAAAGAAGAGGAAGGGAACACACAACTCTAACTGAATGGTAACAACGATTTATTGAAGAGAACTAATGCCCGCAAAGCAGCATAAAACCAAAAAAAAAAAAGAAAAAACAATTCAAATGCGTGGGGGCTTATACCATTGTTTATACGAGTACTTGGAACCTCCGGAACCGAAAAGATTCTGTACAGTATAGCACAGTACAGGCTCAACAATTCATTCATGAAATACATCTAGAGTAAGCTCAATTAAAGATTCGTTTAATGAAATGCGTCGCTCCCCTTAGTACACGCACCCACGTATGTACACTGTGAAGAATAATCACAGATTGAAAGCTATCATTAATTATCTTTCTACTCAGGCCTGGCCTGCTATCCGTATATTCTCCTTCTATACTCGTATCTAAAGACTTGGTCTCGGTTCACATTTGTGTATGTTTGTATTGATTTGATTGACAATTTTGCTCGCTGAGTGTGCCCACGTGACCACAGTTTGACCGTTTAATTTCAACGATCGTTCTTCGCGCCACACCTTTAGATGAAGCACGCGCCTGTCGCAGGCCTGCAAAGAGAGGAAATTGATCACAACGTACGGAGCACACGAGATACGAAAGCAGTATACAAGGAATACAATAAAAACAAAAAAACTTCTGTCGTTTCCTTTTTTTTATCCGGTGCGATGAGCACATCACTTTATTCGTTTATCCTTTGCGCGCATCCGAGGTACATAAACCCTTTTTTTTTCTAGATGGAAAGCATCAGGGAACGTGTATATTCTTCGCGAGTAAGATGCGTGCAACGTGACAGATATTTATCGAAGGTGTGGCTCTTTTTAGTTTTTTGGTTATGACATATAGGGATTTTGGTAAATGAAAACAAAAATAAAAATGCAAATCATACGAATTGGTTGGGGTGGTTTAAATAAGCTCCATATGCTTAAGTATGTATGCACATATTTCTAAAATCTGATATACTCCGGAACATTATTTAAATATGGAATTCAAATTTTGTAGATATTTGTATCTTATCTAAAGAGGATGCTTAAATTAAAATTAAACATTGTGAACGATAGAGATAAGGTCTGCCAATCAAGAAATGCCACTTTTTACACTGCAAATATTTGAAGGTCAAGAATAGAGATAAAAACAACAGATAACAAGTGACACGGATAATTTGTTATAAGCACAAAGTAAATTTTCAAATATTGTATATATTATATTTTACAATACTAAAGCCGATGACCTTCCAAGCAGCTAGAGGGCTTGGATAAGAAAGAAAAATCGACGGAAGGGATGAATAGAAAATTAACTTTGCCAAAGCAGAATGAATTATATAATGCCTATATCATGTCACCATATCAAATGCAAAAGTTAGAAAGCAGCATGGATAAATGAAATAGAACTATTCATAGTAATATTCGAATAAGAAATAATCCTTTAAATATCTCTTCAACAACTTTCCATATATGTAGCATAAAAGAACTCGGGTAACATAAATATTACGTAAAATGATGCATTTCTGGTCAAGATATTTTTTAAAATGTGTTTTTGTGACGAAGAGAACCATTTGCTATTGTGTCAGAAATCGACCGATAAACAAAGTCAAACATATTAGGTATCTAGGTATGCAGAACAACATCAGAAGCCTGTAGAATACCTAGTCACATAAAAATTTAAGACAAACAACCGGATAAGGCTTTTTGAGTGCGTCTGTTTATAGTAAGCACGAGGAGGACACATTGTTTACATCACGAAATACATCGCGCAGTATTTCATCAGTCGTTGTTGTCAAATGTGAACGACCTTCACCTAGACAAGTTTTCGCGCCTTTTTTTTTTTTAATTTACATTCAAATTTCAAAGTATCTACACACCATACCACCCGCCACCATCATCATCACCGCCGACTTCACCATTTACCATCCCTATAATGCCTCGAGCAGCTGCTACTTAAGTTCGCCGCGTTCAAGTGCACTATGAACACCAAAGAGTGGAGCGCGAACTAAGTAACAAAGGAGCGCTAGCTCGTTCTACAGTTTGTGTTTGTATATGTGCTGCCTCTGCATTACAAACAATGAATAAAAAATTGAGGGAAAAAAATACAAAAAGGAAACAGCAACATCATCAAACTATGCGAGAAATACTAGTGAAAGTTAATTTTAAATTCTACTGTAGGTATAACACGCGGCTTCCTTATTCTTAAGATTGCACGGGACAAAACTTTTTTGAAAAAAAAAAAAAACTCACTCACCCATCGTCTTACTATACATTTAGGTGGTAGAAGGAAGTAAAAAAAAAAAAAAAAAAATGCAGAAAGCGAAACTCAAAAGTAGGGAAGAAAAAACACAGCTAAAGGTCCTCGCGAAAGTATAAATATAGCGGGAGTAGACACTTTGTTGTACTCGTATAGGTGCTGATAGTATTGCTGCTGTTAGGAATATCCATAGGTAAATGAGAAGGAAGAAGTCTTCTATATACAATAACACCATCACATCTACCAGCGACACCATCGTCATCATCATCGCCACCGTCACTCTGTGTAGTTGTAGCCGGCTCGTCTGCTTCTATTCAATTCAAGCAGCCCTCGTGCAGCAAAAGTAGCAAGTAGCAAGTAGCAAGTAGCAAGTAGCAAGTAGCAGTAGAAGCAGCAGCAGGCGGCCCCCGCCAAGGACTCCTGACGATGACTCAGGGGTTGGATATCTCATGACTTTTACACCATCCGCCCACCCATCCACCCATCTACTCCCAACCTTTCTCTCTCTCACTCTCTCTCTCTCTCTCTTACTGTTCCCGCAATAGGGGTTGGTATTTCACACGATTTAAAAAAAAAAACTGACTTTTACTTTGCCTGCCGACGAAGTCGTAGCCGTCGTCGTCTTCTCTACGATAGTCGTCATTGTCGCCGTCGAGCTTTTCTTCTTCATTCTGTTTCTTTATTTTTATATATTTTCCTTTTTTTGTATTTCTTCCTTTTTTTCACTTTTTCAGTTCGTTTCCATTATTTTTATTATTACCTTCTGCGTGCCCCTAAACGTGCATCCTACGATGATGGAATAATTCCAGTGGAAAGTGAAAAGTTTGGCAAAGTGCAACGCGCGCGAAAACGCAAAGTCGCGCGAAAAAAAACAGTCGAACCTCGAACCTTTCCACACCAAAAAGAAGGGTGGTGTTGGTGGCAGAAGGAAAAGCCCAGAGAAAGAACAAACAAAATGCGAGTAACTAGTACAATAACTGAAATTTTTTATGCGTTTATTTATTTTTTTTTTTTTTTATTTTTGTAGCTTTTTCCCACTTTCACCCTGCTTTAGATTCTTTGAAAACAAACAAGATTACGACGAAGATTATGAGTTTTGGAATTTTTTTTTTTTTTTCACTTGAGTTTATTATTGTGCATTTAGTGCGGTAAATTGTTTTGAATCTTCCAATACATAGTATGAGACAAACAATCCTCATTTTGGCCTAGTTTATATCGGACGGAGGTTAAAAATGTATTAACTCTTTTCTGATAAATTCAAACAGAACTCCTTTGAGTGGAATGAGGGCAATTAAAATGTACTTTGGACAACCTTGCGCAAAATTGACAGGCGGAAGTCACAGCGAAATTGTTTGTGATGAATGTCTTTCATGGCTTGTATCCGTACCCAAAATGCAATAGTCAAAATCGCACTAACAATTCTAAGATGTCTTCCGAATCTGGCATGTTGAAGCATTTTAAGCCTTTGAAAAGATAAGGAATGATCGGAAAATTTTCGGTTTTGTAAATTGGTTTCGTAACATATTTGCAAAGCAGGAGTGACCAAGAGACAATGCAAAGCATGGGAAATCCAAATTGGGTCCATCTTGTAAAGAAGAGTCCAGCTATTAAGAAACTTAGGGCCAAAATGCGCACGGGTCACGTAGTTAACAGGTGGTTCAAAAAGACCCAAGACTAAAGCGTAGATTATAGTGTGTTTTTATAGTGTAAATTATACTAACAACTCAACCTGTAGGCGTTAACTTAATCCAACATATTTATCGGAGTTAACGCGGATAGCAACAATGCCGCCAGATTTATTTTTCCATGATAGCAATAATTCGTATGGGAACGTCAAAACAAGTGTCACTTTTCAAACTAATAGAATGCCATTGATGTCAAACAATAATTAACGTCAATAGCCGTTTTTTTGGGATCTAAAAATTTAGTGCTGATACCGATGCAAAAAAAAAAAAACAACACACCTTATACAATATAAAGAAAAACACTCTTTTTGTTGGCAAAATTCCTACTTTATTCATCAAAATAGTCTCCTTCTGAGTGATGGATAAAGTCCATCGTCGCTTTAATATTTACCTTTCTTTCTTTCTTTCTTATATGTGTAACGATTTGCCCAACTCTTGCAAATACGCTTAAGTTTCGACGACCATCTCTTCATTGAAGCCATTTCTTTTTCCTGCGAGCACTTGTCTGCCATTGTCAAATACCGCATGAAAAAATCCTTTTTGGTTCCCTCAAACAGCTTCAAACAGCGCTCTGAATCACTGAATCACTCTGAGTACTCACTTTGAATAGAGCTTTCGCATTCTCAAATACTTATGTAGAATATGATGCACACGGTCTAATGATATCTTTACGATGTCAGGTATCTCCCGCACTTTCGCTTTACAGTTGTTCAATGTTTAATGATGTTTACCAGCCTAACAGCCTCACTTGGGTATCCAGGGCGTTCAGCATTATTTTTGTCTGTATGACCGCTTTTGAATTTAGCAAACCAGCGACAAATTATTGATTTCGACCGAACAGATTCCTCATGATACTTTTCAAGCCATTCTGAGTTTTAACGCTTTTTTTCAAACCAAACAATGGTGATTTACTCACATTTGAATTTGGTTTTTTTTTCCATGGTTTTGAAATGTCAAAAGGTGCGTCACTAAAACTTCAATTTTCTGGATGACTAATGGTCGAAATGTCATATTTTTTTTTTTTTTGACCAGCTTTGTTTGGTTGTTGGTATTAAGTTAAAATCGGATATGTTATTAGAGTCGCCATCTATGTGTCATCTTTAAGGCAACATTCTGCATGATCTATCATACCGAGTTCTAAAACTACATGATTTAGCCCCAATAAATTGCAACATGTGCACTTTGGATTCAAATCTTTCGAAAACATTGTACCAAATTACGACAGAAAAAAGGTGTTTCCTTAACGAGAATTATATCCAATGCTGTCAGGAAGTAGTATCTGTGGAACTGATTTGATTGAATGACTTCTAAGTCATTCATATTCAACAAGCCGTCGATTAGTTTCATAGTATGATACTTGGCAATCAGATACAGCTATACAGGATTCAAATCACTTCACTATTCTTTAAGACAAAATTCAGAAAATTTAAAACGGCTAATAATCAAATTGTGCAGAAAACCGTAGGTCCCAAAGAATAGGTAAAGGGGCTTGTTAATATTAAATAAATTTAGATCTTCAGTTTAAAAATGTGATTTTTGAAGTATGTAGCAGAAAAGAGAAATTCGAAATTTGACGTTTTATCAGTTAATTCTCTGAAAATGGTACGAAATATGTTCTGGTCAGTTAGTATTAGCATGCTTAGGATCGGGACCTTTGGGCCAGTTATAGTCCTAAAGCTAATCTGTTGAGATAGATTAGTTAAGGAAAGTTTCGGAAATATAAAATTCTAATGCCAATCCTCGCACATAATCGTACAAGAACATGTGACAATGATTAGGGAAACATACCAGTTATGCTATTGCCTGTGCATCTATTGTGTTCCTGATGAGCTCGTTTCTAAAATATGTAAGTAGTCTACCATATACAAAAGCAGGTCACCAAAAACCAACCAAAGTATTTCTATTAATGGTTGATAGTACCAGACATCTACATAATAAGTGAGTAACAATCCTTCTTCATTTTCCTCGTTTATACAATTTTTTCTACAGTCATTGAAGGAAACCAATCATTCTCCTGAATGGTCTTCCAATCAACAAAAAGCTTACGAGATATGCATTTTCTAAATAGTTATTTCTAATCCATGCTGGACAAGATCTATCATAACGTAAAACATGTATCTACTCGTAAAATATTTCATCCACATTTTGCTCTCTTAAGTCAACATAAATGTAAAAACTTTAAAATAAGTAAGTAAACAAATATTAGCTTATCTGCGTAGCAAATCCTATTTGAATCTTTTCAGAAGGAGCCTTTCATCATTTCTTCTTAGACGGCCTAATGCAAAAGCTTATGAGGCCTTTGGAAAAACAAACAGCTTCAGTTTAGGCGAGTAAAAGGAAAAACGTAAATGAAATAAAATAAACAAAACACTTTTCAACCTTGGCTGTCACCACCAGAAGTCATGTCCTTATACGAGTATATATGATATATATTCTAGGGAGACATACAGATACGAATGTTTAAAAGGATCAGCGGTAGGTAGGTACAAATTTGGAACACAGCTTTTGCATGTCGTGTTCAATCAAATTCAGATCGGATCATGGACAAATCTAAATAAAACTCTTTACTCTATCCCTCCTCACCCATAAATGGGTTAAAACAAAGGATCTCTTATTAATAAAAGAAAAATGGATTTCATACCAAATGAAACTGGTGAAAGGACATCATTTTGACATTTCATTTGACAGCACAGTAGTAGTGCAGTTTAAATGAAAATGTCTTATCCGTGGTATCCCGTGGCGACTCTTTCGGTTCATTGTATACTCGTTACGACCATAGGATATAAGATTCGTCTTTCTCTTTATGAAACGCATAAAATCCTGCTGCTACGGGACTATTACGAGTATATGTACGTTTTCTATTAAAAAAAAAAAAAAAAAAAAACTGAAAACCACTCACATGTTTTCGGTACTGTCAGCTTCACATAAATGTTTGTCATACCATGTTGATGGATACGACTTAATTATTTGGTTTTATTTTTTTTTTCACGTTTTTTTTTATAAAATTTTATTTTATTTCGACCACGTGGTGAGGCGTTCTCTTTTGGAAGCTTTGCCTATAGTTCTGCCTAACCATATGGCAGATGTTCACTGGAAAAAAAAAAACAATTGGAGAAAACTGTCCAAAGAGCTTGAAACTTGTTTTTGCGCTATAAACACTCGAATAGTCAATCAGTTTTTACCAAGGCAACACACTATGAGTATCTATAAATTAGTATTGCTAGGGTCAGTGGAAAGTCATTGCTTTATTATTTTCCGCCTCCGTTGTCCATGTGGAATTAATTTTAGTTTTTTTTTTTTTTTTTTTTTCTTGCCTTTCAGGTTGGCATAGGAACAACTAGGCTCATGGTTTTGTGGTTTAGGTAGAGTTTGGTCGATAAACATGTAATAGTTTGAAAAGGACATTGGAATCATGCAAAAGAGTATGGGGTGGTGGTAATACACTAACAGATTCAAATAGAAATCAGTTGGGTGAACAAGTCAAAACGACAACCGCCTTGAGTCGTTTGCTGAGAAACAGGTGTTTTGGTGTTCATAAACCATGCAATGACTGACGAGACCTAATGCCTACCAAAAGGAAGACTAAATTTATTTGAATGTTTTATCAATATCCTTTTATCGGGTCAAAGGCCAAACAAGTATAGAGTTTCTAGTCTTTTAGGTTCAATGAGTTGTGAGATTTTTGTTCTTTATATGCAACTTAATGTAAGAAGGGTGTGTGTTATTTGAAAATATCTAAATTATCTTAGCAAAGTCAGAAGGATAAAGTGATGTTCCAAGTATTAAGGATAAAACACAATTGACTTTCACGCTGGTCTGTCAATCTATTTATATAGGAGAGTTTTCATAGGACTTCTCATTAACATGTCGGTATTGATATGGGTGTTGATAGATTTTTTAAAAAGATTTATTGAAACCAGATTGTGGACTTGATCTTATGTAAAAAACAGGAATTCTAACATCTACAGTGAACATACGGGAGTGTTGTAAAATCACTTCAAGGTGAATGATCACAGATCCTTGTCAAAATAGTTTCAAGCTGGTATTAATTATTTTAGAAAAAGGCTCTGGAAAGCGATATACTAGCTAGTTTATTTAGTTGCTTTTATTTGCTATGAAAATAACGTCCAAAGTGAATGTCATTTCGATTTTATTGACTGCGTCGGTAGGAAGTAATCGCTACAAGTCACCACTTGACATTGCTCCGATTGTTTAAATATTAAATTAATGTCATCTATTATAGTGACGGGTAATGGTGGATGGAACTTGCAACATCTTATAGATATTCTAAAATTTAGATAAAGGCTAAACTTACCCAGCTTTTATAACAATGACATGCAGGGAGCATAGCCAAGCGATTAGGAAATGGAAAAGTAAGTTTAGAATTATGGACATTTAGAGTATTTTATCTGTGTGTGTTGTGTTCGGGCCTATGATACTCTTTTTAAGTCATCCCAAATGAAGAAGACGAAGATAGTCAAGGTCAAAGAGGAAACCGATACCACCTCTATTTGACATAAATCAAAAATTGGGAAAGTTTATTTGCAAAGTATCGCAAGATTTTTGTTAAAAGTATCGAATAGAATAATTCGGTTGCAAGTTAGGGTATTTGAAGACAATAGACAATCTTCTCTTCAATACTGAAGATGAAATCCGATTTTTATTAATATTGCCTCCTACGAATCTAGGCTACAAACTTGTCAGGTTTGCAATGCACTAGCACTCGAAAACAAATTAGCAGTAATTCCCCACATTTAACGTGTTACCCTTAGTAAGTAAACTTTTGCCTAATGTCTTGTCAGGTAGCAAATGGTTGATACCGGACAACATAACTCGTAGTAAGACAGCAATACTAGGAGTTCTGGAGAAAGAAGCCTTCCTTGCATCTCATTTGTTTTACTGAAGATAAGAAAAAATTGGCTGAAATAAGTGTCGAAAAATGAATCTTACAAAAACTGTAACAAGTATATTTAGAGCAAAGAAAACGAAAGATAGATAGAAAGATAATTTTAAAAAAATCCTGGTATACCTTCTGTCACTTTACTGGTATTGTATTTCTCAAAAGTGTACTTTGTAATGAATTCTCTGCAGCCGTTAGAGTGTTGAATACAATGAGCTGGTTTTCTAGATAATGTACAATGATCGACTGAGATGATTTAGACCTGGTATGGTATGCCCCTTCGCACAACTAAATTACGAAGATGGTCCCCATTCCTCAAACGGAAACCAAACTAATTCAGCCAAAAATTTCGTCTACCCGATCCATAATGAAAATTGCCATATCGAATTTTGAAAACAACAAAACTGTTGATGCCGACGGTCCATCGAACTAACAAACCAGAGGATGAAAACATCGTCTCAGTTCATCTATTTAGAGTACAGAAATGAACGGAAGCGCTACTTTTCTTAATTGCTGCTGTTTCGGGATAAGGGGGTAATTAAGTAGCAAACCAATGTCGATTGCAACCAAGATAACTTTGCATAAAACTCTTTTCATCTTAGGATTGGTGTATGGTCCAAAAAGATAGGCTTTAACTCAGACACGTGAAAGAAAGTTCTTCGCCTGATATTTGGGGCTATTCAGGTATGGGAAAGAAGACAGGTAGGATAACTTAGTGAGCAAAAACAAAAAAAAAATGTCTGCAGCAGCCAAAATATATAGTATATTCGGGCTCTGATTCTTCTACTTGAATAGTATTTGGTTTCAAACCAGAGGGACGATTCAGCAGATAGCGATCGCAAATAAGTTACCTACACAGATAGGTGGCTACAAATCTTGCTATCAGGATCTGGTAGATCCTGGACTTTAGTGCAATCGAAAGTAAAGCTAACAAGATTTTCTACATAAAATTTGGATGTTATACTCGTATTTCTTGATAACTGTGGAGGTTGTAGCTTTTTCTTAGGAATCGTATGTAATTTTTTTTAATTAAAAAAAAAAAAAATCATATTCATTAGTACAGGTATTCCATAATCTGGTCGCTTCATATGCAAAAAAGATAAAATGTAAAGAACTCTTTGGAGAGACCTTTCAGTCCTATAAATGTTTTCAACTAGGTGCGTGTTTTCAAAAATACCTTCAATGTATAATTTTAGCACTTTTTTATCCGTATATTCACTTTAATTTGATAGCTAGACTTAGCTTATTTCAAAACATGCGATGATCCTTAAAAGAATATGAGCTAAGTTTGCCTGACATGTGGGTTCGATATTTGCTGACTTATTAGCAAAATAAAGTGTCTGTACCTATCTACCTGGGGTAAGTTTAAACTCAAATTCATGGAAGAACGAAATGCTTATCGATTCCCTTTAAATACAATTTGAGTACCGTTGTTGATTTTATTTCAAAAACTTTGTAAATACTAAGCAAAAGTGGTTTCAATTTCCGAAATTCATGGAGTATGATCTAGAAAAACATCAAACATTATAGAACTTTGAACATCCCGTATTTCAACAGATTTACCGATGAATCAGCAGACTTCAAGCACATATTTAAGTAAGAAGAACGCTTAGACAGGATTTTATAAGACTTGACTAGTTTGAGATTGCATTCAAGAGATTTGCGTATAAAATTAGCCTTCTCAAATAGAGTTCATCAGATTTAAGAGCAACTAGACACAAGGTGAATTAGTCTTAATCATCGCGAGATTTGCTTCAATGAAAGCCGCAACATTACAGAAAATACTCTTCATTCGAAGTACTTTTCGAAAAGGCCCGAGGCAACTCACTCAAAATCGTTTAGATACAGCCTGTCTGACAGATTAACGCCGTGCCGAAAAACTTTGCACTTACCAAAGATGGAAAGTGTAAGGAAAAACAAATGCACAGAGCACTGCTATTCTTCTTTAGGACTGATAATAGCTGCTACCTTGATGCCTAAGCAATTAATATATGAAACTTCTACCAAATTCGAAATCATGGCTGAGTCTTAATTTGAGGATATCACAAAAGTTTAGTCTGTGTTCGGAGGGCGATCAACAAAGCAACATAGAATAACTTTCGAAATTAGTTTATGTGAATTCTAAGCGCAGCACACAATAGTAGTGTTTTCTAAAGGAACACTTAAAATGTAAAAATGACATATTGACATTTCACTTGATAGTAGTCGCTATATTCAGTCTTTTTATATTCTCAAGTAAGCTAGGCTTAAACAGGTATTTTTCGCACTTTAGGTGCTGCCAGTTAAAAGAAACGAAGAAAAGATATATTTCGAAAGATGCGAAAACTATAATTAATTGTTTAGTGATTAAATTTTTAATTATTTATACTTGCTTTGTAGTGCCTTTTATAGCGAGTACAATAGAGTTGTTTATACTCGTAACAAACTTTATTATATAAAATTCACTTTTCTGTGTTTTGTTGTTTGTCAATTTCTGCGCCAGAGCTCACGGTTCGAATTCAGACAGCAAGAGAGCGCTTGTTTTGTTTTAATAAGAAATTTTAAACCAGTTAAAATGAATCCAGTTCATCAAAGTAACAAAATACTAAATCAAATCAAGTAGATCATGATGTAGTGTGATCACGAGATCATTAGCATGAGTCGTTATGGCAACTATTTTAGTCTAAAACTAGTTTTGAATTTTAGAATTTAAGATGTCAAATCTAAGAAGTTTTTGTTGAAAAGCAATGAGATCTATGTCAGGAGTTAGGCATGTGAGTAGCCTAATTATGGTATGGGAATCAGTCATTTCCTTAGGACAATACGAGTACATTGCCTTAACTGAAAACGGGATCAATCAATCCATTGAAACTAATTACTAAAACTTTTTTAAACGAATTTTCGGATTTCTCCCCAATATATGGTTTTTTCGAGACTTTCTACTAGTATCTACATAAGAATGTTTACTTCCAGACAATCTCTAGGTAAGGTTCAAATTTTTCGACGAAGCATAGGTCTTATTTAGTCTACGAGTTCTTTGTAAAAGGAAACAGGTCTGTTAGTTTGGTTTGGTCGTGCATAGATTCTAAGGCATATGCGATATTAAGATAATTGCTATATGCGATAAGCAATTCACTTACTTTTCACTACTTAGTCCAGATAATTAGGACTTAACAGACAGAAGCTGACACATTTACAGGTGTTTTAAAGTGTTGAAGTTAACTATGTCTACATATCATAAATTTGTGCGCTCACCACTTAAAAAGGTGAGCTGCGTGTATTTTTTTCTATCATATTTTTTGTTAAAAAATTGTCGGCAAATCTATTCCCCCAAACTCCTGTTGGAGTACCGTAAAAATAAAAATATATATATATAGCTACTGCACTTCGCTTTGAGAGCTAACTGTCAAACTATGTGCCGTTTTTTTATCTGCAATTTAATAGCTGGTCCATAACACAGCGCATGATATTCGTCAACTAGCTAGTTAAAAACCTAAACTGTCCAGATCTTTCTTTAGCAACACATTAAAAATTATAAGGCTTCAAAAATGTGACTTCCTCATCTTTGTATCATCAAATACTAAACTTTCTGCAAGGAAATGATCTTTTTCGGCAGGTAGCCAAATAAGTTTGTCAAAAAATGTTATTCGTCTCCGAAAAAATATGAAATTTTTTAACATTTTTAAGTGAATACCTTGGTAGGTATGTAGGTGAGTGATAATAACAAAAAATAAATAAATAAAAATCACATCCCCTTATCAAGCACAGACAAAAAGATAAGTCTGATTCGAAGAAGATGGTGAAATCATTTTTATAGATACACCACCCCAACATTATAGAAGGTGTTGGTGCTAGCAAACAGATAACCATTGGCTGGTGCGAAATAACAATTCCAAAATCATAAACATCTTCCCATCAAACGACGGGCATGGCGGTTCGGTAAGGGAGCATTTCTTTGTATCTGTATCTGCAATATAAGTACAAGTACTCGCCTGTAATTAAAATTGTTATTTATTTTTTAATCATCCGCATACAAGTTTGTATATTGCTAGAGGTATGTCAGTCCAAGATTGCGGCAATCAGAGGTTTAATGGGTTTATAACCTGGAACCACTCCTCACTGTGTCAAGAAGAGGTCTGAAAAACCCAAAAAACTGTCCTCAAAATCATGTCAATGGCGTGTTTTACTTTTTTTTTTACTTATTCCTTTTTTTTAAAGACATTTTCATTTCGGAAATGAAATAATGTTAGGGAGCATCGTGCGCGGAACTTTCAAACTTCAAAAGTGGTTAAGTTAATACTGATAGAAGAGGTACAACCATCGTCAGTCGTCCGCAGATAAGCGACCAGTGCGACACAGTTTTAATTACTTACTTGTAATTTGAGTGTGTAGCTTTCAAAAATTGGAAAAAAATTTACAAAAAAAAAAAAAAAATCCCACCCACCTACTCTTTATCGGACCACGGAACAAATAAGACAATGACAGGGCAATCATTCGGAAATCGGTCAGGTGTAGAATAGATAGGAAGATAGATAGTACCTACTCGAATTTAGATACTTAATTTGTAGACAACCAAAAACAAACTCACCTTGTGCAATCCGAACTGCAGGCATTTTGATTCTCATTTTTCCGAGTATCTTTGTAGTTCCGACAAAAGTCAGTTGATGATCGTCTCCAGGATTGTTGGTTTGTGTTAAGTTCTCCTGTGTTCAGGCTTATGATAACTTTATGATAAGGTATCCTGGATGTTATTTTTATATATATATAGGTATATATATATAGGTATATATATATATATATATATAGGTAAATATATTTTTATTAGAGATTTCTTGTATTATCACTGTCATTCACTTAAGATTGAGATTGTATTCATATTTGTATTTGTATTCAACTGAGACATGTCAAAAGAAAATTTTAACTATTGTTTACTACCACCACATTTGTATCTATGTAATTGCAAGGACACAATTATTACTTAAACTAATTATAATAGGAACCACAGACATTTGATGTATCTGACGGATACTCCCCGAAGAGCATCCTTTTGCACGGCTTTCGGCACTTATAAAAACAAATAAAATAAATAAGTAAACACTGCTAATGATCGAGCGAATTAAATTGGAACGTACGAGTATCTGTGTATGAATTTGAAAAGAATCCCATCACTCACTGACACATATCAGGTGCGCGAACTATCCTTAAGAACGTACACGGGAAACAGGTGAATGATAACGGTTATCGTATTCACCTGTGATCAAGTATTCAAAGTTTCTTTTTCGCACGTATGAATTTTTTATTTTTTAAATTTCAGATATTTTTTTTTTTTTTTTTAATTTTTATCAGGCACAAGGTCCTTTTTAGTTTTGACTTACGACGACAAAGTCCGGCGACGAATTTGACAGTGGGTGGTAATGTCACACAGGTTACTAATCCGATACGACTACGGCTCGTTGTCGTCGTCGTCCAATTATCCGTCGATTGTTCTTAACACTCAGATGTAGCAGAGTAGTGCTGGTGATAACCGCATCGCACAGCTAATTACAACAATGCTCTACTCTATATATCCACATGTGTATCCGTGTGTGTTTGTAAGTGTATGCGTTTTATTACTATTTTTTGTTGCTGTTTTTTTCCAATTTTTATTTATTTTTACTAAATAGCATGCCAAAGGTAGTAGGTATGTATGTGTGTACGCGAATGTATGTAAACAGGATTATCAATTATTTATAGCAGGTTGAATTCACTCCGGAACATCGGCGAAAACACGTCCTCACAACGCGACAGCCCGTATGCATCTAAATATTTCGCGTATGGCCGATGGAACAATACACTCTGTGTGTAGCACAGAGCACTAGTACCATAGTACACCACACACCACAATCGCCAACCAGCCAGCCAGCCAGCCAGCCACTCTTCCACTTCTGACACTCTGCGCGCTCTTCTTCTTCTTTTTCTATTCCACTATACTCTATGCACGGTAACGACACGACGACGAAGACGACAACGACGGCTACGACGATGAAGAAGGCGATGATGATGATGATGACGATGAGGATTTCGTCGTGGACAACAACGGTAATGGTGACGGCGGAGACGACAACGACACAACAACAACGCCAACGACGGCAAACGAAACAGAGTAGGTACACAACGGCCACTGCTACACGGGGCTACGGCTATTATTGTGTTCACCCTCTCTCAAAAGCCCATAGAAACGACTGCACGACTGGCCACCGGTGGCTCTGTTCTGTTCTTCTCTGAACACTCTGTACGATATGAGTACAAGCACACTTTTCCGATGTACTCAGCTATGCCTGTGTGCCGTTGTTGAGTGGCTTTAGTTAGAGCTTGGGCTTGCTGTAGAGTTTAGACACTGTATAGAGCCGCCACCGCAACCACCCTCTTTTTGTTTCCATTGACGCCACTGTCACAACCCACACCCCTTCTAAATTCAGTGTACAGCACAATGCCACACACTGCTCTACACACTGCACACTAGCTAGGTGTACATCTCATACACAAATAACCTAGCCAAATGGTCACAAAATATCATACATGCGTGAGAGAGAGAGAGAGTTAGGTGGATATCCATAGATACACTACTACCAGCAACACCTTATATACTTTGTGTAAGCGCACAGGAGTAGTTGTGCATACGGGAATAACTCAACACACAATACCACACACCACCAGCAGCAAGCAGCCAGCAGCAACGGCGCTTACCACTCCGTCTCTAACAAACAAATTGGAAAGTAAACTTCTCTTTGTGGTTCTCTTTAGTATCGCATGCATGCATAGAGATCAATGGTAAATCTATCTTTTACAACTGAAACGACTAGAGATACTTTGTAGATAATGAAGTTCCAAACTCTAATTCCCCTTTCGAAGGAGTCACACTGACGGTTGAAGCCTCACAATTGCCCATGTAAATTGGGGAAAGACTGGGTCCGGGTATCCCATGCATTCCCTTACGATTTGACTGGAACTCGGAAGTATACAAAACAAGTGTCGCAAATCGACGTATATCCAGTAGATACATTGTCCATTGTAATGGTTCCAGCAAGGTTAGAACTTTTTAAAGAGAAAATACAGAGCAAACGTTTGTTTAGATGGATTGTTGTTGGCTTTCTGCTGTGGTAGTTATGTTTTGGAATACAAGAATTTTATGCACGTGTTTGCATCGTAACAGTGTAGGGGACTTCAAGTAGCAACGTTTAATTTATTCGCGAGACGAGATCCTGTCTTGCAATCAAGTTAATGCCATACAACGCAAGTCATCCGGAATAAGGAAATTCAAGATTGGCAATGACCACTCTCTTCGAGTTTGAATGGAAATTCAAAGTGATTAAGCCAATCTGCAAAGACATACATTTTTAAATGCCTAAGTTAGCTTTACAATGTTAAATTTTATTTTTTCCTTTCATTTTTCAAAATATGACCATTGAATGAGGTCGTTGCTCGTATTGGGACTGAAAATAAAAAAATCGCACACCGGCACCGGCATTGACAACGCCAACGAAACGTATAATTTGTCTACAAATATAGCTTCTAAGATTGACTAAAAAGAGCGGGGCAATATCAAGTATTAGATACATTTAGCCATTAAGAAGAAAGTCATAGAAACTGGGAGAATTTTTAACATTCATTAGACTCCAAACGTTGAACTTGCGCTTCTTAATGTAAATTCAAGGGACCAGATGACAATTTTCACTGGATATCGACACAAATAGTAAAAAATAACTTAGCGATGTTCTATTTAAGCTTAATTTATAATATCTTCCAAGCTCATCGCGCTTCTTTTTAACGTATATATGGTTGCGTCATTTCTAGATAGTTTGCCTCGATGGCATACGGTATTTGTACCAATATAATGAAAATGGGTAGGTTGTCTAATGTTTTGTAAGTATGTAAAGTTAACATGAGTTGATTTGGACTCGCTGAGAGCAGTGCGCCAAACCTTTGTCCACTTGTAAGTTTGGTCCAGAGCTCGTTGGGGCCTTACAGTTGCTACCTCGACTGATTTATCTGTTGCTACAACAGCGCCCTCTTCTTGCGGTAAATCTCGATTGTATAGTAAGAAAAAGACCGGGCCAAGAACACTTCTTTGAGGTACTCCGGCAGTAATTTCCTTAAATTCGGTGTATTCCGATCCGTATTTAACACGGAATAGTGTTTTTTCAAGGTAGGATTCTAAAATCTAACATAATTATTCAGGAAAAAACTGTCTTAACTTAAACTTCAGACCTTCATGCCATAATTGGAATTCTATTAGCCTGGTTACTTGCGGAATATGGTCAGGAATCAATAACCGGTTGTAGGTGTTTTTCAAATACCTTAGATACTATCGGCAAGAGCGATATCGCTTTTTTTTTCGTTTGGAGGCTTTCTTGTTTTTGGAACCATTATAACCACAGTGACTTTTCGTTGCCTTGAAGCATACTCGTATATTAATCTTAGCGCGGCATTTGTAATATGCACAAGCTTGATCAAGACTTTCTGTGGCAATTCCTTGAGGAAATTAAATCATATCCAGGAGCTTTGTTATTCTTATGATGTTTTATTGTTTGGAAAAGTTCAAGCAAGGACACGCTCTTTATTTTAAAGATGTCAGGAGTCGTAATCGTAATACCAAGGTCTTCTAATAGCACTTGTCCGTCAAATGATTTGAACGTTTTTTCTTGTCTCCTTTTTCCCACTCGCCATTGTTTTTTTTTTTTTTTTTTATTGGCAGCGATTGCATTTGGGGTTGGCTCTCATAGCTTTCCATAGTGAACAATTCGAACTTTTTCGGCAGTCAAGCCGATAGATTTTTGAAATCTTTTATTGCTTTCTTGAACTCATTACACATATGGCTTAAAAAAGGTTTGTGCTGGGATTGTTCCCATTTTTTGGGTTGTCTCTTCTTTTGTACCAGTTCTTTTATTTCCGGCGGATGCTTACGATTTTGTTCCTCCTAACGAAAGTGTTGTTCCTAACGGCATTCTACATGACTTCGGTAAATCTGCCGACTTCTTTATATATTTTCTAAAGCCGTCCAGTTAGTTTGGTTGGTAGTTAATCTAGGGGCTCCTTCTATTTTCATTAGACACTCGCTTATTGTCAAGATTACTGGAGGAGAGATCAAAACTTTTCTCAACGTTTGTAAAGCCTTTAGCTACACCTCTTGGAATGAAGAAGTCTATGAAGTCCAAGTTTTTATTCTATCGGTAGGCCAATATGTCGGTTTTCCCGTCGAAAAGAAGTCAGCATTAAATTACATGCCAGCTTCGTAAAGTTAAATCTTGAACTCCAAAAGGTATGTTTCGAGTTAAAATCACCAACAACAATAAAATTCGATACAATTCGGCACTTCTCAACCTAACTCAGAAAATCTCAAAGAGCAAAGCTCTGCTCTAACTACTGTTTATAGTGCACAAACTATTTAAGGAAATTATGTAGGTACATATAAATACAGTCAAAATCGGTTATAACACCATCGATTATAACGAAATATCCGTTATTGCGAACTTATCTCGAAGTAGCGGCAAAGGTTCATACAAATTGTACTAGTCTATAATGAATTATAAATTATAAATGAAATATTTAAAAATCTATAGCTTATAACGAACAGTACAAACAAAAAAAAAAAAATAAGTAGGCGTCGCAAATTTCGTAAATTTTGCTGTTTTTGTATGATCAGATGATCAAATATTCAACATCGAAGAAACAGGTTTGTTCTACAAAATGACACCTAATAAAACTTTGAAATTCAATTTCATTGGAGGTAAAATGTCGAAGGAAAGAATAACGGTATTAGTAGAAGCTAATATGACCGGAACTTTTAAACAAAACTGTTTAGTTACTATAATGGACAATCAAAAAACGTGAGGTGCTTTAAAAAAGTCAAGAAACTTCCATCATTGTATGAGTCCAATAAACGTGCCTGGATGACATCAGACATATTCGAAAAACAATTAAGAAATTGGGATAGGCAGTGGATACAAAAAAAGGAAGAAATTCTGAAGCTTGTGTTTTTGTAACCTTATACAACTTCTGTGTTACAACCAATGGATCAGGGTACAATCAGATCATTTTAAGTATCATTGAGCGTAAGGCAGTTGTAGCTGGTAGCTCCTCTCTCACAGTATTAACTTGTAATTTGTTACTAAAGATATAATAATAATAATAATTATAATAATACAATAATAACAATCGGATCACACAAAAACAAGATGGACCACATGTAATGAATTTTTTGGATGCCATTCTACTAATTTCCAGAGCTTGGAAGAGGCTGTCTATGGCAATTTTATCGAAACTGAGTTTGAAGATAAGCACAATTGGCCTTTGAGGCACTGGATTAAACCTTTTCAGTCATATCAAAATGTTGTTGATTCATGCGCTTTTGAAGATTCGGTTTATGTGGACAACAACATTGTGTGTGCAGAGTTATTAACCGACGACCAAATCATTGATTCTGTTCAAAATGAATATGTGGAAAGTGATGACAATGAAGGTAGGTAAGAAAAGTTTTAAGTCTTTTTTCTCTGACAGTATAAAAACATTTTGCATCATTTTTACTTACAGAAACTGAAATGATTCATGTGAAAATTGAAGATGCACTTCAGGCTGTCAGTGACTTGAAATCGTTTGTTTGTTTGTTGACTGATACTTTGGACGAAGGTTGTGAAGAATTTTTAACCAAAATGGAGATGAAAATAGAAGGAGAGTTCATAAAACTTTGTACCTCAATCATAAATAAAATAAAAGGTTTACTAAAATAAAAAAAGGTTGTCCACTTCTTAATAAAGAACAAAAAATGCAAAATCGTTTATAACGAAAACACCTTTATATCTGGTGTCCCAGTCCCATAGAGTTCGTTATAACTGATTTTGACTCTATGTAGATACATTTGTGTAATAGAATTGAACCAGGTATAGATGCAATATATAGCGGTCTCCCAGGACAAATTTAAGTTAACGAAAATCCCTCTAGTATATAGCATGTACGAAACAGCCCAATAGTAAATACTACGAGTATACTGTTCTTTTTCAAGTTTTATCTAAAAAAAAATGAACACCAAGGGAAGGAAGCAAGCAAGCAAGCTTCCGCAAGATTCAATCATGGCTCTGCTGATTTTTAATCTATACACAAACTTATGTCATACCACTTACTCTACCAAAGAAGTAACGCTAAGGACATTGTTTACTAATTGAAAAAGTAGAGACTTTTGTCTAAATAAAGCTTTTTGTTAATTTTAACACTAACCAACTAAATCATAATCTTACAGTGAGGTACCTCGGAATCAAATCGGAGAAAAATTTAACGTCCACAGAACACCTTATCAGCACGGTAGCTAAGCTCAATATACAAGAAATTTCACGTCATATGTTCGCCGTCGTCTACAGTTGATGGCACATAGCAAAGACCAGAGACTTAGTGCAGCCCCAGACAAAAGCACCAGTGTTTAATCGCATGACTGGTGCAACCAATTGAAAGGGTTGTTTCTGGAGCTAAGGCGATCGCATTCGGTTATAATCACACATCCTTCAAGCATTCTATTGTAATTGCAATTTATTTGAAAAAAAATCTAAACATGGAGCGATAATAATCATAATTGACTGTAACAAACTCGCTGGCGTCATCGTGGAAGAAAAACGAACCAATGATCATATAATTCGGCATAAAAATCACACCAGACAGTAAATTTTTTCGTCATCCTTGTCACCGAGGATGATTTTTTGGTGAAAATCGGAATTTTCTTCCATCTTCAATAAAGTTTGACGTTCACGGTTTTCATTTGGCATTAGCTCTCAAGTCTCTATTAGCCTACCTGTCGGATTGGTGACAATCCGACGCTTAGTTTTGTTTTGACACCCATTTCAAGACATCGTGTTTTTTGCGACCACGGAAAATGAGCAGTATCGCTCCGTGATCCGATTCTTGTTTTTGAGTAGCAAAACCTGCGAGGAAATCAGGTCCATTTTTGATGGTGTATATGGGACCTGTTCACCTTCCCGTACAACCGTTTACCATGGTTTGCAGAGTTTCGCCGTGGCCACACGTCGGTTTTTGATGAACTAATCTTAAAACAGCTACCACAAAGGAAACCGTGGACAAAATCCATGATCTCGTATTGTCGAACCGCCGAGTGAAAATTCCCGAGTTGGCTGAGATAGCAGGCATCTCAACTGAACGTGTTAGCCATATCCTGCACGAGATTTTGGACATGAGAAAGCTGTCGGCCTTTGCTCATAGAGACCACTTCAAAGACTTGCTTGGCCCTGTTTAATCGAAATCCGTAGGAGTTTCTGCGTCGTTTCGTGGCCATCGATGAGACATAGATTCATTGACTACAATTTATACAAAAGCTTGCTTCTTTTCCACCATAAACCACATGCGTCGATTAGAGGAACATATACATACTATATAAATCAATCTGTATGGATCAATCTTAGTCGGCTGCAGAAAGTCACAGTAGATGTTTCGCGATATTTTTTAATAGATGACAGTTAAAAAAACAATGCGCTGTTGTTGGTAAGAAATTCAAACTATAAGACACGTTGACGTTACATCGGAATCTGTTCCTAAGAACAAATATTCAAGATGACTCTCGCACTTCATCCCTTATCAGACGGACGTTAACCCAAAGGTATCGATAATAGGGTTCGTCGTCGTTTCAAGGGTCAATACTTGATGCTAAACATTGGCCATGGCTCAAACAAATTGTCGCGCCATATGTTGCTTACTAGCTTCCAGAAGTACGTCGTTTTGATGATGCAAAATCGTGTCATGGCGTCTCATCGAAAAAGCGCAAGGACATCGTCGTGTGTACCAAGCAATTGGCAATTCGTTTGAAGAATCACGGACGTCTGCGCGACGGAAGTATAGGCTTATAAGCAGATATCTGTTTATGTTTGCTGCTACCATCCTAATACAAGATTGGGATTTTTTAAATTAAAAAAAAGAATGAATTAAATTGAATTAAATAGAATTGAATTGAATTATATTTTTACCTAATAATGATCTGCAAATCCTTAGGGACTTGTCTGCAGAAGATTATTTCTTTAAAAATAATAATCATTTTGAGTTTAATTTTTACAATTCTTATTTATTTACTTATTTAAGGTGGCGCTACAGTCCAGGTTGGACCTGGGCCTCAACCAACAAGCGTCCCCAACCAGCACGATCTTTTCCCAACTGTCTCCAGTTTCGCACGCTATGCTGGCTAAGGTTCCCTCCCACTGTCACCTGAGTGGCGGTATTTTTACAATTCATTTGTTATTAAGTTTGGAAAGAACAATTCAGGTGTAAAGACAAATACATTTAACCTATTTTTCGCATTTGGGATGATACAATTTATGATATATAATTTTTTAAATTTTCTTTTATTTTAAATGAGGTCTAAGAGCATTTGTCCAGTTTTTTTTGGAATTTTATTGAACATTTTTGGAACAGCTAGAGCATATTTTCCTCGCCCAGTATCTTGGCACCATAAAATTGCCTTGATGTCGTCTTCGTCTGTCATACTTGTTGCTCGTGTTTCGTTTTTTGAAAATCTACAATATCTCCAGTTTATCCAGTTGTCATCGCCACGTCCTCGTTCTGCTCTATTTAAGCTTTTTTGGATGCTGTTATGAATCGAATTTAGCCTTTGCAACTACGGTGCGTTGCCACAGGTCAGTATGCCATACCTCAGGTGGGATTCTAACAAGTTGTAGTATTATTTTCGGAGAGCTACTTCTCTACAGGGATAGCTCAATTGGAAGAGATAAAAAAAGGCGTATTGCTTTAGTTTTTTTTTATTGGTGTCTTGACAGTGTCTTAATGTCTCTACAAGATATCTATCTCTATAAGATAGATATTTGGACGTTGAGACATTTTCTTAAATTGTTAAGAAATTGTCCTTAGTAACAATAAATGAGCCTGCGCTTTATGTATGTAGTCATTCTGAACTATGCATTTTAATATCAAATTAATATTTAAGTATGTGAGGTGGACGTGTGTGCATGTCTTTGGTACTACTTGTTTTTATAATGAGGCCATTATCATAATACCGTGCTTTGACTACATTAAATTCCTTCTGCTTTATATTTTCAGTCGTTTTTCTACGTTTTTTTTTCACATCTTAATGACTGAAAACTATTGCAGTGTCGTCTGTGTAAAAAAAAAAACAGTACTCTCTTTCATTCTTCATATTCATGTTAATGATAATAACCAATGGATCCAGCTTTGAACCTTGTGGAACTCCATATTTCGAAAACTCTTGGAATATATTTTGACACCGACTTTTTCCGTTTGTTTTAGAATATTTTGATGATATTATGTGTCAAATGTCCTTTTTAAAGCAATAAACGGTACAATTGTATTGTAGTTTTTCTCTTGACTTTTGATTTTATTTTAATTTTTTTGTTTTATTTTCAAAGGATACAATATAAATAAATTTGTGTTACAATATTGTGACTTGTTAAACATTGCGTATCCCAATCTCATTCGACAGATTTGTACAGCTTGTGATCGACTTAAGCAGCTACTGTAGATAAAAGGTGTCAGTGAAAAATGATGCTTCCTTAAAAAAGACTTAGATTGCTCCCATTTGCTTTCTGATTCTTTTTCTAGACGGTGCACTTCTTGGATCCACATTAACTTCGCAAAGGGAGAAATTCTGTATTCCAAAGGCACGTTAAGTGCATCCCTTGCACCGGTATCTGCTTTTTCATTTCCCTTTATACCAACATGTCCCGCTGACTATATTAGGTGAATTTCAGTTCGAATAGAGTCTTTCTTGCAGGACTTGTCAAGTCTATAACCACAGTAACCTGTTACACCATCCTTGCAGGAAGCATCAGTGTACAATATACATACATATGAATGTATGTATCAGGGAGTAAAATAAGTTGCAGAGTGATTTCAGATACATATATAAAATGTGAATTTTGTTTGTTATTTGTTAGAATTAAACTTCGCCAAATAAAAACTTTTGGGCAGGTGATCTGCAATAAGACAAGAAAACAACCAACTGAAGTCATTACTTTACACCACTGTAAAATATCGGTGCCGCAATAGCAATATCGATAACTAATTGATAGTAGCTACGGCAAAAATGGTATTCTCTAAACGATTGTATCAAATGATTGGAAGCCTCGTTTCAAAAATGCCTGGGTTGAAGAGAATTTCAAATTCCGAGCTCGTATCCAGTGTTTTCTTAGGTAAACCAGCCATGAGAATACCGTCAAGCTAGAGTATGTTACCTGATCCAAAATTTACGGACGACTAGAAAAAATAAATGTTTGTAGAGCAGCTTTCCGAACTCCAAACTTTTGTAAAAGAAATTTATGAGACAAAAAGACAAAAAACTGCTAGCATCCAGCTATGATGATGAATACATGAGATTCGAAGTGTCGAGAAATGTGGGGAATGAGTTAAACACCATTTTTCTTAAGGTTTTTGAGACAATGCAAGATATTTATCGGAGTTAGTGCGGATAGTAACAAAATTTCCTTGGCAAATTCTCTAACCAATATTCGTCTACCTCCTATTGCTTAAAGTTGCTAAAATGGGGATGGTGTGGACATGATAGTGCTAAAAAATAAATGGTTTGAAATATACAGCTGGGTAGCTACCTCTTGTATAGGGTGATTCATGGTGAGGTTTGATTTATAATGTAAAATAAAATACATAAATTTAAAAGTACACTTAATTTTTTTTATTATCTGTTAAAAGAACAATTCATGGCATTTATTTGTCTAAAATGCTATTATGTAAATATTGGCCACGTCTACGTCTGAGGTGGTTCATTCGGAAGATCTAATTTTGGGCGACTCGTTCGAGCATAGCGGCTGGTATCTCGCGGATAACATGAGTAATGTTGTCTTCCAAAGCGTCAATCGTAGCTGGCTTATTCCTGAAAACCTGAGACTTTGCCATACATATCCCCAGAGAAAATAGTCAAAAGGTGTGATATCGCACGATCTAGGCGGCCAATTTACCATAGCAAAACGTCAAATTAAGTGCTCACTATTGTTTCATACGTTGTATGGCTTGTAGAGTGTTAACATGGCGCAATGACGGTTACCATTGAAGATAACATTCTGATTTGCCTCATTTTTGAAGAAATATGGACCAATGATTCCACCAGCCCATAAACCACACCATACCATTGTTTTTAATGGATGTTATGGTAGCCCAGGAACCTTCGGGTTCCTCATCAGCCCAATTACGGCAATTTTGCTTATTAACGTATCCATTGAGCCAGAAATGGGCTTCATCACTGAACAAAATTTCACGATAAAACACCGGATTTTCATTGAGTTTTTCCAGAAAATATCAGTTTTTCACTGAAAATATGACGGAAATTCAAGTCACCTGGCTTTAGTTCTTGTACAAGTTGACTCTTGTACGCTTTTAGGCCGAGATTCTCACGTAAAATACGCCAAGTTGTCGAATCCGCGACGAATCGATTCGTCACAGTCTTCGCTCTCAGCTACAGCTGCTATAGTCTCTTTACTACGTGCTAGATGTGGTCTAACCAGTCGAGTATTATCCTTAAATGTAAACTGGGACTCAAATTTAAAATTTGCGCGTCATAAGTTCCTCGAATCGCACGAAAAACATTTCTTACCGAACGCTGATTTTTGTAATACAGCTGAACAATTAGGAGACGCTGTTGTGACGTAAGTCTTTTTACGATGACTTGCCAGACGATACTGAACAAAAATGACAAAGCAGTTTGATAGGAGTCACATGTGATCTGACAAAAAAGCCTATTGAAAATCAAACCTCACGATGAATCACCCTATATATGGGCTGTTGAATATACAATGCGAAACGAAGGATCTCCATTGCTCAATGAAGAAGGTTTAGTGTAATGATGTTGAAGACTCTTGAATAAGGCTTGAATAATGTGAGGCTCTCCAGATTTATTAATATTTCCCAAAACCTCGAATATCTGAGGATATGTTCAATTGTATGCGAATGTTGTTGATGGGTACATGTGCATATGTGTACGTATAACTGGTTAGGCCGCTTAAACAGAGTTTCATAGTTGTACGGATTGAAAAAGTAGTTGAAGCCCATTGTCTGATTTCTTACCATTCTTTAATTTGCCGCATTTAACTTTGAGAATCGTTCTTATACGCAATAGTGTTTTGTATAGCATAAAAACGGTTTTTGAAACCATCTTCAATAGCTATTAAAAAAAAGGTGTATACAGCAGCTTGACCGAAAACTGGTTTGTCCTTTAGGAACGTTGTTTTCAGAAAGCCACCGATCTTTTTTTTAAAATAAGGCGCTGTAGGGTCTTATTTTAGGTTCTCTGGTTTTAATATTGCAACGATGTTAGACTTTCTGAACTCATCTAATTCCAGATAAAGAATGTAATCAAAGAACTTACTAAGACAATCATTCCGCAGATCTGGATAACTCATAGTAGATTATGTCTGTCCCGGTAGCTTTCAAGGTTTACTGTCAGTAATATAGTAGTAGCTTCAGATATTCTCAATTTCCGTCTTATTCGTTGGGATAAAATGTAGTTCACTACATTAAGTTTTGGTTGAAATGACCCGGCTTTTCTAATAGATTTGGGTGAAGTTTATATTTTCCACTTTTGTTTTGTTTTTGCCTGTAAATATGATCACGAAATTACAGAAGTCTTTTTGAAACTACGGGATAACCACTCCAAAAAAAAAAAAATCTATTTCAAACGAGTTTATCACTTATGCTCTTGGTATTTAGTGGTATTTGACGGATGCTGAAATCTATATTTAAAATTAAATTTTGGGACTACTAGAAGAAGTTGATAGCCCTGCATATTATCCAAGAACTAGTTTAGATATTTGTTGTTACTGTTCAGCATAATTAGATTCTGTGAAACACGGATAAGTCGTGTGCCAGTGTGACAATCTTATAATCGTACTGCGGGTTGTTCGCACACA
The DNA here is from genome assembly GCA_907269105.1 of Volucella inanis. Classification (NCBI taxonomy): domain Eukaryota; kingdom Metazoa; phylum Arthropoda; class Insecta; order Diptera; family Syrphidae; genus Volucella; species Volucella inanis. The sequence goes on from OU026156.1 coordinate 111,957,425, forward strand.
ACACAAATAATATACAAATGTATCTATGCGACCCTTATGTTGACTAATCGGGTTTTTTCAAAGGTGGGGAGGAAAGTAATTCGTACGACTTAAAGGTATGGTCGTAAATTATTTATATAAATAACAAAATGTAAAAAGAGGATCCTATATGAACATCTATTTAAACGCCTCTTTGAAGTAAGTAACACCCATGTTGCAGGGCTTCTAGGTTATTCTATTCTATTCACCAGCTTCCGGTGCAACTCTGATCATAAAGAGTTGATATCCATTCAAAAAATCCTCATTAAAAGAGTTAATTCCGCATGCTAATCAGATATCAAAATGGTTAAGGCGATAATTAACAATTCCTATTATAAAATGCAAGGCCTTGTATTGTAACCACTCAAACATTTCATTCAGAGTAAATGTCACTTTCGAGAAACCTAAAGGTCGAGGAAGTTACAAGCCGTGTTAATCTGTATTTGTCCGAGTGGTGAATTGGACAAGACAATAGATGATTGCAGCGTTTTAATCTGCAGGTGTCACGGATTGTGCATAAATTTGAGCTGGTGTTGAGATTTTGACCGTTTAATTTGCAGAGACCATTATAAAGCTCCATGTCAATCAAAGAGAGAGAAGCAACTTTTATTCAAATGTTCCTTGGATTGACTGTTTCCAACTTAAAGTTCGCACTTTCATTGGAAATTAGGCAAGAGTAAAACTTAAGAGAACAGCGTATGACTGCGCAAGCGTTTATTTTGGAATTAATTTCTCCGTCTTTCTCAGTTATGTACACAGCGAGTACACAAAACATGACCACTCACACATAGAGGTGTAATTTTTTAATGAATGAAAAGGGGAAAATGGGACGAAAGTGTGTGTGCACACCCCGTTCCGTTAATAGGAAGACTGGGTATGAGGAATAAATAAGCTCGGAGTATCAACCGTCGGTACTTGTGCTCTCTGCAAAACGAGTGGAGTGCGGTTGGATACCGTGCTGGGGGTTGGAGTTGAGTTGGTTTTTTTTGATACGGAATAGTACGTTGTACGGGAATGGCATGCGGTGCCGTGCTGACTTTCAACCCCTTTATGGGGTGATGGCCGCTGTTTGGGATTTTCCACGTGAAGGACGCAAAAGTTTTTTATGTATGTACTTTCGTCGTATGATGGGAGACATCGAGAGGGAGATAGAAAGAGATCACAGTGTGTTTTGTCCGAGTATAGAGATGAAAAATGGAAGATTTAGGATAAAGCAAAATAAACAGTTTTCGGAAAGCTTAAGAAAGAAGAGAAAGATAGGGCAAGTGGGACAATGAAACTTACATAAATAACGGTGACCATTGTGGGTAATGGGCTTCTAGGTTTTGCCAACTTTTTTTTACTAAACTTTAGTACAGCATGAGCAGGTAGGTTCGAAGCGAGTTTTGACTTTAACGATGTGTTTTTGTATTGTTTTTCTGAGTGATGCTGGATACATACATATGTATCTTTTGATCACGTATCTGGAATGATTGCAAAAGTTTTAATCGATTTGTCGTTAAAACTATCAATAGGTTAGGTATACAGGTTTTAATGGTATGGTGGACAATGGTCAGCTAATCGAATGAGAAATAACTAGAAAGAGAAGAAGAAGGGACTTAAGGTATGTGTATATTTGGAGAATCAGTGTCCGCGAATCAATGAATACTAGATTTGGAGCAGTTTTGGAAGCATGGACTGATATAATCCTTTACTGCACTTCAAGTTGTAATCTTACTGCAAACCTGATTAAAAGAATTGCAATTAAGTGCAATCTAGTAGGGACTTGAACGTTTTTTGAAAAGGGCGCAGGAAGAACAACTAATTGAAACAATAACTGTTTGTAGGACAAAAAGGATAAAATCTATAAAAATTCGTTTATAGAAGAATAGAATTCATTGCGCCGAAATGTCACATTTTACTGCGATACTGCGCGCAATAATGCGTGAAGTAAGTACTACTGCACATCTGTTTAAGACATTAAGAGGTGAAAAATCGACTCAACTCTTCCAAAGTCGGCAACAACCTAAGAGGTTTAGAAAAATTCTATGAAATTGCTATTCATCAAAAATGTAGCCAACAGCTCAGTTATGGTAAGCGAAAAAACGAATCAACTAGCAGTTTGAGGTCCATTGGCTTGCCCTCGTAACGTGTTGGAAAACATACCTTTTTAGGCACTTAATGTGTATTATATTGAGACTAAACGACCGTGAAACCTTTATTAGAGATATTCATTTTCTTTGTCTTTCATCAAGGAATACGCAGATTATCCAGAATCATTCAGGTTAACGAAGGGAACATTATTTCAACAAAAAATGCCTAAAGGAGCACTTAACGTATTTTTATAAATAAATAACTTTTGTGATGGCGCGTAAAAGCTGTTTGTTTTTTAGACTTTTATTATTATTATTTTTTTAAAACAACAAAATGAATTGAGTTTCAATCAAAAATCGTAATTCGTTTATAATAATAGTTCACGAAACAGGATTCCAGTACTTTTTTTTTTATTAAGAGCTTAACATTCAAAAGGATACTACCTCTTTTAAAATGCGAAAGCAAGTGTTAAGTTTTTTTTTTGGAAAATTGGATAGAGATAGAGATTGAGACAGAGAGAAAGAGAAAGGTGTTTGGGCTCAGTGGTTTCTTTGCTCCCTGGGTGGTATCCAAAACTGAATAGGGAGAATCAATTATGTATATGTGTATTTGGAATTGTTGTTTTCTAGGAACCACTCATCTGGCGTGATTTTAGTTGAGTTTAGTTAGAAAGCGCACCCTGTCGGTAGAATTTTAGGTCACTCTTTTAGACATTTGAAAGGCATATCATTCTTAGTAAGCCAATAGTCTGATGGTTAGCAATACACGAAGTGCCATCCTATTGGAACCACATACCGCCCGGATCAATGTTGTCCATTTTTCGAAGAAATAATCATTTAACTTTGCATGGTAACGTGAGTGGCGGCCTAATTTAAAAAAAAAAAAAAATAGGATCGTTGATACCACCAGCGTGAAGACCTCACCAAAAAGAGTGTGAATGATAGTTGAGTCTCATGAGTCTCTTTTGGATTCGTCTCAGAAATGACAAATTTGGTTGTTTACGAGGGCCGTTCGATGGTGGCGCTATTGAGCCAAAATGAGTGTACCTCTTTTAGCCCGCCTGTCAACAAACACCCATTTCAAAACATCGTGTTTGTGTTTTTTGCGACCATGGAATAAGAGCAGTAGCGAAACTTGTTCGACACTTGTTTTTGAGTGGAAAAAACCTGAGAGAAAATCAAGCCCATTCTTGTTGATGTCTATGGGACCCATTCACCGTTTATCATTGGTTCGCAGATGAATCGCGCCCAGGTGGCACGGCTGCATGAGTGCCGCGTTTGCTAACACAGGAGAGCAAGCGCAATCGTGAGACAACTTCAAAAAAGTGTTTGGCACCGTTTAAACGAAATCCGGTGGAGGTTATGCATCAACAATGGGTTTTACTAAGTGAGCGTGCACTAAAGAAGGCGAAGACGGAGCCTTCGGCCGGAAAGATGATGGACACCGTTTTTTTTGGGGCGGGCGAGATGTTGACTATTTGGAGAACTAAAAAACAATTATAGCAGCATACTACGTCGATTTATTGGGCCGATTTAATGCCGATTTGAAGAAAAATTACCACATTTGGCGAAGAAAAAAGTGCTTCTACCACGATAACGCACCGGGTCACACTTTCGCAGTCGCCACAGCCAAATTGTTCGAAGTGTAGTACGAATTGTTCCCTTATCCTCCGTATTCTTTGGATTTGGCTCCCTGCGACTTCATTTTGTTCCCAAACCTTAAAAGATCGCTCGCTGGAAAGAATTACGGGTTGAACGAAAAAGTCATCGCCGCCGTGGAGGAGTATTTTGCAGGCTAACAAAAGTCGTACTATACGGAGGGGTTAAAAAAGTTGCAGCACCGCTTGGAAAAGTGTATTGAGTTGTTGTCGTTTCTAATTCGGTTATTCATCAAACAGCCCTCGTACAACCCATTGAGTCAAAAGTGAGCCTTGACACTAAATACCGCTTTTCGATAAAAAATAAGAGTGGATAACAGTGGCTGCTCAAGAGCCCAATCTACAAATTACCAATTTTCCTATTTTTATGAAGTTGCCTAGTTAATTTAACCCAGACGCTACAGTGTAGTAGTCGACACACTGCTCTATGACTTTTAACCATAAATTTAGGTGCTAGGGTGACGGTAATCGCAAATATATGCGGTGTAAATCAACCATATGCAGTATATAGAACAAACAACAGCGCATAATAAAACTAGTTTAGAATACTGACTTTGTGCGGGGAAAACGAGGTACACTGAAATGTTCCGAGCTACCTGAAATGGAAAACAGGTTGTATAGATAGTTTCTGGGACAGCGCAGATGGTATTTACCTTTCATCCGGCTTTATGGGAAGTAGTGGTTGGCTGCAAAAATTTAAAAAGAGGTTTAGTATTCGACTTGTAAGGGTATCTGGTGAAAAGCTTTCGTCCCAACCAGAGCTAGTCAATCTATTCAAGGAAAAATTTTAAAGTCGAATTCAAGAACTTGGAATACAATCTGAACAAATCGATAAGGCTGATGAGTTAGACAAAATAAAACATATGCCTCATAAGCGGGGAGAATAAAGCCAGGGAGAAAGATTAACTTGCACTAACCCTACTGGTAACAACAAATTAAAGACCCTTGTCATTGGAGAATCAAGAAAACCTAGTTTTGACTTTGACTCCAAGGTAGGATGTTGTCTTCGTCAAAAATGTTCGCATTTAAAGCTTTATTGACTCTCAATAATGCTTCAAATCATCCTCCGGAAAATGAACTTCGAAGTTTAGATGGTTGTATAATAGCCATGTTTATGCCTCTAAATGTAGAACTATCAATTTCTGCAATGGACCAGAATGTCATCCGTCTTGAAAAACTTTTCTGCAGAACGAACTTGTTTTCTATTGCCTCTTTCCATCACTCAAAACAATTGCATGGACAAAAGTGTTTCCAATAATTTTATTAATATGCTAAACCATAACAACCCCGAAATATTACATACAAATGTAGACGTTAATAATTGAAATAATGACAACATAACCTCAGATATTGAGGATATTGAAGGTGAAAACGAAGACTTTGAAGATGAAGAGCAAGAAAATTCAAATACACATCAATAAGGCATGAATCGCTATAATATAAATAAAATATAAAGAAGGCGAAATAATTGTTACGACTTTTTTGCGGAATAATTCTTCCTTGGAGTTGGCGCAGCGTGTTTTTCGGTACAGATTTCCCGGTCGTCCGACCGGGCTTATTCTTTGAAAACACTACGGGGCCGTGCTCAACGTCCTCCTCCTTTCTCAATTGGATGAATTGGGGCTGAAGAACATGTGGTTCCAACAAGATAGAGCAATGGCGCATACTGCACGAGCCACAACCGAAATTCTGAGGGCTGAATTTAAGGGTCGCCTAACCTCTTATTTAATCGTCTAATTTAACCGTTCCAGACTTCCAGATTTTTGTGAGGGTTTTTCAAATCATGAGTTTATGTCAAGAAGCCTCAGACCCATGAAGTCCTCAAAGAGAATATCCGTTAAGAATGCTAGGACCTATTGCCAAAAATTTTGGCGGCCACTTACCTGCCTCAACTTAATGGAAAAAAATACATCAAACAAACATAATCCCAAAGTAGAACCAAAGTTTCTCATTCATAAAAAAAAAAATACAGCCAAAGAACATCGGGTGACAACTTTTGCGCCACCTTGTATATATGTACATACTGTTGGATACTTTCAATTTTTTATCGCTTATGAATGAATTTAGCTCTTGAATTAAGGTCACAATTTTTTTTTTTTCAACAGGTCACCATTCTTCACCAAAACGGGAAATTACTTGACCAGGAAATTACACATAGTAATTGATTCATTTCTTGGGCTGTATGGCATGTGACACTATTTTGTTAAAACCATGAGCCACCCATATCCATATATTGCAATTCAAGCACAAAAATCGGATTATTATGTCGCGCTAGCGAGCACCAGTCGCATTTTCTAAGAAGAATGGTCCGATGATTCCTCCAGCCCAAAATCTGCACCACAGTTTTTCAACAATCACTTGTAGATTTTCTGAACCAATTCCACAAATACGATTAGCAAAGACATCGAGATGAAAATGAGCCCCATCGCTGAAAAGGATTTTGCTTGAAAAATCAGCATCCATTTGTCGTTGCTTTATAAACCATTCCACGAACTATCCTCGCTGAGCGTGGTCAGTACAGTAGGCTTCAGTTCTTTAGTCAGATGCACTTTTTATGCATGAAGATGCAAATCTTTCGTGAGAATACGCTGTGTAGAACAGAATGTCTAATGGATTCAGTATCCCTGAATTTTTGATTTAATCTCTTCACACTTGATGAAGTTGAATCACCGAACTAAATGTTTAACTTCTGATAAGCAGTGAGTTTCCCAGTGACTGTGGAAAAGAAGAGGAAAAAGAGAGCTACCGATAACTGTGAGACATGAATGTGAAAGATTTTTCAGTACGGTTCAGGAGTTTATCTTAATGATCTTATTGCTAATCTATTGAACTAGTTTTCTTACTGTCAAAAATTGTATTTAATTGCAAATATCAGGTAACAATCCGACTTAGAGTACTATTAGTAGGCACCCAGAATATTAAAGCTCTAAAAAGCCTGAATCGGCGGCGTGCAGGTTAAGTGTAATCAGAAGGAAACCCAACAGAAAATAAATATTACAAATGTTTCGTGTATTTTAAGTGAATTCCTGATATAGATAAGCCCTAAATCCTTAGGGTCACAGCACCAAGCTTTCAAGTCTAATATTCACAAAATACGATAGATGCTGGTGTACCTCAGGGCTCCGTTCTGTCTCCGACTCTCTTTTTAATTTTCATCAATGATCTAAGAGATCTGCCACTTCTAATCCAATATATTACTTTACTGACGACAGCACTCTCTGTTTCTTATATTTGTTCCCGGGCTCACGTCCCTGTTCTTCGGCTTTAGAACTTGAACGAAAGCGTATGTTAAGCTCATTAAATTCCGATATTAACAGAATAACCAGTTGGGGAACTATCAACAGAATGGAATTTACTGTTTCCAAGACAATCAATGTTATCTGCTGTTGTTAAGGTGAGATCCAAACATCCAACTATTATCCATCCATAATCGAAAAATTTTCCATTCTCTGTTTGAATGATCTCATATTTAAAGTCGCCAAAATGCTGCGAAATGTCTAGGGTTCCTCAAATGATGTAAGAAACACTTTTCCTCCTCTGAACTGGCCTCAACATATAAGGCATTCATTCGCCCAAAACTGGAGTACAATGTCAACATCTGGTCAAGTGCGCCGAAAACATATCTCCTATCGTTCTATAGGTATTTCCTATAAGGCTTAAGAAGGCTTTGGCAACTTTTAAGAATAAGGCCACAAGCTAATTGCCATCAAATTTTAGGATTCTAAACAACTAAGGCAATTAAATTAACACAAAATGTATTTTTGGACAAAACTGTATAATATCCTATATTCAAAGGAGACTAAGTCCGAAAATGATTTATTGGATGAACACAGTCGAAGTACATCCCAGTTAAGAGCTTCTGTTAACTATTGGTTTTTGCTAAAAATTGGCTACCATATTTTGCAGTAAAATGAAATGAAATCATAACTGATGTATGTAAATGCAATTAATTTTTATTTTTTAATTTTACAATTTTACATAACAACAGCTGGAGAGATACTTAGACCTTTTGATATATTGATTTTTGGCCGAATGGCGTACTTTCAAAATCAAACTTGCAAAAATTCGCAGAAAAATTAGTGTCTTATTTTTTCTCTGTTGGATTTTAATGCGATCCCCCATTCATTTGCAACTTCAGACAACGATGTGATTTGATCTCCAAGCACATTTCGTAGCTGTTCGTGCCGATTTCTAAATCCATCGCTTTCATTATGTACAAAATTGAAGCGAAGCCGTCATTGTACATTCAAACTGCAATATCCATAGCTATATCCAACACAGTTTTACAACTAGAAATGGATTTTGGGGCCATAGCTGAAAAAACTGCAATAAAGTTTATCATACTATAACCAAAACCTAAATTCACTTCAACATTGTACATGTCTTCCGATTGCTTAAATTTTTTTGCGGATGTACTAAAATTCATTTCCCTTGGTGCCTCTAACTCTTGTCGATTCAGCCTTCTTTTTGCAGATATTTTCGATCTCTTGCTGTATGTACGTTTCTCTAGTGCCGAATACCTACTCTAGTCCCTAAAAATACCGTCCCTTGTTTGAATCATAAGAGGTTCGCTGCCTACCTGATGGTCTTGTACTATACTTTGAAAAACAAGTACTTCAAGATATTTTCCGGCCATATTCTTTTTCCTGGAGTTTGGGACGTGATCCACATCGGTCTGTTGAAATAATTATTATTATTATTTTTTAAGTTATGCTTTATGAAGTGTAAATAAATCTCTATAGGCAAAAGTGCATGCCAAGCAAAATTGCCTTAGTACGAAGTATATAGATAGTATGGAAGAGGAGATTGAATGGCAACTAGATCGGAAGCCAACAATTTTTGATGGAAGAAGGTATTCCAACTACGGTCAGGGTAACATTAATTTCATCTTGAAACCTGAATAAAAAAAAAAAAAATTGTGCTACTGGCTTATGGTTGGTTATTGCCATTTTAGAGCATACCGATGCAGGCTAGTTAAATTTCGACTCTAAACTTCTCGAATAACATCCAGTCTACTGGTATAGCTCAATTCGGGATCCCAGAAAAACTGATTCATGTATTTTTGCGCATGCTACAAACATGCTGTGTGGTGTTTGGACATAATGATAACATGGATGGAATGAATGGAATGAATGCATCTTATTTAGTTTAATGCATCTTACACGTTTAGAGCCTTGAAACAAAATAACAAAATTGAAAGAAAATAAGACCGACAACCGCAATAGTCTATGTTAGTAGTAACAGATATCTCTTTTTCTTAATAGGAAAAATTCAAAATCTGAGTTAACTAGTTAACAGGATATTGGTTATGGTACTTAGGCTCTTACTAAATGTAACTGATTTTAATCGCGAAAGAGATTGTTTAATTTGAACAAGTTTTTTTCCTTCGACTTTAGTGACTTCGAAACCTTATCGATGTTTTTTTATATAAAAGAACTCGTTTTGTACACAAAAGCACAGATCCTTAAAATAAATAAAGCCGTAAGAAAATTAGTACAAGCAATTATTTAAAACCGAATGCTATTGGTTTACCCCCAATTAATTACTGACGTTTGGCACATAAGTAGAAAAGATCTACGACAACGTTAAGTAATTGTTCCACATTGGGATTGGTGCGACGGAGTATGGCCACTGTTTCGTAACCGATAATTTCCTTATCTTAATTTCCTCATAGTTGGGTTGCTTTTTATGTTTTTTGCTCGAATGTCTATATAAACAGAGAGATGTCAGTATCGCATCCAATATCTCAGCACCCAGCACGTCGTAATAGTCATTTATTCATTACTCTCACACCAAGCTTCGCAAGAATATGATATAATACATTCCTAACAGATATATAGTGAAAGCGTAGTGCCCCGTTAAGATATCAGTAAGCAGGGATTTTACTATTGATACTCATCGAAAATAAAACTTCAGACGGAAAAATTTATTTATGCTGTCCCAAAATATTTCAATTTTAATTAACAAAGTTATTCGAATTAACATTATAAATAAACGTTGACTTTTCTCTATAAGTCGCTGGTTCTTCCATGTGGCTCATGGAAGAATGAAGAGCAGGAATCGTCATCGATGCAAATTTGGTGGCACTCAATGACACACAGTATAAAAACAGGATTATGATAATATACATGCCTACAGTTTAAGGTGAGTATGGCACTTAGTTCGCTTACTTAGCATATACAGATTTCTAGAGAGCAATCCGCTCTTTACCAGAATATTGAAAACAAGGGGCCGTGATCTTGAATAATTTTGGCAAAAGTTGGCAACTAAGAAAAGTCTTTAGTGTGTGACCGATGTTCTGTAACCACTATTTGCCATTTGGTCTATAACTGTTGGAAATCTGCTGTCATTGTACGTCATTTCAGTATATGTCATTCACTTGAAGCGTAAACAACAATAATTTTTTTTCACTCAAATATGTCGAACTTTGTGCCTTAAAAGTGGTGATTTTGGCTTCGAAGACGATAGACGTCCTGGGCAGCCAAAAAAGTTTGAAGATGAAGAACTGGAAGCATTACTCTATGAAGATTGTTGCCAAACACAAGAAGAGGTCGCAGAATCTTTGGGTGTCACTCAAGTAGCCATTTCAAAACGTTTAAAAGCAGCTGGATATATTCAAAAGCAAGGAAATTGTGTTCCACATGAACTCAAGCCGAGAGACGTCGAAAGGCGGTTTTGCGTGTCCGAAATTCTGCTGGAACGCCACAAAAGGAAGTCATTTTTGAATCGGATTGTTAGTGATGGTGAATAATGGATCCGTTACGACAACCCCAAGCGCAAAAAATCATATGTGAAACCCGGCCAACCAGCCAAATCAACGGCAAATCCGAATATCCATGGCGCGAAGGTAGTGCTCTGTATTTGGTGGGATCAGATGGGTGTGCTGTATTATGAGCTGCTAAAATCGGGTGAAACCATCAATGGACAATGCTACCGAACACAATTAATCCGTTTGAAGAGAGCAGTAGCCGAAAAACGGCCGGAATATGCGATCAGACACGAGGCAATAATTTTCCATCATGACAACGCTCGGCTCCAAGTTGCTATTCCGGTTAACAACTATTTGGAAAACAGTGGATGGGAAGTCTTACCCCACCCGCCTTATAGCCTTATACCATTTGTTCCGGTCGATGCAGAACGCCCTCACTGAAATACGGTTCACATCAGAACAGAATATCAAAAATTGGCTTGATTCAGATGGGCAATACTTTGAATAAAACTATTGTACATGTTTTTCTTAAATATACGTTCAAAATATATACCCAATATTTGCTTCACCTACCATTCGCATTTCTGGAAACTGGTTCACAAATATTAGTCGTAACTGTGACCTGTAAATTAAATTGTCCGCTGCTATCGACAAGATGAAAGATTTGACCTTTCCTCTTCTCATTCTTCTGTCATTTTTACAACAAGTAAAACTCTAATTAAACTTTAAGAAAAAAATTGAAGAAAAAATAGAACTAGAAGTCGAGGTTGATCGCTTCGTTGAAATTTTTCAATATGAAATAACAAACCTTATCAAAGGAAGAAACCAACAAACTACGGTCTAAATTAAGGGAAAAAGCGCGTAAGAAATGGCAAGAAGGCTGTGCTCCACCATAAAACACGTTTGAAAAATCTGTGTAACCTGCTGAGGGAGATTATTAAAAATTTCAAAAACCGTGCAATACAAACGTATCATGAAAGCTTTACAGCAAAAAGGGAATCATATTATTCGATTTAGAAAGTATTAAAAGGCACTAAAAGATCTCAAGTTTCTGCGCCACAAATTAGAAAACGGACAACGAATAGGCGAAGAGAAATAAAGTTAAATCGGAAATATTCGCTTCTCATCTGGAAGAGGCCTTTATGCCCTTCGACGGTCAAGTACTCATCTACAATATCAGTGAATCGGAAAGAGCATTTGACAATTAAACGATGACAAATGCAACGCTAACGGAAATAAGCACCGAAATAAAGAAATTAAAGCCAAATAAAGCTCCCGGTTACGACTGAATAACCGGAGAAGTCCTTAAAATTATTCCTATAAAAGAATTAACTAAGCTTAATTGTGTTATTAACCCCCCAATGACATTAGAATATGTCCCGAGTCAATGGAATTGGATGTTTCGCAAGTTATGGCAGTTCTTGCCACTGAGTTTTTATGATATGATGACAGAGTATCCCAAAAATAGAATTGTCCGTGTCAGGCCCGAAAACGTAGTGTCGTCTTCGGTCAACTACTGTATACACGAAATACATGCCAAGAAGAGGGGACCATTCTAACTATGTTTGCCATTGACATCGCTATACTGACATTAAGTGAAACGATTGAGGAAACAACGGTGAAATTGAGAAGCGCTCTCGATACAGTATGTGAATGATACCAAATCTATTCATGTAAATTTTACATACTGAAAAATGAGTCGGATGACTATCCTCATAAACTCGGTCTGTGTTCCATTTGCAATCATATATCTTGGATGACACTCGACACTAAAATGGAAGTCGTACGTTAAAAAAAACCCACAAAGAACATTCCAAACTTAGTATCGAAAACAAGCTGCTTTTATATAAGCAAGTACTAAAGCCGGTCTGGACAACTTTGGGATTTTACCGAAAAAAAGAATGTAAATATTTTACAAACTATTGAAAATAAAGTGCTGAGTGAAATTTTCCATGCACCGTGGTATATAAGAAATGACGAATTACAACGAAACCTCGAAACTACTACTGTCGACGGAGAAACAAAAAACTTCGACAGAAAACACAAAATTCGACTTAAAGGACATATTAATAACACAGTCCTACAAATTACAATAATATCGTAGGGTGGTGTTTTAAGTGAGTAAGAATCTCACACTACTATCAGAAAGCGCTTGCGATTTAATATTGCCTAATGGAAGATTTTTACCTGCCTTTGCCAGAAAAAAAAAAACAGGGTCTCTGTTGCGAATTTGCGATACAGCCCTTTTATGTAACCATGTTCAGTCACCAGTTTATTTAATTCCCTTTAGGAGCAAACATCACCCTCAGATGTGAGGGGTACCCGTCACAATACACAAGCTCGGCAAAGTTGTATCGATCGAACAATGTCAGTAACCAAAGTTAGAAAAAAGCGCTGAAGAAATTGAAATTTGGTTTCATGATGATGAATGGCAGGTACATTAAAGTTGCCTACATCCCTCAGAAGATTGCCAAAAATGAACCAGCCGGTATAAAGTGGATAATCCGCAACGCGCAGAAAAGTTGCCATTGCCTTAGCAATGCTATTTAGTTTTACAAACTTACGCATCTCCTCTAACTTACTGTGGGAAAAAACGTTCTCAGGAAGTTTATGTTAAGCTTATTTTCTCAGCTTAACGTACTCCAAAACTTCTAGAGTGTTATATTTATACCAAAATTAGGAAAACGTTGGCATAAATCTAACCATATAATATAAAAAAATACAAATATAAACCAGGACCCCTTTAAAAAATGCTCAAGGGTCACGAGATCTCTAGCACGCGGATCGCAAAGACCAAACATAGTCGGTAGCTTAGGGAAAAGCATTACACCAAATAAGCTACAAAATCTCGAACGCGAAAATTCTGATCTCCGCGTCAGACTCCAAAATATGGAATTGCTCTGTGCCGAACTAAAAAAGCAACTAGAGGCCATTAAGCCGCAATCTAAATCTGAGTCTGAGTCTGTTTCGCTACTTGACTGCCCCGAAAACTCGAGTTTTCACACGGACGAAGAAGAGCTACTCCGGATATTTAAAAAAAAAGCTAGGTAAGAAGCGCAAAGCTACTTCCCCGCCTGATATTGAACAAACAAAGAAGCAAGCCAGCTTTAACCCTGCTGAGGTCGATAAGGCAACAAAGCAACCCAAACAAAGACCGCCGCCACCAATAAACGTTTTTGGAATCTCGGACTACAACAAATTGCACATAATCCTGAAATCACTGTGCTCAACCGATTATAAAGTGAGATCTCGCAATAATGATACATGGACTATTAATGTCGTTAATCCAGGTAACTACCGTTCGCTTTCTCAAAAATAAAATGCCGAGAAGATTCAATGGCATACCTACGAAAATAAAACAGAAAGACCCATACGCGTTGTAGCTAGAGGATTGCATCCCTCTTGCCTTAAAGAAAACATCGTAAATGACCTTAAAAATAAAGATTTTAAGATAATCGACGCAGTTAATATACTTGCGCAAAAACAGCGCAATGTTGAAATCGAGAGGACGACCCCAAGACACGGTCTTCCCCTCTTTAGGCTAACTTTCGACAAAACCGAAAACTAGCCATACTCAGGCTTACTGCCAGAAGGAACCTCGCTGTGTAAAATGCGCTGGCAAACATCTGACTCGAGAGTGCAATGCCGCGAAAGAGTCCCCAGCGATATGCATTAACTGCAAGGGAAAACATCCAGCTAATTATCGAGGCTGCGAAGTCGCGAAGGAGTTGCAAAAGCTACGAGATCAATCAAAAACGAAGCCATTGAAAAACGCAGGGACAGCTAGAATGAGAAATAACAACAGCGGTCCTACTCCAAAGCCTTTAAAGAAGGTAATGGTGACAAGCGCTAAAATCACCAATAACAACAACGTCAAAAATAACAATGCGCAAGTGGAAAGTGGAAAAACTTACGCGCAAAAAGCGGCGCGAGTTAATATGACTAACTGTACATCACCGGATCCTGCCTCAAATGTTTTATCAGTAATTCTCGAGAGACTAGAAGAACAGACTAAAATAAATAAGATAATAGTCGAACGGCTTCTTCTTCTTTCTTCTTCGAAGTCAATTTCTGTAACTAATTATGGCAAAGAAGCTCAATATACTTGCGTGGAATGCCAACGGGCTACAGAAAAGGCTTGATGAACTAAATATTTTCATGCAGGAAAAAGTAATTGACATATGTTTAATTTCTGAAACTTGCCTGGCAACAGAATCGCGCGTGGAACTAAAAGGTTACCGCGACTACCACACTCATCATCCATCGGGAAACGCAAGAGGCGGGTCATCCCTATTCATAACAGACTGCATTGAACATACTTTGGAAGCAATAATTGAACTTGACAAATTTCAAATGACCATGTTGCACTCTAAAAATAAAAATTACTCTTTTAGTATATCCTCAATCTATTGCCAATCGCGCTGCAAAATAGAAAAACAAGAATTTATTGACCTATTCAACTCTCTTGGACCAATCTTCATTATTGGTGGCAACTTGATCTTGATGATCTTTATCGATCATTTTCCAGTTATTCTCTCACTGTGCGAATCCTTGGTTAAGAAACAAAGACCACCCAGATTAACTAACAGCAAAACTCACTGGGAAGATTTCCGAATGGACGTTGTAGACAATACTGAGTTGAAAGTGGCACTTAAAACGCCGTATCAACTTGAAAAAGAAGTTGAACGTTTCGTTGAAGTCATACAGCAGGCGGCCTGGAAGAACACTCCCCGCGAATCGAACAAAGTTCCCAAAGTCGGCATAAGATATCCACCGGAAATCAGAGAAATGATAAGGAAGAAACGAAGAGCGCGGAAAAAGTGGCATGAAACCCGGGCACCACAAGATAAAACATTCTTCAATAGGCTCTGCAAGTTGTTGGAAAAATCGATCAAGGACTTCAATAATCAAGGTATTAATAACTACCTTAAAAGACTCACAGCGACAAAGGATACCAACTACTCCATATGGAGAGCCGTTAAAAGTGTTCGAAAGCCCCGAAAGAAGATAAGGAAAAAGCTAATGCTTTCGCCGACCATCTTGCAGAAACGTTTAAACCTTTCGATGGGGGGGGGTTGGGGGTGCTTCCTGAGAATGTCAATACGCTAGACGTGACGACAAACTTTCCAGTAGAAAAGGCTACACTTTGGAAACTTAGACAAGTTATAGACACGCTTAAGCCCAATAAAGCCCCGGGATATGACTGAATAACGGGAGAGATACTAAAAGCGTTGCCGAAAAAAGGTTTGCTAAAGCTGCTCTATCTAATAAATGCCAGCATTAGATTAGAGCACGTACCGCACCAGTGGAAAGTAGCCGAAGTTATTATGGTTCCGAAACCCGGTAAACCGCTGACTGAAGTCAAGTCATATAGACCAATATCGCTTCTTCCGATTACATCGAAGGTCTTCCAGCGAATCCTTCTTAATCGTCTTAAACCAATTACCGACACAAATTCCCTCTTGGCTGATCATCAATTTGGCTTAAGAAGCCAACACTCTATAGTTGACCAAGTGCATCGAATAACCGATGTAATCGAACGAGCAATCGAGTGTAAGTTAGTCTGTTCAAGAGCATTCCTTGACGTTTCGCAAGCCTTTGATAAGGTATGGCATGAAGGCCTTAAATATAAACTCTGACAACCCTACCCCAGCAATTGTCTTTGACTAAGCCTCTCGATCTAGTGCGGTGATTAGCAGCGCGTAATTTATCTAAAGTACACAGGAATTTTCAATGGAAAATCGCCTGCAGGATATCTTATAAAAACAAAATAAAATGCGATAGAAGAACTGCTTATTGAGTGTGAACACAGTCGTGGTTTGCATAAAGGAGGTGTTTTTTAGTGAGTAAGAATCTCACACTACTATAGGCTCCGGGCCTATAGTGTCTATGAAGATTTTTCACCTTCCCATAAAAAAAAAATCTAACCATTGTAGACTAATAATCGTATTCTAAACTAAGTTCTAAAACGGGTTCAACTCCGAGGTCATTTCCATATGAGATCGCTACTATTTCAATAGTTAAAACGAGAATTATGTTGTCAAAGTTAGGAACTAGTTAGGTACCCAAGCCCGTGGATTTAGGTGCTACTATCCCTACTTTTCCATTGCTCTCTGGTCGCCAATAAGACCCTGTCTAAGTTTTACAGCGATGAAGTTATACTAAGCCACGTAAACGGATGACGTTATTTAAATAAAATTAAAATATGCGCCATATACATATATTACTATAGATTAAGTGTGAATTCCTATAAATGTAAGTTGATGCTATGTATACGGTCTTTGAGATTGGAACTAGAGGCTTAATATAGAAAACGTATCATATACATAACATACATTTCTTTCCATGCGACACCATCGTCGGCAGATGGGCGAATGTTCTAGAGTAAACCTTCAAATGCACACTGCCATGGGCCTTCAGATGCTTAACTTTGGATCGCTTGTTTTACGCCGACTCTAAGCAAATAAGTAAAGTTTAAAAGATTTTTTTTTTTCAACTCTGTGTAGCGCAGAATGTTTGATATGTGGCGGACTCCGCAGATACTTCCTTAGGCTACTTATAACTTCAGCCAACTATGATATATATCATTTAAAATTTATTCCTAGCAATGCCTTCGAAAGTAGGTTAGGGTGTCCTATCGACTGAACTGGGAATCACAGAATCTGATCTTATGAATTCGGCCAATATTATTAACATATAAGCAGTCGTATTGGATATTAATTGACGCAATCGCTATCATATGTCATATAGACATTTTTATCGATAGCGAGGCAATTAATATATTCAAATTCAGCCTCCTCTGAGCTTGTTAAGTAGTGTAACAATGAAATTACCTGTACGAGTCATTTATTAAACTTCGCTGTGGACTCCCGTATTCAGAATAGAAAGATTTTCCAAGCCCAGAGTGAAAACAGAACATTCTACTTAGAGCTTTTTACGTTTCCCTCCAAGTAACATTTTTTTTATTCGTTGATCTTAAATATTTTTTCGATTTCAAAAGCTGGATTCACCTTATAAATTTGCAACAGAAATATGTATGTGTTACTGTCAAAGGTCGATATGTAACCTCTTTGCGGAATGACAGGTTTATCCTTGGTTTGACCAACGTTACTTGACAAACCCCTCGTAAAAAGCAATATTTAAGAATGTCGCTCCTCTAAGGGTATGTTAGGAGGGCGCCAATATCTTGTAAGTACCTGCTTAGCTATATAACTATAACATATGCACATATCTCTGTCCACTGAATTGTCCATTGGAGTTAATTTGGTTAAGGCTTCTCAGTTTTTAGATTTCATTTTCTTGGAATATCCAATTACAGAACAATTCATACATTGTCTAACAACTTGTAGTTTTTTTTTTTTTTTTTCTAGGTGACTTGTTATCCATGGAACAACTGGTGGCCAAATAATGCTACCTACAGTACATGCACACACGTTGTACCGAATAATTTCACGTTTACACTTAGAGCGTCAAATTAGAGTAATTTCGGAAGCCAAGAGCCAAACCCATTGCTGACCATTATCCAAAAGTCTTACTCGTAAATCGCAAGATTCCGTAGGCATAGTGCGTCCGGCATTATCGGCACCACATTCTCTGCATCATTGGTGCAAATAATTTGCATAATCGCCGATTAAATGGGCCGAATAGCCCAGTTTTTGTGCAACTTGCCATACGGACTATGATTGCAACTGATACGAGCCGACCAGGCCAGACCAGACCAGCCGACGGTACATCTATCTGATGGAGCCTATCATCAAGAAGAACTACTTGTCTTCTATCTATCTATGTGTTCGTATGAGAGCGTTTGGTATCTTTGGGCGATTCTAGAATATTATCAGCAACTGCTGCAGCTGAAACTAGCCCCTGGAGGACTATTATTGGGACGGCCACTGAAATAATTCCACTAATGCTGCACTGGGCACGAGTTGTTGTAGGAAAGTAAATTGTTCAACTACCTCACTGGGATACGACTGACTTAAGGATGATTGTTATGTACCGCCACCGTGCAATGATGCACTTTGGCCGGTGCTCACAATGAATGGAACATTTCCATTTCCCAACGGGTGCTCTGTGACTTCCGAATTCGTTGCGTGGCTAGCAGCCAAACTCAAAGTCAGAAAAAAATACGTAAGATACTCGTATAACAACAATAGTAAAAACTGTGCAACTACAAACTACAAAGGGGTTATCATCATTTAGTCGACCCGCATTCACCTTTTCCATTGTGATGTGCCAATACTCGAATCCGTACCATGAATACTCTCCTCTAGTAGGTTTTATTTAATGCACACCTCGTGGTTGAGCGAGACTGCCAGGGCCAGCATGTTGATAGTTTGTATTTAGAATACAAATTTTTGTAAGAACTGGATTGAATGTGGTGCCACGAGCCAAAAGGCAGCACTTGAGCTAGTTAACCGGGACCGGGGGGATGGTTAATAAAAGTAACCACCACGGTATCGTGTCACAATTAGGTTTTTATTTATTTTCTGTTGGTTCTGTTAGATCGATCGTAGGAGATAGTGTGAATAAAAGTGGGGTTATGGTACGCATATTTGTGCGTTGGCACCGTGCTGTGAGTTATATTCCTGTAATTGGTGAATTTATATGGGACAGCTGAACTGTGAGCTGTTGCCAATAGTAAAGTGGTTTTTGGATATCGATTTAGTTCTAAATAAGATATCGATTTCATTTGATAAAAAGGGCCTCATTCCAACAGTGGAACTGTTGTAATAGTAATGTGCTCTTTGCTTGTTGAATTAGTGTGCGAATGGGAAATTAGTCCCGGTTTTCCTTGGCTTGCAACTCTTAAATTGTTTCATTGAATAAAATTTGTATCTATGATTACCATAAATGTGAAATTTCGAGTAGAGAACCTAAGCCGAAAATGTATCCATTGTAATATATAAACTGACAAAAGGACGTTGATATCAATTTTGCTAACTACAACCAGAAAAATTTGGAGAGGAGCTCTTTTTCGTAGCGTGAATACCTTCCATTTAGTTCAAACTACAATTTCACCCAGCCTGTCTTAAGAAACAAATGGTAAACGGACTAAACTAAAATACAGGAAAACCTATGAGGACTATATCCCTTGTGAAAAACTTTCTTTTCTTACCTACAAAGGTTCGATTCGTTGTAGGATCCTCTTTGAAAAAGAAATAATAGAGATTTTAAATATCCACCACTCCATCTACAATCCAAAGAATGAAATCATAAGACGATTGTACCATATCTTTCTATAGGAAGCAAGATGATTGGCTTAACAACTTGATCCAGAAAATGCCAAAATACAACCCAGGAATCTTATTGCCCAGATATATCTTAGAAGAGTTTCAGTTAGAGGAGAGGAGAATGCAGCAAATGTTATTTCTGAGAACGCATTTCAGGCGTCTTTGTTAGCCACGCACAGAACTGCCAGAAAAACTTACGGTCAAACATTAAAAATGAATAAAAGTACCACGAATTATAAGTTTTTCTTTTATTCCAGCGAATCATTTATTTTCCGAATTTTATTATTTTTCGTGTTTTCTTTAGCTCCTCGTGTATCTGAAAAGTAACTTTTATTGCAATTTATTTGATAATATAGTTTCTATTAGTCGAGAGCCTAGAAGAATAATTAGAAAATGAGTTCTTTACAAGGACGATGAATCTGCATATATGGTATGTATATAGAAGTCACAGGGAACCAAATCCAAAAATAACGGAGAATGGGGGAGCAATTCGTAGTGCAATTTGACCAATTTGGCTGTGGCGACTGCGGCGTTGTAAGCCGGTGCGTTATCGTAGTGGAAGAGCATATGTTTTCTAGCCAAATGTGGTTTTTTCATCAAATGGGCATTGAATCGGCCCAATAAACTGATGTAGTATGCTCCTGTGATTGTTTTTCTCTTCTTTATATGGAAAACGTCGATTAAACCGGTTAAAACCCATTGTTTAGATTGTTCTTTGGTCTCCGGTG
Organism: Volucella inanis; assembly: GCA_907269105.1. Classification (NCBI taxonomy): domain Eukaryota; kingdom Metazoa; phylum Arthropoda; class Insecta; order Diptera; family Syrphidae; genus Volucella; species Volucella inanis. The sequence continues at coordinate 111,977,840 of OU026156.1, forward strand.
AAACGATGCAGAAACTCCTCTAAATTTTGATAAAACAGGGCCAAGCATGTCCTTGAAATAGTCTCACGATTGTGAGAAAATTTGGTACCCATCGCGTGGACATCTTTTTCATGCCTAAAATCTCGTGGAGGATATGGCTTACGCATTCAGTTGAGATTTCTGCTATCTCAGCCAATTTTCACTAGCCGGTCCGCGAATACGAGATCATGGTTTTGTCCTCTGTGGTAACCGATTTTGGGCTATCTGGGGCCGATTCATCAAAAACTGACGTGTGGCCATGGCGAAACTCTGCGAAACAATGGTAAATGGTTGTACGGGAAGGTTAATGGGTCCCATATACACCATCGAGAATGGGCTTGATTTCCTCGCAGGTTTTGCCACTCAAAAACAAGAATCGGATCACGTGCGATACTGCTTTTTACATGGTCGCAAAAAACACTAACATGATGTTTTGAAATGGGTATCGGATTGTCACCAAATTTTGACAGAAGGGCTAAAAGAGATTATACTAAATGATGGTATACTCAGTATTGCCATCTATCTTCTATTCCAGGTACTCATCAAACAACCTTCGTATGTACATAAGTACAGTAAGTAGTAATTTTGCATCACAAATATTTACAATATATACATACATTGTATATACATAGACGCAATGAATTTCGTAGAAGTACAACATTTGAAATCTCGAATAAACTAATTCAACTCTGGCAGTTTGGAAAAGCTGTTTCAAAGCAATTTTTACTTAGACAAATTTAAGCTCTGACTTGTTATTTCTTTACAATTGGTGTTGAATGTACGTGGATGGCACTACAATTAACACGTCTTTTTTAGTTGCAAGGTTACGCTTAAAATGCGTTGCTACTGCTACGCTGCTACTTATGGTGCCTTGAAGTCCGTTCATATTTAGACAGATATGCCAAATTTCAGTGTTATACTATCTTTAGTTTTGTTTTGACAGCTGATTGTTGTTGACGTTTTCGTTCTCTCATAAAAAATTATTTTTTGAGAGGCAAAGCGTCGAAGGAAACAAAAGAAAAGTTGGATAAATTTTATGGGGCTAATGCTCCGTCAGATAACGCCGTCAAACATTAGTTTCGAGAGATTCGTGGTGGCCGCAACTGCACTACCGATCGAGTCCACAGAGGCAGGCCCTTCGATGCGGTTACAGAGGATAATGTCAAAAAAAAAAAAAAAAAAAAAAAAAAAAAAAAAAAAAAAATACATGAAATAGTGTTGGCTTACCGGAAAGTGAAGGTGCACGAGCTAGCAGATACCACAAAGATTAGTACTGAGCGCACACGCCATACAATATTCTGCAAATCAAAAAGTTATCCTGCCGCTGGGTGCCACGCATACTCATTCCTGACCAAAAACACGAACGCGAGATCACTTGAAAAGAGTTGTTGGACTTGCTGATGCGGAATTGGGCAGACTTTGGCGTCGATTGATAACTGTTGAACACCAGAGAACAGAATGAGTGCCCGGCAATGGACTGAACCTGGCACGAGTGCTCCGAAGCGGCCGAGGGAATCTCGATGGGTCCGAAAGGTTATGGCGTCGGTTTTCTGGGATTGTGATGGCATACTCTTCGTGGACTACCTCGAAAAAGGAAAAACCATCAACAGCGAGTATTACTGTGCATTGTTGGAGAGATTGATGGCCGAAATCGCTGCAAAACGGCCTCACTTGAAGAGAAAAAAAAATTTTTTTTTACAAGACTATGCACCAGCGCACAAGAGCATTGCAACCAACTAAAATTAATAACTTACGGCTCCAATTGCTGTCGCATCCACAGTATTCGCCCGATTTGGCTCCCTCGGACTATTATCTCTTCTCAAACCTCAAAAGATGGCTCATAAATAAAAAATTCAGCTCACGCGAGGAATTCATCGACGCCACAGAGGAGTACTTTGCAGACCTTCTGGAAAATTACTTTTCGGACGGGATCAAGAAGTTGGAAAATTGCTGGAATAAGTGTATCAAACTAAAATTGGACTATACTGAATAAAATAAAAAAACATTTAAAAAAAAATTTTTTTCATCCCCAAGGAGGTTACTTTTCACCCCACTTAGTATACTGTATTTCTAATGGTAAGAGAGTCTTTGAATCCCAATCCATAAGTTTGATGCAACAAGAAAATGTGAACTACCTTTTTAAGAGAGAGAGAGCCCTTACGAATTTACAAATTTAGCAAAAAAAAAAAAAAAAAAAAAAAAAAAAAAAAAAAAAAAAAAAAAAAAAAAAAAAAAAAATGCCAAGCCCAACTACATAAGTTGTTAACAAGAATAACAGTAAATCGGACAGACATTTACCAACGAAGACTTGTATCTGATACCAAGATACAATTTAGGATTCCCTAAATTGAATTATTGGTGAAGTTTCGAGCCTAAAATATGTTTTACAAATCTGTTATGAGAAAAGCTTTGAAATAATTTCAAATTGTTGGAGAGTTTTAAAAATAGATATCAGTTTCAATGGGCACCAATATACAGATTCAGAAATAAAAGCAATTCGTTAGTTTTCTATTAAAATGTCTTCCAACTTCAACCCACATCGTGTCGAAAATTCATTTTATCGTTTTTTCGTAAATGATGATTAGGTTCTTCATGATAAGTAAGTAAGTCAAACCACACAAAGGCCTTTCAAAGTAGTATAGTTCACTCATTATATTTACGCTACTAAAAAGTGTGGGAATTCCCTGTAGGCCTGAATTCCATATTGGCTACAGTTGCAAAAGAGATTCATATGGATGTGAAAGAGGTGCGTATCGGCCTAAATTATCAAAAACTCCCACGACACAGTTTCACGAAAAAAAAGTAAAACAAATTCCCCTATAAACTAAACCAAAAGTGCCTAAATATTGCAATCCTTTGAAAAGAAATACAAAGCAGGATACTTAGTAATAATATTCAAAAGCAGAAAACTTCAAAAAAGCCGTCACTGAAACGATTCCAGCAGCACAGGCATTTTGTCGGTGCGTTAATAGCAAAGTGAGAGATGTAAACCGATTTTATTTGTGCAATCAAATTCTGGCCATTTGGCTGAATCCATTGTCGAACACGATCACAACACAAGTACTTCAAATCTCTTCAGATTCAAACAGCGACCCCATTTGTGAATAACGTCAACTTAGGTCTTGGATTGAATGTTGTGATACATGTGTACCTCACAAATACGCGCAATTATGCAACGCAGTTGTTACAAATAAGAATAAAACAAAACCAAAAATCCAACGTATTTGTACCTCACGCTCATTTGTTTTGCACTTTTGCGAATCTTTATGATGTGCCGCAATGCGAGATATTCTCAAATTTGGTTACAAAACTGCTCAGGTAATTTCGTCTGGTTTCCGCAACAGCTTGCCATCGAAAAAGTCTGCCGCCTTTCCAAGGAAGGCATCATTAGTTGAAAAGACTTACGCAAAGACGACCGAGCCTATGCAAATTTAATTTTCCCGTTTGACATTAGTTCGTATTGTTCTTGTCTTTATATTGAAAATCGTATCCGAATGTATTAATACTTTGAAGTTATTAATAGTAGAATGAAAATTGCAGGAGCAAGCAAATTCATAGTTTTACAAACTATACGTCCAGCCAGTTAGAATTGCCAATCAATTTGGTTGGAAAATTGAAGATATTATGTATAGGTGATGTATGGCAATGAACGGAACGCACTACGTTATGCAAATTAACTAAATCATGCAAGATTTGGATGTTTGGTCTTTCTTTTTTAAAACCAGTTCAATAAGACTAATACGATGTCACAGCAGATCATAAGCTATTTAAGGTACGGACGCAAATATCTCAACAATGAAATAAACTGCATTCGGCTAGAAACCGCATGAGTTCGATTGCATCCACTGAATTCTTGAGAAACCCTGCACCATCTGCATTAAATACAGAAGATCAGTAGCACCAGTATAAGCTGCCCATTAAAATGCTAAGTCTGTTGTTATGGGTTTCATCTGAGGCACACAACGAAAACCCTGGTCTGACATTCAGCTTAGCAACACGAATATATCTAAAGTTGATTTCTAGAAGATTGCAAGGGCAACAGATGATCTCTAATTAACCAATTGCAAACAAAATAGCAGTATCGCAAATACCAAAGTTAATATTGAGATTACACAATGGCTAACAACCAAAAGCGACTACTTTTCTAAACTATTACTGACTTACGTATTCAACATATCCGCCATCCAAAAGACACATACTGCATATGACGATGCTATAGGAACTGTCGCCTTACAATTATACGGGACGGCGACCTACGTCAAAAACGGCATAGTGGACGCAAAATTGATTAGAGCAGACCCCAGCAACAAGATCTTTATAATAACGATCCAAGTTTGAGTCATTTACATTGTCAATATTGTTTATACAAACCCTCAGCAACATCGTGACTTTCTAATGTCCACGAAGTTCCGACAATGGTGATATGCTAATGGAATGAGGAAACTTTTATTTATCTCATCTTTTACTGTCAGAGACGATGAAAAGACTACAAGCCAGACTAGAAACTCCGAAATTGGCAATGAACTACATATAAAGATCGCTTAACGAGTCCCGCAAAAAGAAATGAATATCAAAAGTCAAAAGCTTCAGCTTCACCACGCTAGCAATAAAGCATCTACGCGTAATCACCTTTGCAAATACGGAGGAAGCAGCAGCTCCAGAATCACAAATTCCTGTATGGACCTAATGTAGCCAACTGAATGGTAGATGTTTCTCGTGCCCCGGACTCTGAGAAATCTCAATATCAACACTCCACAGTCATCACAGTTCTTGGCTGTTTTACACCCGAAGATGCTAGCACTACTTTTTCGGCAGTAAAAACAGTTTCGATGCCATTTATTCGAAATTTTTTGTACATAACGGAAAAAATTCGATGGCTAGCCATATCGTACCGCAACATGCTTCAATTATAGCCATTCTAAAGCCCAGTAAACCTAGCCAAAGAGTACTCGAACTTTTTATCTATAATCGAATAAGCCCTACCATCAACGTGCTCGTACTTATCGAGAAGGCCGGATTTCGTGTTGGTAGAAAATGTACGGACCAAGGGCTATCATTGACGTCACACATTTGAGGACAGGCCTTAAATATCCTTTGATTTCACGGACCTAAACGCAGCGTGCCACACCGTCTGAAAGAATGGGATTATCTGTAAAGCTCTCCCGTGCTTGAGGACATCGTATCCTATCTACAAATTACTTTCAAATTGCCTGCTCTAAATCTGCATCAGAGCAAAGTGAGAAAGCTTAGTAACGGTTTTCCCCATGGCACTTAAATCTTTATATTAGGAATATACCTGCGATCATATCGAGGAAATTGAGATATGCAGACGACTTGGCAATCGCCACTTTGGATAAGGATATAGCGAACACAGAAAGATCCCCAGTCCTTGAGCAACTCATTGTAAGTATATAGCTTAGAAAGTTAGTTAGTTCAGGCCCTGATCCACCTATACTATACTGTATCGCCATCAAAAGGATATAAGTAGAAAATTGGTAATATTAAAGCAAGACTATACTCAAACACATAGTACTTAAAGTCGGTATAAAAAAAATTTTACCAGCACACTGAAGGTATCTTAATACAAAGAAACAGCACTTGCCATCTTTGAAGAAACTTCATGGTCCAGGAGTACATTTAATCAAGAACTAAATGACTAGAATGATATCTTAATAAAAAACAAATACCCCTGCTTTTGGCTGGTTAGTTTTCTAAAGCTGTAGATGTACGTAAAATAATATAGGTCTTACAAGATGGATCAACCTTTTCGATAGTCACAGGATTCTGTGGACTTCATATTGTAACTGGAACAGATTTTTTATTCATCTTATAACGCGAATTATAAAAGCCAATCAAATAAAAGTATTTGGAGAACCTACAAAAGAGGAAAAAAATCTGAGTTTAGCTTAACTACGAGGGAGGTCCCGGTACTCGGCCTGACCAAGACATGGCTGTAGTTATTTGGAAATATCACTGTTTTGGAAAGTACGCAGTCTACAAAGCATATGTTTCAAGTTTTAAAGCGCCACGTTGTTTAATATTTGTTTGCCAGCCATCAATATCGTTATCGTTATGTGATACAACACTTGTATTTGAAATGCCTCAGCCAACCAATATAAAAGCTGAACTGGATTCTACTCTGGGTGAGTTTGCTCCTTCGTTTACATCAGTAAAATTTTGGGTTCCTGAGCTTAAACGAGGCTATACGAGCTGCCAAGACGAGTATCGCAGTGGTCGATCAAATGAGGTGACGACTATAGAAATGGTGAAGAAAATCCACAAAGCGGTACTGGATGATCGTCGACTAAAAGTGCGAAAACTAGCAGATATTATAGGCATTTCAAAAAGTGCGATACATCGCTGTGTGCAAGATGGGTGCCGCGTTTGCTCACACTCGAGCAAAAACAATTTCATGAAGATGTTTCAATTGAGTGTTTAGCGAAGTTTCACAGCAACAAAGCAGAATTTTTGCGCCATTTGAGACAAAAGAACAATCGAAACAATGGATTCAAAAGGGAGAACCGGCTCCAAAGAAGGCGAAGACCGTTTCATCTGCAGGTAAGGTCATGGCGTCGATTTTTTGGGATGCGCGTGGGATAATTTTCATTGACTATCTTGAAAAAGGAAAAACTATCAACGGCCAGTTTTATTCGAACTTATTGTAACGTTCGTGTTGTTTCATCAAGACAATGAACTAAATCACAAATCCGTTATTGCAATGGCCAAAATTAATGAATTAAAGTTTGAATTGCTACCTCATGCACCCTATTCGCCTCGGACTATTTTCTGTTCCCAAACTTGAAAAAAATGGCTCAGTGGTCAAAGATTTTTCAACGATGAAGAGGTGATGTCGGCAGTTAATGGCTATTTTGAGGGGCAAGGCAGTTCTTCTCATAAAAAGGGTATCGAACATTTTGAACAAAATAAATAAATTGTTTTCCAAAATTTTTGTGTTTTCTTTGTTGGGTCGGGTTTTGTCGACCCGTCAAAATGAGTAATGTCAATATAAGACAGACAGACTAAACAAAAAATCTTAAAAAGGTTAGTTAATGTCTTGCCAAATGAATCAAAATTTGTTATACTTGTATATCCGCTCAAATCCCGATAGAGAAAAAAACGTTTTGACAATCCAAAAGAAGAGAAAAAAAGAAAACTGCTTTAGTGTAAACTTTTTGAGGGTATTTCGTTTATTTAACTCTGACTACTCACTACCTATTGCTTACCTTTAATTGGTTCAAAGGTTCCTCAAACTGGGTAATTGGTGCCTATTCGCTCCATATGTCCTGCCATCTGAGTTATTGGATTCGAATTCTTTTGATTGATTATAATCCTTCTCCCCTACTTCGTGCGAGTACAGAGCATTACTCAAAACATATGAATAATTTTTAGCTGATGTTGATTATGTGCCATCTTGCCAAAGAATCTACGTTTGGTGTAAACAATTAATATCTGCGCTGATTTCATTGCTCGTAAGTGCTTAAGGGACATTCGGTTGTTGAATTCATCTTAATATCTTGCGATTTAAGTCCTTCGGGATCAAACTTCCTCACGATACCCCATTGGTTTTGTGGTGCTTGAGATATCCGCATCCGTTATTCGGCTACAAGATGGGATGCCTAGCCCCAACTGTTCCAACTGTTGTACTGGAACCTAATAAGGATAAAATGTGAATGTATGTACTCGTATAAGTAATCTCGTTGTGACATAACATTACCAATAGCAATCTTATCGCTGGCACTTTCAAAGCATGAATAGCCATTTTGCTGTTACTGTATACCACAAAAATGCTTCTGATTTAAAAAAGACAATGAACACCTGGTTGCTTCTTATCGTACTATCACGATTTATATTTGAAATATATATACTATACTGTAGTTCTTCGGTTATCTAATCTTTATATGAGTTTCAGATTAATTTAGAATATGAATCACCGACAATCTTTCTTTTCACATCACAAACCAATCATATCAGAGATATTCGTGTTGCCTATTAGTAATTAAGACTTTTAAATAATAAATTCGAAAGTATACTCTTATACTGGCCTTTATTGTCTGGTATCTCTTAACCAAAGATATGATATGCCATATGGTAGTGATGGAGATGGCTCGTAAATCAAGAGATCTGAATGATATATCTCCAGGAAAGTTTGACTAGTATCATTTGAAAACAAGACAAATCTATCTAGACATCGGCAGGAAGACTGAAGGAAACCATCAGCAATCCGTCCCAAGGTTGAGGCTATATTGATCAATAAGTTCTTTTCAGCTTACAGCTATGGCTGTCATTATAAGGTTTAATTTATAATGTAAAATAAAGCACATAAATTTGAAAGTGAACTTAAAAGAACAATTCATGGCATTTATTTTTTAAAAATAATATCATGTAAGTATTGACTATGACTACGTCTGAGGTGGTCCATTCACCCATTCTCTGAAAATATGACGGAAATTCAAGTCGCCTGGCTTCAATTCTTGTAAAAATTGACTTTTGTATGCTTTTAGGCCGAGATGCTGATGTAAAATACGCCAAGTTGTCGAATCCGCAAAGCCAAGCTGCTGCGAACGACGACGAATCGATTCGTCACGGTCTTCGCGTACACTCAGCTACAGTTGCTATGGTCTCTTCACTACGTGCCGGATGTAGTCTAATTGGTTGAGTATTATCCACTTATGTAAACTCGGACTCAAATTTGCGAATGCTATTGCCAATAGTGGTTTCAGTTGGTCGATTATGAGCACCGTAAGTTCCTTGAATCGCACGAAAAATATTCCTCACAGAACACTGATTTTCGTAATACAGCTGAACAATTTAGAGACGCTGTTACGGTACAATACCAAACAATACTGAATAAAAATGATGAAGCAGTTTGATAGGAGTTATGCGTGATCTGTTTAAAAAAGCCTATTGAAACTCAAACCTTACGATGAACCACCCTATATCAGCTCTACTTCAGAAAGAGTAAAGTTTATTGCTAATACACTTGATTAGAATAGCACAAAGCAATATTTGTTATATTTATACCAAAAGTGTACAAAAAATATCCGAAGCAGCTAACATCTAACAGCTTCAAGTTTACTCATCGTTTGCAAAAACTACCGAAAAAACTGTAGATACCTGTATGAAGGGTGAAGTAATAAACTTATCTTTCCTATGCATGTACTGGGTTGTTCAATAAGTTCTGCGGTTTTTAAGGGTTAAAATTAATCACACACTTTTGGTATAAAAGCTTATATTTAATCCACCAGATATTGCCCATTATGGTCTATTAACTTCTTCCAAGGTTCTGAAAGCGAGATAATGCCTCTTTTGTAAAAGCGGCAGACTTATGGGTAAAGAAATTTTCTGGGTGCGTTTTGATCTGATCTTCGTAATTGAATTGCCTTCTGTCTAAATTGTTTTGAAGAGAGTGGAACAGATGGTAGACAGAAGGCAATAGGCCTGGAGAATTCGGGGGTACTGCATAACTTCCCAGCCAAATAAATTCAGCTACTGTTATGTCACTAAGGCTGCGTGTGATCTGGCGTTGTCATGATGAAAAACAAAGTCCTTTCTGTTTGTCAACTCTGGCCGTTTTTCTTCCATCGCCTGCTTTAAAGTATTGAGCTGAGAGCAATATTGAACGGCATTTATTGTCTGATTGCGTGGAAGCAGCTAGAAGTAAAGGACACTTCGCCAGTCCCACCAAATGCTCAACATGATCTTTTTGGGATGCAAAACATGTTTCCCGACCGCTTGCGGTGTTTCACCAGGATTGTACCATGACCTCTTACGCCTATTGTTGTTGTAAATCACCCATTATTCGTCTCTCGTAACCATTTTTTTCAGGAAAGTCTCAAGCGAGTTCCATCTCGGCAGACTCAGAGACCATTATGCGGTCCATAATGTTTCTTTCACTGAATTTATGAGGAACTCAAACATCCACCATTTTCGACATTCCAAAACTTGTCAGTCTCTGTGAAACGGTTGTATGGGCGATCTCCCGTGTCGTCAAATGCCTGTCAACGGTAACTGTAGCCAAAATTTGATTGTCGTCGGTGGTAGGTGGATGTCCAGAGTGAACAGCAAGGTCTGTATTTCCTGAACAAAAGTGTGTTCAAATGTCAACACTTATAGTTTAATCTTCCGTTGAGCCTCTGTCGCATTGACACTTTTTTTTTTTAAAAAAAAAAAAGCTTAATATGACGACAATGGGCTTTCTTATTCTCTATTAAAAAAAAAAAAATATTGAGCACTAAAATAACGTCTGATCAAAACAAATTCTCGTAACAATATATGGTAAAGGATAACATTCTCTATTGAAATAAACAACAAATATTTCATAACGGTATTTTCTGAAATGATAAACACGACTTCCAACCCAATATATACTTCCAACAACCCAATATATACGGGGTCAGATTGACTGAGACTGTTCTGTGAGCCGCATACTGCAGGCACAAAGTAAGTGTGTGAGCTCTTCAGCACCATATCAGCAGTCATAAACATCATAAGGAAAGGATTCAACTACAGGATATCTCTTATAAAAGATATTATAGTATATGTATATTATAACATATGTACGAGAATAATACGTTGCGATTTTAAGAGTAATGAAGACATTTGTGAGCATTGCCTTCTTTTTTGACTGAAAACGACGTGGTTTTTTTGGTCTCGGCTCATTTGGTGAACGCCATTCACTTGCATGATATCTGGATTGCGTGTCGTACTCATAAACCCACGTCTCGTCTCCTATAATGATCTTTTTGATGAATGTGAGATCGGATTTAGCCTCGCAAATCTTCTCTTTTGCGACGTCAACACGGTCTGTTTTTTGCATGAAATTGAGGTCTTTTGGCACCAACTTTACTGCTACACGACGGAAACCCAAATAATTAACCAAAATGTCTTGGACGAATCCGTAGGCAATGTTCAAGCCCTCCGCTTTCTCTCTGATGGTTAGTTTGCGGTTATTGACCAACATTTCTTTCATCTTCGGTTGACTCACGACCACTTTTGAACCGCTCGTGCCATTGGTAAACGACGGTTTTCTTTAGAGAATCGTTGCCGAAACACTTTTCCAACATTTCCAACGTTCGCGCTCCCTTAAATCCGTTTTTTACGCAAAATTTAATACAAGTTTGTTGTTGCAAATTCAAATCCATTTCTAAAATTGTAAAAAATCGCCAACACACACAGAGATAGATGTACTCTTGGCTACGTAACTTTTGCAAATGTCAAGCTGTGACTCTAAAATTTAGAGGGAATGTTAAAAACAGATGTACCAACTTAACGAAAAAAAAAAAAAAAAACAGAACTCAAATTGGAAAAATGATAGCGCCAGACGGTGATTATTTTTTTCGATCAAGGTAAGTTGGAAAAATGGAAAGTTTTTCGGTTTCGACGATGCAAATGCCGTTCATGGATAATGCATGGAGGTTCAAATTTGGCTGTAACGACTGCAGACAGCATTGTGTTTTAGAAGCATTAAATTCCACTCTGTTGGTGTTTCCCCATTTATTAGGTAAGTAAAAGTGGCGGTTAGAAAGACCAACCCATTTAGGCCTATTAGCCCATTGTGATGTCACGTGGATCTATGATCCTCTTACACATGAAACCAATTTGAGCTTACGGTGAAGCGTAGGGGACTGTTTACGTATATATTCTTTAGATCGCTTAAGTCATTGTAAAAAAACACTCCTAAGTGGAGTTTTCTTATCTGGGAGAGAGTTGGACTTGTACAGAGTCCATGCACATTTTACAGAAATCATTTGTATAGGCGTCAAGCCTTCTTGCATGTTTGCCTATAAGGCAGTGTCAATGATGACACTTATGATGGCGCTGAGGTGTTTTCTATTTAGAAGGATTCGATTTTTAGAGCGATTCAGATCCAGATTTGGCCAGATCTGTGAAGGTTGAATTGCTCTGCCATCTCCGTAAGAGATAATTGGCATTCAAGGACGGTTTTAGAATTAAATGGGATTGAGTCCAGGGACTTCATAGCGGCCTAACTATCCCAAAAAATGCGGATATTCCTTGCAGATATAACGTTTTTCTTCAGCAAGAACAGAGCTTCTTTATTTATTTATTTATCAAATGAAACAATAGCTGTACATTAAGGTTAAGTTATAGGTGTATAGTTCATTTGACTTAAATTTATAAGTTACAAAAGAAAAAGAAAGGAAAAAAAAAAGTTTATTGATGGTACATGTACAAAATTTAAAAAGATAAAAAGTAAAAGGAAAAGGAGAGATTTAAGAAAAGCGCAACCAAGTCAGACAATAAGTATAAAGTAATATTTGTAAATGAAAATTAAAAAAAAAATGAAAGGCAACTTCAGTTAAGATTAGAAAAATGTTTGCGGTAAACTATGCAAGAACGCCTGAATTCGATTATAGACTTAACATGATTTGGCAGATTATTCCAGGTATGGTTGAGTGGTCTTAAAACGATGTATCGATTATTTTCGAATAAATAGTCAGGTTGCTTTAAGTGAATGATTTTAAATAGTTGAAAACAGCACCGAAATTTAAAAAAGAAGTAGCTTACGCGTTTCGCTTGACATATGATCGAGCCTTCGAAGGGCCAAAGACGAGCCGAGCAACCGCATTGAAGGCAACCATGTGTTGCAATCAGCGAACAACTCGCAGCCGTACGGTATTATTGGAATAATTGGAGACTTTAAAAATTTTAGTTTAACCTCAGTCGGGAGATGCCATATTTTTTGGTGATAGATAGCCCTCGGAGCGACGCATAAACTTTGGAGATGATGCAGTTTATTTGTCCTTCCCAGGCTAATCAGCTGTTAAACGTGATACCGAGATTTATTACTTTAGACACATATTCAACTTGCGAGGAGTTTATTTTATTGGTGGAAAATTTGAGGAGGTTGCCGAATGCTTGGAAATAATATTGCTTTAGTTTTAAGAGGATTAAGCTTTAGACCGTTGTGTGATGACCAGTTTACTATTAAACATATGTCTTTGTGATTCTGGATATTGCGTCTCCAACCATTCCAATGGGAAAGCTCAGGTGAAGCTGGACAGCGTCAGTGTAGATATGATAACCACAATGGGATATAACAGTGGGTAGGTCATTTAAAAATAAAGAAAACAGAAGTGGACCAAGAATGGAACCTTGGGAAACACCACTATTAACGGGACAGAATTAGGAGAATTTATTATTACAGCCCAATAAGAAAAAAATCAGCTTACAGGATGTATTAGAAAAATTTAAATTTGTAGTCAGTTTATCACAGAGAAGAGTTGAATTAACACAGTCGAACACTTCAGAGAAGTCCAATAAGGTTAAAGCAGTTATTTTTTTGTCATCAGTTGCTTATCGAATATCATCAGAAACCTTTAAAAGAGCTGAGACGCAGCTGTGCCCAGGTCAGAGGACCGACTGAAGTGAATTTAATAGTTTTTTCCTCTCAATATGATTTGGGTGCTAAGAATTGTGGTAAAAGCTTTGTATATGAAAGGATGTAGAACACTTCACGATTTTACGTGTCTTCCTTGTGCAGGGGCTATGCTAATCTTCTTTGTATCGTTCCAATTTTATTATATGCCGCAAAAATTTTTGCCTAGAATACTTTGGAGTGATTTGGAGGACGGAAGGAGAGGCTTAGATTAACATTATCTGAGAAAACACAGCCCCCAATCCCGCTATCGGTTTTAGATCCTCTTGTGTAAAAGTGGACTGACTTGTTTTCCATGAAAGCGTTTTCCTTCCAGAAGGATCTAGAGGGGAAGCTTGCATGAAAGTCTTTGTCAAATCAAAGTTCAGGTATGGTGTAATCGATGTTCTCTCTGACGATTCCTAAAATCTTGAGTATATTAGCGTGGCCAAATAAATTATGCATTCGCAGCTACTTGCCCGCTGAAAATATCTATCGAGGGGTGTCAAGTGAAACAGAATATCTAATCGTATGCATAGACATGTTATTCTTTGGATTCTGCTTAATTTGCTGCAGTTGAATACTTTTCCTAAGGCCGTCCACCAGACACCAACTCCGTAAGTGAATATCGGTCTTATGACCGAGATGTATAGCCAGTGGGTTATGCGAGGTTGAAGACTCCATTTGTTCAAAATGGCTTTTTTGCAAGGGAACAGAGTTACTGTAGCTTTCTCGACTCTTCCTTGAATGTTAGGTTTTCAGTTTAGTTTCCTGGAAAAAATGAGACCCAGATATATTTCGCGTTTCGAAATTTTTTATGGACTGACGGCTTATCAGCGTTTTCATGATTTTGTAAAGAAGGGACACAAGTGAAATAATACATAGACTGAAAAGTCCGTGCCGTTTCTAAGAGAGGGCACAACTTGAATAAAATCCATACCATTAGTTAGTACTAACATTCAAAAGATACGTGTATATAGCTGTCGGACGATTAGTTCACGTGATATAGCGTTGGGCTCTGGACGTCCGGACTCCGCACCAGCCGAACGAACCATTCGCAAGTGGATTGATAAATTGAAAAATGGTCATACAAGCACCGAAGATGTTGCACGCAGTGGACGTTCAAAGGAGGCTGTTTCAGATGAAAACATCAAAAAAGTCCACAAAATGATTACGAATGACCGTAAAGTGAAGTTGATCGAGAAAGCTGAGGCTCTGAAGATATCAAAAGAGTGTGTTGGATATATTATACACGAATATTTAGACATGCGAAAGCTCTGTTTCAAGTGGGTGCCGCATTAGCTCACAGTCGACCAAAAACAACAATGTGTTGATGATTCAGAGGAGTGTTTAAAGCTGTTCAACCGCAATAAAGCCGAATTTTTGCTTCGGTATGTGACAATGGATGAAACTTGGCTAAATCACTTCACACCAGAGTCAAGTCGTCCAAAACGACCAAAAACAACAGTCGGCTGGCAAGGTTATGGCATCCGTATTTTGGGATACACAGGGAATAATTTTCATCGACTATCTCCAAAAGGGACAGACTATCAATAGAGACTATAACATTGTGTTGTTAGAGCGTTTGAAGGACGAAATCGCAGAAAAACGGCCGCATTTGAAGAAAAGGAAAGTGCTGTTTCATCAAGACAATGCACCGTGTTACAAGTCGATGAAAACGATGGCAAAACTGAATGAATTCGGCTACGAATTGCTTCCCCACCCACCGTATTCTCCAGATTTGGCCCCAGCGCTATTTTCTGTTCGCAGACCTCAAAATAATGCTCGCCGGAAAGAGATTTAAGACCGATGAAGAAGTAATCGCCGAAACAGAGGCCTATTTTGGGGCTAAACCGAAATCATACTACAAAACTGGTATCGAAAGATTGAAAAATCGTTTCAATCAGTGTGTCGCCCTCGAAAGCAACTATATTGATAAATAAAGTTGAATTTTGCAAAAAAAGCAACCAGTAGGTCAAATTTCTACATGCTAATTACTATCTATCTATCTATCTATGTTATTTTGCTGCTTTTGTCTACGCTATAAGAACTCTTATCATAAATATGTCAGAAAATCCTCCATGGCATTAAACTAAGCTAGTATTCATGAGTATAAACCTGAAAATGCATATGAATAACAAAACACAAGATTTGGTTGAAGAGACTTAGAGACAAATTATTGACCTTTTTTGATTCCATAATTCCATAAAATGATTTTTAGTATTTTGTTAGTCATCGTTAACCAGACAGACGTTATGCATTAGAACACTTGCACGAAGAACAATATCTAATATTGCCATAAAAAGCGGTAGTCAACTCGCACTCATGCTATTCGACTCGCGCCCACAGGGTTCAAGCTACTGTAATAGCGACCTTTGAGGTCACTTTCTAGGTTCCAATCTATTACAATAATAGATAACAAAGCCCAGGTTATCTTTGCTTTAAATGTGGTTTCGATTACTTACTTACATGTTTAGGGGGCGGATTATTTGGAAAGTTTGGCGACTACTACGCAAGAGCGTCTGGGTTCAAAACTCCGGGAACACAAAAAAAAAAAGAAAGAAAATATAATCTATTTGTTTGACGTCATCACCCTTCAAAAGTGAAATCTTCTGCCTACAAAAAGGTCTCTCATTCTCAAAAAATAAATTGTAGATCCCCTCTCTCAGTACATAAAACGAACAACAGAGTGGGACGAATGTAATCGAATCTTTATACTTTGGTCCTTCGTACTACTAGTAAATACATGTTTTGGTATTTTTCGTAGAAGCTTACACCTACAAGATCATCTTCAGCTATTAAGATCTCATTACAAAAGCTCTTATTTAACTATTAGAACTGAGTGAGAATCACTTAAATAACTTCGAAACCAAAAGAAATCATATGCCATTTCAGATATCTTAATGCCATTTATTCAGGTCTCACGCTAAAGTATTTGACATTTGTCGTCGTCCTGTAACGATCAATAGAGTCATTGGATTCAGTACAATATTCCAGAACAATTTCATAACTTTTTCGGAACCTAAGAGCTCCGCATTGTTCATTTATCAGGCAGTACTCGAGTATAACAACAAAGAAATTCGAAAACAAAACTGACACCAATTTAAATACAATCAGAGATGCTGTGACCAAATGTTAAGTTGACATTACTTTATACGTACATTCCACAATCTGTCCCATGGTCACAAGCATTTATTTTCAATGCTACGCATCTCCGTAGAGGAAGTTCAAGCCGCTGTGCCTCCGCTCCGCCGCGTACTTGTAATGGAGCCACCAACAAGAATAAGGTTGCGTGGTTTATTTTTACCCACCAGACCACATATGCTGGCCACATGCAAATCGGAGTACCAAGAGGGTGTTCCACAAGGGAAGATTTACTCGCGTAAAACCAGTGATCAACTGAAAGATCCATTTATTTTCGGTGACCATGTTTTATAACGCGCAGGGGACACTCTTGAAAATCAATTTACTCTGAGTTTTGTTGGATTCCCATTAAGTCGTAATCTTAAGATACATTATTCTGTGTTTTTTTTCTTCTTTTTCTTTAATTTTCTGGCCACCGTTCTGGTCATGTATCGATGACAAGTAGCGGCTGCGTCATTGTGAAGCGAAAGTGTTTTTGTTTTTTGTGCGTTATGGGTTGAGACATTTGAATTAGTGATGTTGCCCCCACTTGAGGTTTCGAAATAGAGTCATGCAATTAAATTAGAAATTAATGCAGTAGCTAGCCTCCAGCCGAACCTAGAAACAACTCCTAGCAAGAGATACAACTTTTAAAAGGTGTGTCCCGATGTATTAGTGAAGTGATTCATGACATATTTTCTAGTTGAGTAGGGGAGATTGTCGTTGATGTGATTTGAGATACGAGTATGATTTCAGAAAAATATGGAATACATTACGAGTTTTCATACTGCGCATAAATGTCATGTTTCAAGTTCGAGTAATAGCAGGATCGATTCCATTTTCCTTCGGGCAGAGGCGATTAATTTATATCGGTTTAAGAGTCAGATATAAACAGATGATTTGAGTAAGTCTGCGAACGACATAATTAGGAGTACTATATGAATTTAAAAAAATTCGGATCTTCACTTAGAAAAAGTATGTCAGGTGCAAAAATGAGAATGGTCTCAACAGTTTAAGCGTGGCTAGGTGAGAAAGTTGCACTATTGATTCAAAAAAGTAGGTGTCATTTAAGTTTTGTTCGTTTCCATGGCATTACAGGGTCGGACATTCCAATAGTGTGGCTGAACTTGAATACCTTATATAAGAGAATATTTTTGAAATGTTTAGTATCAGATAGCAGATAGCAGATGTAGTTTCGTGATTTAGATCAAAAATGTTATCACTAAAATAAGTTTAAGTTTCTAAAAGAGAAATGTTGGCAGACGTATTCTCCATCTTTTATAGACCAACGACAATGCTCTCAAGCCCATAGTGGAGCACTGATACTAATTCAAATCGGCATTCGTCCTAGGAAGAAAAACGGACAGGTGTAACACACCTGTATAAAAGTTAGTGTAGCGGAGTAACCTTCATGGAAGGTGTGCTTATTATACTCACCAAAGGCACTTTAGAGAATGGAACTTACCTCCGAATAGTATAAAACAGACTTATTGTAATCCACTTAATATGTTAGACTTGAGGTTATAACCTGGAAAGAGCTAACTGGAATATTTACTACAGCTGCCCGAAAAAGATTCAAGGATTGGGATGAAAAATGTATTATGAGCAAAAATCCGATAAGTGATTGCCTCTCTGTGATGTAGTATGTTACATATGCGAACATGTCTATATCGATGCCAAACTTACCTATGTGAATGGTTTTGGAATCGAGCTGGCGGTATTAAAACCGTTATCGGGAAAGCAAAATAAGGCCTTAAACTATGATGATAATTGTCACAACGTTCCAAAAGGTCAAGACGGTCGAACTGTGAACCTTAAGGTTCTACTATTGTAGAATATGACAGGCACTGATCCAGAATCGTGAATATGCAAATATTTAGAGGTACTATTGCCTATTCTACGCAATACTGAATTCAGGCCTCGACTAACGACCTAACGAGAATAAGCTGCGACTCGTCTATAAAGATCAGCTTAGAAACTTAAAAACTCTCCACTAGACATATATTCCCCTTTCACTGACTGCAACAACTGGTGGATTTGGTATCGCATCATCATCCTTTTGGAGCCCACAAAAAACGTGCACTTGGTGTGATTATGACTTCACAGCGAATCAAAATATTAAGTTCAAAGACGACAGGATGAGAAACCATGGATCATCAGGCGTTGTTTTGCAGTGACCCAATTTTAAGAACGACATCCAAGTTAAAGTTCGAAAAAGATAAAAAAAAGAAGGGAAAGCCTGCTACTTCGGCTTGACAAAGCCAGCTGATTCAAGGCTCATATCCTGAAGATAAAGCTTATATTCTATAAAATCCTGATCTATGGTAGTATGGTAGTATTAAATTATATTTAATATTTGGTCCTGTGCGCCAGGAGGGTGTATGGAGGAAAATATATCTACCTTTGGAGGTAGTCTAAAAACCAACAAAATACGAGGTGGAGTGAAAAGTAACCTCCTTGACCGCTAGAGTGCGCTGCTACTGCTAAAAAGGTTATGGTGCCCTGAAGTCCGTTTATATTTATGCAGACATGTCAAATTTCAGTGCAATACTGCCTTTAGTTTTGTTTTGACAGCTGATTGTTGTTGACGTACTTGGCATCATGTTGAGTATGGACAAAAACGATTTTCGTTCTCTCATAAAAAATTATTTTTTGAGAGGCAAAACGGCGAAGGAAACAAAAAAAAGTTGGATGAATATTATGGGGCTAATGCTCCGTCAGATTACACCATCAAATATTGGTTTCGAGAGTTTCGTGGTGGCTGCACCTCCACTACCGAAGTGTACCGCTGGGTACCGCGCATACTGACTCCTGACCAAAAACACGAACTCGAGAGCACTTCGAAAGAGTGTTTGGACTTGCTGATGCTGTTGAACACCAGAAAACAGAATGAGTGCCCAACAATAGACTGAAGCAGGTACGAGTGCTCCGAAGCGGCCGAGGGAGGTTCGATGGGTCGAAAAGGTTATGGCGTCGGTTTTCTGGGATTGTCATGCCATACTCTTTGTGGACTACCTCGAAAAAGGAAAAACCGTCAACAGCGAGTATTACTGTGCATTATTGGAGCGATTGAAGGCCGAAATCGCTGCAAAACGGCTTCACATGAAGCGAAAAAAAAAATTTGTTTTTACAAGACAATGCACCAGCGCACAAGAGCATTGCAACCAACTAAAATTAATGACTTACGGCTCCAATTGCTGTCGCATCCACAGTATTCGCCCGATTTGGCTCCCTCGGACTATTATCTCTTTCCAAACCTTAAAAGATGGCTCATAAGTAAAAAATTCAGCTCACGCGAGGAATTCATCGACGCCACAGAGGAGTATTTTGCAGACCTTCTGGAAAATTACTTTTCGGACGGGATCAAGAAGTTGGAAAATCGCTAGAATAAGTGTATCAAACTAAAAGAAGACTATATTGAATAAAATAAAAAAAACTTTGAAAAAAATTATTTTTTCCATTCCCAAGGAGGTTACTTTTCACTCCACCTAGTAGGATGACTATTCTGGGTAAGTCAAACTCAGAAAATAGACACCAGAGACAAATAGATTCAGAGAAATGTTTTATCAAATCCCAGCCGACATATTCTAGATAATAATAACGACCGAATCTTCGGCTTAAAGATAAAGTTATCATCGATACCAGGTAGTATCGTTTAGATGATTCGGAGTAGAGTGGACGGCATTATCGGTTATGGAGCACTACGGTGTTCCATATTGTGCGGTTCTTGGTAAAGTAAGCATCTTATCCTAAAACTACGGTTGACATTTTCGTTGGGCATTTTTATACTCTGGCTCTTAGTGTTATTAGTGTTTTCGGCGAAAAAGAAAGAATCATACCATAGTTACAAATACGTTTGTAAGAAAAATCCGTTTGCGGTCTTCTTGACTGCGATCAAAATAAGAGTTCTTGAAAACCCATAAATTTCTACGTTTTCTTCTGTACCAAGTGCGATTGATGTCTCGCAGGAATAGAGAAGATGATGAGGGGACTAATATGGTGAAGGACTGGTCAGAGAGTATTGAAAGAGTTCGGGAAAAGACTTGACCTGAACTGAAAATGACTCATCCCCTTGCTCGCTTGAAATAGGCTTTTAAAATCTAATCTGATGCACAAAATATTTTAGCTAAATACCTTGGGCTTATTTTGGTAAGTTATTCCCAGCAATTATATGACCAAGTTTTGGTTGCAGCCAGTCGAATGATGAACGCAAAGTATCAGTATTGTTCGCTTGCACTTAAAGCGCCAACATGTACTGTACTCGTTGTATCTATGACAGCAAGGAACTGTTAAAACATATAATAAACTCTAAACAAGAAAATCTAGTTGGTCTTTAAGTAGATAGTCAAGTGGAAAGTTCTTTCAGAAATCACAGTTTTGGGCTTTTAGCATTAAATTCAATACATGAAACTCTGAATTGGATGCTGCGCTAAAAATTGGCTTGTATAGTGAACTTAACAAAATCTAACTTTAAAGAAGAGCTGAGGAGATCTTCCAAAAATCAATTTAAACTAACAGACTGGTCATAGTTCTCAACATGGAGTTTAAAAAAACTTTTAGTGCAACTCATAATTCAGGTAATTAAGTCCAAGTCATTTGAGCTGCAGATAAGCTGAGGAATTTAATTTAGTACCTTTATACGGAAAATATGAAAAGATGATTCAACACTTGCCAATGGCTTAGTTCAAATTAAACAGTTTGACTTCTTTCGTCTTAAAGGGGATGTTAAGAATGGCCCAGCTTCATGCATCTTCTTTTCAAATTTGCACGTGCCTACCAACACAGAAGATCCTACAAAAAGATTGACAAAAAAAAAAAAAACGACGCACTCGACAAGAAGCTCCTTGTCCACGCGCTGCGCATTTTTATCGACATTGGGGGTTCAACAACCATTGCTTTTGAGCATGTTGGTGGACTCACTGCTTAACGCTCCCAACCGTTGAACTAGGCCTTCTTACAAGGAGGAAGCCAACTGGTTTGACTCATATAGTGCTAAAAAACATCTCTATTCGGTTTTTAAACGAAGCTAAGTGTTTGGATGTCATTTTATATATATAACGTCTTTGAACTAAACATTTCAGATTTTTTGGCTCTTCGAACTTATCACAGATGAAAGTCGTTGTTTGGTGGACGAAGCTTTCATAGCTTTCTCTGCTATTTTTACCCGACCCCAAAGAACGGTCTGTTTTGACTGTTTTTTTGTTTTAGGGATCAACGCAACAGAACTTAGGTTGATATGGAGTGCGGCCAATAAGAAATAGCTGGCGGTAAATATGAGATGGATGCCGTACTGCCTATACTGTTATGCTGCACGTCTAATGTCTATGCTAAGGATTTTTTTTAGTTTTTATTGTTGCCTGACAGCTCTGTACTTGTAGAAGCATCCTGTTTGAATTTTCCAAAAAAAGTTTTCGGGGCGAAAGGAAGCACCTCTCTTTGTGTTAACGACAGTTTTATTATTTTTTTGCTATAATTGATATAAAGATTTGGTTTTTTGTCTTGGAAGTGTCCATAAAAATTATACGACAAGTATCCAGACGACTCTGCAAACATCAGTGTCTTTTCATAAGTTTCATCAATATACCCGTAATAGTCCACAAAAATGGGGAAGCTTCTTCCTGGAAGTGGAGAACGAAAATTGGACAGAAACTCCAGAATGTGTCAATTAAATACTCTATAAAGCATTTGGATATCGCTGCTGATCTCGTGAGATAATGATGAAGATTTATCTGGCGTGCACTCAAGTTTTTTCCTGAACGATTCCATCACCGAGGTGATAAGAACAATGAAGTCAACTCTTATTTGATTCGTTACCAGCCAGCTTAATTTAATCCTCTTAAGATAGAAAACCTTATTATTCTGGTGAGGTAATTACGCTATCCTCTCCTTTGGAAGTTCGTTTTTTAAAACCTTTGGATGATCAATCGGTATGCCAACGATTTCAGAAATGCGAACGATTTCAGAAATGTCAACGATACCAGAATTAAGTTTAGACTTTTACGAGAAATCATTTCAACAATTAAAACGTCAAATCACAGCAATTTTCTCCTTCTCAGCTTTAGCGTTCGGTTCCGCTTATTTGTGAACTTCTGCAAACTGTCTTCTGTTCACATCTGCCATCATGGGAACGTCCATCCATTACTAAATTTCGTTGACGTCCTGTTGACAACCACATCAATTTTTTATGGTACATCCTATCCAACCCATCGATCAACAATGTCTGATGTCCGTCTGTAAAGACAGCTATTCTTTACCAGAATAATTATGATATGTTTTGCTAACATTTGTAAACTTCTGTTTTTGTTTCCTATGTCTTTACTCTCCTGTGGTTGTTCAAACATAAAACGTACCTGCTAACAGATAAACCAGAATTGCCCGCTTTTACTAGGTTGAAAACTCACAGTTAGACTCTGTGTCGGGGTACGGCTGGTTTATCAGCGTTTCGACTGCCATAGTCTTCAGATGTTTCGACAAAAACCTTAGCAGGGTACGGAACTTTTTTTTTTTGTCTATCAAATCATAATTTTATAGTGAATAAGAGCAGTGCAAAAAATTGCATAAGGTGACCTATTTTATTCATTAACGGATATGAGGAAAGATACAGCACAAATGAGCATTTAGTCCAAATGCAACCAACATCTTTTCAATGTAGTCCACCTAGCGCCCTGAGCATATGTTCGTATTTCGTCAGAGCACATACTTTCAGACTTCATTCAATATGTCAGCTTGTTAAAATCAAAACGATTCTAGCTAACATAATAAAGTTGTGTTCACTGAACCTTCATCATTTCTATCAAATTGACGTGGTCTACCAGATGATGAGATTTATCCAGAGAAAGTTTAGAACCTTTATTGGGCTACAAGTACTCATAGGTAACTATCCGTACTAACCACTCAAGGCAGAGGAAAATGATTCCAAAATCTCTATGAACGATAACGATACCCTATCAATTGGCCAACATCTAAGTAAAGCGGTCGCCAAAATACCAGTACACGTTGGTGCAATTGGTAGCATCTAGCATCTAGATCGTGATGGTTGCTTGTGTGTGCTACTATAAAAACAACCACAGTAGCGACGACTCTTCAACGATGAAAATGACGGTGACGACAATGAGTTCTTTCCTGATGATGAGCAGATAACGACTGGAAAACGTTATGTTCATTACCGAACGCGAAACGACTTCTACTGCAACGACGTTGGAAAGAGCAGCGGCGACGTAAAAGTTGAAGAAAACTACGACTAGGTAAGGTACTATTGGAGAAGGTACTATTCCAGGGATACGTACTAGACGTTGAACTCTTTGTGTGACGGTAGTTTCACTGTCCAGTGGCTCGCAAACGACAGAAGATCTTCCGCTTGCGAAGAGGAACATGGCAGTGGTTTCAGTAATAGAAGTAATTACGGGCTCATTGCGTGCCCACTTCACTTGATCGGTATCAGATGAGATCTTACGGTGGTGTGCACTTACCTCAAACTGTGAACCTGTGGCAAGGAACGAACGTGCCATGCTTTTTATCCGTTTGATATCGATACAGAAGCGAGAGCAGTGTTCGCGGATTGACTGACATTATGACCAGAGGCTTCGTATTCTACAGATGGATACAAATATGTGTCTGCCAATGAAATGAGACCTAAATTTCATCGATATCTTGGGGAAATGGTACTAAATTTGGATATCTGGCAGTGATTCATTTTAGCCAAGAAGATTTACGTTAACAGAAGATCATTTGCAAAATCTGCACGAGCATAGTGGTCTGTATTTGATTCATTGTTTCTTATATAGAATGATGGTAGTTCTTTTGTATATGCATACTAATAGCAAAAATGAAATTAAATTTGAGAAGATTTTGAAGATAATATGGGAAAACGATGTTTAGTAATTTTTCTTCAATAATGACAATTTATAATGACCGCTGTAACTAGGACTGTGGGAGTGATTCCAATTAATTTTGGTTTCCTCAAAACATCGGACATTTGTACTCATTTGATAGATGATTCATTTGGAAATTCAGATACATCCAGATATTTATATTAAACAACTTTTCCTGTTGGAGTACGCTTTATTGTCGAAGGTTATCAACAGTTGATGCTTTCCAAGATGTGTTACAGGAGAGGTAAGGAATAACTCATCAGTAAGATGTCTACATGTCTACATTTCATATTCGTACTAAGAGTGTCTTAAAAACCACATCTTTTGATCACTATTTTTAGGCTTGGGACGACTGACTTTCTTGTGAGATCAGTCTATTACTCGATCCAAATTTTGAAATTGTACAGGGTCTACATTTTCAGAATCAATTTGGTAATGTGTTGGCACTGTTGCATGGGGTCCCAGCGAGGATAGTAAAATTATATCAAAATAAAGAAGTACATTCATACAGCTCGAAATTGGCTCAGACATTTACTGATATCCTCACGCTCATACAAAGAAATTAGAAATTTTCAAAAAGAAAGGTTTTGTTATGGGCCCAAGGCTATTGCTTTGATTTTGAGATAACAATGCCTTCCTCTTATCAAAGGAGCATCATATAAAACTGTAGTGGCTCTTGAATCTGGAAGTACGCATAGATAACCTTCGCTATTTAAGCTTCGTTTAAACTAAGCAAAGAAGAAATACAAAAGATGAAATTAATACTCATATCTGAGGCCAATTATTAAGCTAAGACATGTTTCTTTTATCTCAACATCTAAGAAGTAAAGCACGGTTTAGTGGGAAGAGACCTAAAACAACTTGGTGTGCGATAGATTCTGAATGTCTGACGTGGATAGAAGTTTCATTTTAAAAGGGCGTAACTAATCCTCTGTGCATGATATTTCTATAAAATACTTGTCAGGGAAAGGTAGAAATACACTATTGACTTCCTGCCTTTTTGATCCTGTAAAAGCTTTTCTGTGAGCCGCAATCGATTAATTCTTAAAACAGAAATTTATCATCCTGAATGTTCCGCATTAGGGCGGTACGGTTCCAGGATACTGTTAGATGAAGTCAAAATTTAATTTATCGCAAGGACAAAAGATCTCTTACAGCTATGAATTCTTTAAATGCCTTGAACTTGGACTTTTCTGGAAATGTTTCCTTCCTATGAATCATCAAAAGGCACTGTCACTTTCAGAATCTTTTGTGCTGAACTCAGTTGTGTTTATAATACTTATAAGGAGTGTAAGACTTCTTAAATCACAGGAAAACGAACCATCACTCGGCATCTGTAGATTTACAATCCTATCCTCTGAACTGAAATGCCAAGGCATGCTTGGTGAGTAGCCGAATTCCAAAGATAAGATGAACCACCTATTGGCCTTAGATAAAAATGGTGGACCCTCGCAAATGTTTAAAGAACAACGACCTTTGGATCTGCACGTGAATAATCGGACCCTTAACCCACGTATTGCCGAACAATTGGCAAAGCTTCTTGACTGCCGTCGCGCAGATATTACTGAGGAAGGAGGACAAAAAACTTGTGATATAATATATACTGTAGTGATTGCTATAGATAGCAGAAATAGGGTTTATTCGGATGCTATGCGATAGACTTAAGCAACAGGTTTTGAGCCTCGGACTCGTTAGTGAGCGTTTTATGCCAATCCGTATCAATGCAAAATTGGCTAACATAAGCCTATTATGCCCCATTCCCGCTACGGAAGAAGAGGACGATGCTGCCAAAGAATGATTCTACTTGCTCCCTAACAAGACATATAAACAATTTTCAAAGTTTAGAATGGTTTAGCTTAGAATGCCGGCAAACACATGCAACTAAACAAGAAGTGGAACTCTGAACTCTGCAATGAAGGAAAAAAATCGCTTCTGAGTTCTACTAGCAGAAGAGATGGGAAAAACACCGGCTTCTATAGAAGACAGAAAAAGAGCGCAAGAGAGCGTTATCTAAGGTGTTGAGAGGTTGCACTTCAGGAATAACGTGTTAAAAACAGGTAAAAAGAACGTGTCATCGCAAGAATAGCCGTAGTCTGTAGATATGAAGAGGAAAACCTTGTAGTACAGTCACAGTTGGTGCTGAGAATATAAAAACACTTTTTTCTGCAGGCTGTATATGGGCGAATGAGTCTAACATCACGCCGTCACAAAAAATTATTCTTGCCTCTCTTGTAGTAAAGCCCTATCCCGAAAAATTAAGAATACTCTATGTGAGATCTCTATCATCCCAGTTCTATTTTATGGTTCTGAATTATGGAACTTAGGTGGCTCGAATAAGTAGAAGCGACCTCAACTAACTTCAAATGCGCAACTGGAGGCAGTTGCTCACGACCGGGCTAATTGAGGAGGAGCATGTTTGTTGAAGCCCAGGTTCACTCAGAACAATAGCGCCATCTTAGTAAGTAAGTAAGTAACACAGTTGAAACTTAATCTGAAGAGAAGAGTTTATTTTGTGTTCTTGATATTTAAAACCAAAGTGTAGGAAGTTTGTAAGCTTTCTGATATCATTCTGGTTGCTGATGGGAATATTTTTATTCAAATTATCTGCCATGTTTGTTTCGGTAGAGTCCTTTTTTTTTAATCTGGGTCACTGAATTTTATAAACTAATACTTTACCGCAATACGTTTTTTGTGTTGATTCTGCTATCTGTTTTACTTCTGTGTACTCTTCTTGATATTACATTTCTTAGTTATGGTTGCTTCTATGCTCTTACCCTTACGGTCCTCAATCCGGTGTCATATTGCAGTTACTGTAGACACTGAATACATAGCCTATCAAGATGCCTAAAACCAAGTTTTATGTTTTTAAATTATTGTTGAACAGCCATTGCGTAAATCCTGACTCATAAAAATAAATCTGTAAACTACTTTAAATATGTTTTCAAGGTTTTCATCTTCGTCATGTCTTAGGTTCTTCATAGGGTAGCGTATCACCTCGTTCATTGAGTTATAGTTTTCCATTATAGTTCTTATGCTGTCGACGGTCTCCCCATAGTATCACAAACGACACAACCGCAAGGAAATGTCATTCAGTTTGGACCCATATGGCTTGGACATGCGTATGTCCGTTGACAATAAAATGTCTCAGACGAAATCTTCATTGGGGGCTTGGTGGAGATTGTGCACTGATGCAGTAGCTGAAATCATTAACTGCGCATATTGAGCGGAAAATGTGCCCTGTGTCCGCAACTACGGAAACTCGTAAACATTCGTCTTGGGGATTTTGATTTAATTTTTTTAAGTTCACCTTTACGTCAAACCACAATCGAGACACTGATGTATTCCCCTTAGACTGGATACGGCTATTTTGATCGTTCTACGAAATGACCAGCATTCTTGATAGACAATTTATCGTCGGTCGATCGACAGTTTATGATGAAATAGGTTTTCTTGTCATGGTCATCGATGAGAGATAATTTGAGACATGCGTTGGTTGTAGTTGTAGGAAAAGATTTTTTTTTTTCAATGAATTTTTGAAAATTTTGAAAAGAATGTCTGTAAGAAGACTGTTTGGGGTGTCGAACAGTGACACATTTGTAATGCTTCTATTTATTAGGAAGAGTGATTCAGAGACAGATGTTGATTATTTTTAATTATTTTTCAAATTTGTTAGACTTTTTTGAGGACATAATACGTAGATAGTATGTTATATCTATAAACGCTGTGTGAACTGATTACAGCAGTGTGTTCTTGGAATTAATAATGTGAATAAAGAACATAAGTGTTTAAATATTAAGAAATTAACACCTAATTTACCAAAAATAATCATTGAAATCTCTTTGTATAGGGTTTTCCAATAGGGACTTGACAACTTTGAATTTAATTTGTGAACGCACTCTTTCGCTAATCATCAAACTGTCACTGTCAATTTATTCAGTAAACTCAACACTTTCATCATGGTAAAGTACACTAACGAGCAACGTCTGCAAATTATAAAAATTTTCTACAGATATTCGGAGTCGGTGATTGCAACTTTAAGAGCGCTAACTCCAATTTTTGGTCGTAATTCTCGCCCTAGTAGACAGGCAACAACAAGCTTAGTGGAAAAATTTGAGTCTACATATTCGTTGTGTGATGTTGCCGTGTCAGTGAGACAACGGGTTGATCGAAGTGTCGAAAATATTGCTGCCGTTCAGACGTCCGTAGCAAACGATCCAAATCTCCAAGGCCTCCTCAAGAATTGGGCATCGGTCAGACCACATTATGGCGTATTTTGCGTAAGAATACATACAAGATCAAGCTGACTCAAGAATTGAAGTTGATTGGGCTCTGGAGAAAATGCGCCAAGTTGATGAATTTCATCGCAAAATCATCTTCAGTGACGAAGCTCATTTTTGGCTCAATGGGTTCGTCATTAAGCCAGTTTGCATGCCGGCGGCGTTATTGGGCCATATTTTTTCGTCGACGATAACGATCATCACGTTACTGTGAATGGTCAGCGTTATCGCACCATGATCACCGATTATATTTGGCCCGAATTGGGAGATATGGACTTGGACGACATGTGGTTTCAACAGGATGGTGCCACAAGCCACACAGCACACGCTACAATCGATTTATTGAAAAATAAATATGGTGAGCGTGTTATCTCAAGGCATGGGTCAGTCGATTGGCCGCCTCGTTCGTGCGATTTAACGCCGCTTGACTATTTTCTGTGGGCTACGTTAAGTCATTGGTTTATGCCAACGTGCTAACGACGTTGGAAGAGCTCAGAGCCAATATTGAACGCGAAATAGCGGCCGTTTCGGCCGAAGTGTGTGGCCGAGTCATTGAAAATTGGGTCCAAACGTGCCCGCGGTGGCCATATGAATAAATGTTTTGATTGTACTTCAAGCCAATAATAATGTTTTTAAAATGTCTCAAATGGTTTGCCTTTTATTTAAAAAAAGTTGACAAGTCGTTATTAGAAAACCCTATACAAAATTTAGCAAAAGAAAAATATTTGATAAATTCTTTAAGCAGGTTAGAGAGTATTAGAAACAAACTATAAGCAATGAGAAGACTGGATGTCTAGCGATGCTAGTTAAAGTTACAAGACAGGACTAGAAAATGAAGCTCCTGAATATCTTTTATATGTATATATTACATTGTTATCACAAAAAACAGATAGATAAGGATTAGCAGGAGCAATTACATGCGAGGCTTGGAAATGGACTCATTCGACTGAATAACAAAAGAAAATAATAATAATAATAACAATAATAAAAATGTTAAGTAGTTGGGTGTTGTATAATAAGGGTAAATACTGAACTACGTCAACTTGGCAATGCGTAGTACTATAACTACTACTACACATCAATTGTCGTTGTTTTACCTCTGCATGGTCGTCACAGGGTACTGGATTTGTTCAACTTGCTAGAATTTCTAAACTTATAAGCTCGTGTGCTGAGCAGGAAAAATTGCACCACTTTAATGTCCTTATTGTTAAGGACGCAACTTTAGAATGAGTGTTAGCACTATAGGCTCCTTACATGAGCTATTTCAACGTATTTGGAACTAATCAGACTCATCAGGGTGTTTAAATAGATGATGAAAAAATGGTGGATGAACTCCTAATTAGCCGAAAAATCCAGGCTAAAGATTGGTAGTTTTGAACTAGCTGGGAACGCAACATAAGGATAGACTTGCAGTTGATCCCATAATTTGGAAATAGTGACAGCAATATTCGGATCTGCTCGTGGAATGTTCGAATCTTGAACAGATTTTTTAACCGTTCTTATAAAGGCTGAATTCCCTGGCTTCAGGGAATATTTTTATAATGGAAAATAAATGAAAGCAAATTTATTGCTGCAAAGCTTACAAGACAAAATATATCATAGTTTTGTGAAGAAATTGGCCATGAGTTTCTTGACAGAAATACATTGAGAAGCAATACAAATTAACGTTGATAAATAGGAAAACGAATAACGTTCGGAAAAGAACCATAACTAATTTAGGAAAGCGTGGAATAGAGTCAGTACTTATTTTCGTTCGTAATTAATTTACAACTTCTTCATAATCTAAAATATGATGAAGTAAAGCATTTCGTAGTTAGACAATTTAATTATATTTAGTTAAAACTTATAGCCACTTTTTCTTGATAAAGCTTTAATCTAAAAAGGCCTGTCTAACAATAAAGAAGATTTCTTCAAATGCGATAACCCTGGTGAGCCCTTCTAATTAGAGAGGTTCAGTGATGATTTCCTCTGAAAGATGCTTCGAAACTAAAAAACGTAATGATTTGAGGCTGTTTCTCTATCCTAATTTAACTGGCATAAGAAAAAAAAATTACTTCAAAAGTAGGAATCTGTTAAAAGCCAATTAGAATAAAAAGAAAGTAATTTATTTCTAAAAGTTCAACATAGAAAAACCTGTCAAAATCTATGATTCGATGGTGTGCAGCTAAGTAAAATTAGAGGGAAACCTAAGAAAAAGTTATAGGTGATGATTTTGCTGACCAAAAATAAATAAATTAAATTTTATTATCGTGTCCAATTCTTAAATTTTTTCAAATCAGTTCTTTAACCACTCTTTTAGATTTACTTACGCTTTTCCCTCTAAGCTGTCTGGGTTAGAGAAATATTTTTTTGGTCCTATAAAACAAACTCTACAGAGGAAAACCAGGAAAAGTTCAAACAAGTTAGAAATGACTGGCTCAACGTCTTTCTCAAGCGCGTGGAATTTCAATACGACAAAACCTGAGGAAAAAAATATTACAATGTCCCAAAGGTAGTAAGCATTTTTGGTCGTTTGTCAAAAACATTAAAATGTGCTTTGTCTCTACCTAAACTTGAGTGTGTCGAATTTTTAATGGGACAAATACACATTCGCACTTATCGAGTGCACATATACACAAATCCGCTGGTCCAGATGGTACATCCCCCATTCTTCTGAAGAGGTGTTCTTACTCGCTGACAAAATCACAAGCAATCCCGTGCAAGGCAATTCTTTGAAAAAGCCTTATCATAGAATTTGTATGTAGTTATATGAAAATCCTGTCGGCGTCAATTCTGACATGAAGGCATAACCCTGATGTTGAAGTTGTTGCTGGCTGGGCTAAAATGTTACGAACTAACAACTAGCACGTACTAAGACCCACTGGTTGAGGATGCACTGGCTCGTCTCGTCCAGTTTGACAACCACCTCTGGGAAAAATATCGAAACCTAATACACCTGAGTTTCAAACTACTACACCACCCGCCAGCGCATTGGAGAAAAGCCAATAAAAGGGTATTCATATCCCCTTGGTGCGCGTGCGGGATTATAAAGAAAAGTCCACTAGAGAAAATTGGAACCAATCTGGCACAAGCAAGATATTTGCACTTGACATTTTTAAGGCATTTGACAGAGTCTGGCATCGCGCATCAGCGTGTTTTTGTGATCGATGACTCTCTTCATCAATGAATTACAAACTACCTTTCTGAACCATCAATTCAAGTTGTTTTTACTTCTAATATTTATAAAATAAATGCTGGCGTGCCACAGAATTCCGTTCTGTCTTCAAAACCATTTTTGATTTTCATCATTGATCTCTTATCTGCCACTTCTAATCAAATATATTCTTTTGCTGACGACAGGACTTTCTGCTTCTTATATTCGTTCCCAGACTCACGTTCCTGTCCATTCTCGGTATGTGTATGAACAACATCTTACCTTGGAATGACTACAGTTTTTTTTTTTATAATTCGGGCGCGGTCAAGAGATTTAAGTACTCGTAAAACGCTTCAATTCTGCAAAATGTCAAGGTTTTCCCAAGTGATGTAAGAAATATTTCACCCCCTCTGCACTGGCCTCAATATACATATAATGCATTTATCCGCCTAAAATTCATTCCACCCAAACATCTGGTCAGATGCTTCTATCACATCTCTTCACTTGTTAGATAGGACTAAAATCCATTCAATAAAACTCATAGATGATGCTAGTATTATTGAATCACTTGATGCGCTCGAACACCGACGTAATGTCTCCGGTCTCACCTTGCTCTATCGCTATTTTCAGCAACATCAGTACACCTTCAAGCCCACTCTCGGACGTAATCTAAAATATCGTGATTTTTTCCTAAGCCGTACAACTCAGTTATGGAATGCCCTACTGAGCTGTTTACTCCTAGTAACTATAACCTGCAAACATTTAAGATCAACGCACATCGCTATCTCTCTTTTTTCACTCCTTAAATTTTCTTCGCCAGCGCAAACATCCAAACACGAAATCCTTTGTGCGCGCCCCAATTATAAAAAAATCTATGCAGACTTACCATAAAACTAAAGAGGCCTGGCAAATTGGCGCTGCGAGATGAAATTCAGCGAGATTTTAAAGCTGACAACCCCATAATGTAGCTCGGTCTTTAGATAGCTGCCTCAAGTTTCGAACGCTAGGTTGAGGTCCCCATCTACTTGTGTACGCCACCTGAGTAGTGGCCGTCTTCTAATGCGGTGTCCCTCGGGGGCGGGTATGAAGACTTTTCGACATGACCCAGCCACTTCAGTCGTTGGACCTTCACAAACAGTTGTAACACGGGATATCTTCTGGTTGACACCTCTCAGCACAATCCAATCTTTGGAACAACCTGAGAACTATATTAATTTCTCTTCATATCAAGAGAATGTGGATCATTTCTAAGTAGCTCTTTCTCTAGCGTTGACAGAATAATATCTGAAAATCTTTTTAGATATTATACAATCCGTACCAGTAGATTTGTATTGTTTGAAGCTGGGCAGTGCCCAAAGTTGTGGTTACTAGCCGTAAATAGGGAACTACCTGCAAAGTAGGTATCCAGTAGCAGATTGAGTGATTATTCACTTGAGGTCGTTCAAGAGTCTTCGGTTTTTTCAAACAGCTGGCATACAATTATCCTGGGTAAACTATATATGGTCGCCTTTAAGGGACTCATACATAATTGGTTTAAATCATATCTTAAAAGTAGAATTCAATACGTACAAGTCGGAAGCAATAAAAAGAGCCCTTATACAAATAACCAGGACGTACCTCAAGGATCAGTTCTTGGATCAATCTTATTTCCCCAAGAAATAAACTATTACACAAAACACAATCCTTACACATTATTGTGTGTAATCAAAGCTTTGAGAGATGACCTTTTGTTTGCCGATCAAAGATTTTTTGTGAGTAACTCTCTGACCTAGACATAGAATTAAACTGGTATGATTGTCCAAGTCGCAGCTTGTCTTAAAATCAATGCTGCTTACAACGGACCCAAAATTTTAACATAAATATCTGCTGTAGTGCAAACTGCTATAAAATCGAAATCGAGAATAGCTTTATACGATTATGTCTTGGCGTAACAACTGATCAGAAATTGGTCAAAACACATATCTAATTTAAAAAAAATATTTACTTTTCGTTAATTGCTGTCTTAATAAGTATTGCTCCTTTAAGAATATGATAATGCATTTCCAATCGAAATTGAAAAATGATATATACCGTTCGAACGGCATGTATCGGAGAAAACTGCAACTACTTAAAAAATAATTTGAAAAATCACACTGTGGACCATTTCAGGTTCATGAAAAATTTTCTCTTGTGACATTTGTTTTATTTTAAAACTTTACTTTATAAGAAGAGGAAATTTACAAATTCCCATTTCCGACATACAGAACCTACCCAGCTACACAAATCTTGTTGTCAATATTCCTGCTTTTTGTACTACTTGTTACAGAAACTCTTACTCAATTAATTCATGCAAACTTTTTGATGCTCTTTTTTCGAAATTCTTTCAGTACTAAGTCTGTGTGTGCTTAAAAAACGTAATAAAAATGTGACTCCTTGACTTTCAATTAATAATTATTTATTTTGTATTTGAGAATAAAGAATTAAAATAATCACTCCATATTTTCATACCCTCTGAGCTGACAATATGTAGGAGTTATTTTTTAACGATTTTGTTGTATTGTCGATATTTTTATTTTGCCCTTAACCTTATTATCAAATAGATACTACTGAACTATAACTTTGGAATAAGAGCATAATGTTCTTAAACGATAAATGACAATCTATTCTAGTCGGCGAAGTATCTACAATACGCTTCCTGAAAAAGTTGTGGACGATCTTGCAGTTCTTCGCAACTAATACATGGGCTGAAAATTCCTCTCCAGTTTCTAAATGAGGGCACCACTTGAATTAAATCCATATCATTTTCAGTTAGTACCAACCTTCAAAAGATACGTTTATAAATTTGACAGCTGTCGGATTAGTTCTCGAGATATAGCGTTTTGGGTGAAGCAACTTTTGTTATTGTGAAAAAAATGGATTCAAAGCAAATTCGAGTGTTGATTTATCATTGCTTTTTGATGGGAAAAAATGCAGCTGATGCGAAGAAGTGGCTTGATAAATGTTAACCGGACCCTTCGCAAGTGGATTGAAAAATTTAAAAGTGGTCATACAAGCACCGAAGATGATGCACGCAGTGGACGTCCAAAAGAGACTGTTACAGATGAAAACGTCAAAAGAGTCCACAAAATAATTACGAATGACCGTAAAGTGAAGTTGATCGAGATAGCTGAGGCTCTGAAGATATCAAAAGAGCGTGTTGGATATATCATACACGAATATTTAGACATGCGAAAGCTCTGTTCAAAGTGCCGCATTAGTTCACAGTCGACCAAAAACAACAACGTGTTGATGATTCAGAGGAGTGTTTAAAGCTGTTCAACCGCAATAAACCAGAATTTTTGCGTCGGTATGTGACAATGGATGAAACTTGGCTCCATCACTTCGCACCAGAGTCAAGTCGGCAGTCAGCTGAGTGGCGAGCAGAAGACGAACCTCGTCCAAAACGACCAAAAACCCACAGTCGGCTGGCAAGGTTATGGCATCCGTATTTTGGAATACACATGGAATAATTTTCATCGACTATCACCAAAAGGGCAGAATATCAACAGTGACTATTACATTGCGTTGTTGGAGCGTTTGAAGGACCTAATCGCAGAGAAACGGCCGCATTTGGAGAAAAAGAAAGTGCTGTTTCATCAAGACAATGCACCGTGTCACAAGTCGATGAAAACGATGGCAAAATTGAATGAATTCGGCTACGAATTGCTTCCCCACCCATCGTATTCTCCAGATTTGGACCCCAGCCGTAGCTTCAGATGGGCAATACTTTGAATAATACTATTGTACATGTTTTTCATAAATAAACGTTCACATTTTGAAAAAAAAAAACCGCACGAATTAAATTACTACATACCCAATAGTTGAAAGTAATAAAGGACTGAATTACACTGACAAGTTAATGTGATTAGTTGTGAGAATAAGATCTAATGCCTTTCCATAGAGTTGGCAACGCCACTAAATTGACATACACTACAGCCTGGTAACCGAGTACGAAGAGACCTTCCTTAGAAGCAATAAGAAAATAGGTCATCAGATAGAGTATATTTCAGCTGAAGAAGAATAAAATCTTCGAAGATAACGAGAGACCGAGAAGTCAATAAAATTGTCGATAGCATCAATAGCAATTAGGTAGCATTCGATAGGTTGAGCCGGAAGAACATAGCAACACATAATGTACAAGGATCTATGCGTAAGTGCTATTTTAACTGACACAAATTCGAGCTTAATAGAAGACGAAATAGCAACGAGAGAGGAATCAAGCCTGTTGTTATGATGGAAAATTATTGCCTCGTGTCTGGTCGCATATTCCGGGCGTTTTTGGGCTACTGCACTCTTCAAACGGATTAATTGTGTTCGGTAGCGTTGTCCATTAATGGTTTCACCCGATTTTAGCAGCTCATAATACAGCACACCCATCTGATCCCACTAAATACAGAGCATTACCTTCGCGCTATGGATATTCGGCTTTGCCGTTGATTTGGCTGGTTGGACGGGTTTCACATATGATTTTTTGCGCTTGGGGTTGTCGTAATAGATCCATTTTTCATCACCAGTAACAATCCGATGCAAAAATGACTTCGTTTTGTGGCGTTCCAGCAGCATTTCGGACGTGCAAAACCGCCTTTCGACGTCTCTCGGCTTGAGTTCATGTGGAACCCAATTTCCTTGCTTTTGAATATATCCAGCTGCTTTTAAACGTTTTGAAATGGCTGCTTGAGTGACACACAAAGATTCTGCGAGCTCTTCTTGTGTTTGGCAACAACCTTCATAGAGTAATGCTTCCAGTGCTTCATATTCAAACTTTTTTAGCTGCCCAGGACGTTCATCGTCTTCCAAGCCAAAATCACCACTTTTAAATCGTGCAAACCACTTTTGCCACGTTCGCTCAGCTAGTACGTGTTCACCATAAACTTTCACCAATATACAATGATTTTCGGCAGCAGTTTTCTTCATGAAGAAAAACTCCCCGCAAAAACATTTTTTCAGGCACAAAGTTCGACATATTTAAGTGAAAAAAATTATTGTTGTTTACGCTTCAAATGAATGATATATACTGAAATGACGTACAATGACAGTAGCTTTCCGACGCATGTTCCAATGGAATAATTATAACAATGGAATAATACAAATTACGCCATCTCTAAGCTAACCGCACGAATAGATCCAATAGACCCAATATTTATAACTTTTATCCTCCTCTTCTTCATTCATTTTTCCACAAATTTGCTTTTCTGTCACTTAACTCCGCAATTCTTTCCACCTACAATTTTTACAAAGCTAATTTCCGTAAAATCAATACCTATCTAAGCAGGGCTTCTTTCGAGTTTACCAATCTATGTGTTTACCCTCACATTAGAGATGTGAACTTACAGAAAAAATATTAAATCCACTTCCCTTCATGTACCATATTCCCTATAACACCCTCTCTCTCCGAAACAAAAGAAACAAGTTATGGGTTGAATTTTTTTCCACCTACTTTTCTTCTGAATATTCAAACTATCTAGGTACATATCTCTGTTTTGTCGAACTCTACAACAATCTCTATCAACGCTACCTAAATGTTGAGTGAACCAATCTTGTAAATGAACCCAAGCAAAACTAAGATCAACCATTATCCTTCATCGCTTTTTTTTGAAAAAAAATCTTCAAGTGATGCTTCTACTGTTATCAACTCCAGATTTGGAAGAGCTCTTTCATAGAACTCGATACACAAAATGGGATCAAACAATCAAGTTACCAATTAACGTCACACTGCTAAAGTCTCTCATATAAACAAATTCTTTGAAACCATTTTATACGATGTCTTAAGCTTTAAGCTCAAGTCTTTTATTTTGCCGAGACAACATGGTTTTCTAAAAAGTAGATCAACTATCGCAAACGCAGTTGAATTCGTGTCTGTTTGCTCTTACAGCCTAAGAAAATTGCTAAGAAAGCGATGTTATCGCAACCGATTTTCTGCTTTCGGCTTTAAATCACTGCTTACCTAGTAAGCCGATATTATAGTGTTCGATTTTGATCCACCCTTGGAGTTTCTTTCCTAGCCTCCTATTGGGTTCCACAAGGCAGCCATCTTAGTGCCCTTATCTTCGTTCTTACTATTAACGATCTTACGATCTTAAGAGGTTATTAAACACTCCTCCTTTAAGCTTACGAGATAGAATTTTTTAAAACTATTTCTCACGTAAATGCCAACCACTGCCTCTACTTTATTTTCTCTGTGGTTTCCTGGGTTAAATCTTTTCAAGACCTTGGTCGAATAATAACAGGGAACTTAAAATCAACACACAAGGAAAACCAGATATCTCTATGTTACCTTACCTTTGTTCGCTCCCTGCTTGAGTATGCTAGGCAAAGTTGGTCCCCCTTTCACCGAGTTCATGTTCACGTGCTCAGGAGAATGTAGGAATATAGCGGACATCCTTCTCATTCGTCGACTGTTCTCAGGTTTCATAGACAGCGCATCCCTTTACAGTTCCATTTCCTTCAATATCAACCCACGTAATTTACATTGTCCTCGTTTCTTGTATCCACCGGTCCACCGCATCTCTTATTATATCTCCGATATTCTCCGAAAAGTCAACTCAATTATCTCCGTCTCAAACACCATATCCCCCACCACACTCTAGATTCCTAGTTCTATGTAAGACTTTTTGTTAATTTTGAAATCTCTCTTAGCCCTAGTGAGCTTGTATTAAGGCAAATAATTGGGGTCTCAGCCCCTACCAAAATTACCAAAATCAAATACGGTGGCGAAATTAGGAAGCTAGTTACTCATTTACCTAATTTCACAGTTTCAGTGCAATATCTCCACTTGAAAATCACTGTCTTAAATAGCTGACCGCTTGCATTGAACAATAACTTAAAATTAAAACTAGATCAGATAAGGAATAGAGATCGGATAATTCTGATATTATTTGCACCGCGAATTGTAGTGCCGTATTCGTACCACCAAGAAACACATACCATTAAGTTGACTTCACAGCGACTGGCATAAACCATTGACATTTCAAACATTATCTGATATAAATCGAGCCTTTACGTAGGGGTTCTGTTCATCTAAGATCGAGGAGAATAATCGACGCATCGTAGTGCAGTTTATTAATCCGTAAATACACAGCTCACTACTATATGTTATTGTGAGTAAATTGGTTATCGAATTTCTTGCAAAGTAACACTCATTTACGTGACATGAGAGATAGATAAGGGGTGACAAGATAAGAATGATAGGAAAGAAAATTTAAATAAAACAACAGAGATGTAAATATAAAATTGATTCTGACCTTATTTTGAAGCTACGTTCATGCGGCGGCGAATTGATGAACGTTCGCCTTGGGATGACTCCTTTACAATTTCGAGCGTTTCGTCACTTGTATGGCATGTAGCGCCGTCTTGTTAGAACCACAGGTCGGATATTTTGATGCTGTCAAGCTCTGTCCACAGAAAATCGGTTAACATCGCTCTACATTGCTCTACACCTGAGATCATTGACGGTAACAGTGTACTTTTCCTCATTTCGAAAGAAATAAGGTCCGATGATGCCGCCATGCCATCAGTCAGCCTTTGTAGATGCATTGATGCTTGGCCGAACACTTGTGGGTTGTGTTTGTTCCAATAATGAATGGCAATTTTGCTTGTTGACATAGCCACTGAGCCAAAAATGGGCCCCGTCCGAGAAGATGATATTTTGGCCGGATTTCATCTACTGTTGCTATGTGCGTGGTGGTCGCTAACCAATTATTTTTTTTTTAAAAAGACTACTGCTAACAAAAGCATCATAATATTCAAAATGTTGGGAATCATAATATCTGGACCGGGTAAAGCATGGGGTATGATCGTTTAGAAACTGGACTTACAGGATGAGTAAGTACCGAAGTGCAAATAAGTTCGGGGATAATCTCAGTTAGGAACAAAAACAACCAGATCAACTGTAGATGACCAATACAAATTTTTAAGCTTATATGTTTGGTAAGAGATAGGACAGAAACCAGAGCATATGATAATCAGCATTAACGAACGAAGTATCCAAACAAGGGTAATCAGATGAATTGAGGAAACCAGTAGGGTAAAGTTATAATAAACGTGGGTTGATACCGAACAAAAGATTACCTGTATATTTTTTGAACAATCGTACAAACTCCTTGCGGGTGAAAAGTAACCTTTTTGGCCGCCAGAATGCGCTGCTACTGCAAAAAAGGTCATGGTGCTTGAAGTTCGTTCATATTTAAGCAGACATGCCAAATCTCAGTGCGATACTGTCTTTAGTTTTGTTTTGACAGCTGATTGTTGTTGTCGTTTTTGTCATCATGTTGAGTATGGACAAAAACGATTTTCGTTCTCTGATAAAACATTATTTTTTGAGAGGCAAAGCGTCAGGGGAAACAAAAGAAAAGTTGGATAAATTTGATGGGGCTAATGCTCCGTCAGATTACACCATCAAATATTGGTTTCGAGAGTTTCGTGGTGGCCGCAACTCCACTACCGATCAAGACCGCAGCAGCAGGCCCTCCGATGCGGTTACAGAGGACAATGTTTTTTTTTTTTTTATAATTCCGCACGCGCACCAAGGGGATATGAATACCCTTTTACTGGCTTTTCACCAGAGCGCGGGTGGGTGGTGTAGTAGTTTTTGAAACTCAGATGTTAGGTTTCGATATTTTTCCCAGAGGTGGTTATCAAACTGGACGGGACGAGCCAGTGCATCCTCAACCAGTGGGTCTTAAGTACGTGCTAGTTGTTAGTTCGTTACATTTAGCCCAGCCAGCAACCACTCCAACATCAGTGTTATGCCTTCATGTCAGAGTTGACGCCGACGGGATTTACATATAACTACATACAAAATCCATGAAAAGACATTTTCAGAGAATTGCCTCGCACGGGATTCGAACCTGCGACCCTCTGCTTGAGGAGTCTATGCATATACCACCACACCACGGCCACACCCAATGTCAAAAAAAAAATACATGATATGGTGTTGGCTGACCGGAGAGTGAAGGTGCGCGAGCTAGCAGAAACCACAAAGATCAGTACTGAGCGCACACGCCATATTTTTGGCAATATTCTGCTTATGAAAAAGTTATCCTGCCGCTAGGTGCCCCGCATACTCACTCCTGACCAAAAACACGAACGCGAGAGCACTTCGAAAGAGTGTTTGGACTTGCTGATGCGGAATCGGGTGGACTTTTGGCGTCTATTGGTAACTGTTGATGAAACCTGGATCCACTTTTACACACCAGAGAACAGAATGGGTGCCCGGCAATGGACTGAAGCCGGCATGAGTGCTCCGAAATGGCCGAGGGAGGTTCGATGAGTCGGAAAGGTTGTGGCGTCGGTTTTCTGGGATTGTCATGGCATACTACCTACCTCAAAAAAGGAA
Organism: Volucella inanis; assembly: GCA_907269105.1. Taxonomy (NCBI): domain Eukaryota; kingdom Metazoa; phylum Arthropoda; class Insecta; order Diptera; family Syrphidae; genus Volucella; species Volucella inanis. Next base: position 112,018,989 of record OU026156.1, read on the forward strand.
AAACCATCAACAGCAAGTGTTACTGTGCATTATTGGAGCGATTGAAGGCCGAAATCGCTGCAAAACGGCCTCACATGAAGCGAAAAAAATTTTGTTTTTGCAAGACAATGCACCGGCGCAAAAGAGCATCGCAACCATGGGTAAAATCAATGACTTACGGCTCCAATTGCTGTCGCATCCACCGTATTCGCTCGATTTGGCTCCCTCGGACTATTATCTCTTTCCAAATCTCAAAAGATCAATAAAAAATCATCGACGCCACGGATGAGTATTTTGCAGACCTTCCGGAAACTACTTTTCGGACGGGATCAAAAAGTTGGAAAATCGCTGGAATAAGTGTATCAAACTAAAAGGGGACTAAATTGAATAAAATAAAAAACATTTAAAAACAAAATTTTTTATTCCCAAGGAGGTTACTTTTCACCCCCACGAGGTGAGTCGTGGTAGCTATGTAATCTAGTTGATTATTTTGACTTCGAAAAGGATTCACATAGCGTAAATCAGGAAGTCATATGCCAGAACTGAGCTGGATAAATCACCGTTTGCAAGACTATATATACAAGTATTTTACATAATGGTTAGCTATCAGACCCTTTTGATGACAGCGCTTAATTTTTTCAAAAGAAAATAATCCATGTTATCCGCATAGCGGATGAATTTAGTGAAAAATTACAACTTTACTGCCATACCTAGATTACTCGTATGAACCTTCACGAGATGATCCACAACGTAGAATCCGGGCCAAGAAGAACAGAGCAGAAACCAAAGATGAGTTTAACTACAAAAAGGCTCTAATCCATCCAAGTTTTCTTAATTAACTCAACATCGCTTGCCAGGAAGTATGCCTATAGAAAGTTGATAATTGTCCTTATCGATTCGAATGATCTCGTCCCCTAAATTAATGTGGTTAGCAGAACTGGTGTGGCAAAAGCTGCTTTTCTTTGATGTTTAATATTTTGAAAGAGCAAATTTTACAGAACACTAAGCTGCGAAGGTTCTATTGAACTTTGAATCTTTATTTTGTGTGGGTGCAGTGTTTGTAACCTAAGGTAAGTAAGATATGTAGCCATGAATGAGTTAGGATACAGACAGCTAAGTTCTATTGCAGAAAATGTACGAAAATGATGCTCAAACATTGATGAGATCCTATAAAGGGTCACAGGAATTAAGGGAGTAATTAAGATGCAGTCTGTCTCTTAATCTGTGACTGTAGTGATGAAGCAACTAACGGCCTCGGATAGAAATGGATTCACTATTAACGATCCTTGCAAACTTTTAAGAGACAATGATCTTCGGATCTGCACGTCGGATATTTGGACTCTTAACAGTCCACATGCAGCCGAGAATGTTATCACGCAGATATCACCGAAAAAGTACGATGGGATAAGCTGAATATAAGTAGGAGGAAAAAGTGTGATATATACTGTGATGATTGCTTTAGAAAGAAGAAATAATGCTTACTCGGATGCGGATTTGCCATATGTGACAGACTTAAGCAAGAAATGTTGAGCCTCCGACAAATGAACGAGCATCTTATTACAATCCGCATCAAGGCTCAATTCGGTAACATAAGACTAATATGCCCCAGTGCCGCTACTATGAGCAATGTCCAAATTATAAAGTCACGTTAGGAAAGGAGAACGTCTTTGGTAGGACAGTTGGTAAGCATAGCTTACAAGACACCATGTTTGACGAGACAAAATATAACTATAGCAAGCACACGGTTTCCTCATATCAATATACACCAGGTGACATGGCGAATACCAGTGGCAATGTTGCCAACGTGTCACTGGGCTTCACGTGACCACCACCTAGAAATCTCTGATGCGATGTAGAATGCAAGCAAGCACATGCACTTAAACTAGAAGTGTACAAAGCGGGGCTGCAACGAAGGACGAGAACCGCTCGTGAGCTCTACGAGATGGGAAGAGATAAGAAGAATATCGGCTTCTCGAGAAGCAGGAAAAAGAGCGAAAGAAGCGCGTGATCTTAGATATTGAGAGGTTGTACTCCTGGAATAACGAGCGGACGTTTTACCAACACCAAAAAGAAAATATCAAGGGAACAAGACCCGTACAGAAGCCTATAGAGATGAAGAAGGAAACCTTGTGGAGAGTGACAGTTGGTGCTGAGAATATGGAAATACTTTTTCTACAGACTGTATAACGAGAAAGAGGCCCAAAATCTGCCATCAGGCATAAAAGACCGTTCAACTTAGCCAATGATAGCCAAAGCTTCCGTATACCTGACCAAAACGGAGTAAGGAGAGCAATATCTAAGCTGAAATCCTATAATGCAGCTGGACCTGAAGGGTTACCGTCCAAGGTATTCAGAGCTGCTGGAAATGACTTGTTGGAGACCATGTACCAAATCATTTCTCAGATCTGGTCAGAAGATTGTATGCCTGGTGAATGGAACCTGAGTACAGTTTTCCCGATCCACAAGAAAGGAGACCCCCTCAACTGCGCCATCTATAGAGGCATAAGTCTCTGTGAATGTCTGAAAACTTTAGCCAATAATCTAATTGGTCAATATCAGTACGGTTTCAGAGCAGAAAAGTCCACAATTGACCAAATCTTTACACTCTGGCATATTCCGGAAGATTGTGGGGAAGTGCAAATGGATACCCATTAAAATTTTTTTACCAATTTTATGGCCGCATGTGACGGCATTTATAGAGACGAGCTTCATAACATATGAAGAGACATGTCTATGCAGAATGACGAGTGAGAACGGTCACTGCTCCATCAGGATTGGTAACGACTTAACCAAGACGTTTGCTGTCAATAAAGTTCTAGAGAGAACGTGATGTACTCTCATGTTATATCTTTAACATCATACTTGAAAAAATTGTACGAAACTCACAAGTAAACATTAGAGGCACAATCTTTCTGTGAAACTGTTGGTGTTCGACGCTGATATTGATATAATTAGGAAAACACAGCGGGCTGTCATAGTAGCGCTCGATAGTATTGAAACGAAAGATGCCAAAATCGGGTTAGCGATAAATGAGGCAAAACCAAGTATTTGCTGTGCTACAAAGTCTGCCAAACAAAACCTTATCAAAATTAAAACGAAGATTCACTCTTGCCAATCGCTGTTTCCTTGGGCTATGAAGGCAATTGAGTAGTAATGACCTTTTCCGAAAAGCTCTATGTAACTCTACGTGACTCTAGGAATTCATCTTAGCCCTACTCTATGATGCTGAAGCATGGATTTTATTGAAGGATGAGTCCTTTCTCGGTCGTTTCGAGAGAAAAATTCTTCGTAAGATATTCGGTCCCATTTGTCTTGAAGGGAATTGGAGAGGAAATTTCAACGACGAAACATACGAGTTGTATAGCGACATCGATTTTGTCAGAAAACTACGCATCAATCAGGTGAGAAAGCTAGAAATGTAGAGCGAATGGACTGTAATGCTCCAATTCTGCTCGTGATGCTCACGAGTCGAAGGAGACCTCAACTGACTTGGAGTACACAACTGGAGACAATTAGCTTAAGACCGGATTAACTGGAGAGATTTGTTATTCGAGACCCAAGTTAACTCTAAACTGTTAGTGCCACCTAAGTAAGTAAGTAACTGTTGCGTATTTCTTGACTCTGACTCCTTTCAAAAGAGTCTGCTTAAATTTGCGATGTGCTTATTTTTATTGAGACGATGAGCATCGCGATTTTTAAGCCCAGTCCAGACATTATTACTCGAAACATGGTCATCTCAATTTTTTTTTACAATTTTTGAATATTTGATATCCGGAACATTCTTTAAACGTGTCTTTCTATTTGGTCTGCTGGCTTTTACAAATGTTAAGTCACTTAATTGCTTAAATCAAGTTGGCAAATGTTAATCCTTCACGTGGGGATGTATTCAGTTGGTTCAGTTCAGAAAGGTTCGTGGATTGAAATTGAAAATTTATTAGAAAGCCAGTTGTACGATTAGAAATGAATAGAAAGTTAGGACTTTATTTAATTAAAGAAAATACTTTTGTTATGAAATATTTGTACTTTCATCTTATTTTTTCGAGCGTTTATCTTCCCTAGCTCAGACTTTGCACATTTTGGTACTCGTTAAGGGACTGATAATTACTGAGAAAGTTTGCCTGTCAAACCGAAACTAACAGCATCATATAACATCTCCGAAGATCATCCCCGATTTCTTTCCCACCCTATGCTAAAAAAAAAAAAAATAAATAAATAAAACGGTTTGTAGATCGACGAGCGTCGTTGACGATCATTGTTGCCAACTAGCTACAATTTGTAGATTCGATCTCACGGAATGATCTGCAATAGTACTGATTGTATCCGAAGTGGATACACGATCGAAGGAAGAGTTACATCTTGCAGATGACGGATATATTGCTTTGTAGAGAAGAGCACGATGGTATAGGTAATTGTTGCCGTGCCCATCTGCTGGTTTTGCACTTTAGTAAAACAGTGTCAACTTTAAACAAATTTGGGTAACAAGAGCAAGTGTTGTATTTCATCCCCACGTTGTTATCTGGCATACCACCTTAAAACCTTTGGCAAATTTGTCTTCATAATTGGGATCAAATATTAAAGATTTAGCAGATAAGTATCTTCGATTATGGTCTATTCTTTGCTGTGATAGTACCAGGAAAGGCCATATTTTCTTGGTTAAAATGCAGTCAACCCACCACAATTTAGATACAATCAGAGTTTCATTAGAGTTGTCCGGAAGATTTCCCGATTCACATTGTCACAGATCACGGACTGAGTTGTACGGAATGAGTTGCATGTGCATTTCTTTTTTTTTTTTTTGGAACATCAATTATAGTACTCGTACTTGTGGTGGAATAGGTTACTCATGGAATAAGAAGTCGAGAGTGCCCACACGGTTCATGAATGCAGTTCACATTGATGAGAGAGGACTTGGCATGTCTTGCTACGAAGAAACCAACAGCGGACTGAGCAGATCCGTCCCATGAGTCCGTCCGCCTGTTTTGTTTTTGTTTTTGTTTGATGAATTATGAAAAATGGCACACCTTGGGAGACAACAATTCATTTGGGTGCGTCAGTTTGTCGTTGGTCGTTGTTTTGTTTTTTTTTTTTAGTTTCATGGAGTTGAAGTTGAATTTGAAGTTGGAGTTGAAGTTTGGAACTGAGACTGAACTCAAATTAAAATTATACTGCACGGAGCTGATAGCTGAAGAGCCAGCCCTGTGCCAGGGAATGCGTTAGCTTGACAATTGACGTAATTTCTGTCCACGCAGGAAATACCTACAGTCTGAGAGAAATTGAAATTGAATCCAAGGCGATGAATACATTACGAATAAAGTTACATTCTATTTAAATGAGACAAAAGTAGATGCAAAGCAATAAGATGGATAAATTGATCCCTTGGCCGATTTGGAATGATTGCTGTGTACGAGTATTTGTGGTTGATTTGCATATTTAAAACACCACGGGATCAGCAGATCATCAGACCATCAAGTAATCAATCGAAGCGTGGTACTACACGACAATACGTTTAATGAATAAGTGTTTTCGAGGAACCGAAACGCGCTTCGGAGGACTTCTTATTCAAGAGAGGCGCATGACTGGCCTAGACTATGTTTATTGTATGTTTTCTTTAATGAACCTTTTTTTAAAAATGGTTGCGATATCCTTGGAAACCTTATCAGTTTTGAGTTTAAGTTTTTGGTTGTTTCTTTGATTTAAGAGAGCCTTTAATGACAATGCCTTTAAGCTTTTGAATATGCTAACACTTACACTTACAAGGTCTTTAGTGTGGGACTCAAATTTCCATGCCTTCTCTAATAGATGATTTCGGACCTCTTCGTAGGTAGTTGGCTTCACTTTTAAAAGGTGCGCTGCTTTAACCATAAAAATGTTCTAAAATTTCCCGGGGATGGAAGTGCAAGTTTCTGTTCTTCACTTGTGGGTTATACAACAGGCCGATATTCGTTTGATGACATTCCATTTTTATACCGGCTTCCATATGATAGTGGTTTGGTGTCATTCCCAGAGATTTTTCTCCTCAGACCCATCTAGATTAGATTAAAAAACTGCGACATATAACCAGGTGACCGATTTAGCTCTATAGTTGTTTCCTGCTGCTTTTAGGGAAGACCAGATGATTTCCATTGCACAAATCGGTAAAATCTTCGCTACTCTCAATTCCCTTTTCTAGAATTTGACGAATTTATGATGGTTAAGCGTGTGCCCATGAATTTTTTTACTTTGGGTGCCGTTTCAGTTTTCTATCGAAAGGGTTCCCGTCTATTTAAGCCCGACACCTAAGTGTCTTTCAGGATTGTAAGCCTATCTTTACCGCTTTCGATAGAATATCCATAAACAATGTATGCGAGTAGTTGCATTCACTTTTAAAATATTGTAGCTCAAACTTTGGGTTATGAGATTCAAACATACAAGGTTTGTTGACAAGCTTTCATGTTGAAGTGCCCTCCTATCATCATAAATTTAAGTATCGAATCTCCTGGATTATGAAATGTACTTTATTGTCAGAAGTCTGGATATCGGTATCCATGCCTGTGTTTGGTTCGATGGAATTGCTTTATACCATAACTTTGTCTTTGTTAAATTGTTTATTCTGGTCATCATTGGTCAACATTGCAACAATGTTGGCAAGACAGTGGTATCCTTCAGGACTTAAGTGACATTAAAAAAATTACACTATTCACCGGAGATAAAATAAAAATGAGTCCCGGGTTTCTTTTAGTAAATTTCAGAGCCCAAAACAAGTTTGTTCTTAATTAAGGTCAATATCTCAGATAAAGGTACAATTATGAATAGCAACGTAGTCACTTGGGCTGAAAATTTGTAATTCCTGCATGGTCACAGTCTCTTAATTCACGAAATAGTTTCATCCTTAATAGTCAAGTAATTACGAAAGCCGAATTGGTTTTAAGGGCGGTATTCCACTCTAATCAGGTTATTGGGTCAATATCACTTTTATTGTCTTCAAAAGCGATGAGAAGCGAATGCACAAACTCGTACGTTTAAGTCCAAAGTAAGGTGAACAAAGGGGGCATCCCCCTTCTCATAATCAACTCTTTTGCAAGGCAAAAGGCTTGCGACTCAGAATAGAGAAGCTTAAATGGACATAGGTTTCATTGGGGGCATTTAGCTTAATCTCGAATCTATGAACAAAGTTCGTATGCTCGATTCACTCAATTTTTGTGCCAGTCATTGTACTTGAAAATGGTAATAGATGGAGAACTTATTATGCCACCGCCGTAGAAATACGTTTAGCAGTACTCTACAAGATTGCATTTGTTGAGAATCGTAGTTACAAACCTACCAAAAAGACTTTTTTAAGGGACGCGTATCATATGTTATTTTACTGGCCTTCACTTTGATGTAGGGTTTTTGGGCAGGTGCTTGTGCTCAGAGATGGGTGTAAGACCAGGCAAGGTTTTATCCGAAGACAGGAATAGCTTTCTGCTGGGTTCTAATCCTTAAACGACTTCTGGCGAGGACGTTTCAAGATTCTAAAACGAGATCAGTTCAGTATTGAGCGAAGAAGGCCGGTGTACGAGTACTTTAGATGAGTATGCGGGTCATCATGAAGCAGGGCTGGTGGCAATCTGTTCTTGCATGTACTCGATCATGTTCAGCAAAACGTTTCTTATTTATTAAGCAGGTGCTATAGTTTGGGGTTAACATGGACCTCAACTAACAAAACTATCCAGTTAGTTGTCTCTTGTGCGTGCTAACTAAAGTGTGGTTTCCCTCTACTGCGTTGTCTCTCATGGTTAGATGCGAAGAGCCGAACTCACCAATGTTGTGTGAACCTTCTTATTGAAACCAAATACAATATTTAATTTGGCCATCATTTACCGCTAAGTCCTTTTGACTGCTTCCATTTTCCGCTTCTGCGAATTATGTGAATATCATCAACTACGCTAGTAGTTGTATAGACTTTTGAACACAACTTACTTAGTTAGTTAGTCTATGCTTAGCTCATCTATGCTTTTGAAAGATTATGCCTCCAGTATTCGCTGGTGAGTTCTGCACAAGTATAACATAACAGCGCGTCACCTTTAAACGGGCGTTGTTAATAGTCATTCTGCGCAGACAGACGAGTCTGGCAGAGACGCCAAAAGTAGATAGCTCTATGTAGCTTATCTCTATAAATGCTGTCATATGCGGCCTGGTAATCGATAAAAAATGGTGGGTATCGATTTGGACTTCTTGAGTTTTTCCAGAATCTGCCGGAGTGTGAAGATTTGATCGATAGTGGACGTTCTTGGTCTGAAACCGAACTATTAGCGTTATCAAGTTGTTGACAACGGGTTTCAGATGTTCACAAAAAAGATAAGATTTTGTATGGGATGTTGAGGAGATTTATTCGTCTAAAATTGGCGCAGCTTAAGCACCGTTTTTGTTGATGGGGCTATGATTCTGATATTCCATTCATCAGGCATATACTCTTCTTAACAAATCTGAGAAAAGAGCTGATGCATGCTCTCCACAAAGTCTTTTTCAGCAGCATTGAATACCTCGGCTACTATGCCGCCAGGTCCAACTGATTTGTTGGACTTTAGCTTGCATATATTTTACTTCATCTTGGTCAGATGGACGGAAATTTTGACCATCATTATCTTAGTTGAATGGCGTATTCTTTCCTATGGCGGAATGTTGTGCTTCGTCGCTGCAGAAAAAGTTTTTCTTTATCAGTGCGCCTATTGTGACTTAACTACCGGGCTCCCTTCTTTACCTCTACAGGCTTCTGTAAGGGTTTTTTTTTGACTAGACACGTTCTTTTCGCCTGTTTATAAAACGTCCGTATGTTATTCTTGGAGTAAAATCTTTCAATATCTTTGATCGCGTTACTCTTGCTCTTCGCTCTTCTTCGTAGAGCTCGCGAGCGGTTCCCGTCCTTCGTTGCAGTTTATTGCTTAGCTGCATGTGCTTGTCGGTATTCTTCATCAAACCAGGGATTTCCTGGTGGTGGTCGGGTGAACCTAGCACATCAGTTGGAGCGTCTCTGATGCCACGTCTAAGCCGAAGTCTAAGCCTTGCCTAGGTCTTCCGCATACAACACATCCGCATCCGAATAAGCGCTATTTCCTTTCACTATAGCACTCACCATTGTACAAGGTGGCGTAACATTAATCATCCAATTTTGTTTTTGAATTACTTTTTTACTAAATAAAAAAAATCATTTTGAGTGATTTAAATTTTTATCTGGGTTTTTGCAATTGCTTCTGTTAAGAGGAAAAGATGATATCCGCCAAGTGGCTGCCGCCAGTGTTGATATACATTTGTGCCCATTTTATCGCATTTTCAATGACTTTGCGCATGATTTCCAGTGATAACTGTTCGCATTCCTGTCGAATATTTTCCCAAAGAGCTGCAATTCGCGACTTCAAGCAGCCCCAAAGAAAGAAGTCTGGGATTTTTAAGTTGGGCGATATTGCTGGCCCTGCCAAATCGCTAAAACGAAAGATTACGACACCAGAAAACACTTCCTTTACAATATCCATTGTGGCTCATGCTGTGTGTGCGGTTGCACCGTCTTGTTGAAACCACGTGTTCACCAAGTCTCGCCCATCCAATTCCGGCAGTAAGAAGTTTGACATGGCCCTGTAGATTTCGCCAGTGACTTGCCGATGGCGTCCTCAAAAAAAAAAGCCCAAACACCCTTCCCGGGTGAACGCCGCACCACACAGTGGCTTTGAGTAGATGTGATGGCTCTTCGTGCATCACAAGCGGACTTTCATTACCCCAGAAATGAGGATTTCTGCCAATTGCTTGGCCCGTCACCTGGTTGATGTTTCTTCGTTCTCAGCGACATCAGCAGCCACAGCCGCGATATTCTCGGCCGAACGACCAGTCCGGTGGCGGCCACGTTCTGCATGGTTTCCTGTGGCGCGACACGATTGAGAAATCGACATCGAAATTCACGCTATGCTAATACCACAGATCAATTATAGGTCAAAAACATCGACACAATTACCACCTTGATCACACCACTGTGTGGCGTTCCCATCTATCTTTGTGTTTTTTGGCGATTTTTTACAATTTTAGAAATGGATTTAAATTTGCAACAACGAACTTGTATTAAATTTTGCGTAATAAACGGATTTAATGGAATGTGTTTGGCAAGTGTTTCGGCAACGATTCTCTAAAGAAATGGTCATTTACCAGCGGCACGAGCGGTTCAAAAGTGATCGTGAGTCAATCGAAGATGATGAATTGACAGACTATCGACATCAAAAACCGACGAAAACATTGATGAAGTAAAAGAAATGTTGGTCAATAACCGCAAATTAACCATCAGAGAGATAGCGGAGGACTTGAACATTGCCTATGGATCCGTCCAAGACATTTTGTTTAATAATTTGGGTTTCCGCAGCAAAGCAGCAAAGTTGGTGCCAAAAGACCTCAATTTCATGCAAAAAAGAGACCGTGTTGACGTCGCAAAAGGGATGATTTGCGAGGCTGAATCCGATCCCACATTCATCAAAGAATCATTTACTTAAAAAACCACTATGGGGAACGCGTTTCAGCAGCCAAGAGGAAGTAATGGAATAATCGCAGGAAGTACTGCTGGACATACTGAAAACCGAATATAAAAAATTTTTCGAGGATTAAAAGAGACTTAAGCGCTGGCATAGGTATGTTGCAGTCGATGGGGATTACTTTGAAGGCGACAAATATAGGTTTAGATGAATAAACTTGTAATTTTAATTTTCTGAATAAATTCCGAAATTGGTGGTATTTCACGCTTTTGCGAAGTATAGTGCTCCATTGCATATCTATTTGTATACTGCAGTTGTCTAGTTCACAAATATCAAATATGATTGATGTTATATATTTTAATCTCTTCCATATAGGGTTGTAAGGCCAATGACGGCGTAGACCAGTATGAATCTACCGGCCGGGCGTGCCACTTTAGCCAGTTACTGGGACCACCACCGGATTTTTAGGCTAACCCTCGCCCTCAGATGGAATTCTCTTTTGATACAAATGTTGATCCCACGAGCTTCACATCAAGGATATTTAGTCCAGAAAACATTTACTCACTCGGCGCACAGCCAGGCTGTGAATGATACAAAGAACAAAGTGTAGTAAGAGCAGTGAATTGGATGATAACCTATAGATCCTAGTGCGTAAGGATGAAAGGTCTGTTACTATTTAGACTTCAATACCACGGCAGGGTAGGCAATCGACATAGAGATATATCCTTCATTGACCTCAGACAAATATCTTTACTAAAAATTGCAGTAAAACTTGTTACCGCAGGTTAATTTTACTTCTTCAAACATCAACGTCAAGATCAAGCTAATACGTGTGTTATAATTAAGCCTTCTAGATGGATTCTTTGACACGATCCGACTAACTCGAGGCGGAAGTCTAATAGATTTAATCCCTTTAGAATAATATAGACGAGGTTTAGGCAGTGTTTAATTAGAAGAATTAAATAATGTACTTGTAAGTTTATATGAAGCTCATATGTAAGTAAGTGAGAAGGTAAGCCTTTTTAACAGGCAACGGCTTACTAAATTAAGAATTTTATTCAATCTGATAAAGTGGTCCTTTTATGTACCTTGTGCTGTTGTTCTGAAACAACTTCTGGTGGGGTTACCTTGGAAATCTCATTACTATCTCACAACTAGTAATGCGATGTAAAATTACACAAAGCCTCATACTAATGGAATGCAATTATGTCACAGGATAATATTGCCTGCAATGTATGAACATCCCTATTGAGAACATCACGTTAACCATCTTGTACTTTGAGTATCCGATTTTTTCGTTGTGCTAATTCTCATAACGAACTCCGATCGACCAAAATTTCGATTTACTCTCCATCGTTATATGTTTATGTATGTGTGTTTTCGTTTTCTCTTTGTAATATCCTTACAATCCCTCGTAGATACTCTATATGATAACAGCAAAAGAGGACAACAATGACATAAAATCCCTGCACAAATTGCACTCTAATACCCTGAGGACATTGTTCTCCTTGGACCGCCTTCAAGTACTCATACCCAGGCTCCTACTCCTGCTGGCTCCAAGTTCTATGCTTTTGAATTCACGAACATGTACCATGTCATTCGATCGATAAAAAAAAGGAAGAATCGAATATCCTGTCCTGATGAATATAGAGGTTATTTGAGAAGCAAAATACGCGCATACTTTAACAGGATGTGAGTGATATAATGCCAGGATACTACCGATTCGATTACCTTCTTTTATGCTAAGGAAAAACTGTGAAATATGATTAATTCCCAGTGCTTTGGGAACGTGTGACCACTACCTGCAGAAATAAGAGAAAACTCCTTGTGATAACGTTCGACAATTTTCCCTCGTTTTTTACAAAAGATATCGTGGAAAATGTGGGTTCCAGGATAATACGTGATGTCCATCTGATAAGTGCGGAGGAGTACTTTGAAATCCCCATCTAAACACTAAGTACCTGTCAGCAATGGACAAACTGAATGAAGAAAACTGAAAAACTTTCACATAAGAGTTGTTTTTCGGTTTTCTTTTATCTGGATATATTCCAGTTGCGATGCCGAATCCCTGTAATCCTGCACACTTATCAAAATAAAAATTCAATTAGAAAAGTTTTGTGGTTTCTCTGAAATAAGGGTACTCTCAGCACTTGTACTGCTAGGCCATAAACACCCCCATCGGACTCATGTTGCTTAACATTCGATTGTTGTCGGTTATAAGAATCGCGCTACTTACTCGTATTATGACATCCTTACGAGGACGTTATTCTTTAAAGTGCTTTGAGCTTCTTTGTAATTTTAATGACTTTTCAAAGGTTGCATGTGCGTGGACAAACATACATAAATTTTGAAAGAGATGAATTCCAGAGATTTTAGTTGTAGGAAACGTGATGACAATTTGTGTGGTCACTACATCAGGGTTTCTGATAACAGTATGAATGTTGGATTTGGTTGATGGTAATATACCCGGTCCAAATTATGACTTACTAAAGATTTGGTTTTTTGATAAAGTTTAACGCCGCTACAACAGTAATACATATAAGTGTCGCCAACTTCTTGATCAAATTTGTAGGTTTACGTGAGACTTTGGCGGAAAGTTTTAAACCTTGCTCGTGATTTCAAAATACAAAAATACAATAAATAAGGCTATCGCTGTGTAGCGGTGTACACATCAGTTTAAACTATCAGCTAAGGTTATTGCAAAATTTGATGAGGGTATGCTTGGCTGCTTTGAGAGGAAAATTCTTCGGGTAATTTTCGGTTCCGTCTGTAAAGATGGTGAGTGGGGGAGGAGATACAAAGACGAAGTATACAGTCTGTACCGCGACATCGTCTAAGACAGAACAGCCAAGATCCAACGACTGAGATGGCTAGGTCATGTAGAGCAGATGAATATCAATGCTCTGGTCCGAAAAATGTTCGAATTCGCCCCCGAGGAGCATCGCAGTAGATAAAGACTGTTACTCAGGAAGCGCGCGTGAGTGGAAGAAAATCTCAACCAATTTACTGTGCGGAACTGGAGGCAGCTAGCTAAAGACCGATCTGGCTGAAGACGCCTGTTGGTTGAGGTCCAGTTTCACCCCGGACTGTAACGCCACTTACACCACTTACGTAACCTATCAAAATTGGCGCAAAATGCTGCACATGTTGGAATATTTCCCTGTGTAAGGAAATCGACTAAGCTCAATAGTTATTGAATTTTAGGAGTATCCTGAAAACATATTCGGGGATTTAATGACAAATTTGATAAAGAAAAAAAAAAAACAGATTGCCGTAGTATCAATCAAACCCGCTACGTGTTTATAGAATAGAGGTATCTGCAAACATCAGAGTGCATCAAAAGATGCTAAAAAAAAAATAAAAAAATCAGAGTTAAATGCTTTAGCACGCCTGATTTAACTAAAGTAAACAAATTGTAGCTGAATGAGAAACTTTCCGCTGCGAACTCACACTCCACTGCCGAAAACACCCATTTTATTTACCATCGCAGTAAATAATTCCTGTTTAATCGAAATTCGAAGGAGTTTTTGCGTTGTTTTGTGACCGTCGATGAGACATGGATTCATTGGTGAACCCCAGAGACCAAAGAATAATCGAAACAATGAGTTTTACTGCTCTTTTTCCATGCTTGCAAAAAACGCTAACACGATCAAAAAAAAACTAAGCGTCGGATTGTCAGCAAATTTTGACAGGCGAGCTAGAAGAGGTCATACTAAATGATGGCCTACTTATTCCGGCCCAGTAGCGCCAGCTATCTTCCAATCCGGGTACTCATTAAACAGTCCTCGTATATTGCCGATAAGAAAAGACACACAAGATCAATATCGTATGGGCAGCATACGATAAAGGGAAACTATGACTTTTAGATTAAATAAAAGAGATAAAACAAATAATCACTCTTGCGAATCCCTGTTCCTTTAAGCTAAAAAGGTAACTGACAAATAAGTCCTTCTCATGAACGACGAACAAAGCGTTGCATAAGATCTTTAATGATACCGTCCTACTGTATAGTGCTAAAGCATAGACATTATCTGGACCGATGTGAATGCCTTTGGTTGCTTAGAGATAAAAATTACTTAAGTGACTTATGGTTCCGTTTTCATATATAAAATAACTATCTCTGCTTATAACAAAAAATTCGATGGGACATACGACAATTAGCTAGGTTAGGAGATTTTGAGCATATAAATCACATCTCCGGTACGGAGATGTCCGGATGTCCTGTCTTCAAGGGACAATGTGGCAAGGTAGAATTACGCCTTAGGTAAAGGGTGCAAAGGGGGGGCGATAAGTGCCAAGCAGCGCCAAATAGAAAGAGCTGCTTTTCGAGGCCCAGATTTACTCTAGATTATAGCGAAGTGGCTAAGTCTTTCATACTTTCATTTTACTTTATTCATCAACATAGTCTCCTTCTAGAGGGATACAATCATTCCATTGTCGCTCTAAAATTTCTATGCCTCTTTTATATTTAGAACGATTTGTCCAACGCTTCAAAATACGCTTTAGTTTAGAGGATTACTTCTGGATTTGTGCCATATTTCTTTAGAGCCTGCATTTTTGAGGTTTGCGAATAGGTAATAGAATCCATTTTTCATCCATTGTCACAGAGCGCATGAAAAAACTCGCTCTGAATAATCAGAAGGTCGTTGTTTTTAGTAAACCGTGATGAAATGGGATACCCACTTTGAACATAGCTTTCGAAAACCCTTCACGATGTCAACTATTTCACGCAGCTTCACCTTTCGGTTTTTCAAAACGACTTTGTGAATTTACTTGGTGTTTTCATAACTTCATATTATTATCACTTCTCTTCATATGTCTAAGCTTGAAATTATGGACCAGTTATTATGACATCTAGTGAAATACAGGTAGAACTCCCCCACACCTCACGGATCACTCAGATCTGAAACAACCTGCGAAATGCGATTATTGTTTTTTACTACTGTCTCTCTATTTATGTGCCCAGTGATGTAGCTTACCAAACCTCGCCACAATATGATTACTGATCCCATCCGAAATTTAACTGCTTAAAATCTCATCTCCGTAACCAAGTGCAGAAGCCCCAATTTAGACTGTAATGAGTTTGATGCACTGTTTGGTTCCATTCAAACAAGCAGTCTCCGTATCCTCATACTGAAATCGGTATTATGGGCGATTTCAAAATGCACAATCCTGTGTGGCTTCGACAATTTATACGACCACCAGATGTATGGATCTTTGAGATTTTCGGTGCGGAAAGCAAATAAGCCGAGCTCGTAAATGAGCCCACAAAAAATATCAGATATTGATGGTTATTCTATCAACATCTACGACTTGTTCTTAACTACTCACACTGCACACCGTCGATGCATTCTCCTATCTAAACATTGTCAGCAAATTTCTCGTACACTGTGTTGTCAGATGGCTATACGAAAAAGCCAATTGCAGTGAACTTGTCGCTATTCTCTTTGGAATAGGATGCTATATCCCTCATGAAATATTCGATTCATGTTGTACATAAAACGACTGTCAGGTTTAGAGAACTATTTTTAGTCTTAAAAGCAACCAGACAAAAGAAACCCGATCGAAAAAAGTTCAAACAAGCAGGGATAACTACAACGCTGTTCTTAAGGATGTGAAATTCTGACCAAATACTGAGTCAAAAAATACAACACTACAGTATCCAAATGACAGTAAAAATTAGTGGTCGTTAAGTAAAGACGTTAAAAACTCTATCCCATTCTTAATCTGAACGCTTATTCATAATGATCAATTCGTCTTGAACTGTTTCCAGCCTGACTTAATCCTCTGATACTGCTTATCCAGTATATTTCTATTCTGATGACAGTACTCTCTGCTTTTCATGCTTTTCGGCTGTAGATCAGTAACGGCCGCGAATGTTAGGTTAGGTTAGGTTAGAGTGGCGGTTGGAAAACCAACCCACTTAGGCCTATTGACCCGTTGTGCTGTCACGTGGATCTATGATCGCCTCACTCATAGAACCAATTTGAGCTTATGATGAAGCGAATTAGAGTTTTAACGTCTGTATTTTTTAGATCGTTTAAGTCTTTGCAGAAGAAGGCTCCTGGGTGGAGAAGGTGAAGGATTATCTCCTATTCCTCCTTGTCCATGCAGCTTCTACAGAAATCGTTTGTAAAAGCGCCAAGCCTTCTTGCAGTGTTCAGTGATGACACCTGTAATGGCGCTGAGATGTTTTCTATTTAAAAAAAATCAGACTCTTGAGCGATTCAGATCTAGCTTTGGCCAGATCTGTTTAGTCACTAGGCATGTTGGCCCACCGGGCCATCTAAGGTCTGTTCTTTTATTAGCATCAAGCTTAAATAGTAATTTGTACGTAGCGATTGGTATACCTATGCTGCTCTTTTCCGGTAGAATAGGTAGAGTGGTTCCAATTTTGGCAACTTCGTCAGCCTTACAATTCCCTGGAATGTCTCTGTGGCCCGGCACCCAACAAACACGGAAAATTAGCAGAAGATATTGGCAAAGATATCGCCAGCCCACATTTCGATACCAAATGCCATATCTAAAAAAAAACAGGTTTCCCATGAAATTTTACAGCACCGAAACGTTAAATGGAGTTACAAACTCAGTTGCTTGGACAAAAATGCAAAACCGTTTCTTAAAAATGCATCCAGTATCTTTTTTACGAACATTGAAAAGGCAAATGCACTTGCCTCCAGTTTTGCAAATAATCATTTTGTATCTCAACATCTAGGTGATACATAATATTTATAAATAATCTGGTGAAAAACACTGTTCATGCTTTCACTTCAGCGAATGCTTCTTGCGTATCAAATGTGTTTGTAAACGAGGAGGACATAGAATTTATTGTTAACAGTCTGCGCATTAAAAAAGTATCAGGCACTGATTATATATGTGCGTAATAACATATATACCTCAAACGTCTGTACTAAATTATAATACTTTGCTGATGCCCGGAAAAAAGCTAAAGTTGCGCCAATACTAAAAGCTGGTAAACCACCAGGACGTTCAGAAAGCTATAGGCCTATAAATTTATTAAGCAACTTAAGTACAATATATGAGAAGGTTATAAAAGAAAATATTTTAAAATTCATACAGGACCATGATATTTATCCGAACGAACAATTTGTCTTTAGACAGTTTCATAATACTTCCCATCAGTTATAAAGAATCTGTAAATCTGTTAAAAGTAATCGTTCTCAAGGTAAATCTACTGGGATGATACTACTAGACATCGAAGAAGCTTTTGATTCAGTTTGGCATGACGGCCTTTTTTACAAAACGATCAATTGTAGAATCCTTCCATTTCTATGTAAAATAATGCTGTCTTTCTTGTCTAATCGTTCTTTTAATGTTCATAAAAATGGTAGCGTTTTCAGCCTAGTAAATTTTAATGCAGGGGTAGCACAAAGCTCAGTTCTTGGACCTGTCCTTTATGATATATATATGTCTAATTTTCTCGTTATACCAAACTGTGATGTAGCTATTTTCGCAGATGACACTGCAATATATTCATCAAATCAATTCGATCTCAATATTGAGAGGAATTTAAAAGATGGAATGGATGTACTGGCAAAATATTATACTAAAAGGAAAATTAAGCTTAATGAAGGAGAAACTCAAGCGATATTTTTCAACCAACCAACTTCAGCTAAATGGGAGCAATATAAATTGGGTGCCTACGGAAAGGTATTTGAGTATTCATTTGGACACTAAACTCACGTTTAAAGACCACATAAACAAAGCATTAAAGAAAATAGGAATTGCAATTAAGATGTTGCATCCTTTTATAAACCGCAATTCGTTACTTACAATTGAAAATTAAATTATTCTCCACAAAATTATTTTTCACGCAATTCTTTTGTACGGTTGCCAAGTATGGGGAGACGCTGCTGCCTACCATATCAAAAAGTTGCAAATTTCACAAAATAAGATATTAAAAATGATGCTTAACTTACCATGGATGCATTCAACTTTAGGCTTGCATGAAAGGGCGAATGTTGAATTGATTTCGCATAGGATTCAAAAACTAAAATACACATTCCTAACAAGATGTAGTTTTGCTGACAATCCTCTCGTTAAACAATTGCATAACTAATGTAAATATCTATCCATTGTTATTCTGTTTTTATATGTTCTTACCTTATAAGAATCCTATTTCTTATTTATCATACCTCGATATAACTTATTTAAATGTCAATTGTTAATTTATTTATTTATTTTCACATTTATTCTTGATTATTTATTTATTCACTTATGTATTTATTTATTTGTTATTTGTCCTTTTTTCTGTTTTGAATTGAAGATTTTTTCGTATTTTCCTTCAAAGTCGATTTCATATCCTAACTTCATATTAAAATATAAAAAACATATTTCAATCGAAAGATAATTACCATTATCAAATTATTGTATTGTAAAATGTGTGGTTACAAGCTACCTTTGTAAATTTATATAAACGAAATAAAAAAAAAGTCTATCTATCTATCTATCCAACAAAGATGATGGTTGAAATGATCTGCCATATTCGTAAGAGATGATCAGCATTCAAGGGTGGTTTTAGAATTTAGTGAGACCGATTCCGGGGACTTGATAGCGGCCTGACTATCCGAAAAGATGCGGATATCCTTTGCAAATAAATTAGTTTTCCATTGTGTTAAGTTCATTAAATTCCGCTATTACCAGCTGTACTAATTTGAAAAATAGCTTGAGTGTAGAATTTATGGCCTCCAAACACAATGATGCCTGTTGTTAAAGCGAAATTTTAACACCCAGCCAATATCCTTAAAAGGAACTTGCAGTTTTGGCATGTGTAGAAATGGTGGATAAGGTTGAATTGACCATCTATTTGATAGCGTCGGAGTGTACGGGTTTTTACAAGCCAGGTCTCAGTCCCTATGGCCAGGTCTCAATATACGTTCATATAAAGCATACATAGAAGGCACTCACTAAAATTAGAGTATAGTGTTGACGTCTTGTCGGGTGCTTCTTTGTAGTTACTAGATAAGATTCATAGTGCACAGTCAATTGACATCCTTGAACACCAATGTAAAGTCTTCTGTATTACCTCGTCCTATATTTTTACCACCAGTACTTCAAAGAAATTGTCAATAGCATTCCACTTCTTCAAACCTTCAACACTGATACTCATCTCGTTATAAATGCTCATCGGTTTATCACCAAGGCCGTCGGATGTACTCTGAAATATCGTGATTCTTTCAAAAGCCATACTACTATAACTGGTCAGGTAACTATAACCTGCAAAAATTCAAAACCAGCGTATAAATAGTTTTTCTTGCTTCCTTCACTAATTCTCCTCTGCCTACTTTGGATACACTAAATACATTGAGCGCGGTCTAATTATGAAAAAAGAAATCCAAAGTAAGAATAAATATTCTCAAAAATTATATACCTTGGCTTATAAGAAGTACAAGTACATAATCGCAGAACTTAAGTTGGTGTCGACTATTAGCCAAACAGTTATGCATTTTATGTTATTTCTATAAATTGGGTTTTTTGTTTTTTGTTTTTTGATTTCTACATCCATGTTGTCATTCTTGAATATTCAACAGTTCTGTGGATTTTTATTTACAGAAGATGATTTATAGAATTCCTGATATATAGTACTCCTTAGTTCGACTTCTTCTTAGTTCAATTTCATCGTCTGTAAAAGATGTAAATACTATCGAAATTGCATGCATCTCAAGACTACTTTGCACTTAAATTTCACAAAGGAAAATCAATTCATATCTCACACTACCTCGTTATTATTGTTCGCAGATACATACACATACATACTATCATACATATATGGCTGTTATTTATCTCTGACTACATTTAAAGATGTTCTTTATCATAGATACTTATCAGAAAATGTGCTTGTACATTGTTTGAAGATTAGTTAAATTTGTTTAGCAACAGCTCATTAAAAACAAACACTTCAAAGTCCTTGAGAGTTCTCGTAATCTTCTCAAGTAGGGCACTCTTGATACTCGGGTACCTGAGGCACCTTTTTTCGGTGATTGCACCTGTAGATACTCAACGTCGATGTGAATGCAATTTTTTAAATTTCAAACGAACAAGCAAAATGTATGTCAAAATACGTTATTGTTTTGGTGAATAAGAGATTTTTTCTAAAAAAAAACTGGAGGAACATTAACACAATAATGAGTGATGTTATCTAAAAACGTTAGCAAAACTTCTACGATTTTTGTTACATGAGAGGTGAATTAAATTGAAAAGGTAAATGCTTTGAGTTAAAGGAGGTCCAATATCGATGATCGAAAATACTCGTATATATGACAGATGAGTTTTTTGAAAAGAGTACGATGTGTGCCATGTTTTACTGCAAATAAAATTGGTTTTTTCTTTCAAAAGTCTGTTGATTTATTAAAAAAAGTGTACTTTCAAACTATTTATATAATATGCTCGTAATTTCATTTAAATAGATTTCAATCGTGCCCGGATGTATCATCAGTACAAAACATAGATGGAAAACTCTACTAATGCCTATGAAATCCCTTAAACCCATCACGAATACACTGTAAGTGAATTACTAATGCTTGGATGTCGTTTTTATATAAAATGTGAGGCGCGAATTGACATTCTTAACAATTCACATTTATTCACAGACAGGGTCTCACGGATACCCCTTCAGGTCGGGGTTAGAATAGACCTGAGGTAAGGTATCCCTATCGTTAGAGGCGACTAAAATCCATTCGTTATAGCTCTAAACGACCCGAGCTGAAGCCTGAATGACGCTGAGGTAATGCATCCAAGCATGTTTATCGGAACACCCCAGATGGAGGCTAACTGCGAAACCCAATAAGCAGCCTCCCATCCAGAAGGCGGAGAAGGAGGGCTTGGCTGAAAAGGTCAAAGGAACCCCTATGAACTCTCTGTGACAAGACGAGCAGTGCTCCCCACTTCAGAAGGTGGCAACGAGGGATACAGCAAGAAGCAAGTGGCCAGATCCGGCGGTATCCGCCACAAGGTGATTGGTGTAGTTTCTCCACCCGGAAGTGACTGCACACACATGTATTTATATATTACAGTAAAATGCTATCAAACTAACTAGTAAAATAAATTGTACTTACTGAGCCCAGTAAGGTCTTAATTATGGCATACTGGAAAAAATAATTGGAATGACAGCTATGAGGGCTGACGTTTGTAGTATTCTGTTACCTGAGTAAGCACGAGTGAAATTTTGCGGAAATGGCTTTCAGGCTAATGCTGCAAGCGCTCCCGTCCCGTTAAAACCTTGGCAGGACTCAAAGAACGATCGATGCCTCGTCACCATTAAGTTGGTGGTATAGGTCAAGATGTAACATTCCTTGTTAAAACCGATTAGGCTCCGGCACAACACCTCATAAGGGTCTGTGTCAACCCTTGCATGGCCTCACTGCTTCCAAAGATAACCATGGAATCCTTAGGTTACTACATACTCGGACATCGATAACGGCTTTGAGTGGGGACCCAATTGAAATTAATTCAACAAAAATCAAATCAACGGAGGGAATATTAGTGGAAGAGAAAAGTAATGAGGAAAATCCCAAGGACCCTAAGGTCACTAGACACCGCACCAGTACCTTAAGGGAGAAGCACTGAAAACAATGTTTTCATTGGAACGGCACAGTTATCTGCCTTCCACAAACTAGGTGAGCAGATACGGCAACTGGTGGAAATGTTAGAAGATGGGAAAAGGCGTTCAATACATCAACCTATGAGAAAAAAAAAAAAAAAAACCCAGAAACTTGAGGCGAAAAGAAGTAAGCCGGACGCGTTCGTCATCGAAGCAAGTGAAGGACTATCTTACGCGGAAATTCTTCGTAGCGTGAAAGCAGACCCCAAACTAGAAGCTATTGGAAAAGCGGTATCCAGGATAAGAAGGACCCAGAGAGGAGAGCTCCTTATACAGCTCAAGGAAATTGGAAATAAGACAGAATAGTTTAAAAGTGTCATTGGCGAGGTTTTAGGAGAACGAGCGAGTGTAAGGACACTCACACATCGCATTACCATCGAGCTGAAAGACATCGACGAAGTCACCGGAAATGAGGACATTTGCGAGGCAATAAGGACTCAACTCGGGGTGGAACTACAACCAGCAGACATATTATCCTTGCGAAAAGCGTACGGTGGAACCCAAATAGCAACAATTAGTCTTCCCTTCGTATTGGCAAAAAAACTGTTAGATGCAGGAAAGGTAGAAATTGGATGGGCTATTTGTCGCATTCGGGAGCGAACGCTTCTCCAAAAATGCTTCAAATGTCTTGAATTTGGGCATATAGCCAAGCATTGCAATAAGGAGCCATCATGCATGTTCTGTAGAAAAGAACACCCAAACGATTCGGAGCATGTAGCCGGAAACAGCAAGTGTATAGTTTTTAAAAAGGCCATGAAGAAAGAAAGAAAACATGAAGATAATACAGATTAACTTAAATCACTGTAGAATTGCACGGGATATCCTGACACAAACGGCTAAAGAAAAAAAGCGGACGTTACTTTGATTAGTGAACCTTATAAAACTCTGGACAGCAATATATGGATCTGCGATAGGACAAAGCATGTTGCTATATGGATATATTGAAGGCATGCCTTTCAAAAAACTAACAGACATTACGAAGAGCTTTGCATGGGCCAAAATAAATGGCATATATTTTTACAACTGCTATGCACGTCCAAGCTGGACCATTAACGAGTACCAGGTAACGCTGGACAACCTATCCGCCGATGTTCGTGGTAGAGCCCCTGTGGTTATCGCGGCGGCTTTAATGCATGGGCAACGGAGTGGGGTAACAGACTTACAAACGCCAGAGGCCGTAGTCTGCTAGAAAGTTTTGCAACTCTTAACATAGGCATTGCAAACCAAGGTCGTGCAAACACATATCGTAAGGCAGGAACGAGCTCGATTACTGACATTAGGTTCGTTAGCAACTCCCTCTTGTGAAATATAAAATGGCAAGTCAGCGAAGAATACACGTACAGTGACCACCAAGCAATAATTTTTGAGACGAAGGAGAAGAGTACCATGCAACGCGCTAAACGAACGGGCCCAAGATGGAAGGACACACACTTCTGACCTGGACGCGTTCGAAGAAATGATAAATACTGGAAACATAATTCAAAGCGGAACAGCTGAAGCCTGTATACAACAACTCTTCCGCATTCTCGCTACTGCGTGCGATGCATCAATGCCCAGAAGAACGGTTACAAGAGGAGGAACACCATGCTACTGGTGGAATGAGGAAATAAAAAAGCTTAGAGCAAAGTGCTTAAAAGCCCGACGCAAAGTCCAAAGATCTAGGGGAAGAGATCGCTTTGAAGAACATACACACACAACGCATGCGGGAAGATAGGCGACAGTAAAGCGCCCGGACCTGATGGCATACCAAATAAGGCACTAAAAGCAGCTATTCACAAGCGGCTAGACATGTTTATGGAAACAATTCAAAAATGTCTTGAAGAAGGAGTTTTCTCGGATGCTTGTAAACTACAACACCTAGTCCTGCTTCCAAAGGGAAACAAGCCACCTGGGGAACCGTCCTCGTATCGTCCAATATGCCTTCTAGACACAATGGGAAAGATACTAGAACGGATAATATATGCTAGACTGCTCGCGGTAGTAGAAGAGAGAGGAGCACTATCAGACTTTCAGTTTGGGTTCAGAAAATCGCGGTCTACTGTTCAAGCCGTAAAAACTGTGGACGACATTGCGGCCCAAGCGATACAAGGAGAAAGATGGAGATATGGTACAAAAAAATACTGTGTAGTAGTGACTGTGGACATTAAAAATGCCTTTAACTCGGCAAACTGGGCGTTCATCAGAAAATCACTAGCCAGTATGAATACGCCATATTACTTGCTGTGGATAGTAGAAAACTCCTTTACCAACAGAAAACTGGGGTATGAAACTGATGAAGGGTTGAAATACTACAGCGTTTCAGCTGGGGTTCCACAAGGATCTGTACTCGGTCCACTCCTATGGAACATTATGTATGACGGAGTGCTAAGGCTTATGTTGCCGAGAGGAGTTGAAGTAATCGGATTTGCAGACGACATTGCCGTCATTACGGTGGCAAAATAGAGTCAGCCACAAATGTATCGATTATTCGCATCAAAGACTGGCTAGTATCCGCCGGTCTAGAATTAGCGGACCATAAAACGGAGCCCGTCTTAATTACCAGTAGAAGAATTGTGGAATACGCTAAAATACGGGTAAGACATCAAATAATCCGATCAAAAGAATCAATCAAATACCTGGGATTAATACTTGATAATAGATTACAGTTCAAAGCACATGTAGAGTACTCCAGTAACAAGGCTTTACTGCTGCAAGGAGCACTTTCTAGAATACTACCAAACATTGGTGGACCTGGATATGCTAGGAGGATTCTTCTATCTAGAGTAGTCAGCTCAGTCCTCTTATACGCTGCTCCGGTCTGGGCGGGGGCACTTGCCATAAAAGCAAACAAGAGAAAACTGTTGTCCGCCTACAGGCTCAGTGCATTAAGAGCTATCTGTGGATTTCGAACAATCTCGGATGAAGCAGCCTTCGTGATAGCAGGAATGGTTCCGATCGACATTCTCGCGGACGAGATGTTAAGAATTTATAATAGAAGAACCCCAGGGCGACAAGATGCGGGTGAAATTGCAAAAATAAAAGGAGAAGAGCGAACGGCTCCAGCAGCCCTCTGGCAAGCCAGGTGGGATAATAGTACAAAAGGTAGATGGACCTACAAGTTGATCCCGAACATCGAGACCTGGACAAAACGAGCACATGGGGATAACAACTACCACCTTACACAGTTCCTATCTGGTCACGGCGGCTATCGCAAATACTTCCACCGAATCGGACACGATATTTCCCCTTTGTGCCCAGAATGCTCAAACGAGGAGGAAGATACGAAGCACGCCATATTTCATATCCGGCGTTTTTCGCAGTGCAGATTTAATCTGCACAGTCCAATACTACTCATAGACCAAATGTTGCAGTCGAAGGAAAATTGGATAATTGCGCAAAACGAGCTTAGAAGAATAGAAAAAATTGGAATAGCTGAAGAAGCAAATACAAGAAGACTAGTATGATCTGCTAACCAGCCCCGCGAAGTAATACCTAACGGCAGCCACGCGGGGAGAGTGGTTAAAGGACGTAGTGGTGTGGATTAGTACATAGGCGAATATTCGGGTGTTGCGAATCGTGCATGTCGGTGGCACGGGCTACTTCATCTTTAGAAGATTACCACATCCATTGGCGCAACCAAAAAAAAAAGGGTCACACGGATCTGGAAAGTTTTCCATCTTTGCTAGTTCACCTGTGGTATCAAATCGCAACACGCAGAGACATGCGTGACATGTAGCAACACATTGATGGAACTAGAGCTAGCACAGGGCCATTTAAGTGTTTTTTGGACAAAAAAAAATGTCTTCATCATGGCTCTGTAGTGCACTCTGTTGACAGTAACATATTCATATTCAAAGAAGAATGAGCCAAGTTAAGAATGGCTCTCCGAGAAAACACGAGGTTCTCAAGCAACCAGCCGCGTCTCCAGGGGGCGAATAAGGAACTGTGATATGTATACTCATATAGAAAAGGCTATATGCTTCCGCGGATCAAGAGCAAATTATGTTCCCCAGTCAAAGTGTTATGGAATACGTGCCGAGGATTAATTGGTGCAGGGAATTAAATACGTGCATCGCTTACGCAACGCTCCTATGATATACCCTATCATCCCTATGATATGCCTTACACATGATATGCCTTACGCTGTACCCGTGGGATCAAAAACGATCCAAATAACAAACAAAAAAAACAACATTACAACGAAACTGACATTCAATGTACGGAGTCACAAGAAGAATCTCTGTTTCGGTCCCCAGTATGTTAGTTTGAGACGAAGATAGAAAATTATTTCTTACATCTCCAACAAAGGCTCGCCCAAAAGTGACAACGAATGTGCCCATGGACAAAATGTACCAGGTGCTGTGACAAAGCCTGCAACAGACTTTAAAGCTCAGCAGAGTTTTGATTATTTCACTGCAGCTTGAAGAGGTCGATTTGCTGCCATGATAAGAGATGGCATGAAATAAGAAGAGGCAAAGGACAAAGAGCATACCATATATGATATGCACAGGTTCTTGCCGTGAGGACAGAAGAAGCTGATAACCTCATCTGCTCCAAAAGATGCAGCTCCATGGACAACTCGCCGAAGTCATACTCAGTGTCAAATGAAGACACAAATGCTGGCTCATCGCAAGGAGGGCATAAGTAGTAGGCCCTCACTTAGAAGCCAACAAGCGTTCTTGTGCAGATAATAAAGTGGATTGTCCTATTAGTTAAAAAAATAAAACATGAGTGCAACCAAGCACCTCAGGATTATCCTACAGGGATCTTATAGTCCAATTTAAAGTTGCCATTATACACTCTACGCATCCGAAAAATTCGCTGACCGCTCAACGTATTCAGCAAAACAAGAAATTCTTGCTAATGCAAGTCGATAAATTATATCTGTCTCTGACATGCCATGATACAGAAACCAACAATTGGTTCCTGTTGGCTGTAAAAAAATTAAACACAAGCGGATCTTGTGACAATCCAGGGCGATAATATCATGAATTCGTAGACATGTGTGGTATATCTTCCGGACGATGATCTTTCTCTTCCTAAATTGATTAAGAAAAAATTCAGATGTTTCTACATCGAGTTGACGAATGTCAACAACATGTTGAGGAATGTAGGGTAAACTATTGTTTTCTCAATAGATGAGAAGCCTAAGGAGCAGATTCTTTCTAAAGAAGGGAAAGTCTTCCCAAACTTCTCACAAACTCTGGTGCAAATTAAAGCGTTCGAACTGCCCAGACACAATAGCTCTCTGGCACACGCAAGCAGCCTGATAAAACAGACAACGAACCAGGATAAAAAACGGCACAAGATTCATCCTCAACGTGCATGATGCCCGAAGACAGTACTTTGCAGCTTTGCCAGCACCTTGTTAACTCAAACGTCATAAGTATAAAGTGCATCAAAATTAATATAAAGCACCCTAAGTCCGCGGCGGCCTTTCGTAGATATAACACGGATCACCTTGATGTAGCTCTTATCAAAGAAATATATCTTTACAAGCAGCAGACAAAGGGCATATTCGGTTAGTTACCCTACAACGCTTATAATGAAAGCAAATTGAAATTGCTCCAATTTATTAGAGTTCACCATCAAGGACTTTGTGGGGGCAATAACCGAGCTTCCAACTGAAGGAGGTATGACAGAAATAGTTATTTGCTTAGCATATCTTTCGGGCAGCTCACCGACTTGGGTTTAGTGTCCAAGAGACTTTTGGTCCACTGTGACAATAGGGATCTCGAAATTATCATTGGGTGTGATGCGAGTGCTCACCACAAAATGTGGAGGATCTCCAAGAGATATCAATTTTAATAATCTAGAAATTATTGGGTATGTTATTTAATTCGTGCGGTTGTTTTTTCAAAATTTGAACATGCAATTTGAAAAACATGTACAATAGTATTATTCAAAGTATTGCCCATCTGAAGATATGACTTTTTCCTATTTTTCTGGCAATTTTTGGATCCCATCCCAAAAGAACTGCGCCGGCTTGGCAGCCAAGAATGAATCAAGCCAATTTTTGATATTCTGCTCTGATGTGAATCGTATTTTAGTGAGGGCATTCTGCATCGACCGGAACAAATGGTAGTCAGAAGGGGCAAAGTCTGGGCTATAAAGCGGGTGGGGTAAGACTTCCCATCCACTGTTTTCCAAATAGTTCTTAACCGGAATAGCAACGTGGGGCCGAGCGTTGTCATGATGGAAAATTATTGCCTCGTGTCTGGTCGCATATTCCGGGCGGTTTTTGGCTACTGCCATTGATGGTTTCACCCGGTTTTAGCAGCTCATAATACAGCACACCCATCTGATGCCACCAAATACAGAGCATTACCTTCGCGCCATGGATATTCGGCTTTGCCGTTGATTTGGCTCGATGGCCTCGTTTCACATAAGATTTTTTGCGCTTGGGGTTATCGTAAGTTATTCATTTTTCATCACCAGTAACAATCCGATGCAAAAATGACTTCCTGCTGTGGCGTTCCAGCAGCATTTCGGACATGCAAAACCGCCTTTCGACGTCTCTCGGCTTGAGTTCATGCGGAACCCAATTTCCTTGTTTTTGAATATATCAAGCTGCTTTTAAACGTTTTGAAATTTCTGCTTGAGTGACACCCAAAGATTCTGCGAGCTCTTCTTGTGTTTGGCAACAATCTTCATAGAGTAATGCTTCCAGTTCTTCATCTTCAAATTTTTTTGGCTGCCCAGGACGTTCATCGTCTTCCAAGCCAAAATCACCACTTTTAAATCGTGCAAACTACTTTTGGCATGCTTGCTCAGCTAGCGCATGTTCACCATAAACTTCCACCAAAATACGTTGACTTTCGGGAGCAGTTTTCAGTAAAAAAGAAACACTTTTTCAGGCACAAAGTTCGACATATTTGAGTGGAAAAAAAATTATTGTTGTTTACGCTTCAAATGAATGACATATACTGAAATGACGTACAATGACAGTGGCTTTCCAACGGATGTTCCAATGGAATAATAACAATGGAATAATAATAATAAAAATCATAATATCCTCTTTAATAAACATCTTCAGGACAAGTTTTGTCTAGAGATATATTAGCGAGATAAGGAGATTATCTTGAGATACATACCAACAATTGGGAGTAGACCTACTGGCCTACCAAATTCCTATCGACCGATAAGTTTCTCTTCATTTTTCTTCGAAACAATGGATAAAGTCATAGACGGGGATATAACAGACGGAGCTCTTAAGCAAAGCCCTTTTCATATTTACAACCCACATTCTTCGGAGTCTAATGTCAATAACTGAGACATCACTCATTGAGAGGAAAACTGCTGTTGGTTACTTTCTAGATATCGAAGGCTCATTCGACAGTACAAATCACGTCTAGTTATCAAGATAATAAAATAAGAAAATATAAACCATATTTGGTAGCACACAACTCATTGTCATTGCTGAGAAATACTGTCCATAAGAAGGAGTTTTTTCCCCCCTAGTTGATCGTAGTAATGAATTTCGGATTATACTTGACAATGACGATTTTTATGTTGCTGACATCTCTGCAATTCTAATCAGAGGTAAATTTTAAGAAACAATCTTCACAAACTGGTACAAAAATGTTGAATCCAATTTTAACCCTAAGAAAGTACTGTAGTTGCCTTTACCAAGAGAAGAAAATTGGACTGATTCAAAGATCCATATATCAGAAACTCACTTGGAACACACATATCAAGAAAACATAGTAAAAGCCAGTATTTCACTTCAGACCAGCAAAAGTCTGTTGGGTAAAACTGAGGCCTGAACCCAAAAATGACCATGTGGATTCATACGGCAATTTTTATAATCTATTATCACTTATGAGTCTCTGATTTGGTCGCATAAAACTAAACAAAAATTTAATTAGTTACTTACATAAAGTGGTGCAATAATCCGTGGTGGACTTGAACCTTAACCCGTAAGTGTCTCCAGCCAGCTCGACCTTTAGCTAGCTGCCTGCAGTTACGTACGCTAAGTTGGTTGACGTCTCCTTCTACTTCTGTACTGTTCCTCGGGGGAGGATTTGAAGACTTTTCGGACTGGAGCATTGATATTCATCCGCTCTACGTGACAATGGTTGGACCTTCATTCTTGTGTCTAAGCCGATGTCGTTGCACATGCCGTACTGTTTGTCGTTGTATCTTACTCTCCACTCGCCGCCTATGAAGACGAGACGGAAAATCATCCGAAAATAAAGAAAGCAGCTACTGGCATGAGTTATTCTTTGTTTGATCTCAATATTAGTTTCGTTGTTTAAACTGAAAGCGTAGCCTAGGTACACAAAGTCCTTAACTACCTCAAAATTATATCTGTTGATTGACAGCATTTACTTAATCTTGTCCTTATTGACCGTTAAATCCATCTTCGGGATGGGATGCTAAAACTAGGCATTGCTTTGTATAGCTAATCTCTATAGGTGCCAATCAATTGGTGTCAATTTGGAGTTCATATTTTTTTTCCATGATCACAAAAAAAAACATGTTCCCGGAATAACCACCGTGTGGCGCTCCCATTGTTACAATTTTAATTCTGTTTTTCTTTTTTGTTAAGTTGGTACATCTGTTGGTGACATTCCCTCTAAGTCTTAGCGTCATCGTTTGACATTTGCAAAAGTTACGTTGGCAAGAGTACATCTATCTCTGTGTGTTTCGGCGAATTTTAGAAATGGATTTAAATTTGCAACAAAGAACTTGTATTAAATTTTGCTAAAAAAACGGATTTAATGGTGCGCGAATGTTGGAAATATTGGAAAAGTGTTTCGGGAACGATTCTCTAAGGAAACCGGTTGTTTACCAGTGGCACGAGCGATTCAAAAGTGGTCGCGAGTCAATCAAAGATGATGAACGCAGGGGCAGACCATCGACATCAAAAACCGACGAAAACATTGATGAAGTAAAAGAAATGTTGGTCAATTACCGCAAATTAACCATCAGAGCGATAGCGGATGACTTAAACATTGCCTATGGATCCGTCTAAGACATTTTGGTTAATGATTTGATTTTCCGTTGTGTAGCAGCAAAGTTGGTGCCAAAAGACTTCAATTTTATGCAAAAAAGTGACCGTGTTGACGTCGCAAGAGAGATGATGTGCTAGGCTGAATCCGATTCCACGTTCATCAAAAGGATCATTACTGGAGACGAGACGTGGGCTTATGAGTACAACATGCAATCCAGATATCAGGCAAGTGAATGGCGTTCACCAAATGAGCCGAGACCAAAAAAACCACGTCGTTTTCAGTCAAAAAAGGAGGCAATACTCACGCTTTTCATGGATTACAACGGTGTAGTCCATCATGATTTTTTGCCAGAAGGCCAGACAGTAAACAAAGAGTATTATTTGGGCATTATGAGACGTTTGCGTGAAGCAATTCGCTGAAAGAGACCAGAATTGTGGGGAGAAAACTCGTGGATTTTGCACCATGATAACGCACCGTCGCACAGTGCCATCATTATTCGTAATTTTTTGACGAAAAATGTAACAAATACCATCCAACAGCCACCGAATTCACCTGATTTGGCTCCCTGTCGCTTCTTTCTATTCAATCGAGTTAAAAAACCACTACGGGGAACGCGTGTCAGCAGCCGAGAGGAATTAATAGAAAAATCGCAGGAAGTAATGATGGGCATTCCGAAAACCGAATATAAAAAATGTGTCGAGGATTGGATCAAGCGCTGGCATAAGTGTGTTGCAGCCGATGGAGATTACTTTGAAGGGGAACTTTTTGATCAAGAAATTAAAGGAGACTTGATCGGAAAAGGATTTGTTAATATCTTACGATTGTAGCCGTCCGACCAGAAACTTACTCACAGTATTAGCCTACCTTCGCGATGTTCAGGACACCGTACTTGGATACAACAAGATAATGGTCCGAGTCAATCCTGGCCCCTCGGAACCTATTTAATAAGTGCTTGGTTGTTAACTCTACTTCTAATATGAATGTAACTACTGAAAGTGTAGATGTGAACTTTCGCCATAGCTTCCTTTGGCTTGTACTGCATGAGTCATGAAAGCAAGCTTTTGAGGAGATGTGGATATGTGGATCAAAAGCAATGCTCTTCTTAATTTTCAAGGACGTCCTCCAAATCTTGAATAATTTTTCTTTATCTAGTTTATTGTTAGCTTCATATCAATCCGAAGAGTAGAGCAGAAGAAGTAGTTATGTTGCACGTATATCCGCTATATGAAGTTATTGCAGATATTTTTTTCGCTGTTGTGCTATCTTGATTATCGGCGTGGTTTGCACGATATTCTAAATCAGGCCAAGAGTGTGAGTTATGAAGAGAGTGGGGGGAAGGATAGTGAGAGTTTAATCTGGAGCTGGGTAAAGAATGCTTATTAATCAGAAAGCAGGTTGCCAACTAAATCAATCAATAGCAACACGAAGATCATTCAACAATTGAATTGATGAGTTTTGAAAACTGATTCGGGCTCTTAGATTTATGCTTTATTTCTTGAACGCCCAGCCGGGACAAATTGTCTTCATATGCAATTCAAAATCTAACCCGGAAGCAAAGGGAATCGATTAGGAACAAAAACAGCAGCTGGCTGCTTCATTGATATCGCGGCTACATATAAATTAGCTCCTCCAAAATAAAGTTTTTTTTTTTTTTTTTGTCGAAACAAAACACTCAAAAAAAGAGCTATATTACACTGCTTCTTTGTTCCTTTAATAAAATTTCTCAGCCTTTTGAGAAAAGTTGAGTCAGCGCTTCAGTGATAAAGAGCATACAGTACCAGGACCCATAAGGTCAGCGCCGAATAGTTGTAGCCTGATACACTTTCACAGTAAGCGCCGCAGGATGTTGAATCGCTTGTGCAAAGCATACCTAAATACTTAGCAGAAGCGTAGTTCGCCGTCACGACACCAGTAAGCAAACTGCAGTTTTTTCTCATGAGAGACAGCAGGAAAGTCGGTGGCCTCTTAGAGATGTAGAGAAGTAACCTATTTGTCGGAGACCTGGAGAGTCAGTGTACAGTTATGCTCATATGGAATTCAACTGTTAATGATAGCCTTTACCGAGATCGCAGGCAATTCTGACGAGTTTAGCGGCGATTTCAATTCCCAATTGTGACCTGCGGGCCACACAAGACTCAGTGAATTCATCTTTCTGACTAAGTTCAGTAAAGTCTTACATTCTCAAACTTGCTTGCAAGTCATAAGAGTGTCCAGCAAAGTTGGAAGCGTAGCTTGCCTGTCGCTACAGTTGCAAATGATTCGCCTCCTCCACCGAACCATTCCAATTGAATACAAATGCAAGTTTTTCTAATTAGAAAGAAAGACACCAGCGTCGCATTCAAAATATTGGTTTTAGAGCCATCCATGAAATCTTGACTACATTCCTTTCTAGACACAGATCTGGTCAAAATTATTCCTGTGCACAGGAAAAGTCGTTTTAGCACGTTTTCAGCATCAGGAGTTCTAGAGTCAGTGCATCATATAGCGGGCCAAAGCGAGATGGCTCACAAGGTCATAAAAGCCCTAATGCCAAAGACTAATCTATTTAGAAGTAAGGTGGCTTTGAGCATGCAGCCCATACTATGAAAATCAAGGTGAAGAAAATTCATTAACGCGTCCAGAGCAAAGCCTGTCGTGATATGGATAGCCACCATGTAGCTGAGTCAGACTGTTTTTTTGGAGTCTGGTAAAAGCACCAGTAACGCTTACAACTTAGTTGGCCTTATGATTCCGGTGTAGATCCAAAGGGCCCTTTCCGGTAATATAACGTGAATTTTGGAAATATATTTCAACGTGCGTCTTCCTTTAAAATGAATTGCTTTTGAGTGCTTTTCGAACTACTCAAACAGAATATTGTGGTGGCAGGACATAGCGGGTACGATATTGTCAAATCGTAATCCATTAAGCAAGCCTTTTTAATACGTACCAACCCTTTTTGGAGTATTAAAGAAGCACCGGGCTCTCTTATTATACAATCTAAAAGCCACCTGGTTTACACTAGATTATAAAATCGCTAAAAAAATGAGAGACACTCATTGAAGTTTGTAGATGTGCACTCATTTAAGGGGGTTACATCGACTTTGATTATCCATTCCTTTTTTAGAGCTGGTAAATCAAATGACAAAAAATGCATCCTATCCTGAATAAACGACTAAGAATATCTGAACAAGATAGAGTCTATCGTTGACATCATGCAGAGGTTAATCTCAGTTTAGGAACCTGTTAGTTTAAGTAAAACCTTTTTCAACACGTTAACTCAACATAAAAAACTAAAGATTTTGACAACAGTCCTCATAATACAGAGATATATTCAAAAAAGTTGTATATAAACTGACAGTATTCTTTAGTTGATAAAAAGTAGCTCTCCTATCTTATATCCATGCGCTTCAAACAAACCTTTTAACCAGACATATGTATATATTTCTCGAGAATTTTAATTGATAATAAACTGTCAAATGTAACTTCTTTTGCGACCTACGACAGTATTCATATTCGTATAACTAACCATTTGTCTAATGTAACTGCTCAATTCTGTCACTTATAACATCATCATCATCATTTGACCGACGTATAAGGAAAATCCAAGAAATGAGCCAACACATCCGATTGCGAGGAGTGTGCGCCAAATCAAAAGATCTGGCTGGCAGTCATTGTGGCAATCATACAAGGCAACCGAAACGGGCTGAGCACAATTAACCACGAGTTGGCGGGATATATGGGCGAGCATCTGATGAAAGGTGTGTATATTGTACCATAGATACACTTCGCTGACTCTGGATCATTAAACACATAATGGACACTGGAACATTAACAGAACTGATGGAGGCGCACTGTACGAGTACACTGTATTCGTGCAGTACAGACAACTCAGCACAGGGTTGCGACGCGTCATTTGAAGCAATGAATCGGAATCACTAGATTTTTCATTGCCGAGAATTATGAATTACGATGAGGAGTCTTGGTCTTGCATCTGGTGACTGCCCACGCACATGGGCAATCCTAAATCCATTGGACCGGCCGAAAAGAAAACAAAACGACCAAATGGAAGAGAACTGTGAATTCGACGGGTACGAGTATGTTTTCAAAGATCAATAACCGACCACACAGTTCGGAAACGTACCTGGATTTGGATTCTCCCATTCTCCTACGACAGTCAAAACGTTGTTGTTGGGATGTTTTCATTCATAAATCCATTGCGCACTGCACGGATTAGTCATCGGTGGCTCTTCTCGAATATGGACGCCCGTTGATGGATTACAAGATGAATGAGAGACTTTAACTTGGAACTGGTAATTCGTTATACTGTTGCTGGTTGTTGGTGGAATCGAGTGGTAGGGTACGGATGCGACTAGTATGGAGTGTAATGTATTTGTCAAGGTTTTCCTTAGCTTGGTCATGTGGGTGAATATTTTTTGCAATTAATATTACAATTATGAAATCGACTAAACACATACCCAAGTTGCGCAACCTATAGCTTAAGGTTAAGGCAAGTGTTTCACATAAATTTCGGGAGCAGTTCTGTTTTGACCTTTTAAGTTGTGCACATGTATCTGAATGGCATTTACGTAAGACGAACACGTTAAGATGTGGAATCAATTTGAAAAGAAAGAAATATAGGAACAAGTTTATTCAGCAATTTTTTGTTTGTAGAAATGACTCCAGGTATCAAAAGCCATTGATAATATCTTTCCCAAGCAGCTACCCGACAGATGTTGGATCACAGATATTGACACGGTTTTTATTACTGCCAATGCAGGTTGGTCAGGGCTTCCTTTGAGTGTAGTTCTATAAGATGGCAGCATGCAAAAGTCAATAACGGAACCAATTGGAGTCTCGATGGACTTGCGCATATTCACATGGAGCCTTAGAAGATGTTCCAAATACTTCGAATCAAATCCTTGGATTGCTATAACTGTGTTAACACAGCCTCCTATGTACGACTACCTTACAAAAGTTAAAGAATTTTAAATAATTTTTTTGAATTGAACTAAGACTGATATTGATATTGAAATCATGGGCTGCACCCTCAAAGCCATCTTCCGTTTAAAAAGAAGTGGTCTTTGGTACAACACGCAATGGAGCTTCGATGAACTGTTTTATGACTCCGGTCTTATGAATATGCCGTCCGATCCGATGGCACCAGAACTCCTGTTGCGGAAAAGTCAGCGATCTTTCTGCTGTCTCTCAGCAATTGTGCTGCGCATAATTGATAAACATTCTACGATGCTTATTGCGAAAGTGATGATGCACCACGGACATTAAACTGTGTAAGTATCCGGCTTATGCTCGCATCAGGCTGCAAGTACTTGGCTCTGACGTGTTGGGTGGTGGTACTGTAGGCAATTTATCACTGAAAAGATTACTCATCTTTCTTTGTAAGACTGAAAGATTTCACTAAGGGGAACTCTACAAGGAGTATAATGGACTAGTTCTTTGCCTGAGTGCTCTGATCCGACATTAAAAAAAGACTGATCTGGTGGTTCTAGAGAAAATGATTGCAGTTCAGCGCCTATTTGACTACGGTTCAGTTATGCTGATTGCTAATACAGGTATCATAAAAGCTTGTTTATGATAAGATGCAAGCTCATCGACTCAAATGGAGTAAGCGATCATCTTCCATATGAGCGCTTTGGGTACGACCGCCTAACTATCAAAAAGGCCCCGATTGCACTCATTCTGTATTTATCCAAAGACCTAGAAGATCCTAATCCAGAAGCCATGAATTATAGAAGGCATGGTTGTTGGTCCTGGAAGACTTAAATACATTTCACTCCATACAAAAGATAAAGGTAAGATCAAGGTTGCTAGACTGGGGACTACCAAAGGCACCTACTAGTTGGGATCGGCATATCTTGTCCACGGCCATGTGGGCCCTCTGCCTTGTGACAACACAAAGCTGGGAAGCAAAAACCTGGCCTCGTCATCGGGTGCGATGCTTACTCACATCACACGGTATCTAGCAGTATGTATAAGTGCTAACATTTTTGTTATATTGGCAATAATCCCAACTTTTTTTTAGGTCACAAATATATTCATTTCAGTCTGAATGATGCTCACCACGCCAATTAGCATTCCGGAACTATCGGAAAACTGATTGTCCAAAAAACAGAGAAACACTTTTAAAACTATTCTCCTCTGAATTTTTAAGTCCTCGATATGACACCAACGAGCTTGATCTGAAAGTCAAGGATTTTGCGCTGGGACTCAATCAGACAACGGCTGTCTCCTCCCCGCACTGATTGACTGTAGCGCTGCCACACAAGAAAAGTGGCTGACTGGGGCTCAAATTACGAATCCCTCAAAATATATAAAAATATAACCGAGGAAGGCAGAGCGACAATTTTAGAGGTCATTATCTGTGGCAAAATAACAGATAGGTCTGAGGAATTGCGACTTTGAAAAATCTTCTTTACAAATTCTACGATGCCTAGCTGTTTGAAACCCTAAGTGATGAATTGCTCAACTTGCTACTAGACGGCCAGTAAGCTGCTGGACCGGGCGGTATAATACATGCCGAGTTATAAAAATCCTCAGATGTCATCATGCCCACGATTAAAAAAATCATGTGGATATGTGAAGAAATGATCCACATTCCCTTATCTCGTGAAGAAGTATGTATAGTTTTCATTCCCAATGCCAAAATTGTTCTCATGTTGCCCTAAAAGACCTCAGACCTTTAATACGAGAACGACTGATTGATATCCAAATACGATCCAGAACTTAACCACGACTTTTGTCTATGGCTCAACATAGCTACTGTAAACCAAAGTCGATTCTACATTCACTGGATAGCCACATTGAATAATCGCTACATTAAAGAGTGTGCACAATGGTCGCGTTATTGAACATAGAAGGTTTCTTTAACAACGTCAACACATACAGTGTCATATATCAAATTTCCAAATTATAGAGGGCATAGATTCGGATGATCTGTAAAGAGCTTTTCATAAGAGGGGTCCCATTTCTGAATTCATGCATACCGTCTTTTGACAATAAACGTTTAGGTATGCTGGGCATAAGTGGCACAACATCTTGGAACGGTTGCTACGAAAATGGAGAGCACGAAGGACTAATAAATTTCAGTACAATGTACTATATTGGTGCTCTGTCTGAGTGTTCTGTTCCGACAGAAAAATAAGTATTTTGGCCATGGTAGCCTAAATTTAGCACGTTATTAATGAGATAGAGTCAAAAATGCTTGTAAGGGTGTCCAAAAATTGGGCAGGGGGAATGGCGTCATCGAAAAAGCCGAAGAACGCATATGGTATGTTGTTATTTATACCATTAACCATTGTTCTTATTAAACTAAGATTTTTGATTCAGGCTGAATTCCTGTTGCTGGGATGAAATATGCTACACGTGGGAGTTCTTGTCGTCCTGTATCGAGAATCCCAGGGATTGATAGAATGAAAAGTGTTCTCTGGGTACACGATAGTTCATTTAGGCGAAAGTGTTTATATAAATTTGTTTGATTTGTTGAATCATTTAAATCAAATGGCCACCTTATGGACAGAAGCACCAGGGTCACAGTGAGCACGTAGGTAGTTTTATGCACGTGGATCAAACTGCTACTCATTTTATCTCTGGTGCTTATTTCTATGCAGAAGCAAGGTTCACCTTTGGCCATAGACTCTTTATAATGTCAGTATTTTGCTGTTGTATAGAACTGATTTTAGAGGTGCTGTTGTTCTGGAATGTCGACCCATACATTGACTTGATATATTCTTGTTTGTCGTTCATATCCACTGAAGACGTGTGAGGGTCAGTAGTGCTCATACGAATATTCCCGTTTGTGATAAAATACTACAAACCGAGACCATAGCTTAAGTTCCAACCCTGACCATTTCGGCTTCAATCGACCGATTCGAAGCGCCATCAGCCCAACTTTCCATTCGATGTATGTAAACGATTCTCCCGTTCCACTTGGTGTACACGACACACTATCAAGAGCGATTCAATGGGCAAGCAACAATACATGATGACTCCGACGACAGTGAAATCCGTAAGATATCTCCGGTGGCTGAACACTAAGCACCTATACGATTGGTTTCCAACATAATTTGCTAAATGTCATTAAATGAGATCATTGTCCGCGACGATAAACGTACAAGCATTGCTACTAGACGTACTCGTACCCATAGTCGTATCTTTACTTGGGCACTTACTTCAATCAGCGCAGCGTGGTTGTAGGTATGTACTGTGACTCCAACTCGAAGATCAAGGCGATTCTATGCTCTAGAACTAGATTGTGCGTACCCACTTGATTTGCGATTTACCTAGATGAAAAATGGTGTCAGGGCATATTTTTGACATGATTAGCCAAAAAGATGGATTCGCCTGGGCCCATTTCTGTATCGGTCGTAGCTGTGCTGTGTGTGTGAAGCAGTGTTAGAGGTGACTCCGACTGTAGCATTTCACCGTTTCGTTCCGATCTACTTATCATTTAGTGTAATCGTAGTTATGATTTTATTGCTAGGCTTACATCAACAGTGTGGTTTTAATGATGGTGATCCCTTTATGGCTTCGCACCCACATGCTCATCGTGAGGGAGCAGATTCATAGTCCCAATAGGAACGTGTCCACTGGACTTTTTGCTTTTCGATTCCTTGTCGTGATCATATTGTGCGCTATGGAGAGCTGGAAGTTCCCTTTAGTTTGAGAATGCATTACCAACGTCGATCAATGCATCGTCGTTGTGGAGATGCTAGGTATACATCAATGGCAGTGATGATGACGACATAACGACTACAACTACGACGACGGACTGGCAAACATACAAAATGTGTGGGCACCACAGGAAAACCTACAATTGGAGCTTCGAATTAATGATATTTTATTGTTTCGATTTCAATTACTTATTGAGTGTGGCGCATACGTACAAATATCTGAATGGAGTCCAAAGGGAGGTATACGACTTCGTGCGAGTACTCGTATATGTAGTCGAGGAGGGCTTGGCATTTAAGTTGACGGCTGAATGGCTGGTTTGCATGGTAAAGGGAAAACTGATCAAGCATTTATCAGTTAGTGCTTGTGATGAGGAGGAGATGTTGCAAAGAACTTTGTCTACGCAGGTACACTTGTGGTAGTGTACGAGTATATCATAAGGGTGCGGCGTATTGAGGATTTGCCTTAAATTAGTGGGCTTTTTCGCATATAACTTTGTATTTTTTAACACACCCAATTACATGTAGTCATACCAATTGTAGAAATGGGCCTTTTTAATGGCAATAGTGCCTTATCTTGTGAGTTAAATTTTGTAGTATTTGTCCTAAAGTATGTTTGGAACAGAAGAGTTTGGTAATACTATTTGTGTTATGCAGAATAAGATTGTTGTTTGTCAACCGAGTCCCCGTAACCATGGCGAGAGCAACATATTGTATTAAACTGAAACACAGAGTTGGTACGGTCTGTCTGTTAATGAATGTATGCTCAAGCTAGCAAGATTAATAAACTCGTCAAATCCAAAACAGCTTTGAACAATAGAACTGGATAAAATTCCGATATCTTGCCCACAGTAAAAACTTAACATGAGCACATTAAACCTATCATAACTTACTACAAAGATCGTTGAGTTACTGAATAAGCAACTGCTTGCTTTATAGAGTTACATACACGAACGCAGAAAAATACCTTATATCGTATAAACGGTAGCGTGTAAAACTCCTTATTAAATTTGTGCTACTCTAAAATGTGTACAAAGTACATACATATGTAGGCATATCAAATAGACAAGCCCTTTCATCCCAAGATGCTTTCAGAGTCAGATCCGTTAGGGTATCTAAAAGCCGACACGTAATTAATAGAAGCTTGCAGTGGTAAGGATTAGCTGACTATTGCTAGTTGTTGCCTTACTGCTGAAAAGAATAATATGTTACATAGTGCAATAACTTGGAAGAGTGTATCAACCCTTTTCCCTTGTCTATGGCGGTGGTATATTGTTCTGTTTAAGAACCGCATATTATATGATATTGTACGTCTATACCTCTACATTACAAGCCGGACTCTGTCTGTATAGACGGTATAACGAAAACCCATGCAATGATTTCCATTCTGCAAGAAGGCCTCTCCACTAATCATAATGATCTGCGGCAACTTTTTATACGTTTTTATGTGCAATTAGATATGACTACTGTTATGGCCAATGATGCTCTCTTCTTTTGTGCCTCAAGTAAGTTTCCAACCCCTTCTACACCTACGGAAAACATAGTTCAGTTTCAAAAACCACCATCACTCTTATTCCGCCGCTCAATAACATACTTTGCCGACGCCTCCTTAACTTCTGTTCCTTTGTTATCAAAACATAAAAGGATTTCGACATAATAGCCTACGACATTTTTGCCCTCCCAGAAACCAATCTCTCCTCTAATTTTAAGAATATTGAATTATTTTCCGAAGATTTGGACTTACAGCATGATGTGGTGTACTTTAGAAATTTATAAAGTTGCCCAATGCATTTTCTGAATTTGTTTGCGATGGAATTCCTATTTCAAAGTGCAACCTATATATTTGTTGATGCTATATTCCACCCTCTCAAGGGAAATTTTTCCATCGACTGCCTTAATGACTCTGATCTCTATCAATCAAGTGGTGCCACCAATAATATTGGCAGACAACTCGACTAAATCCTTGCGACTGATTCAGATAACTGTGTCGTTTAAGAAGGTAGACATCTTCTCTCTAAGTTTGATAGTACTACACTCCCTTTTCTTTCACGTTGTCGTATGGCAATGGCCTTTACCCCGTTTTCTTTGATAAATGGCCAATTTTAACTTTCACTACGATAATCCTGACTTTACGGCTATCAATTTTACCATATAATTTTAAGATGAAATTTTCAAATATCTTTTCCAATCTGATGCCCAAAGGAGCAAACCTCATTTGCAGCCCCTTGGTATAATAAAGAACTGCGCTTTCTTTGTAACAAGAGAAATAAACTCTGGGATCATCGTTCTCGGACGATCTCCAAAATATTGCAAATCTTTTGGAAAGTTTTTTTTAGCCAAGTGTTTGACATCCATACCCAAGAGCCCAACCACTCTTACTTTTCCTACTTAAATAGCTGCCCACAAACAACTTTGGAATTAGGTTTTATAATTTTAGAGCAAGTTAAACGAAATTCGTATCAAGCACTTTATGGCCACTAGAACTGGAAAGTTGTTGACGTGATTGCCACCGATTTCAAAAAAATTTATAAAATTTCTCATGATATAATCACCTGACGACACAGTCATGCGTGAAACTAAAAGGTTACCACGCTCATTACGCATCGGGAAACGCAAGAGGCGGGTTATCCCTATTTATAAAGGACTGTATTGAATACTCTCTGGAAGCACAAATTGAACTTGACAAATTTCAAATGACTACGATACGCGCTAAAAAATAAAACTTACACTTTTAGTATATCCTTAATCTATTGCTGCAAAATAGAAAAACACGATTTCATTGAATCATTTAACT
This sequence comes from Volucella inanis, assembly GCA_907269105.1. Taxonomy (NCBI): domain Eukaryota; kingdom Metazoa; phylum Arthropoda; class Insecta; order Diptera; family Syrphidae; genus Volucella; species Volucella inanis. The sequence goes on from OU026156.1 coordinate 112,061,447, forward strand.
CTCTTCGACCAAGTTTTATTATTGGTGGCGACCTTTATGCGAAGCATAAGGCTCAAAATGTACCTCACAAAAAGGCAAAACTCTCTACAGGACTGGCATGGAATGTAGTTGGAAATTTTACTCAACTGGCCCTTGGATGTCGCCAAAACAGCCGATCTGATAGATGTCTTTATAGGAAAAGGAGTAAACGCTAGTTACGTCAAAGTTAAAGAAAGCTTCAGTCTCTCCTCTGATCATTCCCCAATTATCCTTTCATTGTGCGAATCCTTGGTTAAGAAATTAAGACCACCCATATTATCCAACAAAGAAACTCACTGAGAAGAGAGAGAACTCCGTATCAACTCTAAAAAGAAGTTGAGCGGTTTGTTGAAGTCATACAGCAGGCCGCTTGGAATAACACACCACGCGGAAATCATGGAAATGATAAAAAAGAATCAAAGAGCGCGGAAAAAGTGGCGAGCAACTCGGGCACAACAAGATAAAAGTTCTTTAATAGGCCCTGCAACTTGTTGAAAAAATTGATCAAGGACTTCAATAACCAAGGTATTATAACTACCTAGAAAGCCTCACAGCGACAAGTGATACCAATTACTCCACGACGACGAACCTTCCAAGAGAAAAGTCTTAAGCCCAATAAAACCCCCGGATATGATTTAATTACGGGAGAGAAACTTAAGGCGCTACCGAAAGAAGGTTTGCTAAAGCTGCTCTATCTTATAAATGCTACCATAAGACTAGAGCATGTACCAAGTCAGTGGAAAGTTGCCGAAGTTATTATGGTTCTGAAACCGGGTAAATTGGTCATACAGACCAATATCGCTCCTCCCGATTATATCAAAGATCTTTGAGCGAATCTAACTTAATCGTCTTAAAACGGATTATTGACACAAATCGCCTCTTGGTCAATCATCAATTTGGCTTTAGAAGCCAATACTCTACTGTTGACCAAGTGCATCGAATAACCGATATAATTGAACGAACAATCGAATGTAAGCTAGTCTGTTCAAGCGCATTCCTTGATGTTACGCCAGCTTTTGATAAGGTATGGCACGAGGGCCTGAAATATAAACTTCGAAAAGTCTTACCCGAGCAATTGTCTCATATTTTAAGTTCATACCTAGATGATCGACTTTTCCGTGTCAGATATGGAAACCAATATATCAATTTTAAGACAATAAAGGCGGGGGTGCCGTATACTTGGAAGTGTACTTGGCCTTCTGCTATATTTGCTTCTTACCCGCGACATACTGTAAACGGACGATACTGTGCTAGCCACATTTTCTGATGACACTGCCGTTTTGACAACAGCTAAAACCGTTGAAGAAGCAACTGCTAAGTTACAACGCGCCCTTACACGGATTAATAATTGTACAAGGACTTGGCGAATTGCGTTTAATGAAAACAAGTCTGTCAATGTGAACTTCACTCTCAAGAAAACTGACAATCTATCTGTGTTTACCAACGCAGTAAAAATTCCTTTCGCAAACGAGGCCAAATTTCTTGGTATGACACTCGATACTTAACTCAAATGGAGAGCACACGTTAAGAAAAAACGTGAGGACCTTGAGTTTAAGTATAGAGACATGTACTGGCTTCTTGGAAAGTATTCCAAGCTCAGTTTAGAAAACAAATTACTGCTTTGTAAGCAGTTGCTAAAACCGGACTGGACATATGGTATACAGCTTTGGGGTTGTACCAAAACTAGTAACGTTAACGTCTTACAGACATTCCAAAACAAAGTTTTCCGAGGGTTTATTAATGCACGGTGATACATTAAAAACGATGATATCCACGGAGACCTAGCAGTCGAAAACGTTCAGAACGAAATTAAAATGATTGGGCGATTATTAAAAAATCGACGAGACAAATTTATTACGCCGTCTGAAAATCAGTAAGTCTCTAGATCTAGCGCGGTTTTTTAAAGATTAAGCGCTTAATTTTTAAAGTACGTAGAATACTTCAATGGAAAATCACCTGAAAATATTACTTCACCTCATTACTAGCTGACCTTTAATCTGCCTATTTTCATAGTGAATGAGCTGTATGATCTAAGTTTTATCTGTGATAAGGATCTTAATTTCCGTTCTCATGTTGATAACATGATAAAAAAAAGCCAATTGTGCCCTTGGTTTTATCAGACGCTGATCTAAGAAATTTTCCAATCTTAATGTTATCAAATCTCTCTACATAACTTTTGTTAGCCTTCTTCTTGAATACGCAAACCAAGTTAGATCACCCATTACAGAGCTAAAATTCTCCGGGTAGAATAGAAGCCGCTCTATTCGATTCGCTTTCCGTGGACTTCCCTAGAATGATAGCCAAAACTTATCACCATACATTGATCGGCTGAAGCTTATAAATTTACAACCCCTTTCTATACTCCAAAAAGTTGCCGATATTCTCTTTATTTATCAGATTTTAGTTGGTAATATTGCTTGTCATTCTTAACTTTAACTTACTAGGTGCAGTGAAAAGTAACCTTCTTGACCACCAGTATGCGCTGCTACTGCAAAAGAGATTATGGTGCCTTGTAATCCGTTCATATTTAGGCAGACAAGCCAAATAGTTTTGTTTTGACAGCTGATTGTTGTTGACGTGTTTGGTATTATATTGAGTATGGACAAAAACGATTTTCGTTCTTTGAGAGGCAAAACGGCGAAGGAAACAAAAGAAAAGTTGGATTAATATTATGGGGCCAAATATTATGGGGTCAAATATTGGTTTCGAGAGTGTCGTGGTGGCCGCAACTCCACTACCGATCAAGTCCGCAGCGGCAGGCCCTCCGATGTCGTCGTTTTTCTGGGATTGTCATGGCATACTTTTCGTGGACTAAGTCGAAAAAGGAAAAACCATCAACAGCGAGTATTACTGTGCATTATGGGAGCGATTGAAGGCCGAAATCGCTACAAAACGGTCTCATATGAAACGAAAAAAATTTTGTTTTTGCAAAACAATGCACCGGTGCACAAGAGCATCGTAATCACGGTTAAAATCAATGACTTATGGCTCCAATTGCCGTCGCATCCACCGTATGCCCGATTTGCCTCCCTCGGACTATTTTCTCTTCCCAAACCTCAAAAGATGGCTCATCAATAAAAAATTCAGCTTAAGCGAGGACTTTCCGGAAAATTACTTTTCGGACGGGATTAAGAAGTTGGAAAATCGCTGGAATAAGTGTATCAAAATAAAAGAAGACTATATTGAATTGAATCTCCCAAGGAGATTACTTTTCACCCCACCTAGTATCTCTTTTAACAACAATCCACGTAATCATAGGTCTGTGGCACTTTTCCGGCTAAATCTTCACTGAACGAATTACGGACACCTTGAGCCAATGTTTAGAATGCTTCGTGAAACTAGCGATAATCTGCCTCGACTACCACCTCACTAAACTGTCTCTCAAGAACATTCTCCTTTCCATTTATGCCTCACATCCTAATTTTCTTTAACCGTTTTCACCCTTTAGTGTTAAGCTGTTGTTTAAAGTGATACTGTAAGTTGTAAGTCTAGAAAAGAATAGAATAGAATAGACCCGCCCCTCAGATCAAATCATAGCAGCAACGTAGATAACCGCATATAGTCGAATACTAGTCTTGAAGACCAGGGTTACGAGTAGATCGTCGATCATCGTCTTTAATGTAATGATGTGATGGAAATAATTAATTTTTTTTTTAAAAAAAAACCCCTATATGTACGAATTCAAAGGTGGATCAATGAGTCTGTGACTTTTTGAATAGAAGACAGTTTTTTTCGGCAAAGAAATGTTTTATTTCTCAACATAGTCTTGATAGAGCTCAATAGACTGCCTCCATTTTTCTGATCTACTCAAACTATGTCTTCAGGTTTGGAAACAGGAAATAGTCATTTAGGGGATAGATCTGAAGAATATGGCGGATGAGAGAACAATTCGAACCCCAAATTATGAAATAGCTCCCTGGTGTGTACCTGGGCATTGTCGTTATGGAAGTGTAGCTTCTTGTTGTCCGTCGTCTTGTTGTTTTTCCTTTAAATCGTTGCTGAATGGGTCAAATAACTTAGGATGTTATTGTCTTTTCCTTTTGAAAGTAATCGATGCTGCGTACATCACAAAAAACTTACGTCATGACTTTGTTTGTCGACTCGTCTTGAGTTTCTTCGGCGCCAAATTGTCCGTAGGAACCCATGTTAAAGAAATCGCATGACAGCGAACCGCCTGGTCTAAATCGTTTTACGATATCAAAGGTCTTGGTGAGTTCTTTAATCCCGAGTTTGATGGAGGAGCGTGCATTCTACAAATGGACAAGTTTGGCAGGCATGTCAAAACTAGACATTGCTCTGTTTAACTCGTCTTTATAGATGCTGTCATACGCGGCCTTAAAATTGATGAACAGGTGCTGTGTGTCGATTTGGAGCTCATGAGTTTTTTCCAAGTTTCGCCGTAGTGTGAATATTTGGTCAACGATGGACTTCCCTGGATTAAAGCCACAGTGACATGGACCAATCAGTCTGTTGACGAACGGCTGCAGGCGTTCTCAAGCTATACCAGGTAGGATCTTGTAGGTGGTGCTAAGAAGATCGATGTCTCTGTTGTTGGCGCAGTTCAGAGGGTCTCATTTCTTGGCGATCGGACAAACAATGATGAGGTTCCATTCATCGAGCATACTTTCGTCCGACAATGTTTTACAGAAGAAGGTGTTATACTGTCCAAAAAAATGTCGTTTCTATATCCTCAGCATCGATTGCGGCTCTTTTATACTGTTTTTTTACCTTTTGATAAAACTTTCGGATCTCATTCCTGGAATAGCTATTTATTTGACCACGCGCTCCTTATACTCCCTCTTTTTCCTCCCCACGAACAAGCTGGTGTTTGTAGAGATCATGAGTAGCTCTAGTCCTTCTTTGTAGCGCCGTTTTGATGCTCCTTGTTTAATTGCATGTGTTTGTTGACACTGGTCGTCAAACCAGAGATTTCGTTGTGGTGGTCGAAACTCTGCACATCAGAGGCTGCATCTTTGATGGCTTTTTGGAAATGTTGCCACTGGTCTTCAATACTTGATGCTTACGAAATAGGATCTCTTAAGAGATTAAGGGAGACTGGATCGGAAAATGATTTGGCGATCTCTTGCGATTGCGGCCTTTCGACGTCAAACTTCCTCAGTATTAGTTTGCTTCTGCGATGGTCAGGACATTCGAAACTATGCCTTGACTACAATAAGGTAGTGGTACGAGTCCCGTCCTCAAAAGATTCAAATATCCATAATACTGGAGGAGTGCTTGTGTCAATCGTAATGTGGTCAATCTGGGTGATGTTTGATTGATCAGGAGATCTTCAAGTCTATCTATGAAAATCGAAATATGCCCGTGTAAAAATTTAGATAGACCATTTCACTAGTATTATAGTTTGACTGAATGATTCCTATTGTCTACTTAAATCTCTTAAATCCTTCTCACGGCTTTGTTGATATTCATATTGTGAAAATTCTATCCAACAGCGCCTTGAATTACTCTTATCGGTGGCCATGAGTGGATATAAACACTCATTGGAATCTTTCTTGGACAATAAGATATTTTTTTCTGTTCCAAAAATGCATTAGTGATCATAAAATGTAGATACTCCATAGAAAATGCCACCATAATAACGTACAATCGAATCGATCGCATTATGTCACCCTAAGAAGCAAAAATGAATCCTGCGATTTTTATCATGATGACCAGCAAATGTTATCTAATTCCAATGAATGTCTAACAAGGGAATTGCATTTCTCAGCTGCTGAACTCATTCCAATTTGAAGGATATAAAGAATTATTTTGGTAGCATAGTTCCTAATCTCCTACCTGTGACATTATTTTTGTATTTAGACAACAGCACGCAAAATTCTCACAAGTCTTGACAACTCTTCAATATATTTTGCCATTTTTTTAAGGAGATTACTGTCTAGATTTTTATCTTATATCCTTCATACACATTCACAACAAATAAAGAAGAATTTCATCACATCTAGCCTTTAGACTTATCCCATCTGTGCAAAAATAGTTTTTTTTATCGCCCTTCTAATTGTCCACTATCACTCCTCGATGAGATATCGATCTGTCATTCCCTTGACAAGAAAAAAAAAAAAAAAAAAAAACTTTTACAGGCGCATCCAAACAAAAGGAATCGAATCTACAAAATCACCTTTCTAACCTCACGAAAACATCAAAAATGTTAAATACTTGGAGGCTGTTGAGATCCCCAAACGGAATGCCAAATTTAACAACGCGACGGAGGCAGGCCCAACTTCAGCAGTGAGACGAGAATGGCACGAGTATCTGTACGAGTATCAGCACCAGCAGTAGTACTCGTAGTACAGCTACAGCATCAGCAGCATCACATCTACCAAAAGAAATAACTTGAAAGAAGAATACCACTCGAGATTTTCCCAAAGTCAATTCACATCACATTTTGATATCTGAGTGCAAATATAGACTTTCGGTACTTCTACTTATTCCACTCTAGATTGTGCGCCAGGTGAGGAAAACCCTCTTCAGTGTACCGCACTCTGCTTGCCAACACTGCCAAACTCTATGACTATGGATCGATACTATCGCAGTGAACATTGCAGACACTATGGCCTTTTCCAAGCTCAGGCAGCTTCAGAGTCGTTGTCGTCTACTCGCACTCTCTGGGTGGGTTGATCGTGTGGTATTCATGGTATGACTTCTTGGATCAGTTGCCTGCATTGCTATGTCATGCCGCATGGTGCTCATAACTACAACCTATACACGGTAACAAGTGATCAGCGAGACTAAGTCGCCGGTTAGGTGGCTTTATGCGAGCAGATAAGTCATTTAAGCGCCATCAGTGATTGCAGTTCTAAACCAGTCACTCGAGTGTGAAGTGCACCTTGGGGATTGTTGTTGAAGATTTTCCGATTTCAGAATGATGTCGAATTGAAGTTTTCGTTTTGGCAAACTGACAACTTCGTGCGTAATTGATGTTAAGCTAAGATGACAAACTTTAGCCGAACTGATGTCATAAAATTTTCTGTACAAGAAGCTGCAGGGTGATTACTACAGCCGAAGGTGATGAGAGTAACTCTGAAATCGAAGATTTTGAAACATTGTCTTAATTGGTAATAACTCACATAAATAGTACGATCAATGCCAATGATCGCATGTAGGTTGCCTGAAAGCACGGTCGATTTCATTTCCTAACTTGACTGAATGACAAAAGAACTGCGGAGTGTCATACCACTCATATGATCACACAAATACAAAAACATTTATCACAAAGTAGTACAGGCAGTGAAATAAAATTAATTCACTGCAATTGTCCAATTCACAGACAAACTATCTAATTCATGGCAAAGAGTTCTTGATCAGTAATGCTGTTGATGCGTGTAATTGGTGGCAGTCTTCGAATACTGCCAACCATGCAAGGAACACAGAAAAATGATGAGTCGATTATATTTTGTTATTCATATTTTGTAATGATTATATTTCGATCTTCAAGAAAAGATATACTTATTACAGTGCAAGTTGTAGGTCTATAGGTCTCCTCAACATGGCCTACAAATTCCTATCTATACAGTGTGAGTGCCTAAGTTTTTTGTCAATTGTGATTGTGAGATATAAGTGCGGACAACAAATGAAGAGAACTCATGGTCGATAGATATCACAATTTCAGTGATTTAATGGCTGCGTACGATAGCCATTTATAGACGACCTATGTACGACATGTCTAGCATTGGTATCTTTAAAACTTATTTATTTGCTTAAGCACCTTCACTTTTGAATCCCTTTTTAATACAAAATTCACCGGCCAACATCGGGGATATGTCAGTTTAGGTCAGAAGTAACACTTCGAAGGGTTGAAGATAAATCTGGCAATATGAGGTTGAAACAAAACAAGATCAGTATGAAAATGCCTAGAAAGGGTAAGCTCTTTATATGAAATTGAGGATTTCTCTAGTGGGGACTAGAGAAAAATTGTGGGAAAATTCTCAAAGGAGGTATCGTGTCCTAAAGGTACCTAGAGCTATCCATTCATATAAAATGTATTCTGCCGTTTTGCCGTTTTCCATTCAAAGACGACATTTAGTTTTCTGAATCTTAGGTGGCAGTGTCTGGTTAGAAGTCCATCCAGTCTGCTGATATCATCCCTTTCAAATTGTAAAGATTCTTTAGATTTATTGTGGAAGGGTATGATGGCTATTTGGTTTTGACGGGGCCCTAGGATGTTCTCTCAATGGGATATGTTCTCCCAACTCTTTATCCGAATCAATCGAACTGTTTCTAGCCAGTTCGTTGGCCATTTCATTTCCGAAATAGCCTTTATGACGAGGCACCCATCAAAGTTTTACTGTGTTCTTATAGGAGAGGTCTTGGAATGTATTGAAGCTGTGCAAGACTGGTTTGTAGTCAATCAGGTTAGAGCCTAATGCTTTAATGGTTGCTTGAGACTTTGGACAGAAGATTAATTTGATCCATGTTATCTGAATAATTAAACTCTCCTATTTGCAGTAGCCTGAACGTACTGCGAATTACCATCTTTTTTAAAGGAATATTTAAAGAGGTGTAGTGGCGTTAAACCAACTAAGGCTTCTATAGCCGCTGTGGGGCATGTGTGCATTATGTCAGCGATGCCGAGGCACGCAAGTCCTTGTAATCGCTGCAGCTTTTGTATGGCAAATTTCTATTTTATTTTGTTGTACCATACTACTGATAAGTAGATGATGATGGGTCGTATCATCATTGCTGAGGGCAATTCAACGTAAAGTTTGATTTATAATGTAAAATAAAATACATAAATTTGAAAGAAAGCTTAAAATTTTTATCATCAGTTAAAAGAAAAATTTATGGCATTTATTTTAAGGAAACAATATCATGTAAATGCTGGCCACAACTATTTCTAAGGTGCTCCATTTGGAAGGTCTAATTTTGGGCGACTCGTTCGCGTATCTCGTATCTCGCGGATAGCACTAGCAATCTTGGCTTCAAAAGCGTCAATCGTAGCTGGCTTATTCCTGAAGACCTAAGACTTTACATATCTCCAGAGAAAATAGTCCAAAGGTGTGATATCGCACCATCTAGGCGGCCAATTTACCGGAGCAAAACGTGAAATTAAGTGCCCATTAAAATGATTTCTCAACAAGTCCATTGTTTCACACGCGGTATGGCTCGTAGCGCTGTCTTGTTGAAACCAGATCTCACCGATACCATGTGCTTGATTTTCAGGAAGCACGTAGTCCGTGCTTTGACGATAACATTCTGATTTGCCTCATTTTTTGAAGAAATATGGACCAATGATACCACCTGCCCATAAACCACACCATACCGTTGTTTTTAAAGGATGTAATGGTAACTCTTGGTACTCTTCGGGTTCCTCATCAGCCCAAATATGGCAATTTTGTTTATTAACGTATCCATTGGGCCAGAAATGGGCTTCCTCACTGAACAAAATTTCACGATATAACGCAATATTTTCATTGAGTTTTTCCAGAGCGTATTTACTGAAAATATGACGCAAATTCAAGTCGCCTGACTTCATTTTTCTTGCACAAATTGAATTTTGGACGCTTCTAGGCAGGGATCCTAACGTAAAATACGCCAAGTTGTCGAATACGCCAAGCCAAGCTGCTGAGAACGACGACGAATCGATTCGTCACGGTCCTCGCGTACACTCTCAGCTACAGCTGCTATAGTCTCTTCAATACGTACTAGATGTGGTCTAACCGGTCGAGTATCATTCGCTAATGTTAGCTGGGACTCAAATTTGTGAATGGTATTGGGAATAGTTGTTTCAGATTATGCGCACCATAAGTTTCTTGAATCGCACGAAAAACATTTCTCACAGAACGCTGATTTTCGTAATACAGCTGAACAATTTGGAGACCCTGTTGTAGCGCGAGTTTTTTGTGTTGATTTGCCAAACGATATTGGATAAAAATGACAAAGCAATTTAAAAGGAGTCACGCGTGATCTGTCAAAAAAAAGTCTATTGAAAATCAAACCTCACGATGAATTACCCTATATATATTCAATGGTGATCCTTAATCCCCAGGTCTTACCATACCTACGATGGCAAACCCGCATGATTTTAGTCGCTTTGGTATTTATTTTTTATGATTTTTGTGAAATCCATTTTAATTTTTTTTTATCAAGAACAATTCCTAGATATTTATATTCGTTCGAGTACATAATCTTTAAGTGAGATCTCGTCAAGGCTCAGAGTTATTTTAGGAGTGGAGGGAACAATTATTGCTTTACTGAAGTTTATTGAGAGATTTTCTCCAACACACTACTAATTTAATATTCTTGTATCCGCCTACATTTTATAGCAAACGATTTTAGTGTGTTTTTTCTTCATTATCATGACGAAGTCGTTGGCATATCCTTATGTTTGATAGCCCAGATTACTGAGTTTAACTAGTAGGTCGGTGAGAGAACATCTCCTTGTGGACAACCTTTGATAGTTGAGACAGAGATTTTATTGGACATAGCTTCCGAAATGGATTCATATCCGGTATCATCGGAGACACCTTTAATATCTAGAAAGGCACATAGGACAATCTCCTTTTGTCGGTAGGCCTTTTTAATCTGTGTTACAAGTTCAATAAGGCGACTTCCTTGGATCTTTCTTTCCTGTATGCATATTGGTGAAGTGTGAATTTCTGGGTCGACAAGATTCAGATAGTTCACTAGGTTTACCTATGATAGCTTGGGGATAAAGAGTGCGTTTATCTCTCTCCAGGCTTATGGGATGTATCCTCAATTGAAGCTAATCCTTAATAGAGTGGGAAAAATCTGGACCACACATTTTTCAATCAGTGCTGGGAAGATTTCGTCTGTTCCGGGTGCCTTGTATGGCTTAAAAAATTGTATGGCCCATTCAACTTTATCTATACTGAACATATTTTTAGATAAGCTTTTAATTCTGTTATTGTGGGAAAAACTTATGGCTTTAGAATTGACATATTGTATGTTGTTTAAAAGGGTGTTTTGGGAGAACTTTTTGGAGATCCACGACCTCTGGTAATTCTTCCAGGTTTTCGCAATCTTTTCTCCAAGAATGTCTATTAAATTCACTAATTTTTTTATTGCAATTGGGGAAAGCGCATTTGTATAGCTTCCGATTACCAGTGTTTTTGGATTTGTTAAACTTTTTTTTTACCATTGTGGGCAATTGTTCAAATTAAAGCTTCCACTTTAGTATAAACCACCTTTTTTACTATATTGTGTTTCAATTTGCAACTTAATTTAAATGATGGGCTTCATTTAGTTGATTCTCTAACTGACTTTAGAGATGAAAGCAGTGAGTCAGATTTGATAGAGAGAGTTCCTTGAAAAGTACTCCAGTTTTGAGTTTCTTAATGTATCTAGTTGGACTTTATCCGACATTGTATCCTATATTTAAACTTTTTCTCCTTCTGGGATACATGCCAGTCTTTCGAACGTGGCAAGAAAAGGAAATAAGATGGTAATGTCAAGTACCTCCTCTCTCATAGGATTGATGAAAGTGGTTTCTTTGTCTGAATTCAGACAGATATAATTTTAAGCTAGTTTGGGATTTTTTTTTTTACCTAGGCAATTAAACTAGCATTGAATTCAAACAGAGAATAAATCTCGTCAATTGTTGAATTGGTTTTGCAGGGTTGAGCATTAAAATTCTCTTTTGACCAAATGACTTTATGTAAGTTCCTTACTTTGAGATCTTGAGAAAGAAATTATTGACGAGGGCTTCGGTTTTGTCTGCATTGGGGGTGAAGAATCGAGTCCGAATACAATGATTAAGACTGCTGGCCAAAAGAGTCCTAACATATATGCACAACTTTCAGAGAACGTAAAAAGTATAAATGAAGCTAGATGGAGCGTACTCTGGGCTGCAATATCATTTTTATTTAAAAGCTTAGTAAGTTTCGATCCAAGCACTCATCCAATTGTCAAGCAAAAGCTTCATCCTGATGAGTTTCTATTTAAAGAGGTTATAACACAGCCGAAGTATACAACTTTCGAACACTATCTCAACTGAAAATCAGTCTAATATTTCAGTTTTGGATTGGCCGCTTATTATAATTTTTTCTTCGATGACACAAACTTGTCATCTGTGGCAGATTTACTAATTCTCGCTAAGCTTTGTCAATGATGACTTCTTCGTAAGCATGTGCTTAAATCTCTTTACATATAAGAAATAACAAGGCGCCAATAAGAAGAAACCAGGATGACTGTGCGAAAGAAGGTAAGGAAAAAGCTAATGTTTTCGCCGACCATCTTGCAGAAACATTTAAACCATTAGACGGGGAAGTGCTTCCAGAGAATGTCAATACGCTAGACGTGATGACAAATTTTCCAGTAGAAAAGGCTACACTAAGGGAACTTAGACAAGTTATAGACACGCTTAAGCCCAATAAAGCCCCGGGATATGATATGATAACGGGAGGGATACTTAAAGCGTTGCCGAAAAAAGGTTTGCTTAAGCTGCTCTATCTTATAAATGCCAGCATTAGATAAGAGCACGTACCGCAACAGTAGAAAGTAGCCGAAGTTATTATGGTAAACCGCTGACTGAAGTCAAGTCATATAGACCAATATCGCTTCTCCCGATTACATCGAAGGTCTTCGAGCAAATCCTTCTTAATCGTCTTAAACCCATTACCGACACAAATTTCCTCTTGGCTGATCATCAATTTGGCTTTAGAAGCCAACACTCTACAGTTGACCAAGTGCATCGAATAACCGATGTAATTGAACGAGCAATCGAGTGTAAGTTAGTCTGTTCAAGCGCATTCCTTGACGTTTCGCAAGCGTTTGATAAGGTATGGCATGAAGGCCTCAAATATAAACTCCGACAAGCCCTACCCCAGCAATTGTCTTGTATTTTAGGTTCATATCTGGAAGACCGACTCTTCCGTGGGAGACACGGAAACGAATATTCCACTTTTAAGACAATAAAATCAGGGGTGCCGCAAGGAAGTGTACTTGGCCCTTTGCTATATTTTCTTTTTACCCGTGATATACCGCAAACGGACGACATTGTCCTAGCCACATTTGCTGATGACACTGCCATTTTGGCAACGGCTTAAACAGTCGAAGAAGTAACTGCCAAGTTGCGATGTGCCCTTAAACGGATTAACAATTGGACAAAGACTCGGCGAATCGCTTTTGATGAAAACAAGTCTGTCACGTGAACTTCACTCTCAAGAAAATTGAGAATTCATCGGTGTTCATCAACGCAGTACGAATTCCTTACGCGTACGAGGTCAAATATCTCGGTATGACACTCGACGCTAAACTAAAATGGAGAGCACACGTCAAGAAAAAACGTGAAGAGCTTGAAATCAAATATAAAGATATTTACTGGCTTATTGGAAAGCTTAGAGAACAAACTGCTGTTATACAAGCAAGTGCTAAAACCGATCAGGACATATGGTGTACAACTTTGGGGTAAGTAACATTAATATATTACAGACATCAAAACAAAGTTCTTCGAGGTATTATTAATGCGCCGTGGTACTTAGGAGTCGAAAACGTTCAGAACGTAATTAAAATGTTTGCGCGAAAACATAATAATCGATTACAAGGTCATACGAATATTTCTGTTCAACAGATCCTCGACGAGACAAATTTATTGCGCCGTCTGAAAAGGACTACGCCTCTCGATCTAGCGCGGTGATTAGCAGCGCGTAATTTTTCTAAAGTACACAGGAATTTTCAATGGAAATGGCCTAAAGTGTCTATGAAGATTTCTCACAAAAAATATATATATATAAATATAAGAAATAATTTATACTCGACTTTTAAATAGTGGATATCCTATATCGTTTATTTTGGTATATCCTTTTTATTTTGGGAATATTTGTGACGCTGTTGCCAACTAAGACAGATGTTAGAGCTTAACAATTCTATGAATGTCAGGACTTTAAATGGCTTTGCTTTTTGACTTACGTATGTCCTTTGTAGAACATTCATTAAAAATAGTAACTTTCAAGTGTAATATCCATCAAATGATAGCGTAGTGACGGAAAAAGTGATTGTCATGAGTCTTTTTGATGTATCTAGAAATGTCATAATGAGAGCTTTGAATAATTATATTCAGTCATTGTATGATATAAAGGTTTGTTGGTTCAGCTCTATTCATTATTTTGGGTAAAGTTGCCGGGATATGATCGCCGTACATAGTTCAGATATTATTATTCATTCGTTCTCTTAGTGTACGGAATAGTTATTTAAATCACCTGTTTTTTTTTATCAGCTGGCCATCACATGGATGTCAACATCGTTGTGTTCAGGAATCAAGCAGATCTCAGCTATATATTATGGATCAAGAGGCTTGAACTCTTGTCAACCCCGAGAGACTGGCATAGATTTTATTTAAATAGATTATATTTAGTAAACTGCTATTATGGCCGGCTGGACTACTCGAAACTTAGCAGTCAACAAATAAAACAATATCATAATATGGCCATAATCGATGCCATACACTTCCCTAATTGACAGAATCTCTACTTAGAAGCGGTTGCTGTTACTAAGGACTATCGATTGAACGACCAGCTTTTCTTTAGAAAGTGCTGCTGAACTGAGAGTTACCAAGGGACACGTGGAGTGGATGCGTGTAGTTAGTAAACACAAAATTTACGTAGGTATTTTGCGCCACATAAGGCGGGATCTACTTTAGCATGTTCTCCCTCCTGTATGGATTTGAAATCAATCCAGACCGGATTTGTTTTTTCAACAAATTTAACTAATTGGGGACCTGACGAGAGATTAATCAAGTTCGTAGTGAATTGCTTGCCTTTCTTCCCAGTGGTGGCCCCCGGTAAAGACAAGAATGGCAGGGGTATGTCCGACCGTTAGTATTATACTGGCCTGCACTGCAATAGGGCCCGCAACCATATACGGAACGAAAATGAGACAGAGAGAGAAAGAAATATGTTGGGGCTTAGTGGTTAATTCACTCCATAGGTGGCGTCCAACACTGAATGGGGTGAATATATTTGGTATATTTGGTAATAACTCATCTTCCTTTCTGTTTTTTGAGCACGGTTGGGTTTGACTATGGAACCGTTTGATTAGGAAGCGAATTCACTGCCACTTGAACCACGGCCACTCAAGTCTGGCAGCGGGATGAAACATGCCGCCTATGCTGTCAGCATCAAGTATCGAAAACCAGTGGCAACACGGCCAACGTGCAATCAAAAACGCAGGATCTTATGTTCTGGATTTCTCCCGACCACCACAAAGAAATCTTTGGTTTGATGAAGAATGCCGGCAGGTGCAACGAAGAACGAGAACTACTCGTGAGTTCTATAGGGTTTTCTAATAACGACTTGACAACTTTTTTTTTAAATAAAAGGCAAACCATTTGAGATATTGAAGTACAATCAAAACATATATGAATGGAACTCGACTTCGTTCATATGGCCACCGGGGGCACGTTTGCACGGTCGATTCGTTGGACCCAATTTTCAACGACTTAGCCACACATTTCGGCCGAAACGGCTGACTCTGAGCTCTTCCAACTTCGTCGGCGTGTTGGCATAGACCAATGACTTAACGTAGCCCCATAGAAAATAGTCAAGCGACGTTAAATCGCACGAACGAGGCGGCCAATCGATTGGCCCATGCCTTGAGATAACTCGCTCACCATACTTACTCTTCAATAAATCGATTGTAGCGTGTGCTGTGTAGCTTGTGGCACCATCCTGTTGAACCCACATGTCGTCCAAGTGCATATCTTCCAATACGGGACAAAAATAATCAGTGATCATGGCGCGATAACGCTGACCATTCACAGTAACGTGACGATCGTTACCGTCGACGAAAAAATATGGCCCAATAACGCCGCCGGCATACAAGCGACACAAAACAGTTATTTTTTGTGGATGAAGTGGTGATTCATGAAGCACATGTGGGTTTTCACCCGACCAATAACGCATATTTTGCTTATTGACGAACCCATTGTGCCAAAAATGAGCGTCGTCACTGAAGATGATTTTGCGATGAAATTCATCATCTTCTCGCATTTTCTCCAGAACCCAATCGGAGAACGTAGCTCGTTAGTGTACTTTACCATGATGAAAATGTTGAGTTTATTGAATAAATTGACAGCGGCAGTTTGATGATTAGTGAAAGAGTGCATTCACAAATTAAATTCAAAGTTGTCAAGTGCGTATTAGAAAACCCTATACAAGCAAAAGAGGATCATCGGCTTTTCCAGAAGAAGAAGAAGAAAAAAAGGGCGTAATCAAAAATATTGAGAAGTTGTAGTCCAGGAATAACATTAAGAAATTTTACCAAAAGGTAAAAACATCGTTAAGCCGAATAGGTCAGCCAACTTAGACGATGATAAGCAAAACTTCCGTTCACCTGACCAAATTTATGTAACGATGTAAGCATAGCAATACATAAACTGGAAGCCAACAAAACAGATGGACCTGACTGCTTACCGGCCAAAGTTTTCAAAGTGCCAGGAAATGACTTTGTGGAGAACATGCAATAGCTTATTTTTCAGATCTAGTCAGAAGATTGTATGCCTGACGAATGGAAACTTAGCACCATTTTCCCGATCCACAAAAAAGGAGATCACCTCATCTGCTGCAAGTATAGACGAATAAGTCTCCTCAACACAAAATTCAAGATTTTATCTGTCATATTATATGAAAGTTTGAAATCCTTCGCCAACTATCTGATTGGTCCTTATCAGTGCGGTTTCAGACCAGGAAAGTACATAATCGACCAAATCTCACACACTGGCAGATCCTCGAAAAACTGAAGAAGTCCACCTACCACCTTTCATCGACCGCATATGACAGCATTTATAAAGACGAGCTACATAGAGCCATGTCTAGTTTTGGATTCCCCCTAAAACCGTCTAACTTGTGCGGGATTCACAAGAGGAGATCGGAAGCAAAATCTTTCAAGAGTATGTGCAACTTCGAGAACACAAAAGGCTGGGCTGAGCGGTAAATGAGGGCAAAATTAAATACATGCTGTCAACAAGCAGTGACACCCAATGTCGACAATTTGAACAGAACATCACAGTCGACAGCTATGATTTCGAGGTAGTAAGGGACTTTGTCTACCTTGGATCTGCTATTAATTCGGCCAACAACACTTCAACAGAAACAAAATGAATAATCACTCTTGTCTATCTCTTTTTCTTTAGGCCAAGAAATCCTAATCCTGGCGCTGAAGTATGGACGATATCGAAGCTGGACGAGGATATCCTTAGTCGTTTCGGGAGAAAAATCCTTCGAAAAATATTCGCTCCCGTTTGTGCTGACGGACACGTAGAATGAATGGACACAATTGCTGCAGCCGCGGAGTCTTCGAATCTAACCCGGAGGGACAACACAGTAGAGGAAAACCTTACCTTAGGTGGTGCACACAAGTACAAGGGGACCTCAACCGATTTGGGGTGTGCAACTAGAGGCAGCTAAAGACCGGATTGGATTGGCTTGTTAGTTGAAGCCCAGGTTCACTTCGAACTCAAAGCACTTTTCCCTCGGTATATGGTATGTTCTTGTAGTATGCAGTAGAACTGGGAGGATATGTTAAGTTCACATAATTTCCAAAAGAAAAATAGGAAAACGACAACAACAACAAACTTTGATTTTGAATTGCTGGAGTTAGAAAAAGAAAGAGTTAATATCTTAAAGCAGAAGGTAGAAAAGAAAGACGACAGTGATGATATGCAGTTTTTTAAATGCGTTTTGCCGATTATGTCAAAATTTTAAGGTGTGGAAAAGTTAGAGATTAAAGGGGAAATACAAAATATTTTATTGGCAAAACTTGAAAATAAAAATGAAGAATAAAACTTTCCTTGATAATAAAACCAGCCATAGTTCTGCACAAATTGGTTTCCTTTGTTTTATTAATCTTGGTCGAACTTCTTCCACTAGTAAATCGAACGGTACTTCTGACATAAGAAGATGCCGACAAAATCTGTCTGAGTATTTTCAAAGATTTTTAAATGAATGATGAAATTCTCCGTAAATTTACCTTTTCCGATTTATTGGACGCACATCAAATTTTTGCGTTTTTCATTGTTTTATAAATTTATAAATAAGGAAACGACTCTCTGGAAAAAGTCTACGAAGAAAACACTGGTCAATAGCATTTTTATAATTAATTGCTCGAGCGATGTCGCTCAATAAATGACCACTCGTCGCTCACATTCGTCGCTCAATCACTGATCGCTCACTGTGTTGCAGAAGCCTTAGACAAATCGCTCCTTGTAAAAAGTCCTAATGGCTGCACAAGTCGGTTTCAAAATCAACCTACCCCCTAAAAAAAAACATTTGAGGTTTTCAGGTGATCAAAACTGATGCGCTCCATTTTCACGATTCCGGTGGCAATCAAGTTGTTGACGAAAGGTATCAAATATTCCCACAATATGGCAAATAAGATCTTGACAGGAGGTTTATACCTATATAGTTGGCGTAGTTGAGGCGGTTTCGTGTTTTGTGACGAGATTCCATTGATGAGACTTACATTCTTCAGTCCAGATCTAAGAAATTTGTTGGTGTATGCTTACCACAAAGGTATTTCCAGCAGCTTGGAATACTTTGGTCGATAACCCGTCAGGTCCAGCATTTTGCTTGGATTTGAGCTAAGAAATTGCTCGTTTTTGTCAGGTTAACACAAGTTTCGCTTAAGTTGAATGGTCTATCCAGTTTGCGGGTAAAGATTTTCCGTATACTCAGCATTGACGTAATAGATTGGGTGAAAAGTAACCTCCTTGGGAATAAAAAACAATTTTTTTTAAATGTTTTTTTTTTTATTTTATTCAATATAGTCACCTTTTCTTTTGATACACTTATTCTAGCGATTTTCCAACTTCTTGATCCCGTCCGAAAAGTAATTTTCCGGAAGGTCTGCAAAATACTCCTCCGTGGCGTCGATGATTTCCTCGCGTAAGCTGAATTTTTTATTGATGAGCCAACTTTTGAGGTTTGGGAAGAGATAATAGTTGGAGGGAGCCAAATAAGGCGAATACGGTTGATGCGACAGCAATTGGAGCCGTAAGTCATTGATTTTAGCCATGGTTGCGATGCTCTTGGGCGCCGGTGCATTGTCTTGCAAAAAAAAAAATTTTTTTTCGTTTCATGTGAGGCCGTTTTGCAGAGATTTTGGCCTTCAATCGCTCCAATAATGCACCGTAGTACTCGCTGTTGATGGTTTTTCCTTTTTCGAGGTAGTCCACAAAGGGTATGCCATGACAATCCCAGAAAACCGACGCCATAACCTTTCAGACCCATCGAGCCTCCCTTAGCCGCTTCGGAACACTCGTGCTGGCTTCAGTCCATTGCCGGGCACATATTCTGTTCTCTGGTGTTCAACAGTTACGAATCGATGCCAAAAGTCCGCCCGACTCCGCATCAGCATATAATATTTATCCAACTTTTCTTTTGTTTCCTTCGCCGTTTTGCCTCTCAAAAAATAATGTCTTATTAGAGAACGAAAATCGTTTTTGTCCATACTCAACATAATGCCAAACACGTCAATAGGAATCAGCTGTCAAAATAAAACTAAAGACAGTATCGCACTGAAATTATTGATGTCTGCCTAAATATGAACGGACTTCAAGGCACCATAACCTCTTTTGCAGTAGCAGGTTACTTTTCACTCCATCTAGTAATTCTACTACAAGGTTTCTGTACATATCTTGTTGCCTTGGAAAGTTAAGGCCATTAAGCACTAAAAAAAAAAACAATCCGCATTTAAAAAATAAAATCTACGTTAAAGAATTGTTAACCAAGACGGTCGACATGCTTGTTATATATGAAGGCAGATATTTTTACTATATACTGATTCTAGTACCGAATTCCCTATTCGAATTGTTAGCCATTTTTGTTCGAAATCTTTTGGAACAATTTTTCTCTAACTCTTCTAGTAGGTAATGAAATTTATGTCCCCTGATGCTTTATTTCTCCTTTGGGGAAAACAGTTTTCTCTGCTTTCTAGCAGGGCCCTCGAATAGGCCTCACAAAAATTGCCGCAGAGATATTAGAATATTACGAGTAGAAAAGATTGAAGGAAGATACCACACACTCGGATTCATTGTGATACCCTTTATGAGGAGTTAAGTTCCTCTTCCTTAGCTCATAGAATCAAATTTTATGTAAAAATAATTCACAGTGATTTGGGGACAGTGATAGGTATTTTCTGGTTATAACGTGTCTTACTTGGAGTGGTTGGATTTGTTTGGTTTGATATCTTTCTTCAATCGTTGCAATACATACCCTTATCTTATTTTACAGCTGATGATTATTCTTAGGAATTGTATCACAGTATGCTTCATCTTTTACAGTATGGTTCGTATGCCTCCGTCCAATACCAATATATATGTAAATATAAAATTGTAAGAAAATACTAAAAATATTTTATTTGAAATATTACCCACCTGAATACAGGTCGAAAAAAACTGTTTCTCTTTTGAAGCAAACTAGTCATCGAGCCATTTTCGTACATTTTCGTAAGAAGTGAAGCGCAGCTCGGAAAGTGGATGTCCCATCGATGTAAATAACCACTAGTCGAATAAAGCCTAATCTTGTGAGGAAGCTTGCGAAAGTATTTCCTAACTGAACGGCTCGATCGTTTCCTTGACCAGTTGCACTGTGTATGGTGGTTCATTATCGTGAAACAAAACCAACTGGCCATTTTTCACGCGAAACTTGATACAAACCGATCAAGCGCTGTGATTTACCAAGAGTATGCTCACCATGAGCTTCGAGAAGCATACTATGCGTTTCTGTAGCAGTTTTCTTTATATGGTTTCCGTCCACAAATCGTAGTTTCCAGGCACAAAATTCAACGCAGGCAAGCAAAGTTCTCTTTATATCAATTGATTTCCCTACCAGCCAAGAAAATCAACCACCCACGTTCTTCAGAGTCTAAGCTTCTAGGTTGAGACACAAAGAAATTAAGGTTGGTTGCTTCCTAGATATCGAAGGCGCGTTTTACGATAAAAATCACGACAAATTATCAAAATGTATCCAAAACAAAGAAGTTGATAGTACTATACCATATGTAAGTGGATGAAAAACATGCTAGCTAATAGAAGAATAAAAATCATTTGAGGTAGCACACAACTCAGAGTCATTGCTGCAGAAGGCTGTATGCAAGGAGGAGTTCTCTTTCCATTATTTTCTTTTCAAGAATATGCTGATGTTACTGCAATCCGGATCACAGGTAAATTTGAAAAAACAATCTCCAAACACTGGTGTAAAAAGGTTGAAATCAATGTCAGTGCTAAAAAAAAATCCAAAGTTGCTTCTACCAAGATCAGAAAATTTGACAGACTTAAAGTAGAAACACTTTTAGGTAAAACCATTAAAGTTTTAAGCAAGGTGAAGTTCCTAGGGGTTACCTTGGATCAAAAAATCATCTGGAATACTCATTTAAAAATTTCAGTAGAAGTCTGCTGCTGTAGACCGGTGTGGCACAATAACTGTACGCAAGTATGAACAGTAGAATCTCTGTTTTTCAAGCTATAGTACGCGCAATAGAATTCTGAGTTAGGGGGAACTTACACAAATCTGCCACCAATAGTAAAGCAGCCTTACTTTTAAGATAATTTCAAAAATTGTTGCGGACTACATTAAGTTTCTCAATAGAGTCCATTTAATTTGGAAATTGAAGCCTTATATGGGTCAGATACACGCAGTAACCGGCTTCCTAACCGATCGCTGCAGAGTCAAAAAACACACAAAAAAAAAAAACCTTATGACAATGGGAATAGCACAAGAAAACTGTCGTATGTGTAACGAGAATGAAGAAATAACAGAGTATATCCTGTGCCACTGTAACCGCCTAAGCAGAACACGTCTACGTCTTCTACGCAAACCATACCTTGAAGCAGATGATATTACTGCCATTTCGTTCAAAGATATATCCGTTTAACTTAAGGGAATCACAATAGGCCTAATCTGGCCGTAGTAATAAAGGTACATAGTCCCACCTCCTCATTCAGTCTAATCTAATAGGGTCAGATGCAAAATAATGGTTAATATGTCTGAAATGATCAAGAAGAAACACAAATATCAGCTTATTTTCACAGAATAAAATTCAAATATTTCTTATGTACATATTTCGCAAAGTGTTTGTTGAATACTTTGACAACAATAAGGTAAATTGTCAAAAAGAGTTCTTATCTTGCCCGCGTTTTTAATATCTGTAAAGGGTATATACATATGTATGTGTGCGCTATGTGCAGTTAGTGATCTGAAACGTTGTTTAAAATGTAATCGGAACCTTGGAATCTAATATTGTTTGCATTATTTGTGGCACACTGACACATTACTCGAGAACGTGACATTACATTCTGGAGTACTGGTCTTTCAAACATACAGACCTTGATCAAAAATGGTTACTCGTATCTTACTAATTTTTAAAATATTTCAGTGTATCATTGGATAGGACATTTTTGAAAAATTTGTCATTTATCCCTCTAATATATGAGTTCCATTAAATTCAGATAATACTTTAGATTTGTATGTGTCTTGTATCTGATGATGGTTTGAGCTCTTGGTGCTCCGATCGCTACTGTTTAATTATTGGATTACGTAGGCAACAATACGTGGAAATGTAAGAATTTCTCTTTAATTGAATAATTGAAAATCTCAGTAAACTACGGAAAAATTTACCAAAAAAAAAGAAGAAAACCAAAAGAGGTTCCTAAATAAAAGTCGTCCATGCGCGTGAAAGTGAAAAATATTCCAATTAAGCGTCTTCCCATGTGGTGCCATCATCAGGAAACGACTTATAATCGTGCGAGATGATTTCGTGAATTTCGACAGACACAATTCAAAAATTAATCACAATTTTTTTTTCTGTCTTCTTTTTTTTGGTTTTGTGTCTTTTTTTTGGTTTTCATGTGACTTCTTTCACTGCTTACTTACCTTCTGAAGGGGGCCAGCAGCTTCTCTTGCCATTTTCGTTCAACTTTCTCATTTACCAGCACATAAATTGCCCCCAACTGCACGTGAATATGTCACAAAAATCTCTATATCTTCTCCTGTGTTCATTTTATTTTTATGTTTCATATGTTCCAACAGAAGCAAACATACGAATATAACAAAACCGAATGAATACTCACTCGTAGATACTAAGAAAAAATATGTATAAGAAAAAATAATAGTAGTAAAAAAAACGAAAAAAAAAAAAAAAAATTGTCGCCACGTTTTGCTGCCGCCAACTGCTTGAATTTAATGGTGGATGCATCCTCAATCCTCAAGTAACGTTTATACTGTTTCTACGGTTGCTGCCCACAAACTTGGTGATTAGCAGGTAACCAGTGGGAAAGTAACCATCTGCGTCAGCGCAATAAGATTGTAGTGGATATTGTGAATTGTATCTTTTAGCGCGTAAATCGCGCACACAAACCATGACATCTAATTGACGCTATGCATGAGATGATAACCTAACAGTACTTCGGTATTAGAATTCCCAAGTTTGATTTAAAATTCAACTGAGAGGGTACTTAAGGACAAGTACAATACTTCATAGTGAAAGTGCTAAGTGCACATAATTCACAAACACTGCCCCAAACGATTGTTACACTAAATTGGTTGGAAAACATGTCAACACCTTGGATATATAGGTCAAAGTAGGGGATTCAGTTAAGTTGAACACCATAGCAGTGATACGAGTAATGTAAGAAGTTTCGTAACCCTACAGTTGAGCTTTCCTTTCACTTCCTACATATATTTGCTTTCATTTTTAATGCCTTTTTGGCATCGTTCAAGTAGTTGTATTAAATTTATTTTATTGCTAGTTGTAACACCGTTCTTACCATTCCTCAATCCTAGATAGAATGCTTTCTAACTACTCGCTTGTTATTCATCATTAGCTTCGACTAAAGCATCAATGTTCAGCAAAGAAATACCATGCATCGAAAAAGCAAATTGGTTCTCAAGTATTCGGCTTATTTTCTTTAGCAGATTGGATGTATATAATTGAATTTTCCAACCTTTTGCTGGAAAGGATACAAGATTACTTTTTGAATATGCTGGTATGGTACCCTGTTCTATTAATTTTTTCTTGAGTGTCATTTCTCGACAGTAAACTCTTTGTTTTCTCTTCTTACTTAGATGAAACTATAGTTCATGATGAATCTGAGCCTCAACCAAAAAGCCTCTCCGGTTCGGAATGTGCCAACTGCCTCCTGTTGTTCACTTAAATTTAGTTAAATTCACTTAGTCTCCCTTTTTTTTCTTTTGGTTTCCACTTCTGCTATCTTGTTCGTTTAAGATAGCTAGAAAATCTTAAACAAATAATGTAAACTTTTCATTAGCGTTCACTTTTGTCTTTGCTTATGCATGTAAGGACACAATGGAACCTAGATCCATTGAATAATCCCAAACTACCTCAAAGTTAGAGCAGTCATTTTACCTGTTGCGTTCTATTCAATTCATCAATGTTGTACATCCCTTCCTACTGACAGTAGATACTTATCTGCCGAAAAGGCCGATACCGCCTCAAAGGCCTTCGACTTCACATGTTTAGCCCATAGAAGTTTGTTATCCAGAATGACACCCAAATATCATACTAAGCTTCTTTTGAGAATTAAATATTAATGCTTTTAAGCACTAGATGAGTCAGACTATTCATCTTCCCCCTTCTCGTAAGGAGAATAGTTTCTGTTTTGAGAGGACTGACTGATAGAGCATTTCTAGTGCACGAGTATTCGATCACGTTTTCAAGGAGCTGTCTGCGCTTTAGTCTCTTGAGAAGACAGTCGCTAGACACGATCTAACAGACAGTAAAGCTACATTACCCGCGTATGCTTGTGAACAGATAGAACTATTGAACGCATTGAGCAGTGAATCGACCTGCTGCTTACCCTGTTTACCCCAGCCATCCGTATCTGTATCTGTAATCTGTATCCTATTCACCAGCATACTGGTTTCACCCATCTTTTCGCAAAAGTCTGTATAAAAGGAACTGTTCAAATTTCGAAAAAGCTTCCAATAATCTATTTGCTTTGATCTGTAAAGGCTTTAGTCTTCTTCCGGATTAGTCTTAAGTGACCTGTTTAAAAGTTTTGTAGGTTCTTTACAAAGTCGCTGGAGATCTGCGTTCCACCAAAGAACGTGCGATCTGCAGGATTGCTTTTTAACTGGACATGCAAGTTTAAAGCACTTGGTGAGTGTCCCGTTCAGATTCTGAACAGTCTCCTCTAGTCTTTTAAATGGAGTCCAGTTGGTTTTCCACGGATCCTTTCTCTTCAATAAGGTCGAGGTATTGCATCCGATTCTGAATTCGGTGTATCTATGGCCTGACATGGAAACCTCCGATAGTACTTCCTACACGCTAATCTCCTCAGCATACTTATTGGATAACGTCAAGTCGATTATTTGCTGTTTTGACCTCGTAACAAAAGTTGACTGAGAGCCAAAATTGTTGACAACCAGGTCAGACGATATAGGTAACATATCGTAGCTTATGTCTGAGGCAAATAAATCTTAGGGATGCCTCACAGTCTTGGAATGTTGATTTGAGTTGAAATAATATATAATTACTGAGGTGGTCGTCTCTTGCCTGCATTCACTTGGAAATAAAATGGCAATTGGTACTTCAAAGAAAGTGACGTGAGTCAACCTAGATTTAATTGTCTCGGCAACAGCTTCGTCTTAGCCCATATTAAGAGCAAGGCCGTCCTTGTTATTCCACTTCTACCACTATCTACCATAGTCTAGGGTTCTGAGTATTAATGTGCTCCGTTAACCTGATTGGTCTGAAAACATCAAAAGTCTCTGTTTCCGTCGACCAGACTTTCGACTTTTGCTAGTTGTAGCACGGGTCTTATCCGAGCATCGTGTGCTCTGTTGTTGTCGATGGGCTTAGCCATCTTGTTCAGTGGAACAGCAGCCTTTGTAGATGGCAGCACTGGTTTCATCAGGGCAACGTGTGCATAAAGATCAATTGACAAAGGAAGTACCGGAAAATTTGAATCAGTTTCAGTGGGTGTCACTTCCACTGAACTGTTTATTTTCTCTGTCGCCACTGAAGTCGTGAAACTTTTAGCGCTCGTGACTTCGACATCACTTGTCGTCTCTTTGCGTTGTACGTTTATTAAACTTTCCCATATATTGTAATCTTTTAAATTATGTCCCATCCGTACCTTTTTTGTACCTCCAGTACTCCCTCCATCGTTCCAACCAAGTCTATCGAATGCGTCGTAGAAATAGTCGCAGGAGTCATTGGTGTCGGGTGATCACTAACTTCTGGGTCAGCTTTTTTACATTGGTTGAGGCGTCGAGCATCAGTGCCTGGGTCCCCGAGTAAAATTCTTTTGGATCACCCCCGTACTTTAAACGATTTAAGGTCCAGTTTGCACGTCTTAGGTGTTCTACGTCTTGCAGCGTATCACATAGTCTTCACCCTTTTTAGTAAAACTATTTTGATAACCTTTGTTATTCTGAACAATGGGATGGATTGTGTTATGTACAACAATCACTTTTAATTCGAAAAATTGTATATATGGTATGTTAAGTCCGGTTGATAGGAGAATGATGAACCAACACGAATACTCGGCATTGACAATTATTGTACGTAAAACGTAGAACGTAGAACGTAAGAAAATGTAAAAATATAAAATTTTATTGATTAATAAATTATGAATGGAAGACACAACATCGTTCATGTGATTACCACGGCTTTTGTTGCAAGCGACCATTCAAAGGTCAAAATATCGATGACTTTTTAAAGAAGTAGTGCGTCAACGGCCGCAATTTCAGTTTGGATGTTATGTTTGAGATCCTGAATTGTCGCTGAATTATTGGCATAGACCTTACTCTTCAAATAACCTCACAGGAAGAAGTCTAAAGGTCAGTTTTGTAAAAACCAATTGCACCAATTCCGGAATCACTAGGGCGATTATTTCGACCGAAAAATTCACGAATTTTACGAAATGTTACTTTTACAGATCGCCAAATTTCGTAAAAAATTGAACAAAAAATCCGTCATTATGTGGTAAACGACTTCAATGACTAAAATTGCCGAAGGTAAGCTGATATCTGTTAAGAATATCAATTACATTGAATATAGTAAATGACTGTAATTGACAGCCAACATCCACACCATCTCTTACATTTACGCACTTATGTTGGAAAGTTCAAAAAACTTTTAAGACATTTACATCCCTTTAAGACATTTACTGCAACCTGTAAGGCAAGCCTTGAGCCCTTCGGATATTCACTTCACAGCATAATCGAATATTTAATTCGGTTAAGAAGTAATATTACTCAACTGAAACAAATACGTTCTGAATCACCGAAGATGCTCTATTTTATGAATGTGTGGTAGAATAAGGCTTGATGTGGATTGTAATCCGGCGTAAGTTTACCTTCTTTAAGCTTCCCTTTCCATCAAATTTTTTTCTAAAAAGGCTCAAGTTCATTTTTCTATAGTAGTCAATCTAGTAGTTGTTACAGTTTTTTATATGTATAGGACTATGCCTTTGGATGACATTGCTAGAAGCCAATACTCGACAGATCCTTCATCCCTATCTCTAATTCAAGCTTCTGAGCTTGAACCAGCTGTTGACCTCCTTTTGACATCATCTTGTGGAATTTCTGTTCTTAAAAGTCTCATTTTGTGTTTTGCTGTGGATCGAACTTAAGCAATTAAGTCCACCTAGATGCGCTTGCCCAGATTTGAGTGTTCAGATACATCTGAATGGTTAAATGCAAAGTTATAATTTCTATAATTTATTCAATAATTGCTCTCGTCCTTTTCAAGCGGAGTAATGACCAGTTATGGTGAAGTTATGTATTTTTTCATTCGATCTGATTTAAATTAATTTATCGAGAAATTGCAACTTCGACGCATATTGCAGTATCTTGTTGAACCCACATTTAGTGTACTTTAGAATTGTGAATATTATAATCGCTAACCTCCTTTTTTGGATTGGCGGTAGTCCAATAAAGTTTTGTGTTAAAGTAAAGAGGACTTGCTTACATAAAATAGCATTTGATACAGCGAGAAAAGATTCGGGAGATGTGGGAGACTAAAATCGCCAAGAGCTATGGCGAAAACTCGAAAACGGAGTCAGGCAGTCACGTGTTTGTTGAGAGGGGAGAATATAACAACAGAGGATAACCCATGATATAATCTGCGCTTGAGGGCGATTAGTATTCACAAATGCAGTTGTTAGTGATTTTTTAAAGATCCTGAATTGTGAATTGTCAGAACAGATAGACCTATAGAATCATCACCGCTGTTATTAAGAAACGCTATGAATTCCTTGTATAAAGAGTTCCGAATCTTTAATATCAGATATCAGGCAAAGCAAATGTATCATTTGAAAGCTTTTTTGGTTTGATACAGAAGATGTTTTTGTGCGCAGCCACCTAACATTGTAATACCGCGTTTAGATGCGTTCTTGGAGGGTGAGTTAGGAACGACGATGGTAGTTTTTAAAACTAAAACAGGTTCTTTAGAAGATGCGATTTATATGAAGAGCGGTCATTAGTTAGGGCGAAATATTGAAATTTTCATGAAAATCTACGAAAATTTGTCGAAGTAACTTCGGATTGGTAGATAGTAGTTCTTGTCAGATTGAAACCATTACATTGCCAATACCATTCGCAAATTTTAGTCACAGTTTACATTAGTGGATAAAACTCGACCGGTTAGACCACATCCATCACGTAGGATATGGTGTGTTTTACGGGATAGTGAAATCATTGGTTCATATTTCCTCAAAAATGAGTCAAATCAGAATGTTACCGTGAATGGTAACCGTTATCGCGCCATGTTAAAGGACTATGTGCTTCTTAAAATTCAAGCACATGGTCTCGGTAAGCTCTGGTTTCAACAAGACGGCGCTTCGAGCCATACGTGAAACAATGGACTTATTGAGAAATCATTTTGGTGAGCACTTAATTTCAAGTTTTGCTACTGTAAATTGGCCGCCTAGATCGTGCGATATCACACCTTTGGACTTTTTAATTTGGGTATATGTAAAGCCTCAGGTCTTCAGAAATAAGCCAGTTACGATTACGAGTCGTCCAAAATTGGACCTTCTAAATTGACCACCTCAGACGTAGCCGTGGCCAACATTTACATGATATCTTTCTCGAAAAGTAAATGCCATGAATTGTTCTTTTAACAGATAACAAAAAATTTTAAGTGCTCTTTCAAATTAATGAGTTTAATTTTACATTATAAATCAAATGAATCACCCTATATTTGTTCTAGCTGTGCAAAAGATTCAAATAGATCTGGGCTTATCATGCAGAAAAGCGAGGCACAGGCCTATTTAATATATCCTGCGGTCTCTTAAACTGTGAAGGACGAGGCGACTGCCATCACCGATATCAGTTAGTTGCTTAGTTAGTTTTATAGCGGAAGGAAGCATGCCAAATGGTCTAAAATAAGTGAGGAATGAGAGAAAGTTATAGACTAACCGTTAACCGGTCAAGAACCGATGTAGAAGCGGGAGTATTTAATATATGGAAATGGTCGTTATTTTGCTAAACGAGGGAATTCGGACCTAAGATGGCAGGAATTGTTTTTACTTTTAGGAAGGAGAGAATTGGCTGTGAGATTGAAAAATGTTTAATGTGAAGATAAAATGAGAAACTCGAGTTAAAGTCTCGATGAGAAATCATAGATTGTTTATTAGTCTCAGGATTGTGATTGGGATTGAGGTTAACAAAAGATTTATGAGTAGTCTTATTTAAGGCTCAATCCTAGACTAATGAAATAGGCCTAAAACAAGCCTTGTGGTGCTCTTTTGATCTATACCGGTTGAACACGAATTTTTTCAACTCATTTCGGCAAGTTAGATGACTTCTGAGAAACGGTTCCAAAAATGTCAATCGTATTTCTTTGGAATGCTATATTGGAAACAAAAGGACTTTTATCTTTTGGCCGATATAATTTTCTGGCAGTGGTAAATAGCAATTTAAAATTTTCTTAAGCTAGCAGGAATGTATTGTGTATTGCACTGGATTGGTGCAGGAGTTGTACAGAGATATAATCGCATTTCGCCAGAAAGTAAATTAGATGCTACGGCGTCATTGCTCACATCATTCACTTTGCACAAAATATTTGTTAAAATTGGGTTAGAGCAAGGAGCACTTTTTTGGTTGACCTTGGAAATAGTAGTTGTAGTAAATCGTCGGGTAAACACAATAAAATAAGTTATATAACTTGTCTAACACAAAAAGATGAAGCTGAATTGAAATTCTATCCGATTGAAGCATCAATTAAGCGAATTTGCACAGCAACTTCCAGTAAGGAAGTAATGAACAAACATTTAGACAGAGCTTTTCTGTGACCTTTCAAACTCTTCTATTTATTATATTAAATAACTTGGAATAAGGAAAATTAAAATAAAAATTTCTTCTAAGATTTTCTTAGCAACAGTACCACTTGTAATATCATGTCTCAAAGTCTACAGCAGTCTAGCGAAAGATGTGATCGTCGACTACAGCCGGAGCACGAATTGTGAACACCTTATTGAAGTTGATCAGAGTGTTATTTCTGACGGCTTAATATAGGATATCGGAAAAAAACTGAGCTGATTCTACGAACGCTCTAAGTAGCCACCGTCTTAAAAATAAACCTAATGGTGAACAAGACATGACTTCTGAAACTTTGAAGGGAAAATAGCAATCCAAACCAATTCATCTTTGATTTTAACGACAGGAACAAGGCTTCTTCTACCTCTTCGATTGATTGCTTTTATGTTGCATAATTTCAGATAAGGTCCGCGTTAACATAAGCAAAGTGGCAAGTCGCTGAGCTATTCGCTCAGAACTTATTTATGGTATATATTCCGATCAATTTTCAGTTTTCCGATTCTGGCACCGAAAGGATGTTGCAAAACTTCAAATCCATGCGGAAAATGTGAATGTTAAATTTCGAAATCATTAATATGGATATAAATTGACGTCTTTTGATGTTGATGCGATTAATAAGATGATGCAATTAAATTTAAAGGCCGTAACTTTAGGATAGGATGATTAGTTCTGATGATAAGGAGGAATCCTTGAAGAAGCTGAGCTTATTTGGTATTATACAGTAGGTAGAGGAATATGTTAAAAACTTTCAGTTAGGATAACTTCCCCCTAGCGGAATGTTAGGTCTGTCATTGATAGTTGGGCTTATGTTAAGCACAATTTATGGCATCTGATTGAAGAATTTTCTCAGAAGTTTCTAAAACTTCGGGGGCATTCTTATTGTCCCTCAAAAGAAATGAATGTTCATTACTAACTGCCACATTAACGTCGAACTGAAGTCACGCTACTTCTCCGACGCTTTCTAAAAAACTGGAGACAACACTACCTCTACCTAAGACCTTATGTGGAATCTACACGTATTGGCACTGAAGACACTTCATTGTCGGAGTTTGTGTGTGCGAATATTCATAGTTCTATGAAACCAGTATTATGTAAAATTTTACCGAACATAGTCTAGTCTAGGTTCTAAGAAAAGCTTGCAAAATCGTCCCCGATGCAAAACTTACAAATTAGGACTTTTCTCAAGTTAAACTAACAAACCAGAATTGCCCTAGATCAACTTGGAGTAAACTTTCTCAAAAAGCCGTAATTTTTCATTGTTAATATGCGTATATTTGAATTGTAAATGCTGGATACTTTGCAGTATTTCAAAACATAAAGTTTATTTTATAATTCTCGAAGTAACAGTTCTTGAGGATAAAAGAAAAAACTTGAACTAATTATGAAGCTAAGGATTGTCCAAGTATAACCTAGCTTAAATCAATCACAGTCGAGAAATCGGATTATAATTTCAAGCTCTCTTAATCTAATTGTACCCACATCATAAGGCACATGAAACAACTTTTTTGATTTCTCTCAATGAAGTCCTTAGTAAAAGTTTCTAATGTAACAACACTTAACACCCCACTTGGGCAAGAAAAAAAAAGAACAAATAAAAATAAAAGCACGACTTGCACGTTACGATTGCTTGTGTACAAGTATGTGTGTCCGTGTGTTGCACAAGGACTTCATGTTCTGTTTGTAAGCGATCATTAAAGATCAACATTAGTGCGGCCACGATCTCCTTTTGGAGTTTGCGTTCGATGTCTACTCACAGTCCCGCATCTCTATCACAAGAGTCCATCCGAATTGCCCATTCCACCAATCGACAGACTTGATCTTCAACAAGAATTAGGAAAGTGGATTTCTGTATCCAGATGCATTGAGCAATGTCTGCCATTACGATTGCAACAGTCTCAGAAAAGGAGGACTTGAAGGGGCTAGAGAATATACCAAGCCCGGCAGACATATGGACAATTTTATTGATTAATGACTCATAATTAGAGACGTTAGATGCTCTAGTCATATTTCTTCATCTTCATTACAAAATCTGAAGCACGGTGCACACCGTGAACACCATGAACACGGAACTTGTCCAAGTGAACAGGTTACTTTTGGACGTGAATGCGACATGGATTTATCCTGGTTACTCCATTCATGTGGCCAACTTGCTGTGCTATGTGCGATATGTTAGCTCGTGTGTCTTCCAGTCGAGGGTTACGATCGATTTTAGTAACATACTTACTCGTACATACGAATGCACACGGTTCAATCGCAATACCCGGTAAGTAAGTAAATTATGGCAACGTGTTAAATCAATTTAAATACTTAGATGCGTGTTATTGTGGTGTAATTGCATGGATGAGGACGTGAGGTTCATTCTCTACTTTGATCTGGGAAAAGAACTAGAAAGTGAGCGTATTCGTTCGATACGACAGTGTGGAATGCGAACAAGTATCAAAGATGTTGTAACAATTTTATATGAAAAACAAATGTCAAAACTGTGAGAAGTTTAAAAGAAAACGTATTACTTCTCTCCAAAGTCGTTCCACAGTATTCATTAGAAAATCTGGACCTCTAAATATTTAGTTGTAGGAAACATATTATGATACATTTCGAATGGTAATTTGCACGAAACTCGAAAATCAGTTCATCAAAACTCCCATTTCCCGACAGAATGAAGATATATGCACATTATACCTGGTGCAGTCAGGAGTACTAGTTAACTGCTAAGATCAATAATGCTGTCATACGAGTATTTTACAAACTTTCCAACTTCGTGAGACAATTAATTTTTATTTTCTTTCAGTGGTATCTTAAAAGTTTCACTTCTCCAACATGGCACATATCTTTTCCTATCCTCGTATTCCAAAATCCTTCGAAGACGCTGAATTAGAGGCATTGCTCGATGGGGATCCATGCCAAACACGAGAAGTGCTTGCTTCAGCATAAGGAGTTACCCGCAAAGCCATTTCCAAGCGATTGCATGCGTTGGGAATGATTCAAAAACAAGGAACTTGGGTTCATTATGATTTGAAGCCAAGGGACGTTGAGCGTCGTTTTTCCGCCTGTGTTTCTTCATCGCATCCTAAAAGGTGAAGAAAAATGTATTCATTACAGCAACTCAAAGAGAAAAAAGTCATGGGACTGCCCGATCATGCTTATACGTCGTCGGCTCGGCCAAATATTCACGCTGCGAAGGTTATGTTGTGTATTTTGTCGGACCAAGTCGGTGTTGTTTATTATGAACTTTGAAACCCATCACTGGGAAACAGTATCGCCTTCAATTGATGCGTTTGAGCTGAACACTGCGCGAAAAACGGCCGTAATATGAGCAGAGGCACGAAAAAGTGATTCTACAGCTTGACAATGATCGGCTTTACTTTGGAAAAACCTACCTGAAAACGCTCAAATGAAAAGTCCTACATCACCCGCCATTTTCTCCAATTATTGCGCTGTCCGATTATTACTTGTTCCATTCAATGGCACATGGTCAAGCTGATCAGCAGTTTCGCTCATATTAAGACATCAAAAAATGGCTTAATTCCTAGAAAGCCCCAAAATATAAACACTTCAACCGTAACAGTATTCGAGCTCTGCCTAAAAGATGTGAAAAAGTTGTAGCCATACAAGGCTATACTTTGAATGGTTCATTTGTAGCCATTTTTTCATAAAGTTGCATTTTCATCAGCGATAACTTAGTTGCGCAGTTAGTAAAATAATTTATTGTGAATTTGGGACTCATGACATTTGATTTAGATCATTAGCTATCAATTGTTGTATACAAGTGGTAATGCTGGTAAAGCTGGGTTTAGCTAAGTGACAACAACAAAATCTATAACTTGACGAGAAGTACGAGTGAGTACATGGTTCACAAACGAAGAAAGAGGAACTTTGCAAATACGTTTCTAGATGTCGCTACAGTTCGGGGTAGTTAGGCACCTAATGCGCATTTTTTTTTTTCGATGTCGCTGTACAAGTACGTGGAGTTCGCTATTATATTCTGTTCTTAAAAAACCGTCAAAGCAAACTGGACCTAGATAGACGAAACTTCTTACTACTCGTACCTTAAAGTTGTACATGTATATTGTGACATTCTGAATTCATCAATGGCATGTGTATCTTCTATACAGCAATGGTGTTGATGTTATTCGCAAATAAACACATTTCTTCAATTTAATTTTCAATAAAGCTACCAGCGTTCTGGTGTTGATATCAATATTTTGTACAATTGTGCTTTGCATATTGTCAATATTTTAATATGTGTTGTGATCCACTGACAATAAATCGTCTGATTGCAATTTTCGGCAAAATGGTTAGTAAAGACGCTCTCTGGTGTCGGCGGACCACGCACGTTGCATTTCTTCACACGACAATTTGCTTAGAGACGAGCTTTTTAAAGCTACTTCAACCCTAGGTTACAGGAACACTATTGATCCCTTCAATGTTGAAAAATGCGTTAGGCAGGTCGATGCCCTGTCTTTTTTTTCTAAGCGCAAACATTTTGCTTAAGGAAATTGTATATTCTGTACAATTCAGTACATTTCAAATATCAAAGGTACAGTTTTCCAAAATTCGGTGCAGCACTCAGAGTAAAAAGATAAAGAGACAAATCATTCAACAAATATAGACGACAGTAATGAACTAAAATAAGTTCGACCACAGGTTTCTACTCGTATGTAGACCTCAACAGCAAGGATGATCAGACATTATGTAGTGTAAACAATTGGAAAAGGGCCTAAGCCAAGTGGCTGTGGAAAACCGAAAGCAGTAAGCTGGTTCAAGAAACTTGTAAATTGAGGTCTATCTACTGTTTTCATGTGAATGGATGTGTTTTTTTTCTGCAGTCCTTTGTGGAAATATACCAACCGGTTCCACAGCTTAAGAAACAGTTGGTAATTTACTCATAAGCGCAGTTTTTGTATCTATCATTTCTTGTGCTCGATCTATACAATTTACATTGCCAGAGCCGCACTTTGGCAGCGGAGTATTTCGACACCTTCTTTTTGGACCGTATATTGAAGCGCAGTATCATTACCATAACGTACAAGAAATATGTACTGAATATGTGCTAAATCTTCCTTGAATCAATTACATCGCTTGTCCTAGCCACAAAAAATAGGATGTTCTATGTACGTTTCGTACGTTCTACAAATTCTGTAATATTTTTTCAAGACTCCAACGATAAAGTGACACTTCCTGGGGGCTTGCTTTTTTTAACTTGAATTTACAGTGCCCTCTAAAAGTTAGTTGAAATCAGCTAACATTTAACAAAGGCTTCATAATTTCAATTGAAATGTGCTTTCAAGTTACCTGTATATCTGCTCCAGAATTCTATAAAGTATGTTCTGTTAGACAGTTAGCAGATGCAAAATTTGCTGAAATGCATCACAGTTGATCGCCAAAAGTAAGTTGAAGCGTATTTCGTGAAGTTATTACATTCGAAGTGACATTCGACTATTTACTTAATTTTTTCTT
The DNA here is from genome assembly GCA_907269105.1 of Volucella inanis. NCBI lineage: Eukaryota > Metazoa > Arthropoda > Insecta > Diptera > Syrphidae > Volucella > Volucella inanis. The sequence continues at coordinate 112,097,176 of OU026156.1, forward strand.
CGGTAATTGTCCTATAAAAGAGTATTAATACAAAAATAAATAATTATAATCGAAATTTTAGGCTCCTTGCTTTCGAAATGCCTTCAAGGAGAAATCTCCGGGTGGAAGGAAGGTTAAGAGTATAAAAAACTCAAAAACTTCAGCGAAATTGGAAGGATGCTTAAAATAAGTTGTAAGAAAAATTATCAGAAAAAGCAGGGAGGTAGCTACGTTGGCTGACAAAGCTCGATCTGGACGCGCCCCAGAGTAACTTCAGCTAATGATGAAAGGGTTATGGTACAACTTTCTAGGCGAAACCCTAAGATAGTTGTTCGAGAGATACAAGAACAGCTTCAAGGAACAGGAAGTTCGGTATCTGAGACGACTATAAGGAGACGACTATAAGGAGACGACTATATGATGCCAAACTAAAGGGACGTATTGCTAGAAGGAAACCTCTACAGACAAAATATGTCGAAGAACCACTCGAATTTTGGAAAAAAGTTATTTTTATCGACGAATCCAAATTCGAAACGTTTGGAAATCGCCGAAGACAAACTGTTTGGCATTTAAAAGTTTAAAACCCCTACCATGAGCAATATCTCCACCCAACCGTAAAACGCAGTGGTGCTTTTCGTGGTTCGGTGTGGGAAAATTGCATATTATTGACGGAACTATGACAGCACAAATGTGACAACAAAAAGCGACATCCTAGAAAACAATTTTAATCAGTCTGCTGCTTCAATGGGATTGGGAAGATCGTTTGTCTTTCAACAAGACAATGATCCGAAGCATACGGCCAAGATAACGAAGCAGTATTTCAACACCACCAGAATAAATATTTTGGATTGGCCTTCTATGTCACCGGATCTGAATCCCATTTGAAGCAAACCTCTCTTTCTAACCTACCACTTAAAACCTTACAAAACTTGGTTGAATCCATGCAACGAGGCATTAAAGCTGTTTTGCAGAATAAGGGGGGACGTACAAAATATTAAAAATACTATTAATATGGTATGCATTTTTTAATAATTTCAACTAACTTTTGGCGATGCAAATGAGTATTATAATTAGTTTGTTTTTTTTTGTTTTGGTTTTAAATGAATTAATCTACTGACCAGGGTTGGCAACTCTACTAGAATTCACCGGCTTAAAAACAACTCATTACGCATTGCCCTTTTGACTTTTTACTTAAATTTTCACCACTTTTATTCGTTTCTACGAGTATATACTTACATACTGTCAAAGCGTAGCAGTAAGAGGAGTTTTTTGTTTAAATATCATATTAAGCCCTTTATCGTCCGACGGTACTTAAAAGTACCACCATGTTAAAGTGCAAATAAAACCTATAGACGAACATATTTTGTTACTTGCGACCAATGGTACTTTGAAGTACAATATTACCTTCCTGTTTTATGTTTATTTGGATTGGTGTTTTTAACAGTTTTAACGGTAGGCTTTGAAGACTACTATTTTAGTTGATTTTGGTTTTTGTCGAAACAAATAGCTGTTGTAAGTTTTTAGTTGATCAGCATATTTAACTATTGAAAAAACACGAAATTACATGAAGTAAAAATAATTTTTCATATACCATCTTGATCAAAAGCGGAATAACCACCGTTTGGCGCTCCCATTGTTCCGATTGTTCCGATTAAGTTCGTACATCTGTTGTTGACATTCCCTCTAAATCTTAGCGTCATAGCTTGACATTTGCAAAAGTTACGTAGCCAAGAGTACATCTATCTCTGTGTATGTTGGCGATTTTTTACAGTTTTAGAAATGGATTTCAATTTGCAACAAGGAATTTGTATTAAATTTTATGTAAAAATCTGATTTAATGGTGCGCGAACGTTGGAAATGTTGGAAAAGTTTTTCGGCAACGATTCTCTAAAGAAAACTGTCGTTTACCAGTGGCACGAGCGGTTCAAAAGTGGTCGTAAGTTAATCGAAAATGGCAGACCATCGACATCCGTCGTGTAGCAGCAAAGTTGGTGCCTCAATTTCATGAAAAAAAGAGACCGTGTTGACGTCGCAAAAGAGATGATTTGCGAGGCTGAATCCGATACCATATTCATCAAAACGATCATTACTGGAGACGAGACTTGGGTTTATGAGTACGACACGTAATCCAGACATCAGGCAAGTGAATGACATTCACCAAATTAGCCGCGACCAAAAAAACTACGTCGTTTTCAGTCAAAAAAGAAGGCAATGCTTACGGTTTTCATGGATTACAACGGTGTAGTGCATCACGAATTTTTGCCAAAAGGCATTACTGTCTGACGTATTATTTGGGCGTTATGAGTTTGCGTGAAGCAATTCGCCGAAAGAGACCGGAATTGTGGGTAGAAAACTAGCGGATTTTGCACCATGATAACGCAATGTCGCACAATGCCATCATTATTCGTAATTTTTTGCCAAAAAATGCAACAAATACCATCCAACAGCCACTGAATTCACCTGATTTGGCTCCCTGTGACTTCTTTCTGTTCAATCGAGTTAAAAAGCCACTACGGGGAACGCATTTCAGCAGCCGAGAGGAAGTAATGGAAAAATGTCAGATAGCTCTGATGGACATACCGAAATCCGAATATAAATAATGCTTCGAGGATTGGATCAAGCGCTTTCATAAGTGTGTTGCAGTCGATGGGGATTACTTTGAAGGGAACAATATAGATTTAGATGAATAAACTTGTGTTTTTAATTTTCTGAATAAATTCCGAAATTTTTTTGATTAAGGTGATATTTTCATTAAAAAAATAAAGTGGACTTTTAAGTACCGTCATCGGCCATCGATTTTTTTTTTTTTTACTGAGGGTCTTCGGACAGTGATCTTTTTCTTTGAATACGAGTTGAATTGGATTTGCTTACATTACCTTCAAAAATAAGAGATACCGCCCAAATGAATCAGGAACCAGTTGAAGATTTGTTTGAAGCGGAGGTTGACGAGTTGTTGATCGATGATGGAAATGCTTCGGATGATCGTCCAGAATGCAGTTTGTCGAAGAAAAAAATTCCCAAAGAAGAACCAAATCGCCACTGGAAAGCAAAGGATCATAAATTAGTTATTCCTGAATTTTTGTTACCTGAGGGACCTGTTGAGCATTTTTTTGAGAGCTGCGTCAGTCCAATAGTTTTTTTTCTAGATTTTTTTAAAAGCGTGGTCGATAACATTGTATATCAATTTAATCTTTAAGCTACTCAGAAAAATAAGATGCTGAATTTAAAGAAGGGTGAATTCTTGGCTTTTATAGGAATCAACTTTTTTATGGGAAACCATAAATTACCCAGCTGGAAAAACTTTTTAAGTGATAGTGAGGATTTGGGAGTTCCGATAATGGATAAAACCATGAGCCGTAATAGATTTGACGCTTTCATATTATATTTCTTTATATAAACGACAACAGATCCAAGACATAATCAAGATCGACTCTACAAGCTTCATCTAGTAATTAATTAAGTTTGAATGAGAAATTCAACCCTTCCTACCATGGGACACGACAGCTTTCTGTTGATGATTATTTTTAAAGACAGAAAGTCAATGGAGCCCATTAAAAGGGGCTATAATCTATGGTGCTTGGCTGATCAATACGGTTATATCAAGAAATTTTCGATTTATCAGAGAAAGGATGAGCAGCTTGAAGCCAAATATGAAAATTATGGTCTTGACGAAAGAATTGTCTTATCAATGACTGAAAGAGAGTGGGGTAAACAAAAAATTATCTTTTTCTACAATTATTTTTCATCGGTGAGACTGCTTGAGAAATTAAAAACAAACAAAACTCTAACTTGTGGTACAATAAGAGCAAATAGAAAAGGCAATCCGAAGAACTTAAAAGATGATAAAAAAAAAAAATAATAGTAGAAGCGATTTTGACTATCGATCTTTGAAGGATGGGATCAGAGTTTTTTTTTTTTTTTAAATGGAAAGATACCAGAATTGTGTTTTTGGCTTCAAACAACCATGGCAATGAGGCATCAACTGTTTCCAGAAGAGACAAATCAGGAGTGCAACACGATGTTAATTGTTCTACAGTTGTTAAAGGATAAAACATACCTATTTATGGGAGGAGTAGATCATGCTGATCAACTAAGGTCCGCATATGGCCTGAATCGTAGGTCAAAGGAGTGGTGGTATCCATGGCAAATCCATGAAAGGATACCACTTCTAGTGTATAAAAAACGTGCAAATTGAAGAGTTTTATCACAAAAGGATTTGGTTGTTGAAAGACAAAACCTTAAAGGACATCACTGAGTGAATCTTCGCAGTGCAGCAGAAAAACAGGGGGAAAAGGAGAGTCCGTTTCAAAAAGATGTTCGACAACTTAACGTGGGAGTTCACTGGCCAACATTTGTTAAGTCACGCGGGGGGTGCGAACAACAGAATCCTATCGAAGCCGTATTCAAAATGCAGTCATTGCAATATATGCCTCTGTTCAATGACAAAAAATTTCTTTTCTTGTATCACGGAACACATTTTTAATACAAACTTATATACACATGACAACACAACAATTTTGATCCTTATATTTTCTTTATATTTATAATATTATAAGTTCCATATACAAATAAAAAATTCACTTGATTTTGTTAACTTGAATTTTTTTTTATCCTTAGGCCGAAACAGTACTTTTAATTTTTCTCTTCGTCCTAAGATGTGCTTTGAAAATCTACAATTAGGTATCTTTCATAAGACACCTAAAAATTAAACATAATTAACAAATAAAACATTTTTTTTTTAATTCATAACAACTTCGTCAGCAAAAGAACATAAATACATCTTTTCAAAAAAATGTGTTTCGACAGCCCAACGTTACTTTTAAGTATCACCATCAGTATTCGACCTCGGGAGTCCTTGAGAATAATATTAACACTCTTAAATCAAAAATTATCAAAAAAAAATTCAATTCAATAAAATTTTGTGAAGAAAAATGGAATTAAGTGATCTAAACACTTGAAATGTTGAAAATGGCATACCGTGTATCTGCTCTAAGTAAAGAAAAACGTTTACAAGTGATACAGCCAAGATGGTCGAGAAGATGCTAATGACGAACCTCGCTCTGAACGCCCCAGCACATCAACAAGAGAATGTAATGTGGGAGCTGTGAAGAAAATTGTTTTGGAAAATCGTCGAATTACCAAAAGAGAAGCTACTGAGCATGTTAGCATATCGTTTGGCTCGTATCATGCAATTTTTTCGGATGTTTTATTTATGAGACGTGTGCCAGCGAAATTTGTTCCGAAACTACTTAATTTTGATCACAAGAACCGTCCCATGAACACCACTCAGGAGCTCTTAAATGACGTCAGTGATGATCCTGACTTACTCAAAATTTTAACTTTGGCCCCATGCGACATTTTGCTGTTCACAAAACTGAAGAGACCTATGAAAGGACGGAGATCTGCAACAATTGAGGAAATAAAAACGGCATCGCTGGAAGAGCTCAAGGCTGTACCAAAAAGTGCTTCTAGGATTGGAAAAAACGTTGGCACAAGTGTATTATATCTCAGGGGGATTACTTTGAATAGGACAACATTAATATTGATGAATAAACAAAATTTTTTTAAAAAAAAATAAAGTCACCTTACTTTTTGAAAAGACCTCGTACGTGGGTAGCATCTATTTTTTCTATTCCTTTATTTGATATCAATTTCAATATATAGGGTTTTCCAATAGGGACTTGACAACTTTGAATTTAATTTGTGAATGCACTCTATCACTAATCATTAAACTGTCACAGTCAATTTATTCAGTAAGCTCGACATTTTCATCAGGATAAAGTACACTAACGAGCTACGTTCTCCGATTGGGTTCTGGAGAAGATGCGCCAAGATGATGAATTTCATCGCAAAATCATCTTCAGTGATGAGGCTCATTTTTGGCCCAATGGGTTCGTCAACAAGCAAAATATGCGTTATAGGTCGGGTGAAAACCCATACGTGCTTCATGAATCACCACTTCATCCCCAAAAAATAACTGTTTTGTGTCGTTTGCATGCCGGCGGCGTTATTGGGCCATATTTTTTCGTCGACAATAACGATCTTCACGTTACTGTGAATGGTCAGCGTTATCGCACCATGATCACCGATTATTTTTGGTCCGAATTGGAAGATATGGACTTGGACGACATGTGGTTTCAACATGTTGGTGCCACAAGCCACACAGCATACGCTACAATCGATTTATTGAAGTGTAAGTATGGTGAGCGTGTTATCTCAAGACATGGGCCAGTCGATTGGCCGCCTCGTTCGTGCGATTTAACGCCGTTTAACTATTTTCTGTGGGGATACGTTAAGTCATTGATTTATGCCAACACACCGACGACGTTGAAAGAGCTCAGGGCCAACATTGAACGCGAAATAGCGGCCGTTTCGGCCGAAATGTATGGCCGAGTCGTTAAAAATTGGGTCCAAGGAATTGACCGCTCCAAGCGTGCCTGCGGTGGCCATATGAACGAAGTCGAGTTCCATTCATAAATGTTTTGATTGTACTTCAAGCCAATAATAAAGTTTTTGCTATCTCAAATGGTTTGCCTTTTATTTAAAAAAAGAAGTTGTCAAGTCGTTATTAGAAAACCCTATGCAAAAGGAAAATGTGAAGTGAGACTTTTGTCTGACACTTTCACATTTGCAATTACTGTTTGACTCCAACACAAATCCATGTGAATCATGAGACTCAAAATAACCCAAGACTCACTAGCCATACATGTTGGCTGCACAAACCAGAAAAAAAGTCTAAAGCGAAGCTGGACTGTCTGATCTTACCTGACGTTCCATTAAATTTAATACAGTAGCATAAATAAAGAGGATGATTCAGGACCTAGCAATAAGATTTCAGGGCGTGATAGGACAATGGGATCCAAACATTGTTTGGAAGGCGGAGGGGGGATTAATTTAACTTTACCCTTTACAAAATTATAGGAGACTTAAGTGTTTTTTTTTGTAAAGGTGTTTCCATCCAGCATTTTATGCAGACCAATTATGTACAACAGACACAATGGCAGTAAACCAATTCATCGTATACGAACTCACTTTTAATCTCGAAATCTTATCTATTGTTAATTGCGGTCATCTGTTATGGTATTATGTGATGTTGTAAATGGTTCTACTGTAGGTGCTTATACCGTTCTTTAGCCAGTGCAAAGTTTTATCTTCTCTTGCTACTCCGATACTACGCTATTGGCGGGTGACTGTACTGCTCAGACTGAGCCATGGCTTATTGGCTGTTACAGAACTGGTCTTGATCGTTCCCGATGAAGCCCTTAAAAAAAACGTCTTAGCCATGACATCCGAAGACGATCCGAAGAAATCTCATTTTTAGGTAGAGAATCCTAGAGAATTCTAGAACTTTTAAAGTACATAATTTGCTTTATTAACCAACCCCTAAAATGTGAGTTGCTTCTACGGCTTGTTCGTAAACAAAAGCATTTTCACGACCTTCAAGAAATTATATTTGTCTCCGTGCAAGTAGTACACGCAATGCAAATTTCAAAGTCTGCTACGGGAGTTACATGCCAGACAGATATGGTATGCTTCTCAGCGATATTACAAATAATTCAGAATTTTAATTGAATTAAATTGAAGAATAACGATTCCAAGTGAATTTTAAATTTACCAAAATTTATTCTCTGTTTGCTAATAGATTTGCATTACAAAAATTATCGACGCATTCCTTGCCGTCGTTCGGTGTTCTGATGATATGGTTTTCTAATCTGCACAATATTGACATTCTAAATGCTTATTACTGTCGTAATAGCCTTATTAGGCATTCGCTTGCTAATAGGTTCTGGTTGGCAGTAGAAATTGTCATTTCCCTCTTTCTTAAAAGCTTCCAAAACAGCGTTGCCCTGAAAGTTTATGATGATACCTTAATCTTTACCTTGGTATTCGGGTGCTATTTACAAGTTTTGTCTTATCAAATGCTTCCATGATATATGTACAGTGTACAAGTATCTCAGGGCTTCCAGTGGTTTTGAATAGCGAGTATTGTTGACAATGTTTTTAGTGAGCGAGAAGAAATTTGATAGCTTGAGAAGACTCCTCAAAATCCAATCTTGTTCTATAATCCAATAACCAAGGTCAAAAACAAGTTACCTGTTCATATTCGAAATACTTACTTTCATTTCATACCAATGGATACATGTGTTTCTCCAATTAATAAATTCCGTAATAGTTTTCTAACGACTTTGTTTCTTGTGATCAAATTGTGACTTGGGGTCAAAACAAGAATTCAGTCTTCCGAGATCGTTCAGAGATACCTTCTATTTTATCTCTTGCGTTTGTAAGGGGTGATTCATCATCAGGTCTCATTTTCAAAAAAATCATGCATGACTCCTATGTTTAGCATCGTTTGGCAAGTTAGACCACATCTAGCACGTAGTGAAGAGACTATAGCAGCTGTAGCTGAGAGTGTACGCGAAGACCATGACGAATCGATTCGTCGTCGTTCTCAGCAGCTTGGCTTGGCGTCTTTTACGTGAAGATCTCGGCCTGAAAGCGTACAAAAGTCAACTTGTACAATAATTGAAGCCAGGCGACTTGAATTTGCGTCATATTTTCAGTAAATGGGCTCTAGAAAAACTCAATGAAAATCCGATGTTGTATCGTGAAATTTTGTGATCAAACCTATTTCTGGCTCAATGGATACGTTAATAAACAAAATTGTCGTATTTGGGCTGATGAGCAACCCGAAAAGTATCAAGAGCTACCATTACATCCATTAAAAACAACGCTATGGTGTGGTTTATGGGCTGGTGCAATCATTGGTCCATATTTCTTCAAAAATGAGGCAAATCAGAATGTTACCGTCAACGGTAACCGTTATCGCGCCATGTTAACGGACTATGTGCTTTCTGAAATTCAAGCACATGATCTCGGTGAGATATTGTTTCAACAAGACGACGCAACGGGCCATACAGCGTGTGGTAAGCACTTAATTTTGCGATATCACACCTTTGGACTATTTTCTCTGGGGATATGTAAAGTTTAAGGTCTTCAAGAATAAGCCAGCAACGATTGACGCTTTGGAAGCCAACATTACTCGTGTTATCTGTGAGATACTAATTGGATCTTCCGAATGGACCAGTTCAGATGTAGTCATGGCCAACATTTACATGATATCATTTTCAGAAAGTAAATGCCATGAATTGTTCTTTTAACCGATAATAAAAATGTTAAGTTCACTTTTAAATTTGTGTGTTTTATTTTACATTATATAACTATATAGCTCCGTAAATTTTTCAGTAAAATACCCACAGCAAATAGTGGGCAAAGCTTTCTGAATGACATTCGATATTTACAATTATGTATTTCAAGTTTTCATTTGTGGTAATCTTAAAACAATTTGTTGAACTAACCGCTTATCATAAATATGTAATATACACAATTTAAAATTCTCTCTTCCTCGGCTGATGGCAAAGGCCGCGTAGATTTAAAAAAATTTGTAGTGAGTATTTAATTCTTATACGAGTATATCAATAACATCTCTCTACATACTACTCCATTAGTAGGAGAAAAGTGAATGAACTTGTACGTGAAACTGATTGGGAGACACTACTAAGTGAAACTGATGTTGACTGTTTGTATGAGAACTTTGCAACTACAATGCATGATATACCACCCTGATCAAAAATACAAGTTTATTCATCAAAATCTATACATCCTTTTGATGAATGTGGGATTGGATTCAGCCTCGCAAATTATCTCTTTTGCGACATCAACACGGTCTCTGTTTTACATGAAATTGAGGTCTTTTGACACCAACTTTGCTGCTACACGACGGAAACCCAAATCATTAACCAAAATATCTTGGACGGATCCACAGGCAATGTTCAAGTCCTCCACTATCTCTCTGATGGTTAATTTGTAGTGCCACTGGTAAACGACCGTTTTCTTTAGAGAATCGTTGTCAAAACACTTTTTCAACATTTCCAACGTTCGCGCACCATTAAATCAGATTTTTACAAAAAATTTAATACAAATTCCTTGTTGCAAATTTAAATCCATTTCTAAAATTGTAAAAAATCTCCAACACACCCAATGATAGATGTACTCTTGGCTACGTGACTTTTGCAAATGTCAAGCTATGACGCTAAGATTTAGAGGGCTTGCGAACAACAAATGTAACAACTTAATCGGAATAATCGGAACAATGGGAGTGCCTCTCGATGACGGGATGAGCTTTTCCGAAAGTGGAAGAATAATAGATTGTGCAAGACTTATGAAACCGATCATAAAATGTTACGTAATAAATTAAACAAAAAGTTAACAACGCACGAGGTGATCCTGGTAGACTAAAAGATTGATAAGCGAAATTAAAGGAAAGCGTTACGTCGATGATGATATTATTAAAAATTTTCCGGCGGATAAATGCTTATCGACACTATCAAATGAATAGACAGAAAATTTTGCGGATCAAACTCTACGTATAATTCATCACTGCAGTGCCATAACAACTAGTCACTGCAGCTCTTCAACACCTTATACCATTTATATTCAGGAAACAAACGTAGCAGAGGTGCAAAATATTGTTCATTCCTTAGCTGTAAAAAAGTCTCTAGGTTTCGATGGCATCAGAGCAGTTGATATAAAAGTACACCCGCACATATTTGCACCCATTATATCTCAAATTATTAACATGAGTTTGCATCAAGCTAAGATCCCTCAAGCGCTAAAAACAGCAGTGATACGACCAGTTATCCACAGGGTCCTAAATTGGTTCCAATATTATTTGTTATTTATGCAAATAATGAAACATAGGTCCCTGGACATGGCTAAGACAATCATGCTTAACGAATTTAATGAAGCAGTGAAGTAGTGCCATGCCAATGAATTAATGATCAACGCGACCAAAAACAAATTTATGCACATTCGTGGACCACATATAACAAAAACTCAACTTCTTGTTGCTAATCTAACAATAGAATTTGTCGAAATTTATAAATATCTGAGAATAACCATCGAACGTCACATTCTTTTGAATAAACATAGCGATAACTTACGTTCGAATCTAAAGGGAGCACTCTTTGGGCTTAATTACCTGAACAATTATTCTAATTCATAGGTTCTAAAACAAGTTTACTATGCTCTGGTTCAGTTGAAACTGAGTAATGGAATCCTTGCATGCACGACACAACTACAGAAACTACAAAGCCAGCAAAATGCTGCGCTTAAACAAATAGGCACCGTATGTGAAGGAAGACATTTTAAAGTACTTAATGTACAAGCAATTTTCAAAATGACAGTATTACTGGAATACTATAAAAACGAGCGTTTTGAGATATCCATTATCCAGGACCATAACACAAGAAGACGAAGTTAGGCTGTGCTTAGAACACCAATACCGTATCACATATATGGCAGAAGAAAACTTGAACACAGTGTTCCGTCCATTCAATTCCGCAAGACTTAAAAAATATTGTAAATTTTAAAACTAGAAAAAACTACTACTACTACTACTACTACTACTACTACTACTACTGCTACTATTGGAGTTCCTTTCGAAGAAGGCTTTCCGTTTTGTAAGCTGAAGCATTACATATTCATATTCCACGGTGGTGAAAAAACTACATCGACCTAAGAGAGTCAATGTGTCTTATACGAGTATTACTGAAACTTAACTTCGCGGACCTGGCTGCAATAGCCCTAAGCTTCGAAGCGAATAGGAAATAATAAAATTCATTCCTCAGGATCTCGGCCTTTTTGAATAATGGATCAAGGAAGATGGAATTAGTCATATACATATTGCGGGGCTTATACTCATGAATCATCTGCTGGAAATCATATTAGTCTCAAACGATCAACTGACTAAACACTACCGGCTTCCTAATATTCCAAGGAAGTTTGTGTAAAAGTCATGAAGAGGCTAAGATTGTACAAATCTGCGCGATTGTGAAAATAAGCGCTGTCCTATGATTTGGTTGATTTGATGTATAGTGTGATTCATCGTAAGGTTTGATTTATAATGTAAAATAAAATACATAAATTTGAAAAGAAACCTAAAATTTTTAATGTCGTTTAAAGGAACAATCCATGGCATTTACTTTTTAAAAAATTATATTATGTAAATGTTGACCACTACTACGTCTGAGGTGGTCCATTCGGAAGATCCAATTTTGGGCGACTCGTTCAAGCACAACGACTGGTATCTCGCGGATAACACGAGTAATGTTGGCTTCCAAAGCGACTTTAGATATCCCCAGAGTAAATAGTCCATATAGTCCAGATATCGCACGATCTAGACGGCCAGTTTAGAGTAGCAAAACGTAAAATTGAGTACTCACCAAAATGATTTCTCAATAAGTCCATTGTTTGACTTGCTGTATGGCCCGTAGCGCCGTCTTGTTGAAACCAGAGCTCGCCGAGACCATGTGCTTGAATTTCAGAAAGCACATAGTCCGTTAACATGGTGCGATAACGGTTACCATTGACGGTAACATTATGATTTGCCTCATTTTTGAAGAAATATGGACCAATAACCACCATAAACCACACCATACCGTTGTTTTTAATGGATGTAATGGTAGCTCTTGGTACTCTTCGGGATGCTCATCAGCCCAAATACAGCAATTTTGTTTATTGAGCCAGAAATGGATTTGTTCATCACTGAAGAAAATTTCACGATAAAACACCGGATTTTCATTGAGTTTTTCTAGAGCCCATTCACTGAAACTATGACGCAAATTCGAGTCGCCTGGCTTCAATTCTTCCACAAGTTGAATTTTGTGAATGCTGAATGTGGCCTATCCGGTCGAATATCATCCACTAATGTAAACTGGGACTAAAATTTGCGAAGTTCCTCGAATCGCACGAAAAACATTTCTCACAGAACGCTGATTTTCATAATACAGCTGAAAAATTTGAAAACGCTGTTGTGGTGTAAGTCTTTTCATGATGATTTGCCAAACGAAACTAAAGTAAAACCAGAAAGCAGTTTGATAGGAGTCACGCGTGATCTGTCAAAAAGGGGCTATTAAAACTCAAACCTCAAGATGAATCAACCTATACATTATATTCCAGTTTTGATCGTTAAGGATTGAAATTATTTCCTGTGCTCTTGTTATCGCTTTGAATATTATACATATCCCGATAAAGAGATGTACTTCTTAAATTGCGCGTTGATTATTATACTCTGCTTTGTTGTGTTGATTGGTCATATGAGGCCTGTGACTTAGCTGCAGCTCTCATCTGGTCTTTAGTAACAGATACTTTGTCTATGGAGTTTAAAATAGTTTTTTTTTTTCACCCAGATCAATAATCGTTGTCTTCTGTTAGTAGTATGCCATGTTTCATACATAATCGAGACCATTCTCTGAAAACTGGTAGTTGTGGCATATGAGATGATTTGCAAAGATGTAAGGAAGGCGCTGGTTTGAAAGTGCTTTTATTTTTAGGATGTGTAAGATATGCAGTGGTGCTAGACCGGTTTCCTTGTGTATCAAATCGTTTGGGGTATTTTTCGGCAGCCTAAAGATTTTTTTCATAAAATACCTTCACAGATTTTTTACTTCTTCATACTGGTTATATGTATATCTTGTGCTTATAGCAACACACCTTTTACCAAGTGTATAATTCCAGCTATAGTTAGTTGCCTCCTTTGCCTCTTTTAGTTTTATTTGTAAGTATTTTTTAAAGAATAATCGCGATGTTATAATGACCCTGATAGACCAAAACTTTCGATTCGTTTGTACTGATCTCTAAGTTCCTCATATCGCAGTATTGATCCAGTCTGCTGATCATGTTTTGCATCATTATTGGCGTCTCAGATAGGATAATATCATTCATTCCTCCGAATTCAGTTCCGATTTTCCTGTCAAGCGAAAGTAAAAAAAGTAAAAAAAAAATCAATTTCACACCCGCCTCTAAACCAAACCAATTTGAGATATTTTGCCCATTCCATTACTGCAGTTTTATTCTTACCGTAGACACAACTAAACTGATCAGTTTATAGAAAAACGAGTTGTGTCAAAGGCCACTTTAAAATCTACAAAGGATGTGTACAGTTTTTCCCCAGTCAATACATTTATGATAGTTCCTTGCTACGCTAGTCAATATTAAAATATTATTCACAAATTGTAGTAATTCTTTCTGAATTCAACTTGGAATTAACTGAGCAGTCCGTTTTTTTTTTTACCCAAGCAATCAGCCAGTCTAACAAGACTCTAGTCAAGATTTTCATAATAGCGTTTAAAGAGGTTATTCCTCTAAGGTTTGAATAGTGGGAATATTATACTTTTCTTGAAGTTGGAGGGGACTTCCCCGTATCGAATATGAAGTTACATGCAGTAGTAAGCTTTCCTTTGTATTCATTTGTAGCATTCTTCAAAAAATTATATAGAACGCGGTCGTCTCCTATAGGCTTGGTTTATCTTTATATGACTTTGCAGAGTTTGTTGGACAGAATTATGCTATTCAGTGTATCCACTCGCTGGTAAGGTTGTCCATAATGAATTTGATTTCTCCTGTATGGTGGAGTGAGTAGATGCTTGAAAAGCTCAGCTGATGGGTATATCTTAACTTGTATACTTTCTGAAAAAAATTTTACAATTTACCAAATAGATCGACTGTCTTTGACCTTTTGAAGTATTGCTATCAGTAGCTTCAAACACCTAGTAGCAAGAACTGTAACCTCCAGTCTTTGGATACACATCTCTGATTTTTCGTTTGATCCTATTCTAACAGCAACCGCTACTATTTATAGCATCAATTAAGCTTGAATTTTGTATTAAAAAAAAAAATTCAATACCAGATTTTTTCTTCCAATGGTCTAGCAATTCAAACCAATTCAAGTCCTTGAAAACTCATCTTTGATTGAAGAAAAACATTAATCCACCCATTCGTTACCGGAAAAGATACAATTTGTATTGAAAGGAAAGATGAGAAGAGTGTCATGGGACCTTCATCCTCTTGAATGTATCACGTTAAAAAAGGTACTGTTAGGCCGAAAATATTAATAGTTCCTTTAGAGTTCCTTTCTTTAGATTCTACAATTTGCACTTCTTTTACCTCATGTGCTTGCCTCCTGTCTTGGTTTTATTTTTAACGGACTAATGGCCTGTGAGTTTTTGGGTTTGCTGTATCTTATTCCAAAAATTAGGAAATTCTTCTGAGCTGGAAACCACAAATAAGAAGCTTAATGAACTTTGTCCTGTCAAGAATCGAAAAAAAAAAAAACATGAGTGAATATGAAATCTGGATTATCTAGTTTGTCCAATATACTGGGTCAAATTTGAAAGATATTAAGTTAAATCTCTCTATCTATAATTTTTTCGAATTCATAGGAACATTAATTCTAACGATCTTTAGCCACAAAAAGCTTGCCAAAATAAGAAATTTGTTGAAAAACGAAGGTTCTTACAATGATTCGAAGGAAGTTACTAAATGCAATATTGACATTTTTAATGATTGATGATTTTGCGAGCTTTCGCTTAGAGTTTTCCAAAATTTTTATTTTTTCATTTTTGCTGTTTATTTCTAATGTAATTCTTGCACATTCTCCGCGCCTTTTCTCATGTATGGTAAACTATAATATCTAAATCGAATTATATTAGATATTGCCATCGATAAATGCAGAACCTACAACAAGTAGATACTCGACTTCAAAATTTTTTATGTGATTCTGATTTTGAAATAAAAAGAAGACGTAATGTTGGTGATTGCAACACAAGAATAGGGAACACGCTGCTATTAGAAGTGGATACTATGCTCTTAAGTGAGACTAAATTTGCAGAAGACACAATATTGGATGCAAATGGTAAAAGTTTCATAGAAATCTATCGAATTGATTGAATCTAAATCCGACAACTTGGGTCACTTCACGCTTGTTAGAGGCAATGCCTGCTCGATTACTGTCTTGTGCGAGCAAAATGGATAGAATGTGTAACTCAAACAAGCGTGAATAAGTTTCCATATCCAGACCACCTCTAGCTGTGTCGGTTAATCTTGAAGCACGGTATCTTTCATATACCCCAGCTATTGCCAAAAATTCGATGGAAGAACTCATTTGTAATGATCCTCAATCCAGCCTCAATGCTTAACTCAGCTCTTTAAATCAAACCCAATTGTAATCATACATACTTACTTCCTATATTTCGGACGCCGCCAAGCTCTTTTAAAACTCAGGAAGATACGAGAGAAACCAAATATGGTTTGACGTTTTTGCGGTTAATAAGAGCAACAAGCATTAATTTCGCAAAAACTATGTATAAACAAGCTAACATGGCAAATAAAATTATGTGGAAGCAGAAACAAATGATGTATTCTAAACATCTATCGAGAAAATTAACTAAAATTAGAGACAGCAATGTATTTTGGAGATAGGCTAGATCCCTCAATGGTGTAACTTTTTCGCAGAGTAGCCAAATCAAAGTACCTGCATTGGCATAGCATTTTAAACAACTACTAAATCCACCATGTAGCATAGTTCAACTTCAGTGTGCACTGCCATTCATATCTTCAGGGTCATACACCGACCTAATTTTAATAATGCACCAAAAGAAGGCGAATTCTTCGAATATGCAACGAATGATTTTCTCAAAAAACTAACGGCTGTATACGATTATATCTTCGACGTAGGTGAGGTCCTGGTAACCTTCAGAGATAACATAATTTTCTCAATATTTAAGAAAGGAGTGTGTAGTATCCCGAATAATTACAGAAGCATATTATTCCACAATGCTATAATGAAATTATTCACGGGAATCATCTTGGAAAGTTTGACAGTTTAAATCGAAGCAAATGCTATATTTAGAAATGTCCAAGCAGGCTTTATGAAAAATTATTCAACAGCAGACAATATTTTTAGACTGATAAACATTGCCAGGACGTATTTAAACAAAGGAGAAAAACTGTGTGCGTTCTTCGTAGACTTTAAAGCAGCATTTGACTCCATTTGACTTAGATTAACAGATTAATTTCTACAAACTAAGCAATTGGAGAGCGTCGTGAAAAGTTCTTGAAAGGGAAATCTGGTATGGGAAAAGCTTGTCAAACTGGTGTAATTCGCACTCAGGTATTAAACAGATTTGTGTTTTAACTCATCTACTGTTTTAATTATTCTTAGACG
This sequence comes from Volucella inanis, assembly GCA_907269105.1. NCBI lineage: Eukaryota > Metazoa > Arthropoda > Insecta > Diptera > Syrphidae > Volucella > Volucella inanis. The sequence goes on from OU026156.1 coordinate 112,114,217, forward strand.
ATCTATGAATGCTCTTGCCATGCAGATGATGATTTAACAAATTACAGCAGTACTATAATATATGAAACTCGAAAGTCAACACCAAATCAAAAATAATAACATTCAGAAATGGGACTGGTCGCTTGGCGAGAGATGATGAATGACTACATCTTGGAGTCATCTTAACACCTCGCCTAACTTTTAAGAAACATTTGGAGGAGAATCTATAAGAAGCTAAAAGCGAATTAAACTGCAATTGGGAAAACATACTTTGCAAAACGAACATTGCACTAAGCACAAGGTATACAAGTAAAATTAAATTAAAAATTTATTAACTCCTGACAAAAACTTATAAAAGACGGCTAAGTTGTTTTGCTTGAATTAAAGCTAAGAACATTTTCGATCAAGTCACCTTTGGAACAAAAAAAACCAAATCATCAAAATCGATTCAGCCGTTTGGGAGCTACGATGCCATAAACAGATACACAGATTCACACGTTAAACTTATAACATCCCCTCTTTTTGCGTCGGAGGTTAAAAATTAACAAAACGGTGATGAGGTCTTTTATTTGTTACGCTATTTAGGTATGGGGAATTCGTCAATAAGAGGAAGTCCAAAATATTTCGTCGAAAAAGTTTTTTAATGACCGCAAAACTCTCAAAACTAGTTCGGGACTGGATTGCCACCTCTATATATCTTTACATTAAAACTATCTTTCCTCTATATTGCGAAAGCATTGTGGCTCACACACCAACGCCTACCGCATGAAGTTGCAAAAAAACTTATTCTTAAAGGAATGGTCTAGATTATGCAGTGATCATGACGTCTCGCTGGTGCAGGATAATATCGAACTTTGAAGCGAAAGCATACAAAAGTTGCTCGTTGAAGAAGAGCTATCTTTCACTGAATCCTCAAAATTAAAGCACAGATAAGTCAATACCGGCACACGTATGCTAAAACAGGACTTAGGGGAGAGAAATGATTTTAAAGACCAAATCAATGTACCTTAGATAATATTTTCAAAATTTTTAAGGCTGGAGGCGAACTTCTGCACTTAAACTATGTACCACATAGAGCTGAACGCAGTTATGGAATTGTTTTTGTGCAATCTAGAAGGCTAGAGAAGACGTTCACGGTTTCATCGGAATATGACCCGTCCTAAAGAAAGTAAGAAGAGTGGACTGGAAGAAAATGAGTTATCGCCAATCCTCAATGGCTAAGCCTGGAGAGTTCTGTACAGTTATTTAAGGATTGCTCTAAAATACAACAAACAGGTATTTGTGAAGCTTTTTAAATAAGGGTTCAGTTTTATATGCATTTTATTTTCTTAATCATTAACTCTTACATACTAACAAAAAATGCTTGAATACTACCTTAAAATTACTAAAAAATCTTATACCAACTTACTGGCCCCACACAGGCACTTTAAGCTACTCTAAATTCTTTTCTAATAACGACTTGACAACTTTTTTTTTAAATAAAATGCAAACTATGAGATATTTCAAAAATTTTATTATTGTCTTGAAGTAAAATCAAAACATTTATGAATGGAGCTCGACTTCGTTCATATGGCCACTGCAGGCACGTTTGCAGCGGTCGATTCGTTAGACCCAATTTTCAACGACTCGGCCACATATTTCGGCCGAAACGGCCGCTATTTCGTGTTCAATGTTGGCTCTGAGCTCTTCCAACGTCGTCGGCATGTTGGCATAAATCAATGACTTAACGTAGCCCCACAGAAAATAGTCAAGCGGCGTTAAATCGCACGAACGAAGCGGCCAATCGACTGGCCCATGTCTTGAGATAATACGCTCACCTTCAATAAATCGATTGTAGCGTGTGCTGTGTGGCTTGCGGCACCATCCTGTTGAAACCACATGTCGTCCAAGTTCATGTTTTCCAATTCGGGCCAAAAATAATCGGTGATCATGGCGCGAAAACGCTGACCATTCACAGTAACGTGACGATCGTTATTGTCGACGAAAAAATATGGCCCAATAACGCCGCCGGCATGCAAACCGTACCAAACAGTTATTTTTTGTGGATGAAGTGGTGATTCATGAAGCACTTGTGGGTTTTCACCCGATTAATAACGCATATTTTGCTTATTGACGATCCCATTGAGTAAAAAATGATCTTCGTCACTGAACCCAATTGGAGAACTAAGCTCGTTAGTGTACTTAACTATGATGAAAATATTGTATTTACTGAATAAATTGACACTGACAGTTTGATGATTAGTGAAAGAGTGCGTTCACAAATTAAATTCAAAGTTGTCAAGTCCCTATTGGAAAACATTATATTTATTTTCTATTTTTAAGGCTAAGAAAAACATTGTTAACAAAAAACTTAGCATATGGGCATTATTTGTAAATTTTTATAAAAACTTAATATCTAACCTAAAATAAACCTTAGTCTACCTAACCTGCATACACAATACACACACCTAGATATTATACACAATAATATACATATATTAGTATACGCCTTTGTATATTCCAATATATGGAGATATTTTTTAATGGCTAACCTTAGCTTATGTAAGCTGGCCATCGCTATTTACAGTGCAAATAGACTGGTCAGCTCTGTTTCATTAGTGAGACTGGTCTGTAATTGACTGAAACGACGACGAACCATCTTCTCCTTCATTTAACCACCAGAGATGCTAATGCTGCCAAATGGCATCCCTCGTGTCGCGATTCCCCACGAAGTCGTCAGAGCGCACACTCTCGTGTTAAAGGTAATTGAGTTAGTAAGCCCCAGACATCAGGTCGTCAAGGTCATTTCTCTTGCAATTTGCCTTCAAGTTAGTTTAATTACGAAGTTGTCCACTCGTATTAGGTTCGCCCTGTTGTAAAGGACCTCATTAGGATAAAAAAATTTGTACTCCGACTCTGGTGCTTTGTACAAGCGAAGGCAAGCCCTCTCAAACAACCGAATCTTTTCCATTAAGCTTGCTCGTACATTGAACCACACGGGACATCCAAATACCAGCATAAGCCTTATAAGGGCCATGTAGCAGATTACCTTTACCCTTTCATCGAGTTGGCTTGTAAGGGCAAAAGCGCCTTTAGCTCTGGCCAGAGCAGCATCTACATTTTTGTCTAAATATAGAAACTTATCTAGCCAGATCCCAAGGTATCTGATTACCTTTCGACAGGTAAGAGGCTGTCCGTATTGTCCAATGATCGATAGCTTTCACCAATTTTTTTTGGTATCCCTAGAGGCTCTAGACAACGGCGTCCTAAAGAGAATGGTTTCCAACTTTTAAAATTTGATTTTCAACTTCCAGTCATCGCAAAATCGTCTTATCTTATCGAAGTAATGCTGCACGGAAGTATAAATGACCTCGATTCTTGGACCTGTTCTGTACGCTATCAAATCGTCTGCGTACGCAATAGTATGGGGAAGTGAACCTATCAAGTCGCCTGTATAAATGTTGAATAGGATCGGCGATTTGAAATATTCCAACAGAAGTCACATCACCATTTTTCACGATGAACTGTCTGTTGGTTAGCATATTGTAAAGAATGTACAAAAGTGGTTTACCGATCCCCAGCCTAGTCAACTTATAGCAAAGACCCTCTAACCATAAGGTGTCGAAGGCCTTCTCCAAGTCGACAAGGCAGGCACAAGTACATTGGTTTTTGCCTTTATTCCATTGGATATCGGACACCAGTTTAGACGCGGCATGTGAGATATCATGTCCCGCTTTAAAACCGAATTGATTAACCGGAACTATATGTTTGTCCTCAACCCACCTAGTCAGAGTTCTCTTGATTACCTTTTCAAACACCTTGCTGATATCCCCTTTTTGGGGATAGGTTGAACCACCTCCGTTTTCCAATGCGCTGGATAATGTGCATTATTCATTGCATTATTAAACAGGGTGGTGTAAATGTCCACCGCTTCTAGAGGAATATGTCGTAGCACGATGTTCGGAATATTTTAGGTCCCCACTGATTTGTTACTCCTGATTGTGTTAAAGATGTCATGGAGCTCTTCTTTCCAAATGAAAGGGGGTAGGTCATCCTCTCTGGTGATGCCATTATTTGCAATGTTTTCATCGCTGAACTGAGTGAAACCAGAGCCCTCGGATCGCCAGTTCTCTATTTCATTTCGAAAGCCGAAGTCGTGCACTAAGATGCGACTGTCCAGGTCATAATTGGGGCCAATGGTATCAGTGGCATTGTATAGTTCCTGGAAAGTTTCCCCTATGGCCTCAACCTTCTCCTGTGGATCCTCGATCACAAAGAAGTCGTCATCATCAGCGGCCTCATTTGGATCAATACCTGCTATTGTTAGTACTCGTTCGTTGTCTGTTGTCCGGGCTATTTTAAGGCACTGAAGGTCATTTTGATTTTTTCTCCGAAATAGTTTATTTATTTGCGGGAACATATTCGGGTTGCTGGTGTTTACAGCCCGAACCTTGTTGTTCCAATGCAAATTTACAGAAACTCTGTAATTCTCTTTTATTAGCGTTTGAATAACTGTCTGTACAGGTTTTTGAGTCTTGACAAAAGTCTACTTTTATATCGGTGCAGTGCGTCAATAGTTGGGTTGCGGAACAGATCTTCGTAAGTTGTACGTTGATACCGCGGTATTGCAGTGTACATTGTTTGTTTAATTGTCTCGTCCATTCGTTTTAGGTACTTGTTGATCTCCTCGTTTGACATATTCCTATTGGACAGGTGGAGGACAGGCTGGAGCGTGTTCGAGGAGAGTGCTCTTGTCAAGGTTTCTGAGAAGCGTGTCCATCGAGTCTTACTGTAGTTGTAAGAATATCTTTGGACAAACTCCTCCAATTCCGCAATTCCGTTGGGAACTGTAATTTTTGTGATAAAACCGCAATGGTCGCTGTCATACACGAATGTGCGCACACATTCTGTCAGTCGTATACGTTCGTCGTATAGCAGTAGATCCAAATAAGACCCGACTCTGGGAAATGACGAGTTATCCGTCGCTTTAAGACCGAGTCTGTACATGCTATCGTGCTGACCCCACCAATCGAATAGTAGGTTTCCTCTGGTATTTGGCAAATTATTTCAGCAATCTCTGTTGTTAGTGTTGACATCTCCGCCGATTATAAAATAATTCTCCCCCGATTCCAGCTTCAGAAGTCGAAAAAACGTGTTAAGCTCTGTAATAAATAAATTCGATTGTGAAGCCTCAGGTGCATAAACAGAGGCCAAGTACAGCCGCTTTCCACTGCGGAGCGGGATATAAATGACGAATGCCTCCAACACGCGGAATCTGCGCAACACTCTTTTGTACACTCTGTGAAATTTTATATCTTTTTTAATGAAGATCGCGACACTACCTCCAAGTTTGGATCTGACCCGGTTTCTTCTTCTAACAATATAATTATTGTACTCCAGTTTGTACTTATCGGTTAGCTTCGTTTCGCTAGCGAAAAGTACATCAGGAGTTTGGTCTTGTAGTAATTTAAACATCGCGTCTCTTCGTTCGATCCTAACCAGTGAATTAACATTAACCGCAAGGACATTTAAAGTTTGCTCCACCATGTGCGTACCCATTACGATATGTGTTGCGTTAGGCCCGGCAGCAGCGCGTGTATCTGGTCCACCCGCTTGGCCTGTCCTTGTACCTGCCTCTGCAGCTGAGCCATCTGCCCTTGAATTGCGAGCAAGATGGCCAGAATTTTAGGTGCAGCTTCCGTTGTTCTCGGCATTGGCTCCGGAGAAGCTACAGTCACTTGCTGTAACGTAGCCCCCTTACCTGAAGCCATTTGGGCGTAGGAAATTTGGGACGTGACGGCTGGTGTTTGAAACCTAACAGGTGAACGCTTGACCTCTACCTTCTGCTGCCGAGCCAGTTTAGCTTTTTTGATGTCAGCGAACTTAGGACAAACCCGATGGTTTGCGATGTGTCTCACGTTCCCACATAACACGCAAGAGAGCTGTGTCCTATCGAATGCTCCGTCCCTACCCAGAGCACGCTCCCCGGAACTGTGGTTCTTTGTGCACTTCACTCATCGAGGCTGCATTTGGCAATTCGACGCGGCGTTCCCGAACCTCTGGCAACGAACGCATTGTATAACACATTCGCTCCTCTTTAATTTTTCCCAGCGAACTACCTGGTAGTCTAGGACATTGATACTCCTTAGACTATCCAGACGGCTTTCGGAACTGAGCTGCACCAGGAAGAACGGCAGACTCCGTTTCTCCCGCCTTGCTCTCGCTGTAGTAAATGGCTTTACCCCCACAAACTTGAGGAAGAACCTGTTGCTGCTGCTGTTGTTGTTGTTGTTCCTGCTGCTGCTGTTGTTTCGGCTAGTGTTGTTTAAGCAGCTTTTGCTGTTTCTGCTACTGCTGTTTTGTTTGCTGTCGTTGTTGTTTCTGCTGCTGCTGGTTTTGTTGTGGCTGCTCTTGTTGTTGTTGCTGGTGGTTCTTAAGTTTTTGTTGGTGTTGTTGTAGAACTTGTGTTATTGTATTTTTTTGGTTTTGTTGTTGGGCCTGATTTTGAGCCAGCTGCGTTTGCTGTTGGAGTTGTTTTTGCTTTTCTCTGCAAGACTTTAAGTTTCAGTTACATTTTTTTTACAGTTTAAACGCATTATTATTTACTTAATTCATTAATTCCTACATGCTAGACAAAAAATGCTTAAAAATTAGCTTAAATAAGTTAAAATTATCTTAATCTAACTTACTGGCCCCATGCGGGCATTCTAAGTTAAACCTAACACTTAAATTATGTCTTTTGACGTATCTTATAGTCTTTTCCTAATCAAATATTCACAACTAAAACTAAAACTATTAATCGCACGCACTAGCGCTATGCCAATTGGAGCGTTTGTAAATTTAACCAAACGAAAAAAAGCCGAAACACAACTTTACTCCGCGGAGCTCTATGAACGACTCTTTATAAATTAGACTGTATGTTTAAATTCAATAGTGTATAGAATAAATCGATCGACCTTTGTTCCGCAATTATATTTTAAATTATAGAATGTAAAGTCACCCTTTTCTGAAGATTTGTGAATTGATTAACTTTTGTTAAACAATTGTATCATGAAAATAAAAATGAAATTTACTATTGTACTACTAATATTACTAAGACGTTCTCTGTATTTTCTAACTATATCCACCGGATTAGGACAGAGTGCTAGACGAAAGCTAGGTAAACATTTTAAAACCAATACCAAAGTAATCCCATAAGGTATTTTCGAGTTCATAAATGACTACAAAGGGTGAGGTACAGTATATGCTATGCCACCTGTGGCCTATTTTACCAAACTATAAGTAACAAAAAAAGATTTGTACTTGTGAATTACAAATTTAAAAATTTGGAATAAGAATGCAAAAAAAAATTGTTGGAAAAAAAGTTGTTGATCACAAGTGTTCAAAATCTCCATTGCAGCGGCACTTCTAATCTACAAGTTTGTTTAATGCCGTCGTGAAATATTTTTTGCTTCGCTCATTAGAGAAAAAGACATTTTGATTGGAAAATTTTCAAATACGATGAATGAGTGGAAAAGTATTTTAAACTCTGTAAAGTCTCAAGGTACTTTAACTAGAAAAGACTAGAATTACTTACGAGACGTTGAGTGGCAAAAATTGAAACAGGGATCCATGGTAAGTACAAATTGTTCCTTTTACACATTTAAAGTTAAAATTGATAATTCGAGGAAAACTGGTTCCGTAGGTGGTACGAACCGCATATTAGCTGAACTAGATTATATCATTATATATATTATCCGTAAAGAATCGCCAACGTTGGGTGGGGTTGTTGAAGATGGCCCGTCACCTAAATCTACAAAGAGAAAGCGTTTATTCTTTACAAAATTCTATTTGCGATAATATGTCTGTTAAGTCTATCTTAAGTCTATCCATACCAAAAAACAAGGCGTGCTCGAAACGGAAGGCGGCAACAACACGAAGAAGATATTATTGTATTTTCCTGAAAAAAAAGGTCATGAAAAATGACCCAGAAAATATTGTAAGGTAGCTTGGCCATTCAAATTATCATCATTTTCATTTGGATAATCTAAGTTTTCTTCCTCTTCAGTAGTGGATATTTCAAAATAATTATCTGTGAAATGTTAGTCAAGACAATGCAACATTTTGTGACAGTAACTGCTTTCATTGGTTGCAATCGTAAGTGCTTCAGGCATGGAAATTTCTTCTTTAAAACTCCAATAACGTTTTCTATTATTCTTCGAGTTGATTTATGTGCTCTATTGTATCGATAAGCTTCAGAAGTTGATTTTTTTTTTAATTAAAACATAATCTTTACTTTGGCTATCGCTACTACTATGCCTTCATCGCAAAGACATTTTTTCGATTACTTTAAATATAAAACAAAACTTGATATAAAACAACTATCATTTGCAAAATATTGCCACATACTAAACACAATTTGTAAATTCCTTTGCAATTTGCAATTGTAAATTGCAATTATAAATGAATTTTATTGAAACGAAATGCGAAGCATTTCTACAAATTTCCCTTTGTAAAATACTAATGTGTAATGCCCAGAGTTTGGTGAAATAACATAAATGAAAAAAAATCACAAACTTTGTTAAAAAGTGCTTGTATATACAAATTTTTAAGTTGTTGAAATAGGCCACTGGTAACAACTTTGTAGGAATACATCGACACTTTTTGGAAGAAGTCAACATTACCTCGTATGAAGAGTTCAAGAAAACTTGGAGCTATAGTATTGTCCTATGGCTAAAAGAGGTCAATAAAGCTTATAAATATAGTTATGAGGCTGTAGTTGCCGTCTGTGCGTATGATGATTTTAAAGTTAATTTTTCTTAGATCAGGAGTAGAAATAAGGTGTCTACTTACGAAATGCATACAAATCATCTATACCCTATAATTGTAAAAACGACTAACTTACGCCGGCTACTTGATGCCGTGAGTAATTAAGCTCTCAGAGGCAGTGTACCATTCACCTTATTTCATCAACTCACCCACTATTTAGTTAACCTGTCGTATGTAAGTACACCGCTACCCCGCTACGCCACACAATTTTACAAATAAAAACCGAAAAAATAAAACGAACAAAAAAACACAAAAAAGCGACGAAAGCAATAATAACAAAGTTCAACACGAATTACTACCAAATTTGCAAACGTCTTGGCAATTCATCTTTGTCCATGGGCCATGCTACAGAGGGAATGGGCTGGTGATTGCCCGCTCCTTTTCGCGCAACTTTACTCAAAATTCCTCTCCTCTCAGCTCCCAGACCGTCTTCACGATAACATAGTTTCGAGTGTATTTCCCAAACCGAAAGCGCTGGCCATATGTTTTGTAAATAACTCACGACCATTAAAGATGTGCTCATGCCAAGATTTGTGTGATCTGCGACGGTATACGGATACTGTTCTGCTCCATTCGATTTGGGTTTGAAGTTGAAGCTGGAGTTGAATTTGGATTTGGATTTGGAATTGTGGAAGTGGATCTTCTTCTTTCATACACGTAGAAGATACACATATCGTGAAGTTCCTTTCTCTGAGCGGCTTTCAGTAACTACTGCCGCTCTGAAGATGTTCACCAGAAAAAAATAAATAAATAAAAAGATCCACAAGTCATTAAGTTATGCTCTGGTTTAGCGGTGTCCTTGTTTTTTTTTTTTTTTTGTTAATTTTTTACTAACACTACCGAGTTTATTTACTCATTTTGGACGTATTGAACAACCAATTTTTAACGAGACTAGGCCATTTAGGCACTTATCTGGAATGAGTAATTTATCAGTTGCATAACTCTTTAACTTTCTATAACCAAATCCACGGAATATCGATACAGAACACAAACAAAATTATTTGTCTTTTTATCCTCTCTACTATTTGTTATTAGTTTAAATTCATACTTTTAGAAGTAGAGTTAGATATGAGTGAAAATCATCAACTAAGAGGTGCACTATTGTAGCATACTATTATTGTTTAAATCATCCTTACCATGTAAGTAGTGTTTTAGTTACCTATAGGGTTTTCTAATAACGACTTGACAACTTCTTTTTTTAAATAACAGTCAAACCATTTGAGATATTTCAAAAACTTTATTATTGGCTTGAAGTAAAATCAAAACATTTATGAATGGAACTCGACTTCGTTCATATGACTACCGCGGGCACGTTTGCAGCGGTCGATTTCTTGGACCCAATTTTCAACGACTCGGCCACACATTTCGGCCGAAACGGCCGCTATTTCAACGTTGGCTCTGAGCTCTTCCGTGAACTAATGACTTATAGTAGCCCCACAGAAAATAGTCAAGCGGCTTAAATCGCACGAACGAGGCGGCCTATCGACTAGCCCATGTCTTGAGATAGCACGCTCACCATACTTACTCTTCAATAAATCTATTGTAGCGTGTGCTGTGTGGCTTGTGGCACAATCCTGTTGAAACCACATGTCGTCCAAGTCCATATCTCCCAATTCGGGCCAAAAATAATCGGTGATCATGGCGCGACAACGCTAACCATAACGTGACGATCGTTATCGTCAACGAAAAAATATGGCACAATTACGCAAAATACACCATAATGTGGTCTGAACGATGCCCAATTCTTGAGAACGCCGTGGAATTGACTGATTTGGATCGTTTGCTACGGACGTCTCAACGGCAGCGATATTTTCGACACTTCGACCAACCCGTTGTCTCACTGACACGGCAACATCATACAACGAATATCTAGACTCAAATTTTTGCACTAAATTTGTTATTGCCTGCCTGTCTACTGGGGCGAGAAATACGACCTAAAATTGGAGTTAACGTTCTTAAAGTTGCAGTCACCGACTCCGAATATCTGTTGAAAATTTTTATAATTTTCAGACGTTGCTCGTTAGTGTACTTTACCATGATGAAAATGTTGAGTTTACTGAATAAATTGACAGTGACAGTTTGATGATTAGTGAAAGAGTGCGTTCACAAATTAAATTCAAAGTTGTCATATATATAAAAAGTTCCTATATATAGGAAAAACCTATATATAGAGATGTTTTTGAAATTTAGTGGTGAAGTATTGCTAAGAAGCTGTTATCTCAAAGAACAATTACAATAGTGGTACCTCATTTCTGTGCATTGTTTTCATGACTCCAGGTGCGATGTAAGCATGTAATAACGCGCCCTCAATCGCTTGAAGTTTTAAGGTCCTTCAACGTTTGTCGTAATCTTATTACAACGAATTTTTGTACGCTGTTGATTTATCTGTTCTCACCATCCTCAACTATCGCTTCAATAATGATTGCAGATTAAGAATATTAATAAAAATATCTAGTTGACTGAGATCTTATTTTGAATGACATTACCGAAAGTAACAACATTGGGGCGCCTTCCGAAATTTCTAGATCGATCACCTAAATCAGAAAATATGTCTAAATTAAAAAACTACAGCATATCGGTTAGGAGGGGAGCAAACAAAGAACCAGCAAAGAAAAGGCAGCCGATAATAGAAGATCCCTCGGAAGACATCAACAGTGAGTCCGTCAAAAAAAATTTTTTTTTAAATGATGGTATCTAGATCTTTCATTAAGGCATCGAAAATTTACTTAAACCGTAATATTTTAAAATTTTAAATATGTATAAGAAAAGGATCGTTTCTTAAAAATCTACTCTATAATTCTCACAGGCGAGCATCGAAACCGGGTGGTGTGGTGGTTTTTTGAAGCGTTACAGAATTGTGTTTTTTTTTTTTTTTTTTTTTTTTTTTTTTTTTTTTAAGTAGAACTTCAACTGAGCATGGATATGGGTTTCTTATAACTCATCAGGATTTTGTTCGCCTGAAAGGTGTGTTTTTTCAGCTGATAGATCTTCGAATAGCGATAAATTCAACCTGTGCTGTCATTCTTGACATATTTACACCAAACGCTTCAGCATCACTCAAACTTAATTTGAAAAAAAGTCTTTAATTCGCGAAAGGTTTTTATTTGTCGTGTTGTGTAGAAATTTTGTACTAAATACACTCTACTTGAAACAAGCCCACAACGTGTCAAGGTATTGTGCGCGAAGAGGAGGAATCTGTAGCTGCTGTGAGTAAAAGCTTTGTTAGAGGAGCCGTAGTTGTCAATTCGGTGTGGATTATTGCGAAAAGATCTTCGCTATAACTCACATCAGACGAAGCTGGAGTTACAACTAAAGCCACGAGACCAAAGCGAGGAGAGTGTGCTGGATATGGCTCTTGAGCAGCATGGATGACACTTAGTCTATGGAAAAATCGTGCTTAGTAATGAGACTTATTAATGGTTCAATGAGTTTATGGATGAACAAAATTGCCATTTCTCCAGTTAGTAAAAGCCAGAAGATATTCAATTAAATCCAAATATGTTAAGTCTGTTGTGCGGTGATTGACTTTCGATTTTGGTTTTAAGGACTAACCAGATACCAGCACTTCTGCTGCTGAGAGAATATGAAATTGACTTTCCCTGTGCTAGGAATAGTTTGGACCAGAATTTGAATCAGGAAAGGAATGTAAGATGGCTGCAAAACTGATTAAGGATACCACGTTCCTATCTCTGTGGGGACTGACAACGTTACTGGTAAAGAATCCTCGGATAAAGCGAGGCTGATTATTGGCACCAGAACGCGGTACTACGTTTTTGGTAAGCACCTAGGCATAACTGACACAAGACTTCTGATGTAAGAGTGATGATGATGATGACCTGTGTTGCAGGTCCTCAGTGTTTACTAATCTTTACATAAAAGACTGAGAAATTTTAATTCAATGGTCTGTGCACTGTTTTGATGTTCTTCATGCTGGTGGCATTAGCGGTCCTTATTTTTTCGAAAATGAACCAGAAGACACGTTACCTGGCAATTACTATTGATTATTTCTTTGAAAATATGAATGACGTTAATGCGTGGATCCAGCAGGATGACGCTTCGTGTTACACTGCATATGAAACCATTGACTTACTGGGGATTTAATTAAAAGACAACAATGAGCCATTTACGTAGCTGCTGTGATCATCTGATTTGAGTGTTTCATTTCTTCTATGTATTCGTTTCATATACAACTTGCGAAGCCTGTTTTTAGCATGTAACAACTGAATTGTAGTCCTAGAAGTTCGCTGTTCAAAAACTGTGCACACGGATAGTTGTGCCTCGAGTGATAATATTTAGCCTTTTAACATGGTTAATCCCGCAAAATATTTGTCTTTCAGTCATACCGGTAGTAAGTAAGCAGTAACCTAGAAATGCTAGAATTAGTTAGTCCTCATGGGTGTGAGGAGAAATTTTGACTTTTTTTTTTGCCATTTACCGATAAACCACCAATTGTGGCCTATGTTGCCATATCTCTAATAATATTATGCAATAAAATGAAAGGTTTTTTTTTTTTGCACTGGGATAAGATTATAATATTTTTACTACTTACCCTTGATACAAAAACTTAGTTACATACTTACTTAGATGGCACTACAGTTCGGGGTGAACTTGAGCCTCAACTAACAAGTCTCTCCAGTTAGTCAAGTCTCTAGCTAACTGACTCCAGTTTTGCACCCCCAGTCAGTTGAGGTCTTCTTCTTCTGCGGGCGATAGACTTGGTGTCTATTCGCTCTATATGTCCTAGCCATCTCAAGCTATTGATGCGCAGTTTTCTGATTAGGTCTGTGTTGCTGTACAGCTCATATAGTTCGTCGTTGAATCTTCTACTCCAAATCCCGTCAATGCAAATGACTCAGTCGTAACGACTGAGGATGTATTCATCGGGTTTCGATAAGGCTCATGCTTCTACGCCATAAATTAGGACTGCTATGATCAAGGTCTTGTAAAAAATTTCTTTAATTTTTCGGGTTAGGGCCTTATCAATGAATTGCTTTCTTACCCCAAAGAAAAACCGATTGGCAAGAGTGATTCTTCGCTTTATTTATACTGATATGTTTTTAGCAGAATTCATAACAAAGTAAAGGTAGACAAAGTCTTGTAGCTGTCGATTGTGACGTTCTATCTGACACAGGAAGTACACTTGATTTTGTCAGATAGGGTGTCAGACGTTCACACAATATAGCTGATAAGATATTGTATGTAGAGTGAAAGAGAATTTATAAAAGGCGCAGTTGGGTGATCCCCTTTTTTGTGGATTCCATTTTTCAGACATACACTTTTCTGACTAGATCTGAGAAATGAGAGTCCATGCTCTCCATAAAGTCATTTCCAGCAGCTTTGAATACCTCGGTCGACAGCCCCTCAGCTCCGGTTGATTTGTTGGATTTTAGATTAGACATTGCTTTCCTTACTTCGTTCTGCTCAAGTTGCTATCATCATCTAAGTATCTAAGTTCAATGGTCTATTCTGTCTAACGGTTGTATGTTGGATTTCTTCACAGTTTAACAGCCTGCAGAAAAAGTTTTTCTATATTCTTAACACCGAATGTGTTACTACTACTACAAGGTTTCTATCTTTATCTCTACGTCTTCTTCCCTTTACACGTTCTATGTAACTGTTGGTAAAAAATCCGTACAGTATTCCTGATGTACAGGATTTCAATATGTTCCATCCCGCGCTCCTTGTGCTCGTTTGTCTCCTCCTGGAGAAGCTAATGACCTTCCAGAAACTTCTGCTCTTAGAGCCCACGAGCAGCTCTCGTTATTTATTTTTGCCATGCCGATGGCGATTTATGAGGAGCCCTATAACTTGGATTGGACCAGCAGCACAACAACAAGTTCGTAGCAATATGGTTGTGTTACCTCCCAGAGGTGATCCTTTGTAGTTTCATGAGTAAACCCTTACTCATGCAGGCTAAAATGGCAAGGACATGCTCGACCCGTAGCACTATACTGGTGTTCGCTGTCATAGAGCTCACAACCCTATACGGCAGAGATTAAAATATGTGACGAACCAACTAATAGCCTCGGATGAAAAGGAATACAATCACAATCAATAAATAAAATATCTGGGTAACTTCAAGCTTTTCAGAGAAATCGTTACATTTTTGTTTTTAATTTGAACGGTTTTATAGACTTTAATGTATATACCTACTTTTTGTAGAACTTCTTGCTTTTCTTTTGTAGTTCGGCTTAGGAATATCTCTTCAAAGTGACCAGCAATAATCTACAAGCATGCAAAGAATGGGATGGAATACACATTTGTGATATGATTCTAGGTAGTAGGTAGGTAAAAGTGACTGTTGGAAAGACCAACCGACTTAGGCATATTGGCTCATTGTGATGCCATGTGGAACTGTGATCCTGCTACTTACGGAACCAATTTGCGCTTATGATGCAGCGTTGAAGTCTGTTAACATCTATATTCTTGGAATCGCTTAATTTGTTGTAAAAGAAAGCTCCTAAGTGAAGTATTCTTTTTTGGGAAAAAGCTGGACATGTACAGAGTAGATAGAAAATGGTCTCCTCTTCTTCCTCGTTCACACAGCTTCTCTAGAAATCGTTTGCAAAGGCGACAAGCCTTGTTCATGCTTGCCTATAAGGCAGTGTCCAGTGATGACACCTAAGATGTTTTCTATTTAGAAGGATCAGACTCTTAGACTTAGACCAAAGTTTGGGTATAGGGTTATCGATATTCTCTGTGAGGATTCCTAATGTATTAAGAATTTTAGCATGGCCTAATAAATTATTTGTTCACTGTGTAGTCGCTTTAAAAACATAACTTTTTTTTACAAAACATTTTAAACAGACCACCCATGAAGGACGGTACGTTGGGATCTTCGCCACGGAAACAACTAAACGCAATCTTACCGGCAACATACTGATCTTGGTCTTAACCTCTTATCGTGATAAGTACAAAGTTAAAATGCTCTCCCCTTTAGTCTCATCGGACCACTTTGTCAAATTAGCTTGAATACTTATGTGAAGATTATTAAGACAATGTTGTATGGCAAGACGAGAAAGCCAATTAGATTGGACTTCACAGTTTCCTTAGGAATTGTAACTGGTCGTTATGTTTCCTTGAAAGCCACGTAAATGCCGATTCTGATATCCCTAGCCCGAAAAGATACTAAAAAGTACCTTTAGGCCCACTGTACTTCCATCTCTGCTTTCCGTTAGCTCATGAAATATCTCGAAACACGAGAACTCCTCAATGATCCAGTACGGTTTTCTGGTGATTTAATGGTATATCTCACCGAAAAAAGGAACCATAGTCTACACCAATCTGCCGGAAGTTCTTTTGTCGAAAGTGCATGCATTCGAAATCGATGAGCTTCCTCTTAAGTGGATTAGAAATGACCTAGCACAACGTTCAGTTCAAGTCGTTATGTACGATTTCCAGTCTGATACCCAAAAAATAAATGCTGGTGTGCCTCATGGTTCCGTTCTGTCTGCGACACTCTTTAATTGACATAACTGATTACTTTTCTGCTACTTCTTACCTATTATATTCCTATGCTTACTTTCTGCTCATATTCGTTCCCGATGCCCCTGCTAATAGGCTGTAGAACGAGAGCTGCAGTGTGTGTGAAATTTCAATGTCGATATAAACGTCATAACTAATTGAGATTTGTTGTTTTTTTGTTGTCAATAAAACGAAGTTTGCACACGCGACCAAACTATCCATTCTGGCTGTGTTTGTGTATAACAACTTACATTCATATTCAATGTCGCGAAAAATGCTGCCAAATGTCTGGGTTTTCTCCCCTCTGGTCCATCCGCAATAAATTGGAGCCCAATACCAACATCTGCGAGTAGTAAGGTGCTCCTAAGAGCTCTCTGGACTTGCTAGATTGGATTCAAAACTTCACGAGAAAACTCATAGGTAATGCTTATATTGAACAGTCGATTGATGGCATTCAAAATCGATGTAATATATTTGACTTTACCTTGTTCTCTCGCTATCTTTACCACTAATCCTTCATTTAAATTACCAGTAAAACTCCAATCCTACAAACCTACAACCAAAAGAACAGTGACAATAAAGGATCAGCTTATCACCAAATCTGCTTTCGGACATACTCTGAACCATCGTTTTTCTTTCCTAAGCCGTACTAATCGCTTATGAAATGCTCTCATGAGCCCTTTATTTATTAGTCATTATAACCCACAGACATTCAAAACCAACGAGCATCTTTTACTTTTTTTCTTCCCTAATTTTCCTTCAATGGGATTATGTGAATACATCTTAAGGGTGCACCAAAGTCCCTTGGGCGTGGGCTAGTTATAAAAAAGGTAAAACTTGAGCAAAACATAGATAACATAAGAGAACGTCCGGCGCTAATAACTATTCATAATTTCTACCTGATCGACTATTTGACGATCTTGATCCAGATTTCCTTATGAAATCTGACCCGCGTGCAGAATCACTAACGTCTCATAATAGGGGCTTTCAAGATAGAAATTATTCATATCCGAAGCTTCTTTTTGATATACTGTTAAAGTTTCTTTATTGAAACGTCCATGAAGAAATGGTAATGTGTGGGTCACCTGCATTATACATCCTTTTTTTCTTCTGTCGTGATATTGTGGTCAGAACTAAAAGCCCCCCAAATGAATCTGCCACTCGAAAAGGTTAAAAGAAGTAAAAGCCAATTGATACGGTAAACCTTTCCTCAAAGTTGAATCTTTTTATTCTTCAATTTCCAACCTCAGTGGTCGATACAATTATTTCGTGAGCTTACACTTTTTTTTCTTACCCAGAGTTGGTGTCCCCCTATCGACATTCACTATCAACCGATCAGCCGATCGACTTACTGACGCGACGAAGCGACGGCGGCAATGTAGTGTTATGTAATAGAGGACCATCCTGAAAGATGATTGCAAGTGCGCAAACACTGCAGACTAAATGTTCACAATAAAGAGCACCCCAGTACGTGATGAAGAAGTCATACCGCCCAGCACCTTCTTCATTTGCCCTGACCCATCTGAATGTTTCCTCTCCACCAAGTCAATTCACCTGGAAATATAACCAAGTTTGACGTCAATCGACTTTACCATTGAACACTGTCCCACAGTGTTGGCTGCCTGGATGACTGGATGGCTGGATGGCTGGCAGGCTGGTTGGTTGTCTGGTTGGCGACTGAACTATTTGTAACTCCACTGCCCAGAGACGTGAACAGTTTCCAGATCTCCGAACTTATGTAGCCTTCGCTTATACTTGTGTATCTATAGATGAAATGCAACCACTTGGATCTGTCGCGTTGTCTTAGTCTGGCTGAAGAAGAGAGCTTCTACGATATTGTCCGATGGTTTGTGGTTTTGGTTGTTCTGCTCTTAACAACGAACGAAGATATTTCGAAATGACCCCACTCTCTGAGATGACAACGGTGATGACCACTTTCAACAGCCTGTACGGATGCGCACAACTAGACAACCACTCGTGCTGCATTAGAGGAAAAATTATTTCTATGAGAATCCCTATGAGAAATGCAGGAATAAAGGTTTACAAGATTTGTTCGTGCTCCTCGTGCATGGAGAGCGTACCTCACTCCTCCTCCTCATTCTGGTTAGTGGTTTTTGGGATCATGGTGGATTCGAGTCAATTCAGGGATGCAAACTCAAGATAGCACTTCGAAGCTTGCTGGTCGAGAATGAAACCCCTGTACAACGTGGAGTATCGCGGAGGCTAACGGAATTTGTATTTGGCTATTGGATATTTATGAGTGGAGAGGACATGATTTGGAAGAAAATTTTTACCGATTGGACTACTACATGACGATGACACGAAAATCATGTCGTCATTTCCGCTCCACATCTGTTGCTAGTTACTTGTTGCATTGTTGCTACTGAAAATCCATAAAAACAAACAACACCAACATAAACAAGTAACACTAGGATGCCGTAAATTGCTATGGAAATGAGTTGGCACAATGTAACACATACTGGTGGGTTATGTGTTGCTTAACGACTTATCGAGTTTAACATATAAACCAGTATTTATCTTATAGATTCATCTAAATTTTTATACAAATTTATTTTATGTATTTGAATCGTGAAACCAATTTTGAAGATAAACTCATTCTTGAACGTAGGTGGAAACCTCACAGGGCGATAATACGATAAAATTATAAAAATCTAAATTGCTTGTACGACCATCATATTATACGAATGTTTGCCTCAATAGCAGGATATGGTGGCGCTTACAAAAAGGGTGACCCACGATATTAAGGAGTCAGCAGTAGATATACAACCGATGGCTTGCCGCCTCATCAGGAACCAAGTTCTTCGTGATACCAATATCATCAGCTGTTTTTGGTCAAGCATGTCTCATTCACCTAATCTTCAAAATATTTTACATCAAAGAAGAAGGATGTTTTCCAGCCAATGCGTGAAATATATAGTTGTCGTGTGAGAACTGTTGAGACCGAATTTCTATTATTAAAGCATCAGACTGCTAACGACTAAACAAACTGTCATCCGGAAAAAAATGTACGTTGAAGCTTATTCCACTAAACAATAAAATGAAACACTTATTTTTAATGGGAAAGTAAAAGACATTTTATTCAAAGTATTGGCCATTGCTAGCTACACATTTTTCGCATCTTTCAGGCAATTTATGGATTCCACGCCAATCAAACGAAAAAGTCACCCAATTTTCGACTTCCTCGTAGGATTCGAAGTGTCCCATCGATGAAACAAATGGAAGTCGGAAGGAGCCAAGTCTGGTGAATACGGCAGATGGAGTAGCAGCTCCCAGCTAAGTGCTTTGGTTGTATCCTGAACCAGTTTTGCTTTGTGTGCAGGTGCCTTGTCATGGAGCAAAATTACCTTGCCATGTCTTCCGGCCCATTCTAGGCGTTTTCCGATCAATGTGTGGTTCAAATTGATCATTTGTTTTCGGTAGCAATCTGTTTTAACGGTTTCACCAGGTTTTAGGAGCTCGTGGTACACAATTGTTATCTTTGAACCGTTGAAACCATGTTTTGCATGTTGCTTCTGATAGAGCATGATCACCATATGCTTCGACAAGTATTCGATGCAACTTTGCAGCACTTTTCTTTAAATGAAAACAAAAAATTAAATAATAAATAACTAAAGAAGTTAAATGTGTGGGTGTCATAATGGATAAAAATCTTCTATAGACTAAACATGTTACGTCGAAAGCCTCTAAAACGCTGTAGGCCTTCTGGCAGTGCAAATGAGCTATCGGCAAGACATGGAGACCGTCATCGGAAAGGGTTCTCTGGATTTACATGACTATGATAAGGCTAATTATATACTATACGTCAGCTGTATAATGGAAAAAGCTGTCCAAAAAATATGTCTCTGCTACTTTCATCAGGCTCCAGCTCTGACTATACTCAATAGGGCTTTCTTAAGCACGCCTGACTCTGCCCTAAGCGCACATATGAATCTTCTTCTACTTGATATTCATATTATGGGCCGCACTTTTAAATCTATTTTCCGTTTTAAGGGAAGTGATCTTTGGTAAAACATACACATGAGTTTTGATGACCTTGCCCGCCGACTGTCTTTTGATTTTTCTGAGATTTCACTCCTCGTTAGAAAAACTTGCGTTTGGCTGTCTAGCGGAGATATATGCAATTCTGATGGCGAGGAACTATATCATGAAGAACCGGTTGAACTGTAGAATCTAGTTCAAGGATGCAAGACATCACTGGACGCAGTCAGAAGGCTAAATTCACTAAGTCTTGTATGAGATCACGGCAAATTAAATCGCCGATGAACTTGACAGACAAGGCTCAGAGGAGAGTTTTTCAGGACCTGAACCTCGGTTAAGGCTTTTATTGAAAGTTGGATTCCATAACAGCATAACTGCACATGGCATAACCTCCCAGGTGAAAAGTCACCGGCCTAACTGACAATCATTGCTGGTGCAGTAACTACCCGGTATATATGTATAATATTGTAGATATCCTTTTGCTTATTCATCCTACTAATTGTGAGTTTCTATTAGCCAGTCTTTCATTTGCAGTTCAGTAAAGATTGGATAACAATAATCAAAAACCGTACGCTTTTTCCAACTTAAATGTTTTGCAGTTTACGCAAGAGTCCAATTGACTAGAGTTGATGCCACGTTTATAGAGTGAAGCCACGTTCTGCTTACCAAAAAAGTTAAAGACATTAACCTTATTTTCGCACCCTCTACCTGCATATACAATATATTTCACTGCTCACAAAATGTATGTTTGTTTTGACCTGTTAGAAAATAGATGTAGATTTTGCTAATGAGGGGGTGAAACCCAAGGTTTTGAAACCATTCATGAAAATCCAGCTAAGTTCAAAGATCCACTGAACCAAACGAATTAGCTGTCTCCTTCTTGTAAAGAAAATACCCTCACTTTTGCTAGAATTGAATGAAAATTCACTTCTAGTGCATCATCGATGATCAGATCTAGGGTTGTACGCGCTTTAGAACAAAGATGCGTTATATGTATGGAATCATAAGAACCCTTGAGGGCATTAATCAGAGAGTCAACCATTACACATTCATCGCAGTTAGCTTCCAAGTTTTGATCATAAGTATTGATTTAATCAACAAAAAAATAATTCACCTATGCCGTGTTATCAGGGTCTGTGTACCCTCAAAAATTGCATTATCCAGTATCGAAGTATCGAAGGAAATGAATAACCTGTACTTTTTGTCAAGTTCATAATCAATTTTGCTATCTGACAAGTACTTCCGCCTTGGATTGTTCTTGCAAAACTGGTAGACGAAGGATGTATTATCAAAGCAGTTGTACGCAAAATTTAACTTAATTCTTTTCAGCAAATAAAGGACTAATACGATTCGACCGAAAGCTTTTTGCGTGGGAGCAACCTCTTTAGCGATTTTCCTTATAAAAGAAACTTAAACTTTTCAGAATATTTTCCAACATTCTTAAAGTACAATAGATATCAGGGATATTGAAGTTTTTAATTCCTACTTGCGTGCAGTTTTCTACAAAATGTATCTCCTTGAAATAACTTAATAATTGGCGACGCCAAATGCAACTCAATCCAAGCTTAAGCATGCAAAAACGACTTTTGAAAAATCACATTTTTATTTCAAATCCTCTAGTTATAATATCTACGAGTAAAGACTCAAGTAATGAAACCAGCTTGAAGTTTTACGATCCGAACGGGAAAGCGTTTTCGATTTCTCGGGCACATCACTTCAGTAATTAATTTCACCATCTGACGTAGGTGTCAGCGCATGACTATCGCTCACCCAGAGACTTCATTCATTCATGACGATGGGTAATTGAATTCAGAGATTGTTGTGTGTGACTTGCCTTAATTTTTGTATTTATTGTCGTTATTATAGGAATTGTACGTTTACCATAGTTGGAGCTCATCCCAGACTTCGGAACTGGGTAGGTATGGCCCAATCGAGAGTTACGAATACACCAAACTCAGGAGGAATTGACAGCGTACTAACCAGATGTCGCAATGCTTAAGTAATATAAATGATTTTCTTCTCTCTGGATGTTGCGACAAATCTAATGCTGCGTTGCGAGTTAAACGTTGCGCATTGCCCATTCCCTGGAGGTGTGGTATTTTCAATGACGACTGCACCAGAGTTACCCACGTAGGTGATGAATTTTGTGCTGATTAGCAATTTTCTCGGCATGAAAACACCCGCGCGTTTCATCTCCAGACGATCGGGAGGCACCCAGATTTACCATCGATTCCTAGTCCATAGCACATTACATGCGTACGAGTATCTACTTCGTTTCTTCGATTGAAGAAACGTAAAATCTTACCACATACAGGTAACTGATTGTAATTATAATTCAATTGCTTCGAACCAAAGAATTTCTGCCCACGAATTACTGCTACAAACATATAAAAGTACATATGGTGTGATGCTGAGCTTAACTGACACTTTGTGATTGGTATGTGACAAAGTTAAGTTAGGTTGAAACTTTGTTAGATTGATTTCAATATTCGTTTACCACTTTGTCTTTGCATATTATTTAGAAAAAAACTGAATATATCAAAGCTATGGTTGCATTGCTGGCTGTCCATGTGTCGCGTATACCAAACACACCCCAGTGTTCCACTTCTGTTAGAACTTTAAGAATTACGTATTTGAATGTACAAAAGGATTTATATATATTTCAGTAATCCACCTCTAATGGAACTATCTGTATACTCTGCTATCCACGTAGTAGGGTGAAAAATAACCTCCTTGATCGTCAGAATGCGCTGCTACTGCAAAAAAGGTGCCTTGAAGTCCGTTCATATTTAGACAGACATGTCAAATTTCAGTGCGATACTGTCTTTAGTTTTGTTTTGACAGCTGATTGTTGTTGAGGTGTTTGGCATCATGTTGAGTATGAACAAAAACGATGTTCGTTCTCTCATAAAACATTATTTTTTGAAAGCCAAAACGGCGAAGGATTACACCATTAAATATTGGTTTCGAGAGTTTCGTGGTGGCCGCAACTCCACTACCGATCAAGTCCGCAGCGGCAGGCCTTCCGATGCGGTTACAGAGGACAATGTCAAAAAAATACATGAAATGATGTTGGCTGACCGGAAAGTGAAGGTGCGCAAGTTAGCAGATACCACAAAGATTAGTACTGAGCGCACACGCCTTATTTTGGGCAATATTCTGCATATGAAAAGGTTATCCTGCCGTTGGGTGCCGCGCTACTCACTCCTGACCAACGCGAGAGCACTTCGAAAGAGTGTTTGGACTGATGCGGAATCGGGCGACCTTTTGGCGTCGATTGGTAACTGTTGAACACCAGAGAGAGAGGTTCGATGCGTTGTGGCGTCGGTTTTCTGGGATTGTCATGGTATACTCTTCGTAGACTACCTCGAAAAAGGAAACACCATCAACAGCAAGTATAACTGTGCATTATTGGAGCGATTGAAGGTCGAAATCGCTGCAAAACAGCCTCAGATGAAGCAAAAAAAATTTCATTCCCAAGGAGATTACTTTTCACCCGACTTAGTAGAAGAAAACTGACGTCCGATGCTCCTTGAAGTGGTTTAGAAACTCTTAATCAAATTTTGTACAAAGTCCAAATCAATAGAAAATGCGGCCTCAAATCAAGATGGCTTCTAGCGTCTAAACTATCGATATCCTTAGACTCAACGTTTATATATAAAAACACAGAAACCGTGTCCTCTTAAGACGAATCAATAATAAACTGGAATTAATTAGGTTATTTTTCTACGAAAATAAATGTCTGCTTAATAAACGACATCAAAACTATTCTCACTGACTTTGATATGGAGACTATCTTTCACTTCCAGCCATACTATTAAGGCAGGTTATCTTATGTAGCTGGCAATCACGATGTTTCGTATATCTTTGTTTATTCTTGATGGGACTTCTTTAAGTTATAACCATTAATTACTGTTGCCTTTTTGTGGGTCTTAGCCTTTACTATGTATGCTTGCAGTTTCTGGCAACCAGCTCTTCCCCTAACAACAATTCACTTCATATTTTTGCCGTGCCAATGAGACAGTAAAAGGCCAGAAGTGACGATAATACTGCGGATGTACGTGAGTTGGTAAGTCAACATCACAATCAATCATTTCCACGCCATTCTTAAGAATGGGGGATTTTTTTAGATATTGCACCCATGAGAACGCAAGGTTTGTAAAAGATAGAAATATTCGTAATCTCTCCAGACCCTGTTGATCAAAAATGATCGCGAATCCTTTCATTAGGGTGTCTTTCTTAAGTTTACAAATAGCTACCTAATATTTTTAATAACACCAAGTGTATTCGTTGCAGCTTTTTTACTTATAAATTCTAGTGTGATGAGAAGCAGAAAAGGTCTCAATTCAGTAGGAGATATCTAGTAACTTTCGCTAAAAGCTAAAAGACTTAGGTATTATATGAAATCCTCTAAGAAGTCTTAAAACATTTCTCCTTGTTGAGAATAACAGCTCATTTGAATATGCAATCCCCACTTGCAATCGGTATATCTGTATAAGAAGTCCAATCTGCAACTTGTTCTTACACTTGTTTTTTACATTAAACAGATACTAACACGTGCATCCATATGTGTGCAAGTTAACTTGTGCAACTTGGTCTTACATTGCTTCTCTGAGCTGCAACATTCGAGGTCTTCACTTTTACAGTGATTTACAGTATCCATACACCAGCAAACATTTAACTCATTACTGACATTTAGGATTCAGAATACGGTTTTGACCACGTTACAAATTTGTCGCACGCTCTATGATGCTCTCGAAGATAAAAAAAACCTCTCCCCTTAACCCAATATATAATCATTATATAAAAGCCTTCTCAAGTCCTCTAATTTGATTAGTGACAACTATAAGTCTTTAAGCCAAATTGCCCGATTCAAAGAACTTTTTTAAACATCCCGTATTTAGCCATCCCTATTGCCATATTGTCAAGCTTGAATGGCTTTAGATAATCCCCGAAAAAATAAATTAACAGGCCATTACAAAATACGTTAGCTCTTTAATAAGTGGATGAAACTGGAACTGCAAGAATTGGACTTTTCTATTTTAAGAGCAGATCTGGCATTCTCAAAATTATCCTGCCGATACTTTCACTCTTTCTTTTAGGTCATTAGAACTTTCCGAGAGGAAAGTCCACAGTCACACCTTCAAAGACCCTATCATAGTTTACTCGTACTGTGAGTGGCACTTGGCTTCATATCTTCTGTAGAAAAATCTAAGGTATAGGTAGCCTTTTTTGCATAGAGAAACTGATAAAATTACTAACCAGTTCCCAAATCCACCAAAATTCTTCGTTATTGCCTTAAGCTACCCCAGAGTAATGAGCCATTAAATTAGAGATTACAGCAATATTCTAGGCAACAATTTTATTAAATTCCTGCGATATCATCGGAATTACTTGCTTATAGTATGTGTCTACTGTATAATCTGAAGTGATAGTCACACCAAAATGGTGCTATTAACCGTACAGCTTGTTTCGTTGTTTGTTGGTAGTTTTTTGTTGTCATTCCATCCCAATTGATGCAACAATTTGCACGCCTTACATATGTATATAAATAAGTCCTTCCACTATACCTTAACCAGCGTTAAGCTTTTTTGCTTTAATGTTTTTTTTTTTTTTAATAACGAATCTGTCGTAAGTTTAGATGAATGCATAATGCCAAAAATCATTAGATGACGAATCCAATCATTGGAAGGAATGAGAATTAAAAATATGACACCTATATAGTATATACTGTACAGTAGAACAACATTAGTTTAAATAGAATAGTCCTGGCGGCAGTAGCAAATGCAACATGCGAAGCAGTTATCTTCCGAACTTCACACCTTCGTCTGACCTGGCTGTCAATAATATTGGGTCTAATCCACCATTTGCTATGAAAGTAAGTCAGGAAGTTATCAAGTTAAGCCTATCCAACATCAACGAAGGTAAGTGCTATTATAGGCTTCCACGTAGGTTCATAGATACATCGAGAGCAGAATCTCATGGGAGACTTCGAACTGGTCTAAGAAGTTGAATCCGGGAAAAACCAAACGGACACGCTTCAAAGATAATCGCGAAGAATCTCCAACTTCCGATTTAACTTAAAACCACATAGAAAGCTGAACCTGAACGATGTTCTCACCGAATGTTTTGATATAACGTGTGAAATCAGGAAAAACTCCTGCAGATTACCTGTTGCATTATCGCACGTGGAGCGGTTGAAATAATTTTTACATCACATGAGGAAACCTGGACATTTCGAAGAATTGGTTTTGATGTTATTATCAGAATTTAATAAGCTTAACATATGATGCCGTTCCCATTCTACAGCCGAAGAGCAGGGACATGTGTCCGGGAAAGAATATGAAAAGCATAGAGTACCGTTTTCAGCAAATGAAGATTGAAAAGAGTGTTATAGACAAAACGGCACACCAGCATTTATTTTATCATTTTTAGACTTGAAACTATCCAAAACAACTTAAATTGAACGTTCCGAAAGGTAGTTTAATCCATTGAAAAAGAGAGTCGTCTATCCCAAATGCACGCATTTTCGACAAAAGTGCATGATGCCAAACTTTGCCAAATGTCTTAGAAATATCAGGTGCAACTATTTTGCTTTCACCAGATTGCTCTACGCTTGGGTTCACTTTTCGGTAAGACATGCTGTTTTACTTATTGACAAAGCCATTAAGCCAAAAACGATCTTCGTCGCTGAAGATGGTTTTTCAATGAAATTCAGGATTTTCTTTATGCTTTTGGAGAGCCCACTCGGAGAAGTTTTGGCGCTTCAAATGACCAAAAGGCTTCAATTTTTGAGTTAACATGATCTTGTTTTTTAATCCTTATGCAAATTTCGCCGCAATGTGAACTGAAAGTTTACCTATTACAGCGTGTGATCGACTGATTTGGCTCATTTTTAATAGAAGCTGCTATATTTTCGGTACTTCGACCAGTGCGTTATCTCACTGACACAGGGATATTGACTAGAATTTATTCAGTATAGTACGCAAAGCCTGTCTTTTGGGACGATAATTACAAGCAAAAATTAGAATAAGCGCTCTTAAAGTCTGCTATCTTTGATTCGGTTCGCTAAGTGTCTATATTTTTTTTCGTGTGCAATATTTCTCAACTTATTTTGGTCAGTCACATGGTAGTCTTTCAATCCGTAGGGAGTTGCTTACAGTTTGGAATATAAACGGTACGTTCTTCTATAATTCCTTTTCCGAAGATTGCTTCCCTATGATCAGCACCCTAACCATATCAAGGCCATTATTCCACTTTAATCTCGCTGGGCCTTCTCAAGTTTTCTTTTTTTCTTTCCATGAAAAAGACAATTTCCTATTTTATATGTTTTGTCCGCCTTTCCATCTTACCGAAGAAAATGTGACCGGTCTTTCTTCATTTTTCCAGAAACTACTCCTCTTCTGTTGAACTGTTTGAATGTAATTCAACTTTTGCCCTTTGCCCGCCCATCGCCTACACCATAATGGCATCGCTATGCTCCAGTGCCCATTAAACATATTTGTGCCCACAATTAAGTTGTTGCAGCTTATAATCACATCTGGAAATCACTTCACACAAATAGACTAATACTCCAATAAATATGCGCTTGCCCGCAATCAATCTTCAACTAACAGGCTGCCACTTACCAAGCAAAGCCACCTCTGCTTCTTCACTCAAACCCACTGATACGGATACCTCCGATGAGCAGTGATTCCTTTAGACGTGATGCTATGGATGTTGGTCTTTTCAGTATATAACCAATTCAACCCTAGTGATCGTTGATTTGACAACTGCGGAAGTCATGTTCTCAGATTCATGCCGCAGATTGAATTGGTAAAATCGAAAAATGAAAATCTAATTCCGTCACATGTCAGGCAGCCATAATGCACAACAATGCGCCAATAATTTCGTAGCGATCCTCACTTTTCGGCCCACGCTCTAATTCTCAATGTGTGACGCCAATTATTTCCAAAATTGCTAAGCAATTGGGAACTTCTATGGATACGGATGCGGCTACTGCTTTCTGCCCCCTTTCAGTACAGAGAGACATTTACCCTGGACTCCACAGATGTTGCCGTTTTAGGCTTGGTAGTGGCGCAGAAAATAATCTCTAGGCCGTCGTTCTTTAGCTGACACTGATCCTAGCTTAGTTTTTAAATATCACTCATCCCTAGAGCGCTTTGGAGCAGGTCTCATCTTCGTCGTTGTTGTCATAGTCACAGTCATCGCGCGCCGTCGTCGTAGTCGTCATCGTCATTGTCGTCGCCGTCTTCGTCGTCGTCGTTATTTCCTACTGCATCACGTTTCACAGCCACCCGAGATTTTGACTTTTGATAAAAAGACCAAAGAAGCTGGAACCATTTGGGCAATCTAAACAGAACGACTGCTCGAGCTGTGCTCGTATGCTCTGCTCTGTGCTCTGTGCCATGGGCACATGGGAACAATCCCAGAGTCATTCACTTAAAGGGACCGCAAATAAACACCAAACCGAATGCACTAGGCGAGCCAGCCAGAAGTTCACACAAGTTGGGCACTGGTTTTCATTTTTGTTTTATTTTTTTTACCATCGCTAGCGGACGTTGTCTGTAGTATCTGAAAATGTTTGTTGACTTCAGAGTCCACTTTGGCGTCCAAAGCTAAGGCCATTGCGCAATAAAATTTCATCTGTTACCCCACTCATCATGCAATTGCCAGAATGGAGAATGGAACTGCATCTGGACTGGTAGGTACATAAGTATGAATACTACAGCACTAACTACTCGTACTCATCGTGAAGGTTTCACCAACCACGCTCACTGACTTTGGATGCATGAATGGTGGCGGGTTATTTATATCATCGTCTTCCATCACCGAGATGTGGCATGACAAAATGTTGACCCCATGTGAAAATCCAGGAGCCCTGTGCTATCAGTAGAGCCGTCATTGCCGCAGCCGCTGGTCGGCTGCACTTGTGGAGTTTCTTGCATTTCTTGGGGGAGTATCTACGCGGCTTTGAATCATCTTCTCGAATGTGTTAAGCTCTTGCCGCGCCTAATCTTTTCGTTGTTACTGTTGACAGGTGGAGGACCATTATTGGTATTGGGTTCTTCAGGAGTAAACCCACTATCGGTCCTAGTAAATCGGATGAAGTATCCACGGGGGTGGGCCAAGTTTGTGAGGGAATTTTGCTTTCACAAGTGTATTCAGTGAGCACATGGATGCGATGGAAAAATGGAAAATGTCAGTGCGCTACTGAATTTGATTTTCGTCAGCCACAACTCAAGGAACATGATTTTCGGAAAGCAAAATTGAAAAACAATGTGATGCCTATCACTTTGGACAAATTCCGGCATGATGTCGAAAAACGTGACGAGTGTTTGCGCGCTCTTATACTACAGTACTCTGTGACTGTGCAGCTGCGAAGATGGTTAAAATGAATGGCAGTAGTGCTCATATGTGAACAGAGTTCACCACAGTACATATGTATAGCTAGTGTGCCATTCTCTTACATCACCATTCGGCAAACAAATAAACAAGAAATGCATTTTGCATGAAACTAATTTCTTACATGACCAAATGTAGCGGTTAGTGGTTGGTTAACCAATGAACGTAAACAGAAGTTAGGCACGTTTAATTTAGAATTTAAACAGACCTGGGTCAATTAAATTTACTCTGAATTAAAGAACAAATTCATAGATTTTCGTTTGCAAAGCATTGACATGTACAATGTATTGTTTACAGTTAGTTGCAGTGCTCACTTTTAAAATGATAGCTGGAATGGGGTTAGCCTTCTCGTTGTTAGCCATACGCAAGTCTCATTATGAAACCCAGTGTTTTGCGAAAGGGTATATGCAAAATATCCTCGCAAAGTCGATAGTCAAAGAGACATAATGAGCCACAATTTAAAGCCCAGCCATGTTCTCATTGAGGCACTATGCCAATACTACCTTGATCTTCTTTCGGGAATTCATTCAGAAAAATAAAAATACAAGTTTATTCATCTAAATCTAAATTGTCCCCTTTAAAGTAATCTCCATCGATTGCAATACACTTATGCCAGCTCTTGATCCAATCCTCGAAACATTTTTATATTCGGTTTTCGGTATGTCCATCAGTGCGGTTTTTCCATTACTTCCTCTCGGCTGCTGAAACGCGTTCCCCGTACCGGTTTTTTAACTCGGTTGAACAGAAGGAAGTCACAGGGGGCCAAATTATGTGAATTCGATGGCTGTTGTATGGCGTTTATTGCATTTTCATAAAAAAATACGAATAATGATGGCACTGTGCGACGGTGCGTTATCATGGTGCAAAATCCACGAGTTTTCTGCCCACAATTCTGGTCTCTTTCGGCGAATTGCTCCACGCAAAAATCTCATAACACCCAAATAATACTCTTTGTTTACTGTCCGGCCTTCTGGCAAAAATTCATGATGCACTACACCGTTTGAATCCATGAAGACCGTGAGCATTGCCTTCTTTTTTGACTGAAAGCGACGTGATTTTTTTGGTCTCGGCTCATTTGGTGAATGTCATTCACTTGCCTGATGTCTGGATTGCGTGTCGTACTTATAAACCCACGTCTTGTCTCCTGTAATGATCCTTTTGATGAATGTGGGATCGCATTCAGCCTCGCAAATCATCTCTTTTGCTACTTCAACACGGTCTCTTTTTTGCATGAAATTGAGGTCTTTTGGCACCAACTTTTCTGCTACACGACGCAAACCCAAATTATTAACCAAAATGTCTTGGACGGATCCGAAG
This sequence comes from Volucella inanis, assembly GCA_907269105.1. Taxonomy (NCBI): domain Eukaryota; kingdom Metazoa; phylum Arthropoda; class Insecta; order Diptera; family Syrphidae; genus Volucella; species Volucella inanis. Next base: position 112,145,168 of record OU026156.1, read on the forward strand.
GCATTGTTCAAGTCCTCCGCTATCTCTCTGATGTTTAATTTGCATTAATTGACCTACATTTCTTTCTTTCAATGTTTTCGTCGAATTTCGATGTCGATGGTCTGCCACTGCGTTCATCATCTTCGATTGACTCACGACCACTTTTGAACCGCTCGTGCCACAAGTAAACGAGCAGTTTCTTTAGAGAATCGTTGCCGAAACACTTTTCCAACATTTCCAACGTTCGGGCACCATTAAACCCGTTTTTTTAAGCAAAATTTAATACAAGTTCGTTGTTGTAAATTTAAATCCATTTCTCAAACTGCAAAAAATCGCCAACACACACAGAGATAGATGTACTCTTGGCTTCGTAACTTTTGCAAATGTCAAGCTATGACACTAAAATTTAGAGGGAATGTCAACAACAGATTTATCAACTTAATAAAAAAAAAACTGAACGGAAATCGGAACAATGGGAGTGCCACACGGTGACGCCAATGGTAACTTTTTGATGAAGGTGCTATGTACACCCTGACCGACTCGAACTGCAACCAACTTCATATTGCTATAATTTTCCAACCTTTCATGACAGTGAGCTCAAATTTGGAGAGAGTGTTCTCGCCCTGTTGAGGAGGTAGGGGCAATTTTATTAAAAAATGACTTAAGATGGGAAAACACTTACAATAAAGTACTGTATCAGTCTCGAAAGTCAGAAACCTATTCTTCAACTCTAAGTTCCAGCTATACTATTTGTATCAATAGTTTTTAAGAAATTCGCATGCAAGCCCAAAATTTTAATAAAAAAAAATTTTAAAAATTAAGTTTAGACCAATTTTTTTCAAAATTGTGAAATGAAGTGCTAAATTGGATTGGATTGGAAAAAACTGAAAGGATTTATGTCGTCTACTTTTTGAGAAAATTGAAAATTACCAAAACTACTTTTTGTTTTTTGGAATTTACGGATTATTTATTTATTTGAGGATTAATGTTGATGAACCTATCATCTTTGTAGGTAAAGTATTGCAAATCATTTAGCGTTACCCAGAATGCACCATGAGGAGGTAGAATTGCATTGCATTCCGCGTCTCAGTCAGTAAGTCAGTAGTTAGTTAAAAATAGTCAAGTCGATTTTTAATGTACATATTAAAAAGGTATGTAAGTCTCATCAATAAAATCAGCGTCCGTACTGGTGTTACTGTCGAGTTCGCTGACAGGAGCCGAGTTTTTTTTTTGTCGCTAAAATACCTTCTAAGTGCTCACTGTGAACGGTGGGAGGGTCGTAGTCTTTTAATTGCAAACCTACACTTTCTTTACCATCGATAAAACATGGGTATACTTTTTTTACATCCAGCAAAAATTCCATAATTTGGGAGCCCAAGTCGTCCTTATATTTCTTTTAAGGCAGTATTTTAGATAAAAAAAAGTGCCATATAGTGATGAAGGTGGTTTGTTGTTTTTAGGGATAAAATTCTTTTTTTTCAGAAGCTTGTTCTGATTCTCCAGATCATTAATTGTGTTGGTTGCATCAGTCTTGTTAACATATTCGCCTTTGCTGTGGTTCGTAATTTCATGTGCTGTGAAACCCGAGAATATTTTTTCAACACCTATATACTGGCGCGCGAGGTCGGTACAATTACGACTGGTGTTGGGGTAAACGTATTTATGGATATAAGGCCACAAATCTACCCTACATTTGGAGTTTACTTTAAAGAACCGCCCGACCTTATCTTCTTTATAAAACAACCCAAATACCACATTTGTCATTTTTTCAGTAATACGGCCTCTGTGGTATTTCCTTTTCCTAAGAAAAGTTTCGTCGATTTGTACAGTTTTTTTCCTTGCCGCAAATGTTAACATCAACGTGAGACGATATAATTTCGGCTATTTCACGACAATAGTTAAAGTAATCTATTATAGTTGATTTGTTTAGTTCATTTTTATTGTCATGTTGGCCTCAAGCGATTAAATCTTAATTTTGAAAAAATGATATACAACAATGTTTAAAAAAAAAAAAACATAAAGTTGTAACTTAAGTTTTATTTAATTTACCTGAAATACCGTGTTCACAGGCATTTTGCCGACAATGAAGCCCATGGAAAAATGTGCCGATAGATGGTTTAATTGTATTCCTACAATTTTTGTCACCTTTTTTTTAAGTTTTTTTTTTTGAGCATCGCCACACCCAACCGAACTTAAACATATATTTTTGCATTTTTCCACCTTCATCTGTAAATTGCAACACAGTGGAGGAGTTGATGTTTTAGTGGGAGTTAGACCAATTTCTTCTAAAAAAGCAATGCTGTTTTGGTTTGTCGACACCAAATCCGGAAACGAACAAAATATTGAGAAGTTATTTAGTTTAGGATGGATTAGAGGATGCTTAGCCGCCATTGCTTATTCCCAATAAATAATTCCCGATTCGCACTAAGGTTAAACATAGAATGACCATTGTTAATATCAATATTTTTTTTCCAATAATTTTGGAATGAGTACTGTAGGTGAAGAGTATTGATGACATAGGCGCCTGCCTGACGAAAAGCACATACCCAGAGCGGAGCAACGAAGTTGCGTGAGTGGGACCTGCCGTCTGTGCAAAGAGATTTGAAATCCCTTAATCCCGCGAGGCGGGCCACCCGTGTAGTCTTAATTACAATAAGAAAACTTTTTTTATTTTCATTTATTTTTTTTTATCAAAATTTTGGGTTCGCATTCGAATTTCTTAAAAACTATTCACACAAATAATATAGCTGAAACTTAGGGTTAAAGAATGGGTTTCTGACTTTCGAAACTGGTACAGTACTTTATTGTAAGTGTTGCCGTTGTTTTTTAATAATTTTTTTCCATTTTAAGTCATTTTCTAATAAAATTGCCACTACCTCCTAAACGGGGCGAGATAGACCCCCCTCACAAAGCAAAAAATGCTTGTTTTGACTCCTCTATAAAAAAAAACCGGTATCAATTTTTGGCGCCAAAATTATTGTACTTGTGCCTCAAATTTTGACACATGACAGAGAATTTTATTATTTACCAGCCTTTTAAACTATTTGCGTCTCAGTTGTGTTGAAAAATTTTTATCCGCGATGGAGTTCAAACGTGATAGTGTGATTGCTTTATGTAGGGTGGAAAACCACAAGTAGCTATCGTTAGAGCCCTCCAGCACCTCAACGTGAATAAATCACCTGTGTCTCGAACCATAGCTCGTTACTGTGATACTGGCAGCGTTGCAAAACGCCATGGAGGTGGCCATAAAAATAACAGCAACATCGGCAGAAATGGTTCGGAAAGTGAAGGCTCGAATTGAGCGAAATCCGTGTCGAAGTGGAAGAAAAATGGCTCGTGAGCTCAACATATCGTTGGAACGGATGCAACACATATTGAAAACTGAGCTTGGGCTCCAGCTAATGAAGTTCCAAAAAGCACACAATCTTACACCGCAACAGAAAAAAGTTAGAGTCAAAAGAGCAGAGTTGCTACGCTTGCACAAAAGTGGTGAGTTGCCGAATTTGGTTTTTTCCCATGAGTCGCCATTTGTTATCCAGCAATATGTCAACAAACAAAATGACCGAGTTTACTTGCCCGAGAGTTTCTTCGAAAATTTACATACAGCACCAGAAAACAGGCAGCACCGATGGTGATGGTTTGGGGCCCCATAACCACCGATGGTAGCTCTGCGCTCGTATTTTTGGACCGTGGCGTCAAAATTAATGCGATCGTATACCGTGAAACTGTCTTAGAGGCAGTATTGAAGCCTTGGGCAAACAATCATTTCAGTCGGAGACCGTGGACATTTCAACAAGACTCGTCAACGTCTCACAAAACGCGCGTCAACCAAGATTGGTTAAAAAACAATGTTCCACACTTCATTTCTTCGACACAATGGATTGCAAATTCTCCGGATGCAAATCCGTTGGATTTCTCTGTCTGGGGTATTTTGAAGGCGAAGGTTGGCACTAAAAAATACCAAAATTTGGACCACCTCAAACAAGCACTTCGCCGGGAATGGGCCAAAATAACGCAGAGCCACTTGAGTGCAGGCGTGCGATGCTTTCTTCGGCTGCCTCAAGGCCATTATTCGCGCTAAGGATGCACATATTGAAAACTACTGAAACAATTTGAAAATTGATGTATTTTCCAACATTTTTTTCCTTGGCACAATAAAATTTATCAAAAAATAAAAAAATTATAGCATTTTAAAAAGTTGCAGTTCGAGTCAATCAGGGTGTATATTACTTTTAGGTAGAGACTTAATAAAAGAAAACTGTAAGCCAGACTATATGGACCTCTGACATAAGTTTCAATTGAAAGTTTATAAGAACTGCCGCATCTGGACTAAATTCGTCAATGTAATCTCAAAAACTGTTAAGTGACTCAGTTAAAGAAAAGAGCGATAACATACAAAAAACTGTCTTCACAATCACATCGACACTTCTTTATGTTGTGCTATTCATCAAAATTAGGTGGAAAATTTTGAAAGGATATTCGGCAAAACATGTCATACACAGTGTCTTGACATAGAGTTTGACTATATTCGATGATACGAGACATTGTCTCCTTGCCCCAAGATTCACAAGGTGGGGTTGTGAATCATCTCCAATGTACACTAGTTTGTCTTTGTTTTCAATGCTCAAAGAAACCACTACATAATTGTAGTCAAGTTACCATGCAAATTTCGCAAAATCATTTAAAAACATTGAGATCGTCTGTACTTCGAACGAAGAGACTGATTCTGATTCGATGCACTGCACAATTGAAGGAAGACGCTTAGCTTAGAACCACAACAATGATATTACGGTTGTTATAACATCCTCTTAACAATTACAATAACTTGTTGTTGTTTCGGATGGCAAGACGGGATCTGATTCGATTTTTTGGATTTTACCATCACCATTAACAGCACTTTTTTCCAAAGGCGAAACAATTCGCAAGAAATAGTCAGGTCCCGAAAGTATGTTTCTCTAAAAATGTCATGGGATATGATCTAAAATAACAGTTCTTCATAGCCTTAAGGTCATACTTATTACAAAAGGTTTTTGTAGACTAAATTTGTCTGCTAATTTGGCATAAGCAAGAGGTTTTCTCAGTCATTCTTCAAATTTAGAATAAACCTGTGTGCAATAGACTGAAATAATTTAAACTTGAAAATAATAGAAAGAGGTACAAAATAAAATTAATCAACCTGGCTATTTTCATCAACGTACAATAGAAAAAACAATAAAGATGCGGGCTTAAACCACACACCTACTAAGTGAAAAAAGACAAAGTGCAATTTCGATTTAGGTGAGCTCTCAGTTTAGACTATGCAAAATAAGTATAACTAGAAGAGAATGTGGCAGCTGTGGCCGAGACTGTTCGACTCTATTCAGGAACATCTGCTAGCCATCGATGATATCAACAGCTAAACTAGGATTATATCCTTATAAAGTCGTTTCTCAGTTTGAGCTTTACAGCAGCTCAAATTGGACGTCGAATTTGGCCGAAAAACCATTTTCTTCTTACGTGGCACATTTTTATCTCGGTGACTATGTTAACAAATAAAATTTCCGCATGTGATTATCGAGAAGCTAATGCTTCCGCAGAGAGTGACACTTTGGTGGTGGATTGTAAACTAGATTTCGCCCGATTTAATTTTGAAAATGTAAGCAATACAGAGCCATAATTATTGAGTTTTTGTAGTCTGAAGTTAAAGACATGGATTTGGGCGATCTTTGGTTTTAGAACGATGGCACAACATGCCACAAAGTCCATCAAATATTCGATCTTTTGCGAGGTAAGTTCGATAATCATGTTATAAGCCACGTTGACGATATCAATTTGCCGCTGTGGAGTAACGACTTGACCCCGTTAGGCTAAGGCCACGCAGTAAGCGGCAAGCGGCAGAGAGGCTGAGCGGATAAAAGCTGAGTGGCAAAAAAAATTCAAACATAAGAAATTGTATGGTTGTTGCCACGCAGTCTCTGAGCGGCAAGCGACGTTTCTGAGCGGCAGAGTGACGTCGCTCAGCTTTCAATTCTGTTCTTTTATTTTAGTGTAGTGCTCAGCGGCAAGCAGAAATCATGGTAAAAATAAACATTGAAAATTTAATTTCAGAGATACCAAGCCGCCCTGGCAAGACGGCAAGATAAATTAAAAGATTTTAAAAAATAGAAATAAAACGGACAAACTGTGGAGTAAAGTGGGAGAAAAATGTAATTGTTCAGGTGATTTTCAATTTATTTATTTTAACTCTTCTTTTATTCAATTTACATGGACATTTTAATTTTGGTTTAATGTCAAAAATCCCATAAATATTTAGTGAGTTCAGTTCTGATATTCAACGTTGTTTGAATACATCTATTAAAACGTGCGCTTGGTTCTTGGCTAACTGTTGTTTGCAGAGTTTCGTCATTGTTCATTTGCATTGCTACCTGGATGTAATCAAGATTATTATCGCCATCTCGCTCTCGTACAAAATTGTGTAATATGCAGGCACATTTAATTAAATTAATTGCAGTGATTGGTTTTGTTGCGATACTTTCTTGCAGAAACCTTCATTTTTGGGATAGGATTCTAAATGCGCATTCAATGCACTTCCTTGCTGTTGAAAGTCGTGTATTGAAATTTTCTGTTTGTGCGTTTGAATTTTTGCGTGGATATGGTCTTAATAAATAAGTTTTAAGTGAGTAAGCTTCGTCAAAAATTAAAAAATTTGGAAGAATTATATCTGATCCAGGCAATGATTATGAAGGAGGCACATTAAAATTATCAGCTTCCAGCAGTCTTAATAAAGTTGAATTAGCAAAAGTTCCACCATCACTTTGCTTTCCCCTACCGCCCGCTTCGATGGTAATAAATTTTTTGTCAGCATCGGCTACCGCTTGCAGTACGATTGAAAAATAGTGAGAGCCGGAATTCGGGGGACACTTTATTTGACAGTGTTTTCTATCAATGCTGCCAAAACAGTTGGACAATTTCCAGTGCCTATAGTAGACATTTATAACTTTTTTAAGATATTCGTTAGTTGGTTTTGGCATATATTCCCCGACAAGTTCTTCCCATATAACGACACATGTCTCTGAGACAATGTTACTGACTGTGCTTCTGCCCAGTGAAAGTTAGATCACGAAATGAATGTCCCGTAGCGAGAAACCTACGAACATTAAAAATTATATGTAAATAATAGAGCAAAACTTTAATTTTTATTTTCAGGACCAACAACGAAAGGAAAATTGAAGAATTTGAAGGACACCTACAGAAAAAATCTTCAAAAATTGCCACCAATAAAATCGTGTGCCGAAGCTGTTGATTTTTATATTAAATGGCCATTTTTTGAAATGATGTCATTTATAAAAGACACCATTGCTTGGGATCCCACCCAAGGCAATTTACGCGAGCCGGATGACTACGAACTCGTTCAAGAGGCCGATCTTTCAAATATTGTTGAGGATCTGCTGAGCGAAGCAATTTATTTTACCGATAGCCCGGCCAAAGAAGAAGACATGAGAATAACGGAAGACAATGCAGACATGAAAATTTTCCAACGCTTGTTACCATTTATGGAAAATTTAATGAAATCGAAAAACTCGAGCTCAAAGGAGAATTTCAAGAAATTATTTTAAACAAATTAAAAGCCAAAAAATCATCAATTAAACCCTACAAACGTGTGCTTTTTTAATGTTAAAACAAGCCTATGTTCTGCAGAAATTGGTTTCCTTAGTTTGACCAACAGCAAACCAAATGATTGTATCGACATACGTAGGTACTGCCTGAATCGGTCTTCATGTTGTCGAAGATTACTATACAAATGGCGACATTCGCCATAATCTGATCTTTTTCGGTTTGTAGGGTGTACACCGAATCTTCTTTTTTTTTTTAAATTTAAGATAATTCCGTGAATTTTAAAGCGACTTTCTAGTAAAACACTACTTTCACAACTAATCGCTTAAGAATTGCCGCACAGTAAATGACCACTTAAGCTCGCCGCTCAGCTTTTTGCTACTCAGCCGCTCTGCCGCTTACTGCGTAGCCTTAGCCTTAGATTTTCTTTTGTGAGGTGCTCTTAAATACCGATACTATACGGACAATCCAGAAAAGATTCAAGCGAATGAAATATCGTCTGACCCGTGAGATAGCATAGTGCGTGCCTTACCTTGAAGTGGTGGGAGGTTGCCACTGGTAACACCAGGAATAAATCCTAGCTCATGCTGGCAAAAACGGCAACCAGTATTGTTTCAACCCAGGAAAGACTGCAGCCGAAAAAAATGTTCACATTTCGATCCAGGAAAAAAACGCAAGTAGTCCAAATCGATACCCGCATATGACAGCATTCATAGAAGAAGCTGCTGCTAAAATATGGTATGGTTAGCGGTAAATGAGGGCAAAACCAAGTATACGAGTATCGGTATGCTGTCAACAGGAAGAGGCATACGGCACCGACAAATTGAATAGAGCATCGCGGTTGACAATTGTAACTTTGAGGTAGTAAAGACTTTGTCTACTTTGGCTCCGCTATCAATTCAGACAACGAGACCAGCGCTGAGATGAACGAAGAATGTCTGTTGCCAATCGCTGCAATTCAGCCGCAAAGTGAACCTACCTATATAAAACCTTAACAATCCTAGTCCTGCTCTAGGGCGCAGAGTGATGGACTTTGTCAAAATTGGATGAGGGTGCTCTTGGCTGCTATGTGAGTAAAATTATTCGGGTGATTTTCTGCCTCGTCTGCATAGACGATGAGTAGCGGAGGAGATAAAATGATGAAGTATTCGGGCTGTATAGCGACATCGATGTAGCCAGAAGACTGAGATGGCTGAGTCATGTAGAGCGGATGGACTCCAGTTTTTCCTTCCGAAAAAAATAGAGAAAAATAGCAACTGAGGTGGCGCACGTAAGTGGAAGATGACATTATCTAGATATTTAGCTGTCAAGATAATAGCAACTTCATATTTATTTTCCTCCTTTCGGAATTAGAATTTCGTTGCAACTTCAAGTAACGTGGTTTCTCAAGTCCATAATATAAGGCTTTTACACAGCCGTAATTAAGTTTCTAATTCGATGTCATTGTATTCTGAAAATCAACATATTGCTTTCACTGTAACCATCGGGCCCTGGCGCGAATATTTAAGGACTATACAAAAATGTGTGGCAACTTGCACATTTGTGTTTTAAACACAGATCACCAATGTTATGTGCACGCAACTGTGGTAAAATTTAACGTTGCAACATATTGTTTGGCTCGCAATTTCCATTAACTGTAACGTGGCGGAAATTATCACAAACGAATAAATACGGCCCAATGACACCGCCAGCATAAAAACCACACCAAAAAGTAAATTTGTGTGGATATATGGTATGGTAGTAGCGTCTTCTGAAGTGCATTTGCATTTGTAGCCATTTGCTTGTTGACAAAGACATTTAGCTAGAAATGAGCTGAAGATGATTTCGTCATGAAATTCCGAATCGGTTGTAACAGAGACCAATTTAAAAAAGTTCAACGTTTTAAATGCTCATCTGGCTTTAGTTTTTGATTCAATTTGACCTTATGCATGTCAAAATGGAATGGATTGATTTGGGTCGCTGTCAACAAATGCACTTATGACCTCAATATTTTCAGCACTTCTTAGACTCAAATTTTTGCGCCAAATTATTAATTGTGAGTCGGATGAGATGATTATAACAACCAAAAATTGGCGTTAGCGCTTTTAAAGTTGAGGCCACTAAATCCGAATTTTGGAAATGAACTTTAATAATTTTTAAATATTGTAAGCTATGACTATATGGTAGACGTTGACAATGACAGTTCACAAAAAAAAAATTGTAATTGAAAATCCTGTACATATAGGTACCTGACTTTTCTTGCGCCCCACCGGTATTTTCCAGACGTGGGAACCCGAATACGCTTGTTGTATCTACAAGCGTATGGTTAGAGGGTCTATTATTCAAGTTGAATAGGGTGTGTATAAATAAACCACTGCTTCTTTTTATATATTCTCAAGTAGACAGCTCACCGTATAGAATGGGGATGTGCTATTCGTTTGACATTGAAAACGGTCTGCAACAAGGTGCGGTTTATTTACAGATCCAACTCAACGTCTAAACAAGCAATCTTGTGAGTGACTTTTACCATACAATAGCGTACACAGACGACTTGATTGGGTCAGACCAAGAAATGAGTGAAAGTTGCAGATCAACTCTCAGAAGTTAAAGAAATGTTGCCCTGGTCAGAAATAAATTTGCTTTTGCCCTTAAAAATAAATTGGCTTAAGTAACTAATGCGAACAGGGCATCTAACATTCATCTAACATTCTGAATGTGTACACTTTAATGTCAGCAAATGTCGATTCTGATAACTTTTCAGAGTGCGGGTGTTCAACAAAGAAGACATAACGTGGAAAGCATTATTAGCCTAAGAATAGTCTGAAACTATAAACACTCAACACGCAGTGCATTCAGTATCATCAAAAAGATATCCTAATCTACCTTAGGTTATCAGGAACACACGATATGATAATAATTATAAATATCGGAAAGAGATTACGGGAAATACATATCTTAAGCGTAAAACTAGAACAACGTGGAAAGAGTTTCGACCTAGAAGAAGGAACAACATCCGGCAAGTCTGTACGAGATTGTCTCTAAAGCTGCTATGAACGTTTTTCAAAACAATAGAATTGTAGATGCATATTCTTGAGCAAATGATTTGCAATAACAGCACCCAGCGAAGAAAAAGTCTGTCTTCCTAGTAAGATATACGAAGGTGGTGTTTTAGTATGACCTGTTCGTGTACACTACATTATTAAAAGTGTTTGGATGGACCAAAATATACAGGATGACTGAACAATCAGCTTCATATCTTCTAATCGTATTTACAAGTAAGGCGATATAGGATACTATCCGACATATGTATTTATGTAAATGTGTCTATAACACACTAATCGGCAAGTACCAGACCGACCTTTTACCTGGCAAATTGACCATCGGCTTGTATAGGGTGATTCATGGTTTGAATTATAATGTAAAAGAAGATACATAAATTTGTAAGTAAGCTTACATTTTTTATTATATATTAAAAGAACTATTCATGGCATTTACTTTTTCAGAATGAAGTTATGCAAATATTGGCCACAACTACGTCTAATTTGGTCCATACGGAAGGTCCAATTTTGGGCGACTCGTTCGAGCATAGCGACTGGTATCTCGCGGATAACACGAATAATGTTGGCTTCCAAAGCTTTAAAGCGTTAAAGTTAATCGTAGCTGGCTTATTCCCGAAGACCTGAGACATTACATATCCCCAAAGAAAATAGTCCAATAGTCGCACGATCAAGGCGACCAATTTATCGTAGCAAAACGTGAAATTAAGTGCTCACATAATGATTTCTTCTTGATTGTTTCACACGCTGTCTGGCTCGTAGCGCCGTCTTGTTGAAACCAGAGCTCAGAGACCATGTGCTTGAATTTTAGGAAGCACATAGTCCATTAGCATGGCGCGATAGCGGTTACAATTGGCGGTAATATTCTGATTTGCCTCATTTTTGAAGAAATATGGACCAATGATTTCACTAGCCCATAAACCACACCATACTGTTGTTTTGAATGAATGTAATGGTAGCTCTTGGTACTATTCAGGTTACTCATCAGCACAAATACTGCATTTTTTTTTTATTTACGTATCAATTGAGCCAGAAATGGGCATTATCACTGAACAAAATTTCACAAAAAAACACCGGATTTTCAATGAGTTTTTCCAGAGACAATTCACTGAAAATATGACGCAAATTCAATTCGCCTGCCTTCAATTCTTGCACGAGTTGAATTTTTTTGGGCCGAGATCCTCACGTAAAATATGCCAAGTTGTTGAATACGCCAAGCCAAGCTGCTGAGAACGACTACGAAACGATTCGTCACGGTCTTCGTGTACACTCTCAGCTACAGTCTCTACACAGTCTACAGTCGCTCTCTCGCTATAGTCTCTTCACTACGTGCTGGATGTGGTCTAACCAGTCGAGTATCATCCACTTATGTAAGTTGGGACTCAAATTTGCGAATGGTATTGGAATATTGGTTTCAGTAGGTCAATTATGCGCACCGTAAGTTTTTCGAATCGCACAAAAAACATTTCTCACAGAACAGCTGAACAATTTGGGAACGCTGCTGTGGTGTGAGTCTTTCCATGATGATCTGTCAAAAAAATCCTATTGAAAATCAAATCTCACAATGAATCATCCCTTATTTCAAATTAAAACTGTGCACTTTTTTATCGAATTTAGATAGCATTCTTCGTTTCGAGCTCGATGGTCGAACTCGGAATCCAGGAAAAAAGTTCTGCTATGTCACAGAACACTGAAAACAGGAGAACTAAGGTGTAGCCTATTTCGGCTAGAGGATATGATGTCAGTAAATGAAAATAAAACTTAGTAGGTACCTACCTGCTGAGTTTAAACAAAAAAACAAAAACATTTGCGGTTTGCCTATGACAAAGTGTCATTTTTGACATTAGTAACTTTGTTATAATTAAAACGAACTGACCTTCAAGTAAATATAAACTGCGTGAATAGTGACAATTGCATAAAAACTTAACCTGGGAAACCTCTAATTCAGTTTGGTAAGCTATCTAAATGGGTCCAAAGTTCCAACTCAGAAGACAAAATAGATGTTCTACAAAACAACGATCCTTCTAAGTCTACTTCAAGGTGACGAATGCTAGACTATATGTAGGAAAGGTCAAATTGACAATTTTCGAGAAAAAATTTCTTCGCCATTTATTTGCTATATACACGAGCAATGTGAATTTAGGAGAAGATATACCTACTCGTAACTGCGAACTTTATGAGCTCTATCAAAACTATCAATGGATATATCTATCTATCATGGATACCTGCATGTTCGGTCTGGAGAACGGAAGTCAGAGTCTCTTCATAGGTCAGGAGCTAGAATGTATTACTCGTATAAGTAAGGAGTAGACCTGGGAGATGAAAATCACGCTGATAATCATTTAAAAGGAGTATTTGGAAAAATTATTTCTAATCCACTGAAAGGAAGATTTATTATTACCAAATGCATGTTACTTCGACAAAGGGGCCTTATGTGAGACCCTGTCAAATACTTTGGAAATACCAAGCGCATTCTGATTTAGTTAAATTTTGAAAATTCAGATCCTTGGATTATGTACATTAGCATGTATGTAAATACACATAAAAATAAAAGGTAAAATTGCGAGGTGTCAAAACTCATTTGCCATACCCACCACCAATTAGTAGGTATTACTTTCTTATTGGATCGATAGCCTTCAGCAATTTGTTTTTCCTAAATTCCTTTGAACCTAAACAGATGTACAACAGCAAACATCACAGGATGTGTCAAATGCGAGTATTGAATACAGAAAAAAAATCAATTATTCAACACAAATGTTAGTCCTAAAAGTTCAAGTAGACATATCCACAAACTAGTAAGAGCCTGTGGCCTGACGGGTATCCTATTTTTCTTCTATGTCCATAGCGCAATACGTGAAAATCCTCATTTCCCGTTGGTTACCTGTTACCTAACAACATACTTATAAAAGTAACGCACGGATTTCCCTCATTTTTTTTTTTCATACCTCATACTACGTTGCGTACAACTTTCCCAGGAGTGTGTTTTTTACAAACCCAAGCGAGACAATAGGAAAAAAATAAGGTCCATTATAAGAAACCGCTAGGCTGCCCTCCTTATTCGACCACTATTCCGTATGAGTGGATGAGGAGGATGTTGATACCGCTATGAGGATCTTCTCATATATCAAACTACCACGGGCATTTTGCGCTTCTGATTGAAAGGAGCTCTGATTTTTTTCTCAAATACAATAGACCGGCGTTTATTTCTTGCTTTTGCCTTTTTTTTTATTATTTTTTGGTATTTTTGATGAAGTCCTTCTAATTACGCTCCCACTAGGGCATTCATCAAAATTTCTATATAACGCATCTTTGGTTACGTATAACGGGACTTATATTTAAAAAAAAAAAAAAAAAAAACAAAGATCTATCATGTTAAGTATGAAATACAAGTGGCATCCGAAAAGGACGCTCTGGGAATAACTACAGCTTCACTTGTCCTGATCGAGAGTTTTGATGGTCGGTGGAGATGAAATGTTCTTTGTAGGATATCGAATACTTTAAGGGAGCGGATCTGATTAGATACTACAAAGAACAGATGAATATGTTTGCATCAAATTGTTTTTATTGATTTTTCTTATTCTCAACTGAAAATTTTAGGACACCACAAACACAGGCACAGGCACACTCTATGCAAGCATTTTAAAACTAAAAAAAAAAAAAAAACGAAAAATGCACACCTAAACTATCACCAATTAATCAAAAAATGGCCGAAGTGTAGACCATTAAAAATCGGATAGATACATAATCTGCGTGATAAATTTTACAGTCAGTTGAATGACTGCGACCTCAGATTTCACATCACGGACTTCCTTCGACGTTCTCACTTCGTAGATTCTTTCATGCTAACATGTGTGTTACAAATTCCCCGTTTGTTTCAAATTAGAAACACATGTCCCTCACCGGAAGCGTGGTGGTCAGAAAATAATCACAAATGACCTCAACCAGCATCCTGATGAATGAGAGAAGAACATAAATTTGTAAATACTGTCGAGATAGACAAGTGTTCGGTCGGTTGCAACAAGTTACGCCTGTGATCCTGTGTTTTGGAAGAAGATTGAGGAAATTGTTTACAAAACATATCCCTTCAAAACATGTCCTTTTCATGTGTACATTTGTCAAAATGTAGGTAGCGTTTCCTACCTGCAAAAAAACTAAAAAAAAAAATAAAAAAAACAATGGACAAATAGGAATGGCATCGGAGAGATAATACAAAACTAATTAGCAGTGATTTCACGCATTGCAAGAATTGGCTCTTGTGGTCAGGCTGCATCCTTTGGCGCGATTTTGTGGTTTTGTCTTTCTTTGAGGCATCAATAGAAATATTTTTTTTTTTTACACGTAACGAATGTACATATAACATATGTGAATGTGAGTTCGACTGCGTTGTTGTGTGCTTTAAAGGATTTATCAAAAAAAGGCAAACTAAAGGGGCAACCGGTCAAAATTGGTCTACAAAAACGTGTTAGGAAGGTTCCCGCCAAAGTATCCGAAAAAAGTCAGACTCTTTTGATTGCTCTATATCGTCTACATATGTGTGAGCCAGGAGAAAAACCTTTTCCTGATTTACAGGAAAATTTTTTTGCTCTAACCCGCATATTTAAGATAGTTAAAAAAATTAGTCTGAATTTTTGTTTTCGATGAATGTTGACATAAAGAAAACGAATTTAATATATTTTTGGAATTTGGTTCAATATGTAGCCGCCAGGTGGCAGAAATGAAATGCTGATTTGCAGGATTAAATGCTAAAAAATAAAACTGGTGCGTTTTTATTATGTTAAACTTTTTCCTTTTATTTTTCGAAATAATACTTAAAAAATACAGCTAAAAAGTAAATAATGAATTATTTTCTATGATGGTAATCATATAAACAATTTTTTGAAGGTGAAGAACACAGATGGAGATCACATTTTGGACAGACACATTGTGTTCGCGATGATTTATAAAATTTGCATTTCATCTCTGCACCTTTTTTACCCAACCAAACAGGATAATGGTCGTACATGTCATAAGGAACATCTGGAATTGGAAGTTTAGCCTTGACACCAGTACCAAAAGAAGCACT
This sequence comes from Volucella inanis, assembly GCA_907269105.1. NCBI lineage: Eukaryota > Metazoa > Arthropoda > Insecta > Diptera > Syrphidae > Volucella > Volucella inanis. Next base: position 112,160,837 of record OU026156.1, read on the forward strand.
AGACCTTGGTGTTGTTGCAGGTCGACCAACAGGTCTTTTATCTTTGTAGCTAAAAAGACCAGCAGCAATTTCTTCGCGAAACTGAGGCAACTCAAGCAGTTTATGGCTTGCCTGATCGCTTCCATCAAATTTGTTTTCTACACTGACTCGACGATAAAAAACATATGCCTTTGTAGCAGCCATGTCTATCAAATGATAAAAATTACGAACCATTGGATTACAAGTCTTAAGGCGAATGTGATAGCAACCAATAAATCCATCCGAAAGATCTACTTCCCCCTTATTTTTATTGTATTCGCCGGAACAATCAACTTCGATCCACTTCCTTGTTTTTTTTTGTTGTATCTATTGTAGGTACTATACATAGCTGAGTCGATGGATTTGCCTTAGCAAATGGTGCGATTCCCACAAAGGTTGATGCAAGTCTGACATTTCTTGATTTATTCCACAATTTCTACACTATAAAAAGAGCACATATGTATATATATTCAACTGCATACCTTCTATCTTCTTTGGCAAGATCTTTATCCTTATCTGAGGGCAGTTTGCATTTCGCTATTCTAGTTGGAAGATATAAAATCAAGTATAAAATGTGATGGACAAAGTCTGGAATCATTTGTGACAAACGAAAAACAACATTACATGCAGCACAAATATCAGGTGTACCTGGCAAAATAATGTTGCCCCCACCACCGTTATAAATTTTAATGAGGTGAGAAAATTCATGAGAGTCGCATAGTACAAACAGTTTTATACCCCATTATGGGCCTTGTTTTCCATGTACTGACGTAGATGATGAACTACCTTCGTACTACACATTTGTTTATCAACACACAATCTTGCAGTTTTCGGAACGGAATAAAAGCGTTCGTTTACCATGCCGCCCAATTTTCTGATGCGAAAAATTGGTTCATATCCCGGCTGTCCTCTTTTTACGAAAATGTTCGTCAGCAAACGTTTGATTGCTTCAAATTTTTGAATTTTCGGAAAGGCATTTTTCCCCAATCACTTTCCATATCAGGATAGCGATAGATGGGCATGTAAAGGACGATTCCATTTTAATGATGAACCTACCCTAAGTCTGTTTTAAATTTGGTGCTTATATCTCTTACATGTGTTGCTCGGTTGGTTTCACTTACAACTATATTCAATATTTCGTCCGTAAAGAAGTACTTAAAAAAAATCCATTGCTATATGAAGTACATTGATTGAGCGAGGCAAATCGCTATTACCTCGGAAAGTTAAGCTAGCAAGGCTGCCTAGAGGCTGCTATCACAAAACTGTTGTTTTCACATACAATTTATTTTCATTTCACAATAAACTTCAGTTGTTACAAACGTTAATTTATTTACTTACCGAAAAGTCCTCAAATATATAGTTTTTTAAATTAAAAAAAAAAAAAAAAACAAGTTGACACAAAGGTAATTGCATTGGGTCACTATGTTCATTCAGTCGTTCATTCAGTGTTTTGCTTTGAAAAAATTATCACTTAAAAACTTTTTTTTAAGTGCTTCCAAATCGGTTAAAACGGAAATAATTTCGTAGTTAAGGATTCTACTAACTTATAATGATAGCAGCCTCAGGGCAGCCTTAGTGGTTAGAGGGTTAAGTTTCAGGAGTAAGAATAAATTTTCTCTTAAATCCAAAATCTCGCGGGAACACGTTTTTGTAAAATGTCTTTGGAACGTCAAAAGTAATAAGTAAAAACAAAACAAAAAAGAATTGTATTACAATTTTATTAATGTAACGTGCGTCTAATGAGTTCTATTGTATTAGGCAAACAATAATTTGCTTCAACATGAAGCAAACCTTTGTCCCTTTTGAGTTAATTTGCATTAAATTATCGCAATCCACACAAATTTAAACTTTCACAAATTTGACAGTTCTTTAAAATTTAATTTATTTAATATTTTTTTTTATAATTTCTGCCCACAGAAAAATCTCGGGTGGAGAAATGAATTTATATCTCAAATACGTTCTCTTTTATAGGGTTTTCCAATAGGGACTTGACAACTTTGAATTTAATTTGTGAACGCACTCTTTCACTAATCATCAAACTGTCACTGTCAATTTATTCAGTTAACTCAACATTTTCATCATGGTTACACTAATGAGCAACGTCTGCAAATTATAAAAATTTTCTACGGATATTCGGAGTCAGTGACTGCAACTTTAAGAGCGTTAACTCCAATTTTCGGTCGTAATTCTGGCCCTAGTAAACAGGCAATAACAAGTTTAGTGCAAAAATTTGAGTCTACATATTCGATGTTTGATGTTGCCGTGTCAGTGAGACAACGGGTAGGTCGAAGTGTAGAAAAGTGTCGCTGCCGTTCAGACGTCCGTAGCAAAGGATCCAAATCAGTTAATTGCACGGCGTCCTCAAGAATTGGGCATCGCTCAGACCACATTATGGCGTATTTTGGTTTACACCCATACAAGATCACGCTGACTGAAAAATTTAAGCCGATGGACCATTTAAAGCGACGTACGTTCTCCGATTGGGCTCTGGAGAAGATGCACCAAGATGATGAATTTCATCGCAAAATCATCTTCAGTGACGACGCTCATTTTTGGCTCAATGGGTCCGTCAATAAGCAAAATATGCGTTATTGGTTGGGTGAAAACCCACATGTGCTTCATGAATCACCACTTCATCCACAAAAAATAACTGTTTGGTGCGGTTTGCATGCCGGCGGCGTATTGGGCCATATTTATTCGTCGACGATAACGATCATCACGTAACTGTGAATGGTCAGCGTTATTGCGCCATGACCACCGATTATTTTTGGCCCGAATTGGAAGATATGGACTTGGACGACATGTGGTTTCAACAGGATGGTGCCACAAGCCACACAGCACACGCTACAATCGATTTATTGAAGAGTAAGTGTGGTGAGCGTGTTATCACACGGGTCAGCTGATTGGCCGCCTCGTTCGTGCGATTTAACGCCGCTTGACTATTTTCTGTGGGGCTACGTTAAGTCATTGATTTATGCCAACACGCCGACGACTTTGGAAGAGCTCAGAGCCAACATTGAACGCGAAATAGCGGCCGTTTCGGCTGAAATGTGTGGCCGAGTCGTTGAAAATCGGGCCAAACGAATCGACCGCTGCAAACGTGCCCGCACGAAGTCGAGCTCCATTCATAAATGTTTTGATTGTACTTCAAGCCAATAATAAAGTTTCTGAAATATCTCAAATGGTTTGCCTTTTATTTAAAAAAAAAAAAAATTGTCAAGTCGTTATTAGAAAACCCTATACAAATTTACTAAAAATGACTAGTGCACACTCAAGACACTCACAGGCGAAGATCTTAAAGATCTTAAGGAAGTTTGAATGCTCTGCAATCAGTGGCTTTTCGCGACAAAGGAGGAACGATTAGCCGAAGTACTGCCATATAAGAAGATAATGATCCTTATTGTGGCTCCTGAGGAAATTGTCTCTCCATAATGAAGCTTTTATCGCCCGACACGTCAATTCGGTGGAATTTAGAACCGAAATCATATATGTTACATTTAATTGTCATGCAACTGCAACTAAAATCTGCAGAAGACCTTAACAACATTATAGCCAAATGGCCATACCGATTTATTTGAAAATACGGCTAAAGTGATGGTAAATTGTAGTAAATATTTCATCCAGGAAATGGAGTTTTTACTTTGGATCACAAGAAGTCTATGAAATCTATGAAAAACTTATTAGCGTTGGAAGTCTTCATATCATCGATTGTGGAAATAATCAGTTAGGTGTACTATTATTAATGGAACCCGGTTCCTGATGTCTACTGCCACCATCATCACAGAACTCGAACGGTAGTGAGTTTGAGTTAAATTCCACATATAGCGTAACGGCGATGTGTGGTTTGCTTCCATTTCCGATTCCCAGAATAATATTTTCTTCAACTCCAGTAATTTCTATACATTAGCTCTGCAATTTCTCCATCAGCCATCAAAAGCATTCTAAATACACCGCCAAGAAAACTTCTAACTTTAAGCATAGCCAAGGCGCTGTGCCATCAAATGAAGTCGTTTGCACACAGCGTGTGCGTTGGAAATTTAGGGAGGGAAAGGTTAACGAAGCTATAACGACCAGGAAAAAGACGACTTAGACTTAGAAACGAATCACGGCATTTTAGAATACGTCCGAAAGTGGGCTTGAGGGTATACTGAGGAGCATTCATAGGAGACGGGTGTTACGGCTGAAGGTTTGAAGGGGCGGAAAGCTACTGGCGATTTCAATGGAGCACTGGTGGTGTAAATAGTGATAAAACAAAGTGAGACAAAAGACATTACGTCGGTGTTCAAGTGTGTCGATCCAAGACTTGAAACCATCCAAGACAACTTGAATTGAATTCTGAAAGGTAATTTGTAATCCATTGAAGAAGAGAGTCATCGATCTTTTAGGTTCTTTTAGGAATCTTTTCTCTAATTGCGTGTGGGTGTACAAAAAATTAGCTGATATGACACAATGGTCCGATGTGTTAAGAAGGGAGAGCACACCAAAAATGTACTTATCAGGGTGAGAGGTTAGAAACAAGTCCAGGGTGTTGGCGGTATGACTGTCCACGTCTGGTATTCACGTAGGTTTGGTATTCGTTAAAGGTCGAATTGCTGTCCGGTTTGGGGCTTCTATAAGTAAAGCAATAGTGGTTAACTTGCTCACGGCAAAATTGTGATAGATACAAAATATTCAAAAACTATGAACCTCAGTTGACCCAATATGTTTTTCGACTGTAATTCTTAAACCATTATCTCCAAATTTAGTTAAGAGCGTTGTAAATTTTATTATGCTGACCACTAGATCTATGTGTCCGCAATGAAAACGCTCAATTTCAATTCAACTTAATGCGCTACGGAAGTATTGAAACAATAACTGATGCCTTGAAAAAATTTGGTCTCAGTAAAGTTAAACACACCGAACGAAACCGAAGCCCAGAAGACAGTCTTATCGACTTCGGATGGCAAAGAACTCACTCGCAACGCCATACCAACGTATCCAAAGACACTTCCACAAAAAACATCGACAGTGACGACAACGATGCAGACGCCACATATGATCGTTTGGCCTTTTTGTCATCGAACAATAACATATCAAGTGGTAACAAAACTATTGTGACGGTTTCCTCAACATCGATTCTACGAAAACAATTGCCTAACGAATTGAGTCTGATAGTTTTTGTTTGCAATAGCTACATTTTTTTGTTCTCAATCTCCAAGAGGCACACCTATTGTGACCCCCCAAAAAAGGTGGTTTTTGGGATTTTTTTTTTAAAGAAAACTACTGCATCGAATGTTTTAAAATTTGGCGGATATATTTATAATGTATAAGGAATATATGTACATTGATTGAATTTTCAAAGAAAAAAAATAAATTCTCAGCGAGTTATTCGCTATTTCCCAAGTCACGAAAAAAACGTCCTCTATTGCTACAGTGATTGCTGCCTTCACAGTAGATAAAATCAAAAAGCAAAAAAGATTATTAAACCAGAAGGTACAGTTGAAAACTTGAAAACGTAATGGCAGAGTTTTAAAAAAAAATGTCAAATTTTGTCCGAAAATTTCATGATTTTTGGCCCGCCAAAATCATATTTTTCATACAAAGAAGAAAATAGAGAAACATATGGTATTCAAGTTAAGCAAAAAAAATCAAAGCGATCGGATAATTTGTCTTCGAGTTAACATACAACTGCAGCAAATTTGATAAATATATTTCCGCTGAGCGGTTACTCTTAAGTTACTTTTAACAGTATAGATTATCGAAATATGAAGTGAGCTCGTAACATAAGTAAGTTTATTTAACGCAGAAAGAGGGATTATAAATTAAAAGAATAGACAACTTTCTAACTAAGATAAAAAAGAGGCGGATATTGCTACTGCGTCTGTTAAAGTGGTTGTTAAGGTCGTAAGTCCGTTACGGTAGCTCTGCATTCTGCTGCGTGCGTAGCAGGAAAGTTTCAAAGGAGTCGCGCCATAGATTCTTCGTATTACTTAAGATCGAATATGAATCAATTTAGTATAAATGTCCCACAGCTGTCTAGATGAGTCCATCTAAGTCTAAACAGTTTATTCGCGGGATACTCTAACAACCCCTGAATATTCGTATGTATTATACGATGCGTGTTAAAGTAATGACAGGCATTTATTTAATTGCGGGGGTTGTATTAATTTTGTTCGCCCGATTTTTGGCCGGAATATTGACTATTCTGCAACTACAAGGTGGGTTGCTGATGTGCAGCCAGTTCGTATATATCATATCAACATGTCTTCGACCTACATAGATATATGGTTTTGTGTACTTAAAGTTGTTCCTACACTTCGAGCGCAGTTTTTTATTATCCGCAATCCGCCACTGCGGGGGCTTACCCAATGTCATCATTACTGTAAGACAAGATGAGAGAGAAAGTGAGTTCGTTATTGAGTTCATCAAGCTTTATCAGGGATATCGGAGTGTAACTTCTGCATCAAGCTAGATTGGCTTTTTTTTTTTTTTTTTTTTTTTTTTTGATATGCTGAATAGTAAGTGTCTTTGGTCAGAGTATAATAGTTTGTTCGACACTTTCAATTTGTATAATAAATGAAGGAATATTAACCTGAGTTACAGATAACATGTGTATTATCTATTATAGTCTGTACCCCACCCCCCATAAGTTGTGGTGGACTTTTGCATTGTAGCCCAGCACGATTTCTTTATAATTCAGCGAACCTAATCACACTTGCTTTTTACCGTTCTTGGAATTAAGCAGTGTCACTTCGAAATCGTGTGTGTTTAATTGAGGGACGAACGAAGAAGAAGTTCTGCACTGACAAGTATAACTTTGAAAAAAATTTATACGAAGCCTTAAGCTTTAAATGCAAGTCTTTTATTTCAGCTAGACAACATGGTTTTCTAAAAAACAGATAACGACCACAAACCTTATTGAATTCGTGACTGTTTCTTTCGCAGCCTTAAAAAATGGCAAAGGAATCGATGTCTTAGCAATTAATCGTCTTTAAATTATCTGTTCTCGGCTTTGCATCTATTTTGTTAAAATGGATGTATTTTTACCTGATAAACCGATATTATAGTGTTGACTGTAGATCCGCTCACTGTTGAGATCCCCCCTGGTTCCAGAAGGCAGCAATATTGGTCCCCTTCTCTAATGTTATTAACGCTACTTCCTCTTCTTTTACGCTGGCGACATAATTTTTTTTTTAAACTCTTTCTTCTCCCCATGAATACGCCCTCCTTCAAGAAGACCCCGATCGGTTTTCAATCGTTTGCCCCAAAAATAAATTAAAACTTAAAATGCCAATTTATAATCCTTTCACATACCATAAATAAAACTCGTCTCCTCCCCGAATCTATTTTCTCTATAATCAAGACATTGGCATATTATTCGAAAGCGAGCTTAATTTGCGTTCGCTTATCGATAAGATAATCCTTAAAGCCAACCCATCTCTTGGGTTTATTGAAGGGTGGCCCAAGGAATTTTCCAACCCCTATGTAACCAGATCTCTTTATGTTACCTTTGGTCGTCCCCTGCATGAGAATGCCAGTCAAGCATGGTCCCCACTTCCCGGTGCCCTCTTCATGATCTGCTCTGGAATGGTCGTTCAATCTTACCGTAGGAATTTTGCAGACAATCTTTTCATTTATTGACTGCTCTGCGGATCCATCAACATCCCCTTATAACTCTATTTCAAAACCAACTCACATAATTTAAATTGTCCTTATCTCTTCTATCTACCTGTTCACCGCACCTCTTAGGTTAAGACCACGCACTGAGCGGTAAAAAAAAGCTTAACACATATGAAATTGTATGATTGTGGCCACGCAATCGCTAAGCGATAAGCGACGTTTCTAAGCGGCAGAGTAACGGTGTAGTTCTGAGCGGCAAGAAATCATCATGGCAGAAATTAATATGGAAATTTTAATTTCAGATGTACAAAGCGAACAATTGCTTTATATAGAGTAATAAATTTTTCCAACAACTATCAAAGGATTGTATTGTCATACGTAGAATCGGTCTTCATGTTGTTGAAGATTTTTATACAATACAAATGGTGAAATTTGCCATAACCTGATCTTTTTCAGTTTATTGAATGAACGCCAAATCTTTGTTCTTTTAAACTTAAGATAGTTCTGTAAATGTTTAAACAACTTTTTTGTAAAACGGTGCGGCGGGTTGCATTCGACAACGACAGTTTTATAACTAATAAGAACTGCCGTTCAACAAATGGCCACTCTGCCGCTTTCCGCTCAGTATTTGGTCTTGTCCTCCTGGTTCAAATGAACCAATCTTCAGTATACTCCGAAATGTCATCTTAATCCTCTTTGTGTTTGATATCTCTTCTACTATTCCCTTGATTCCTAGTTATTATGTCTTTTTTTTTTTTGTTAATTTTGAAGTCTTAGTACTAAGCTTGCAATAAGTCAAATAAATTGGAGCCTCAGCCCCCACCAAAATTAAATTAAATTCTTGCTCCCGGTGAGGCATTATAAGTGTATTCATACCCACCTAAGTTGTTAATTTCTTTAAAAAAATGTTAGTATTGTGGAGGTTTACCTATACCACCTTCAGCTCTATACCAGGATGGTCCTGACATATTTGGCAGAGGTCGTTAAAAGCGAATTTAGAATATTGATACCCCAAGATCGCAAGGATTGTCTCAGACACAAAGGGCTCACTTGGGGCTTTAAAGTTGGCGCTAGGATAAGGTAGGGAGCTTATTGCACGTTTACAGAGATACTTTAGTATATAAACTACCATTTGCATTACGTGATTTTCGTGTGTAGATCGGACATATCGGGAACCACAACTACGAAGCTGTCTCTATCACATCAGAAAACGTTTTGGGGAAGGTTTTAGCCGTCTTCACTTTTTTTGAGACATCGAACAGCGTTGGCGGTAAGTCCAGTTCAGGTTTTAATCAGTTTTGCGGTCGGTAATTTCTAGGTGAGCCCGGGAAGCGAGTCCTCTTTCTCTGCTGCAGTTCAATCGTTTTCCGCCTTTAGTCTTTAGTATTGTAGTACTTTAACTTTGACAGCTGACCTGCGGGATGTAGCACTGGAAGACGATTTTTCCTTTTCTTGTTCATCTGACAGGTCCAAGCAGGCACTGATAATGTCTTTATAGCTGAGGTTTAGCAGACTCTTAAATTAAACTTTTAAATGCCTGTGTTGTCGGGTCTTTTGCTTAAAGGCTGACCTCAGAAATTTTTGCATTTAAGTGCAGAAGCCACACGTTACTCAATAAGCCCTCTTTTAAAAGTATGCTCTCATCCGCACTGATCCGGGACGGTAATGATATCACTTTGATTCAATTCAATGGAATGGGAGTGGATACATAGGAAAGATACATATGTACATATACATTTTCGGGAAAATTGTCCACATTCTATGATGAACATGCAATATTTCAGGAAATGACTCTTAATAACAAATATAACTTTATGTAAGGTTGCCAGTAGATATCAGCAATTTAGATATTAGCAATTTTGGTAATTCAGAGTATTTTTCTATTCCCGCATTGATTTGAACAAACAGAGTCGAAAAGGACACTTTAAGTGAATTTTTCCATCAAATCTTGGACATTTTATAGGAATTGGATAGAATTGCAACATATTGCATTTATGGCTCACTACCAGCAGTTGCAATTGAATTTGTCTTTGCTTCGGATGCCGGTGCATCTAATGTCAATCATTGCGTCATGACCCCAGTATCAATCAAGCGATATTCTCTTAAATGACATTTTTCACGGCTCTCCATCATTCTGATGACGAACTTCAAAATGTTATACCCACGCCAAAAGAGTTCTTGTCCCATGTGTAGTGTCGAAAACGCTGGGAAAACAACGACAAACAATAAATCTATCCCATGTGTATGGCGCATTGATTAGCGACGGCCAAGGACAAAGGGAAAAACAAAGAAGCAGCGGCACCGTAAGGAACCATGATCCTTCAACTATTCGTGTCGTGCCTCTATCGTTTACAAAAAAAAAAAAAAAAAAAAAAATGTCATAGAAACACAAACAAAGTTGAATCCTTGACAATCCCACAAATAAACCCACCAAAGCCATTATAACCATCCACCATCACTACCACCACAAACACCACCGCATTAATTATTATTCATCGAGGGTAAGGGGATTGGGATTTTCACTTTCGTTTCGATTTATGCATGCAAATGACGTGTGCCATAGCAATTAATGCTGCCCAAGATATATTTACATGCAGTAGTCAGTCCATACCCAAAGTACCAGATTCAATCTGCGACTGAATTCTGCACTTTTGCATACGGTTGTCTAGCATCACTCAGTGCGCCGCACCGGACAGAGCTCTGTCTGTCCATTCGGTTTATTTGAATAGGAAAAAATACGCACGAGGCAACTGAAGAGAGAGAGAAAAAAAAACAAATCATTCAATCGAAGATTGTTTGCCCAATATCCTGCAACGGGACAGTTATGCATAGTCATACCCACTCGTATCCAGGCAGCTGTCCATTTTATTGCCGAATTGATGCGTACAGCCGGGAGAATGGAAAAAATGTTCGCACAGAATTGTAATGACCTTTTGAGGTTTGAGTGACCCGTAGCTCGATATTTTGTTGACCATTTATTTGCGGCCTCCCTCGAGAATTCCCGGCTATTGCAGGGTATAGATTCTGGGTTTAATGTTTGCTAGGAGATTATCTTTGGTATTATTATTTTTTTTTTGTTTTTGTTTTTTTGTTTTTTTTTTACTGTAATAATTGTTTCGAACAATTGACCACAACTGGAGTCGTTTTTCATTTTTTTCGAACAATGAGAATATTTTTATCTTGTAATTCAGTAACAAGAACTGCAAATTGATGGTCAAATCATTGAATATAAGTTTTTACAATTATTTGAATGGAGACTAACTTTATAGTTTGAGTTACAGATGTCTCTTTTTCTAAAAAATGTAAGCATCGAGCTCTTTAGCAAGCCATTCGCGCATACTTTCACTAATAAACAGATTGTGGGTGAGCGGTAGTTATAGTGGTAGTTTACTGGTAAACGATCTGAAAGCTCTATAAGGAAAATACAAAAATTATTTTATTTGTTTGTTTTAGAATTCCTAATTTGCTGGCAATTACTTCCCTATGGAGCTACATCCGTGGCTAATTTTTCAATACCAAAGGTTGCTCTTCTCTAGAGAAACAGAACATCAAGATTAAATAAATTAAATAAAAAAAAATAATCGTGGTAAGTAATGGCTCTAATATTGAGTTTGTAAGAGAGGCAGGTAGGTAGGTAATAACATTCGAATAAAGTCGAATATCTTTTTGAAAAGCTAAGGCTGTATATCGGCCAGAATGCAGAGAATGTCGTCCGTCGGTTCTGCCAAATGTGCTTGTTGGCGTAGCCTTCAACCAAAAATGAAGTAACTTCTGCGTTGTGAAGAAATAGAGAGATGCTATTGAAGGAACGTTTAAAAAGGGATCACGTCAAGGTTATAAAGGCTTACCGTTTACGACTTATCAATTATAAGCTTCAATTCCACTCCTAAAATCAATCGGAGGTGAGGATATGGATGATGGACCATTCAACAGGTTGTAACATATGATTGTGCTCCTGGATTGGCCTTGATGAAATACAGGTGGGAATATCAAATCTGGTTTGTCTACACGGAAGTTACAAAAAACGAAACCTTAACTGATCATTCATCTAACCCTTAAGTACCTAAATAGATTCTACCAGCTGCTCCAGTTATAAGGGTTGATTTATTTTTATTTTTTTATTCTTATTATTTATTTCAGTTTAATACAGCTTTTAAACCTTTTGAAGTTGTTTTCATTTTTTTATATTGGGTGGAAGAGAGTTATACGATTGGCAACTTTTGTGTACTATACTATTTTGAGCGATATTTTCCAAATCGTATCGAATGTGTATCGATTACATTCGAAAACTTATCTCATAGCCCTGTTCTGCATACGGTGTAGTTTCGTAATCGTAGAATTTCTACACAGATAAACAATTGAAAAGCAGTATCGAAGTGTGGTCTGCTCTTATTGCACTAATAAGGGAGATTCTACTTTGTATCCTTCAAAACTGCTACTTCTGTTGCTATACAAATTCTACATGCGGCCTAAACGTTAACTTTGCGTCACTAATTATTCCTAGATACTTTATTTGCTTAACCTGTTCCATTAACTCATTTTTAATGATAAAATTTATATTTACTCATCATACACATATGGTATTTACACATCAAATTTCAGCTTTACTGATATCAAATTTTATATACTGATAATCAGTTTATTTGCCCTAAACCATATACTTAAACTGCTCCTATGTATAGTAGGTGCTCCTGCATTCTTTTAACCAATTCCTCAAGGAGTTTCCTGATATAAAAAGAGGTGCATCATACGCAAACAGAACTGTCTGTGCGAATCTGCCTTGAGAATTTATATGGTTTCTTACGAGTACACGTTGAAGTACAGAGTTCCAATAATGGAACCTTGAGGCTCACCCAGAGTTGTTGATATTCTATTACACATTGTTCCAATAACTTTTGTTCCCTGCAACCTCCTGCTGCTTGCCTCTAACACCATAATTTTGCTGTTTAATCAGAAGAATATTTATGTCTATGATCTCGAAGGCCCTCTTAAGATCCAGAAAAACGGCGACCACGTAATTTTTTGATAGTAGCTCTTCCTTTTAACAGATGAGATTTATCGCGAGGTTTGATTATCAATTGCTTTTTTTGGACAGCTTACGCGTGACAAACTGCTTTGTCATTTTTGTTCAGTATCGTTTGGCAAATTATCATGGAAAGAGTCACACCCCAACAGCGTCTATAACCGTATTAAGAAAATCAGCATTCTTTGAGAACCTCTATTGCCAATACCATTCGCAACAGTCCCAGTTTACATTGGAGTATGATACTCGACCGGTTAGACCAAATCCAGCACATAGTGAAGAGACTATAGCAGCTGTAGCTGAGAGTGTACGCGAAGACCGTGACGAATCGATTCGTCGTCGTTCTCAGCAGCTTGACTGGGCGTATTTTACGTGAGGGTATCGGCCTAAAATTTGGCCTTAAATTTGCGTCATATAACACTTAATTTTAAGTTTTGCTACATTAAATTGGTAGCCTAGATCGTGCGATATCACTATTTCGGACTATTTTCTCTAAGGATATGTAAAGTCTCAGATCTTCAGGACTAAGCCAACTAAGATTGATGCTGTGGAAACCAACTTTACTCGTGTTATCCGTGAGATACCAGTCGCTATGCTTGAACGAGTTGCCCAAAATTGGACCTTCCGAATGGAAAACCTCAAACGTGGTCGTGGCCAATATTTACATGATATCATTTTCAAATGGTAAATGCCATGAATTGTTCTTTTAACCGATAATAACCGAGTTGAGGTTTATTTATTTTTTTTTAAAAAACTTTCTCGTATACTGGCAGTGAGATATATTAAAAGATAAAAGTTTTCGTATTTATCGGTTCAACTGACTGTTTCAACGAGGATAATAACTGGTCATTCGATGGCTCAGGAAATGAGCCACTGCTCATAGAAAGGTTAATCAGGCGTACAAATATGGGGCTTACTATGCTTATTACTTCCAGATGCATTTACGCATCGATAAGGTTGAAATCCTTATTTTGACTTAATGAACTCAGTAACTCCTTAATATAGCGTTTTTTAATAACGACTTGACAAATTTTTTTTAAATAAAAGGCAAACCATTTGAGATATTTCAAAAACTTTTTTATTGACTTGAAGTACAATCAAAACATTTATAAATATAACTCGACTTCGTTCATATGGCCACCGCGGGCACGTTTGCAGCGGTCGATTCGTTGGACAAAATTTTCAACGACTTGGCCACACATTTCGGCCGAAACAGTCGCTATTTCGCCTTCAATGTTGGCTCTGAGCTCTTCCAAAGTCGTTGGCGTGTTAGCATAAGCCAATGACTCAACGTAGCCCAACAGAAAATAGTCAAGCGGCGTTAAATCGCACGAACGAGGCGGCCAATCGACTGGCCCATGTCTTGAGATAACACGCTCACCATACTTACTCTTCAATAAATCGATTGTAGCGTGTGCTGTGTGGCTTATGGCACCATCGTGTTGAAACCATATGTCGTCCAAGTCCATATCTTACAGTTCGGTCCAAAAATAATCGGTGATCATGGCGCGATAACGGTTACCATTCATAGTAACGTGACGATCGTAATCGTCGACGAAAAAATATGGCCCAATAACGCCGCCTTCATGCAAACCGCACCAAACAGTTATTTTTTGTGGATGAAGTGGTGATTCATGAGGAACAAGTGGGTTTTCACCCGACCAATAACCAATATTTTGCTTATTGACGAAACCATTGAGCCAAAAATGAGCTCTGAAGATGATTTTGCGATAAAATTCATCATCTTGGCACATCTTCTCCAGAACCCAATCGTCGCTTCAAATGGTCCATCGGCTTCAATTCTTGAGTTAGCTTGATCTTGTATGGGTGTAAATCAAGATCCTTATGCAAAATACGCCATAATGTGGTCTGAGCGATGCCCAATTCTTGAGAACGCCGTGGAATTGACTGATTTGGATCGTTTGCTACGGACGTCTGAACGGCAACGATATTTTTGACACTTCGACCAACCTGTTGTCTCACTGACACGGCAACATCACACAATGAATATGTAGACTCAAATTTTTGCACTTAACTTGTTATTGCCTGTCTACTAGGGCAAGAATTACGATCGAAAAGTGGAGTTATAGGAAAACCCTATATTTTGCTCGTTAAGCATTTTAAAGTGGAATGTTGCGCTGTACTGTACATAGAGTATCAATTCGTTAATTTCCGAAACACTTTTTACAAACAAATTTGTTTAATTCATCCGCATCGTTCCTATCAAATCTTACGTAATTGATCGGATATTTTCCAGTCATTTACAGGGTCATCCATTTTGTGGTTCCGAAAATGAATTTATTTAATACATTTACGACTTAAATTTCGATTAAATTTTAATACAATATATGGTATTGTTTGGATCTTGCCATTGTGATTGGAATATAACATTATTTAAGTATTCTGCACGGGAATTCTTACATAACTTGATTCTCACAAGGTAATTTTCGATGACTTTTCGACACATATCGGGCAATGAATAGGCCATAACTTGACGAATATTCGTTTTCAATGTACATCATCTTAATGTACAGTAACTCGCTAAGGAATTTTTTCTTGCAGTAAAGCCAAAACAAGTTGTGTTGTGTGAGATGTGGCACCGGCTTGTTGAAGCCACATGTCATCCACATCCATATCTTCGATTTTGTTCTCCCCGTGAAATCGATAGATTTGGATCTTCTTCAACACTTTACTAACGGAAGCCATATTTTCTGTACAACGTAGATGAATGGGCCTTAAGACATCTGTTAATCTCTTCGATTTTTTTTACAATTTTGTCTATGTTACGCTCATATGGACGATTATGTCGACCATAATCTGCCCGTAAGGCGCAAAACGTACCTTCTACAGAATCACTGTTTTTGTAGTAAGTTTTCACAATTTTAACACGTTCAGCGGATATTGTCTATAATGTTTAATGGTAAGCCTTAAACTACAGTCAATTAATTAATTTTCTTATCTATTTCATTGTACAAGAAACTGTTCCAACTGTCGTCAACGTTGGTGGCTTTAAATTCGTGGTATTTGGCAATTTTCTGGACTTTTACACTTCGTAGTCTTTCGTTGTACTAGCTCAACTTTCTATCACTTACAAACTTTGAACGGATTTGGGTTCTCGTTATTCTTATCAGCTCATCCTGCAGCATCTATCTGATAGTGTTTAGATTCCCATTACTAATAAAGCGAGCGCTACTTCGTATCTGGCTTAGGAATGCAGGTTTATTTTACTTGAAGTACTCAATCCTATTCATTTCAACCTTTTGTATAACCTGCCCTTCTATACGAAAGTGAATAATCAACGTCGCATAGTCACTTATGTTAAGTTGCGGAGTAGTTACTGCTACTGCTGTACTAGTACTCTTTTTTTTTTTTTTTTTTTTGACATACCATATGTGCATAGCACGCCCGTGTGTCTTGATTAGCTATTACACCGAAGCGGTGAATGGTATTTATCTAAAAGAATCTTGTCATCTGTTTGATTCCTGTACGTTTAAAGGCAAGTGTGTTACGAAAAAGCAATAAAATAAATTTTTTATTGATGAAGTTAGACAAGTCAATCCTTGAATATTGCAGTATACGCCTATGAAAAGTGTACATATTTAAAATTAGAAAATAGTACATATTTTTTATTGTGTGGTGTACCGTTTACTTAGTTAAAATTTGATTCATTATAGGTGAAACAAAACTTCAGGAATGTGTGTACCCACACTTTTCAATCTTCTTTTGTAATCAGACGGATGCCCACCCCAATATTTTTTCCTTAATGTCTCAATAGTTCGGGGAGTATTGGCATAAGCCCAGCCTTCTGAAATCCCAAAAAAGAAAGTTTAACGCATTAGATCACACGATCTTGCATGCCAATCCACGGTCCATTTTGCGAAATTATGCGATTGATTGATTGCGAATTGATTCAAAAAATTTAATGAAGTGTTATTTTATAAGAGCCAAATGCTGTTTATTCTAGCTAATTTGATCCATAAACAAGCTCCTTCGAAACTTGCATAACATAACTGCAACTGCTGTGACCTTTTGCGAATAGATACATTTATACTTTTATTATAGTGACGGCAATTTTTTCACCCGTGAATGTTTCCTCAAATTTAATTTGGTCTCTTATCAGTACCAGTGTCTTTTTTTCTTTTTTAATTGTACGATAGCCTGTTTGCGATAGCTTTTTTTACGATATTCATGCGTTAAGCTGATGTGAGCCATGCCATGACTGAAATTGTATTGAATCACACTGTCAATAGACAGATCTGAAGATTGTCAAAAAACAAAGTTAAATATTTATTTATTTAGTAGTCTCCATTAGATATTATGCACTTGTGATAGCGCTTCTTTCGATCTTCGAAACATTTCTCAAACTCGATCTTTAGCATACCCTTTATCTCTTTCAGCGATGCGCTGTTAATGTCATCTATGCATGTAAAACGACGGCCTTTTAAGGTTCTCTTTATTTTTTTATTTGACGGTGCCATGTCTGTCGAATATGGAGACTGGGGCATCGTTACATTATTGTTTTTGGCCAAAAATTCACGAACAAGCAATGAAGTGTTAGCGACAATTTTGGAAAAAGAATTGCTGCCACGCGTTTCATACCCAAAACATTCGAAAAAATTTCATCGCATGAGCCAATCGATATGCCCACATCATCAGCGACTTCTCTGATTATGTTTCAGTGATCGTTCATAATCATTTCTTTCACTTTTTTTACGTTTTTACCGGCTGTTGATATGCTTGGAAAACTTGGAAACGCTTAAACCACTCGTAAACTCTTGTTTTACTCATAGCAGACTCACACTTTATTTATTTTTTTACGCACGATTTGATACAAATTCTTTCATGCCAAGCACATAAAAGCACGTTTAATTTTAGCGGCTGCCACAGACATAGTAAACAATGAATGCAGCTGAAAATTTTGTCATACTTCAAGGGCATGTATACCAACATAACAAAAGAAAAATTGACAAATCCTGTTATATTCTGAATACACCTCGTACACGTTTCAAGTATCATCCTTTAGGAGAAGAAATGGTATTTTTAGACTTATTTGTGCGAGCACTACAAAAAGGTAAATGTAGCTAGTTCATATAGCGTAGCACGTGGAGCACATTCATAGTTGGTGTGTATACTGATACTATCGATCGGGGCAATGCTGTCCAGTGAAAATCATCCATTCTCTCTAATAGCTGTAATCAACTCTACTGTTCCAGCTTTCCTCCCTAAATTCATTCCATTTGTTTAAAATTTCATCTCACCTTAGTCATAATGTTTGAGTTGAAATACAAAAGTCCATCCAACTTTTTAATTTTCTTTTAACAAAGCAGTATAAAGCACATTGAATGTATAATGGATATTAATTTATCGCATATTCTCCTCTTTTTTTAAGCAATCCAAGAAAATATTGATAGTGTCGAATGCCTTTTCAAAATTGATAAAAAAAATAGCTGAAGGGGGGATCGATGTTCAACGCACTGCTCACTAAAAAGGTTTGCGGGTCGCCACACTAAGATTTTCAAGCCAAAATTATTTAAAATACAGTTTAAGCTGTAGCGTGGATTATGTGTTCTACGTAAGTGGAGTTTTCTTCTTTGAGAGAGTAGGTGGAGGATT
Organism: Volucella inanis; assembly: GCA_907269105.1. Taxonomy (NCBI): domain Eukaryota; kingdom Metazoa; phylum Arthropoda; class Insecta; order Diptera; family Syrphidae; genus Volucella; species Volucella inanis. The sequence continues at coordinate 112,179,090 of OU026156.1, forward strand.
CTCTCCTCATCCTTCTTGCCCATGAAGCTTCTACAGAAGTCATTTGACTATGCCGTGATGACACCTATGATACCGCTGAGATTTTCCTATTTTAAAAGACCAAATTGTTAAAGCGATTCAGATTCAGTTTTGGCCTAACTTCTTTGGCCGCTGGACATGTTTAATCAACAATCGACCTGAGGTGTGTTCTATTAACATCCATCATCAATCCATTGGTATACTGAGGATACCTTTTCCAGGTAGGATAAGTAGAGTGGTTCTGATTTTGATGAGTTCGTTGACCGTAAAATTCACTGGAATATCTCTGTGTCCCGACCCTCAACAAACCCTAAGAGATGATCGGCCAGCAAGGGCGGTTTTAGATTTTTGTGAAACTGAGTCCAATGGTTTGATAGCGGCCTAACTATCAGGAAAGTGATCTGTATGATAACTCTGCTAGAACATTCTTTAGCAGAAACCCCACCCAATTTAATTATACTGTTATTTAACATAGGACTGATCAGCTCCCCGAGTGAGTCATCTGCTTTAAGAGTTGACAGCACATTTGTGATTACGGGTGTTGACGTTGTTGAAGATATTTTCGACGTCTAGGAATGTGACCATTGTGCACACTCTTCAATGTAAGGACTGTTTAATGTGGCTAGCCAATGAATGCTTACAGTAGAACGAACCGTTTGATTGGAAAGTTAATACACTAGAACCACGTATATGGATATCAATCAGTCAGTCTATATTTAAAAGTCTGAAGTCTTTTGGGACAAAATGATAATATTTTCCAGCCTTAGGAATTAAAACTACATCAGCTTTCCTCCATTGCAAGAGAATGTAGATCCTTTCTACGCAGCTCTTCATGATATTCACTAGCCTTGAGATGATGATATCTGATGACATCTGTAGCTCGGCAGGTATTAGTCCTACTAAGTTTGTCATGGTCTGTGAATAGGAAGCTATCCTCTATCATCATATACGATGAAATCCTCTTATTCGAATAGGCGTAGAATGAGTACAGCTTCATTTCTACAATTAACGCGAGAAGTCTTCCCCTCGGTGTCAATCAAGTCCTCCTATTCTGAAAGTCATCGTCATCCTCTGATCGTAAGGGATCTTTTTTTTATTCGTAGTCGGTTTCCATTACCGGAAGGGTGTCAGAGGTGGAAACCGTCGACTTAGTTGTCACTTCGGATAGATTGGATAGATTGAAGAAGGCTATATTGACTGTGTTAATAAAAAGAGAGATAGATTATCAGTATCAATATCATACTTTTTGTAAACCTTTAGGGTTACAGACTCGAATCCGAATGGAATAATGCCATCAGTCTGATGGGATTAAGGGATTCCTTATTGATCACAGTTAACGCAGTTCCTCCAGTTTCAACACTTTCTGGTCATGAAGTGGGTTACTGAGCCTAATGACCTCCGAAATGTCTTCTGCGGAGGAAGTCTCAGTTGGGTCCAGGTGCTGGTTCTAGGTTTGCTAGGGATATTCTCCTTAACCTTAACCTCGAGCTTTGCACCCGGCTAAACCTTTCCTAGTCCAGTTAAAGCTTTTGTGTTAAGATGTAGAGGTATTTGATCGGCGCAAGTGATTAGTTTGACGTGGCCTTGGTATCAGACAGCATCGCTTGTGATGTAATCCGGAGTTTTTCTGCATGATGGCTGCGAAGCTACGCGAAAATTTTAACTTGAATAACTGCCACCGTTCAGGTGTAATTGAATAATCAGCGTCGCCTTTATCGATCACTGCGGTCGTTATTGCGTCTTTTTGGACTTCGCTAAAGACCTCGGAGATGTGAAGGTCCTGAGGTGGGTTATAAATGTATTTAATGTTGGGACTTTGGGAACCAACATAGTTTCCTCCAACGATCCTCGGCTTTTGGAGGAGTCTTTCAAGGTTTTGACAGCAGTGGGTAACCCGTCTTTTAGGATGTTGTTGGCATACTCTGTTTCGGTCCTAATGTCCGCAGTTTTTTCGACCTCCGGAATCGATCCGAAGGTTTAAGTAATGCGTGCTACATAATTTATTATGTAGAGCACCATGCATGAGCCTCTGAGTGCAGTTTTTAAGGGAGAGTCTTAGTAGCAGCAGAAAGACGATAGCTTTCTACAAATTTGCTGTTGCTAAGGGTGAAGGAAGTGGTAGGACCATGGCTTGCCACAGTCTTACCACTTGTTGAGAGTTTGTTGTTTGGCTCATTGTGCTTGCTTTTAGGTGGTGCACCATGGCTCGTCACAGTTTTGCCCTTGCTTGGCATTGCAGGAGCCCTGCCGGTGGTCAGTCAAGTCACCATATTACCCCCCCGGTATTAAAGGAATACCGGTCTCGACAATGTGCTTCAACAATAGGTATTAAACAGCAAATGACTTTGTATACTACCCCAACTTAAACTTCAAGACCCTATCGTCGTCCGTAAATGATGCTTACGTTCTTTATCGATTGTTATTTCTAAATCGATAACGGCGATATGGAGATCATCCTAAAGGTCGTGATGTTTCTATTGTACAATCTACGTCATTATCCGTAAACTGTGAATGGTGTCGTACGGCTTGTCTCTCAAAGAGCAGGATAATTGACAGCGGTCTGCTGTTTTGAAGTCGCTAATATATTCTTATAACATGCGACATTAGTTTCTGCTTCGTATCTCATCAATTTATCGGTCAAAATCGCGAGCCATTAAACCCAAAATTTCTGATTGCCGCCATACTTCAGAGGGTATATGTCTGGCCCAATTGTGCACGTTTCACCATGTTTCACCACTTCGCCTTTCATAAAATCTGTCATTTTTCGCGCTAAATAATCTTTCCACTTATTAGCAATTCGGTTTTTTCCATTCGTCTTCAATACACCTTGCAGATTGAATTTCTTGCGAATTTTTTCTTCGTTGATGGTCTTAAAAATATTAGATCGTTAACGTTGTCGTTATTCTACTGCTTATGGCTAACTTATGAGTTGTAAGAGTACGTCTTCTTATTTTCGATATTTATACTGCAATCGCACTTGTTTCGCTTACTACTGACAGACCAGGCAGCCTTTTTGCTCTCACATTTTTCTTTGAAGTTGTTTCACATATGTACTCGTACATTGTGTAGTTAGTTCATCATCCTAGTTTATGACATTTTGAAACCATTAAGGGACTTGACAACTTTGAATTTAATTTGTGAACGCAAATTTTTACAAATCATCAAACTGTTACTGTCAATTTATTTAGTGAACTCAACATTTTCATAATGGTAAAATACACTAACGAGCAACGTCTGCAAATTATAAAAATTTTCTACAGATATTTGTAATCGCAATATCATCTTCAGTAACGAAGCTCATTTTTGGCTCAATGGGTTCGTCAATAAGCAAAATATGCGTTGCACCCACATGTGCTTCATGATTCACCACTTCATCCACAAAAAATAACTGTTTGGTGCGGCTTGCATGCCGGCGGCGTTATTGGGCCATACTTTTTTGTCGACGATAACGATCGTCACGTTACTGTAAATGGTCAGCTTTATCGCGCTAGATCACCGATTATTTTTGGCCCGAATTAGAAGATATGGACTTGGATGACATGTTGTTTCAACAGGATGTTGCCACAAGCCACACAGCACACGCTTCAATCGATTTATTGAAGAGTAAGTATGGTGAGCGTGTTATCTCAAGACATGGGCCAGTCGATTGGCCGCCTCGTTCGTGCGATTTAACGCCGCTTGACTATTTTCTGTGGAGCTGCGTTAAGTCATTGGTTTATGCCAACACGCCGATGACGTTTGAAGAGCTCAGATTCAACATTGAACGCGAAATAGCGGCCGTTTCGGCCGAAATGTGTGTCCGAGTCGTTGAAAATTAGGTCCAACGAATGACCGCTGCAAACGTGCCCGCGGTGGCCATATGAACGAAGTCGAGTTCCATTCATAAAAGTTTTGATTGTACTTCAAGCCAATAATAAAGTTTTTGAAATATCTCAAATGGTTTGCCTTTTATTTAAAAAAAAAAGTTGTCAAGTTGTTATTAGAAAACCCTATATAAATGTGCTGACTTATGTTGGTTTTCATTTTTTTTTTTCTGTGGTTCCTCCTCTAAAAATTCTTATTCACATATTAAACTCGCGCCAAAATATTTTTAAAAATACATACTCATCCTTTCTACATTTTTCTATCGTTTTAAATACGCATATACAGGTCCCTTTGAGTGTTCCCTTTTGAATCATATGTTAATTTGGTAGTGAAAGCTGTCTTAAGATCTATATTATTCCGATAATCCAGCCGAGGCAGCCACATGTATGAAATCGTTACTTATGGATGGAAATGCTTATTCCTACTGCAAATAATTGAATTTCCTCATTTTATTTTATTTTTTTAAAGAAACTTGTATTTGGTTCACCCTCTACATACCACCTACGACGATTTTTTCCTATCTTAAATATTTTGATATTGAGTGACTTTTTTGTGGGGACAAATTTCGACTTTTTGAATAACAATACTAAACTAAATATTTATTTTCCTTATCATTTTATCTGACGCTGGCAAAAATAAGCCTTACCATTTTTCGTACGGATACTCTCTGCCACTCGAGGTACATCGTCAAATTTTGACCGTGCTTTTTGTTTTGTTAGTTCGCTATTAAATTGCTGCCCAGTACATACCTCGTAAATGACGTTGCAATTCTTTGTCCAACCTTTATAGTTTGACGTAGTTTGGTATTATGAGCAATAATCAGACTGACGGAGCACATCTCTTGTTTTTTGTTTCTAATTGTGGAATCCATTTGAGAACATGCTTTCTATCATATGCGACACCTAAAGAAATTTTGTTCCAAACACTTCCCACATTTCCTTATGCTGGTGTTCGTATTTGGTGTTTTTAATTAAATTCTTAATGAAACGCGCATCCTTTAATCAAATCACAATTTCGATCTCTCTGCTCACTCCTATACAAATTTACTCACCCATTAAGTGCGGGTTACCCATCAAAGACTTGCATTTGCATAAATAATAAATTTTTTCTGGTTTAAAAAAAAAAATCAATTTCCCATCATTAAAAAAAATCGAATGACCCTATCACTAAGGGTCATTACTTCCTGCTGCAATCAAATCACTACCACCACCATCAGCACTAGAGGAAGAAGCAGATCAGATTTCACATACCCGCGATATGCATAACTCTATCCTCCCGGTCCTCTGCGAAATCAAAAGTGCAAACACACTGTAGTACCTACTTGCTAAACACCTTTAAAATTTTACCATAAATTGTTGCACAAACAATCAGGATTCAGATCATCCAGGACATGCTATTTATTAGGAAAATCTATGGCCATATACAAAAAATTACACTCAACCCCTGCCAAAATCGTCCACAGAAAAAAAAAAAAAAAACACCCGTGGGTTAAAATCTGATCACAGCAAATAGGAAGATAATGGCAGAGGCAATGGGAAAGAAAAAAAACTGTGACCCATGTCAAGACCCTCAGCATAAATAAGAGACAAACAGATCTGAATATAAAAAACGGATGTGTGCATATTCAAAAAAGGATGTTTTATTAGTTTCGGGATAGGGGTAAGTAAGTGTATTGTACGTATGTATAGTTGCTTCCTCATTTCCTCATTTCGCATATTGATGCTTAGTAAAGAGTATCCGTGAGACTCGCACTAAAGAATGATTGTTCATTGGCAGTGCCAAACGAACCGTGGATGCATCTGCCGTCTTTAATTTTACAAATACATATCTATATGCTTGAAAAAATCTTGTCAAGTTTCTAAAATGCGAAATATACTACATTTTCTTTAATTTAAAAACAACTGACAAAGGCATACAAACTAATAAATCAATTCAAACTCTCATAGTTACTACGTTCGAGGGAGGGTTTATTATAATAAAATTTTATTTAGAAACAACATTTTCTTTTGTCTTACTTATTTACTACAAATAAGACTTGAACTGGTAGTTGCTTTCATAAGGCGGTAACCTTGTACCAAACTTTACAGCCTTATTGTTGCTTAGTAGAAAAATAAAACAGCAATCACTACACTTTCATCATTAAACTGGAAAATATAGTATGCCCAATAGGATAGAATTAAGCCAAAAAAAAAAAAAAAAAAAAAAAACCTATTTGAATAAATAATTTAGACAGAACAAACAATTACATCCTGAAAGATCCTAAGAGATCCCTTTTTGTCCCTTACCGGTAAATTGCGTGGGCACTGCAACCTTAAAGACCTATTGTGCCACAAACTCTGTTCTGTTTTTTGTTAAGTTGGTACATCTGTTGTTGACATCTTAGCGTCATATTAAGATCTGTGTGTGTTGGCGATTTTTTACAACTTAGAAATGGATTTAAATTTGCAACAACGAACTTGTTTAATACAATTAAAGCATAAAAAACGGATTTAATGGTGTGCGAACGTTGGAAATGTTGGAAAAGTGTTTCGGCAACAATTCTCTAAAGAAAATGCTCATTTACCAGTTGCAAAAGCGGTTCAAAAGTGGTCGTGAGTCAATCGAAGATGATGAACGCAATGGCAGTCCATCAACATCGAAAACCGACGAAAACATTGATGAAGTAAAAGAAATGTTCATCGATAACCGTTAATTAACCATCAGAGAGATAGCGGATGATTTAAACATTGCCTATGGATCCGTCCAAAACATTTTAGTTAATGATTTGGGTTTCCGTCGTGTAGCAGCAAAGTTGGCGCCAAAAGACTTCAATTTCATGCAAAAAAGAGACCGTGTTGACGTCGCAAAAGAGATGATTTGCGAGGCTGAATCCGCTCCCACATTCATCAAAAAGATCATTACTGGAGACGAGACGTGGGTTTATGAGTACGACACGCAATCCAGACATCAGGCAAGTGAATGGCGTTCACCAAATGAGCCGAGACCAAAAAAACACGTCGTTTTTAGTCAAAAAAGAAGGCAATGCTCACTGTTTTCATGGATTACAACGGTGTAGTGCTGGCCAGAAGGCCAAACAGTAAACAAAATATATTATTTGGGCGTTATGAGACGTTTGCGGGAAGCAATTCGTCGAAAGAAACTAGAATTGTGGGCAGAAAGTCCGTGGATTTTGCACCATGATAACGCACCGTCGCACAATGCCATCATTATTCATAATTTTTTGACGAAAAATGCAACAAATACCATCCAATAGCCACCGAATTCATCTGATTTGGCTCTCTGTGACTTCTTTCTGTTCAATCGAGTTAAAAAGCCACTACGGGGAACGCATTTCAGCAGCCGAGAGGAAATAATGGAAAAATCGCAGGAAGCACTAATGAATATACCGAAAACCGAATATAAAAAATGTTTCGAGCATTGGATCAAGCGCTGGCATGTTGAAAAATTGTTAATAATTACGATAATAATTTTTATAATGAAATGAGATTTTTGTTCAATACTCCACAGTAGTTTATAAGTATTTCTATCTTATTTCCACCTGTTTATTGAATGTTTGAAAAAAGATATTAACAAAGAAAGAGAAACCAGTTAATTTTCTTATTTTTTTAAAATAATTTAATACAGTCATTAGTTAACAAAATCAAACGATGCATTTTTTATGTATGTGTATATAAGATGTTTAGATATACCACTTTTACCAAAAAATTATCGATACCGAGTTGCTCCTCGATTATAACCGCTTTTGTTCTAGAACGCATCGAGTTTACTAGAAGTTCAGTAATATCCTTTGAAATTTCAGTATTCCATACATGTTCCAGAACTTTACTTAGCTTTTTTTTACTCTCTGGTTTATGTTCAGCCACCTTGCGTTTCATTAGATGCCACAAGTGTTCGATTGGGTTTAAATCGGGCAAATTAGCTGGAAAGTTTACTCTGGTAATTTTGAGGACATCAAACGTTGTCTTGAGCTGAAAATTATTGAAAGACTCTAGTTACTTGTCTGTTTATTATTTATAAAGAAGACATCTAGAAGTTGATTTATAACACTTTACTTACGGATTGGCGCGGCGCAGAATCATCTTGAAAAATGCACTTGTCAGTGTACGAATGATGCTGTTCAATTGCTGGTACCAAAAATTCCCTTACTACTTGTCCATACTTTTGAGCGTTCATAGTTCCAATAACAGAGTGCAAAGGGCCCAAAACGTAAAAAGAAAAACATCTTCAAACCATCTGGCTTTGAGGAAACTTCACTGTTTTGACTATGCACTCGTCCTTGAACATTTCACCTGCTGACCGTCGTACGTATAGCAAATTGTCGGCACACAAAATATTAAATTTACTTTCATCGGACCATATCACACATCGCCAATCATTCTGCGTCCAATCTTCGTACTTTTTTGCCCACGTCAAGCGAGCGTTTTTCATTTTTGTGGTTAGGAGAGGTTTTTTCGCTGGTCGTCTTCCATATGGTTTCGGCGATTAGATCAACTTAATGAAATTCACTCAGCTCTGCTCTTATACGGACAGCACTTTTAAAGCGATCTTCCATGTTAATTCGTTGTAATACATTGTCCGTCTTCTGGGTTGTTTTACGTTTTCGTCCCGAGCCTTTTTTTCTTTCCAGTGGATCCAAATTTTCTTTTTTCTTCATCAGCCGTACGATAATTGAATGAAAGCATCCTATTTTAACCGCAACCTCACGATAGCCAAGCCCTTCTTCGAATAAAGTCAATATTTGAACTTTTTCGTCCCCAGTCAGTTGATGATATTTACCAGACATTATACTTTTTTTTACTTGTCACCGTCACAACTCAATTCAAACTGATTTTTTTTGCACTAAATACGAGGCCGAACTCCGTTATGGGGAATATCCTTCATTAGTTTGAAAAAAACCCTTACGATCTGATGTAATTAGGCATTTTTTGAGAACTTATTAGGTGGTGCGGTTTTTATGACCGCAAGTGTACATGAATAAACTCGTATTTTTAATTTTCTAAATAATTTCCGATATAATTTCCGATAATTTTTGATCAAGGTAGTAAGATTCCAAATAGATACCATACATTGCAGTTCCTTAACCAAGATTTCTATGAGAAAGTAATGATGATGATTCCGGCGCAAAAAGTTACGGATTCACACAATACGTGTATGTGTTCGGTATATTCTCCAAATAGGATAGATACACTTGGTTGTTTCAACTTTTAATCACTGAATTTATTGCTGAATTCGGGATGCATTGAACGGCTTTATACTTTTTCAGCAAGTTCATTTGCCTTATAGCTATCACACCTTGACTTTGTTTCTTTTGGATAAGTTCTGAAAAGTTATGTGTTAGGTGCGCAACTAAGTTATCGCTGTGTTTTATTTATGGAAATGCAACATTTTTTGTGAAAAAATGATTACAAATGAATCATTCAAGGTAATGCACATCGCTAGCTAAAACTATTTCCCATCTTCCTGGGATAGCTCGAATATCGTAAAAGTAAAGTGGCTATCCACGAATCAAGCCATTTTTTGATGTCTAACATACATATGAACGGAACAAGTACTAATCGGACGGCGCAGTATCTGGGGAATATGGCGGGTGGGGTAGGACTTCCCATTTGGACCTTTTCAGGTAGGATTTAACGGGTTTAATAACGTGAGGCCGAGCGTTGTCTTTTTTTCAATTTTTCGTGCCTCTGCTCGTATTGTATCCGGTTTTCGCGCAGTGAATATTCGGCTGAGCCGACAACGAACAAGCATAACCAGGGAATCTCCATGACTTTCTTCTCTTTGAGTTGCTGTAATGAATCCATTTTTCGTCATCCGTCATGATGCGATCGAGAATACCCTTCCTTTTTTGCCGCCGGATCAGTTGTTCACAGGTGAAAAAACGACACTCAACGTCCCTTGGCCTTAAATCATAAGGAACCCAAGTTTCTTGGTTCGTTAACATTGAAATCATCGTATTTGAAGCGACGAAAGCAATCACGATACGTTGCTTCACTTAAGGCAGCATCTTCGTAAACTTTGAAAGAAGAAATTGTTTATCATATCTTTAAGCTTGGTTCATGACGTTTTGCGTATGTCAAAATCGACCAGCACTTACTTCTGGAGTCATCTATTGAGATCATAGTTGCGCACCTAACAGCAGTGGCATCAAATTGGAGATTGATTGCGCGTGAGTATATAGATTGGGGTGCCTTTCATTCCTTTTCCAAAAGTGATACGGCCACATTCTTGGATGGCATGAAGCTTAACTTGCGGTATTACAGTCGCCTGAATATGCGCGTCTTTTAACATTTGCAACATTGTATTACCAAAGTTGGTGTTATCGCTGACGCTGGAATTATTCAAGAACTTATGGAAAAATCTCTAAAAGTTCTTCAGCCCAATTTCAAACGAGTTTTACATATAATAGTTCGTGGGGGAAGTATCTTCCTAGAATTCTTATTTTTTTGTCAGCATAGACTTGACAATAAAATAGCAGATGACGAACAGATTCAGTTTTTTCTTCCCCCCTTTAACTTCAGCAGTGGTAGAAATGCAGAGGTAGTGTGCTAGATTTACAGATTACTATGTTACCAATGAACTTTTGTGTGATTTGTACAAAAAAGAGAACATTAAAGATCAATAATGTTGATCCCTTCCTTGCGAGTTCACTCACGCTATTAAATTTGGTTTCCAAATCGGAAGATTCGGCATCTGCTTCTCGAACAGAGTTTCAAAGACATAATTATTTTCGCCTAGAGCATAACAAGTCAGTAATTACATGCTTGATTCCAATCATTCAGCGAAATAACCGCTTAGTGCAAGCACCACTTTTCCTTCCCTATTGATGCTCGGAAAAAGTTAACACGTGTTTCGGTGTTTTGAAAGTATTCCCACTTAAATTCCAATAAAATATCTCATTTATGTGTCATAGACATTTACTTAATAAATGTTAATGCGTTAATAACTGCATAGATTTCTAAGTGCAAAGTAAAAGTCCCTTCGACAACATTGTCCTCCACAATGATTTCTGAATCCTGATTTTAGTTAAGAAAACACTACAATAGTTAGCAGTTCCAAAAAAACGATTGTTTTGTAAGGTTTTTCAATGGCATCTTCCATAGCTGCAGCGGCTTCTTCCATCGTGGATAGCTAGTTATTTTTTATTGGTGCTTATCTGACTTTGCCAATCAGCTATATTGGGAAGTTTGGTAAAACATTTCTTGGCATATTGATGATCGAAAACTTTGAAAATAAAGAAAACAAGCTATCTTCATAACATCGGCTATTTTAGTGGTTTTAACCACACTTTAGTCTCATCAAAAGCGCAAGAAGAGTTCTATATAGCCAGTAAAGTGTGCATTTATTTGCATATCAAGTGACTCATTATAAGAGTCAGTCCAGGTGTCATGTCATTTTTAACACTAGTTATTCGTTTTGGTCCTTTAATTAGGCTCCCTAATTTTCGCAGAAGATTTTTCTCAGCTTCTTCTTCCTTATGTAGATTATACAAAAGTTATACAAATGCCTATGTTCTCCTCTATTCCAGTCTAGCAGGATTATTTGCACCAAGAGAACACTCCATCAATACTTATCGATTGTATTGACTAAACAACTTTCAAGTTTTCAAATTTCCTACTGCATTCATATGTAGGAGCGATTCCGTGTTAATATTGTACAAAACCTCACATTATATCCATACAAGATGCAGAAATAATGAATCTTCGGCTTGAGATGCTTAAGTGGTTTTATACCATTATATAGTGAGCGATCGGAAAAACTGCCGTCTTGTCTTTTTCTACGAATTTAATCTCCTCATCTTAGCTTATACAATTTTGTAACCAAGGTTTTGTTGCTGTAGAAATACGCTGCTAAACGAACAACAAATAGCACAAATTCATCCTTGTCGCTTAATTTGCTTATGACCCGTTACTCTCGCCACCATCAAAGGCAGTAGTCCAATTTACTAAATACTGGGTCCTGAGAAGACGGGAAATACATACAATACTTGTGATATATGCGCTGCGATGATAATGCCCAGAAAATTTTTTGGAGCAGTAGTACAATATATGAGACGTGAGAAGTAATTATCTCCTGGATATGGCTGTTAAAAATGCTAGATCTATGGTTACGTTGATAATGGAAGTAAATTAACTAGTATTCGATTTATCGCTATCCAACAAGTATGCCTAGGAGATTATCGGCTGGAAAGTACTATCATGTTAGACTATAGGAACATTTAATTTAGAGAGTAGCCTGCCTAGTCCGTCAATGCTGCCCATAAACTCAGAATAAAAACAAACTAGAGGAAGCTACTGAGAACATGGACGGGCCCTTACCAAGTGTTTTGATATGAAATGTCGAGCTACGAAAAACTACTGTAGAATGCAAATTTTCAGCGACTGTCCAAAAAAAAAAAAGAAAAAGAATATAAATAGCTCATTTGAATTTTGCAGATTGCCTCTAATAAAGACTTTTGCGAAAAGATCAAAAAACTCGGCTTAACCACAAGGATACTCAAAGTTCTCGAAAGAGGAAAATCGGTTTGACTAGAATCACTCATATAACCTGATGGTATTTATACTGAGTCGAAAGCAAAGACTTTCTGTCTCGTGCTTGAGAATAACCTCCTAAGTTACCTGATCAATAATACCAGCTCACTACCATATTGTATCACCGGGTGAGCTGATTAAGACAACATGCTGCAATATCGCATATAGCAAATTATGCTACAGGAAAAGTATAGAACAGCTGCTGGTAATTTTGAACAGAATCTTCACTGCTAAACTGGCACTGGCATACAAACCGAACCCTGACGAAGAGTTGTAGCCTTCAGAGCAATCAGTCTGACGTCCTCCTTGTTGAGAGCATGGAGGCTATGAGCTTTATGGTGGAAGATCTATATTGCGAATGTATCTTCTTTCCAAAATGCAACGTGTGGAAAGAATTGAAGGTGCGCTGGACAAGGAGGGTTACGTAGTGGACATTTTTAGCGATATTAAAAGTGCTTTTAATATAGCAACTATTGACGACATGTGTAACCGACATTTTTTAGCCATGATAAAGCGAGACCAGAAGATATCTGGATCTTGACCGGAAGTTGCAGTAATAAACTATTATATTTGTTCTGATGACCAAACTATTAAGATTAAAGTGGGGTGTTTTTGAATGACATTATAAAGGTAGCGTTAGATCTCGCAAATACCACGACATTTGGTAGCTGCCATTTTAGGTTTATCTTAGAACCAAATCGAGCTTAGTTTTGTTGACACCTGTAAGTGTAGTGTCAAATTTAACATGAAGTAATTTCTTTTATTTCCGTAAAGATAAGAAGGTGGCTGAGGCTCTTTAAGAGAAATGTGAAGTTTATGGTGTTGACTGTTTAACGTAGCGCCCGTGTCAGAAATTGATGTTGGCAATAACCAAATCAAAGTAATAATCGAATCGAATCGTTGCATAACTGTGCGAGAAATTTCAGAGAGGTAAAATGCATAACACACAACAACTAAAAATCACTTAAAACATCTTAACATCGAAAAAAAGCTTGAAATTTTGGGGACAGAACTGACAAATCGGAAGGGAACTGGTTAAACGGGTTAAAAATTATTAAATGCTAGTTGGGTTGTCAGTGTTGTCAAATCCACCACGCAAATTTTCATTTGTTTGGTAAGTCGTTCACCACTGACGATGACCTGAAACCGCGCAGCGTACGAGTAGTTTTGTGATAAAAAAAAAGATCGAACGTCGTCAAACGTCATCAAACAAAATGGAAAATATTTTTGTTAAAGGATGTCCTTTGAAAAAAAACGAAGTTTCATTCTACACTAAAAAAATAGAACTACTTATGAAGTTTTTATGCTTGAGAGAACTCTCTAAAAGGATCTTCTAAAATTTTGTTTTACATTTTAGAAATTTAGTTTTGAATCATTGAGGAGCGTTTTATAGCATCCGTTTATTTTTTTCTTTCTAGTACCTAGAATCCTTGTAGAAATACTCTCTGTTTTAATCCACATGTCTAAGGTCTAAGGAAATAAGAGAGTTACCAATAACTGAACCGTGTTATTTACATCTAAATTCACCCAAATAGTATTTAGATTAGCTGATTTTTATTGACTGTTTATTCAACGATGAATCCCTTCTGTTAATTTTATGGGACGGACCCCTTTACAGCCGAAAAAGAAAGTGCTTCCTAAGTCAAACTAACCTTTGATGGTGACCATTTATAAAGTTGGAAAGAAAGAGATTTGTTACGTTACGATTATTTTTTTTTTTCTGAAAATTGTGTTTTAGTCTTTGATTTCGCATCCATCAACTTGCTTTAACTATACAATATCCTTGAAATAGAGCAATATCCTACTCTTATTAGTAGGCTACCAGAAGAAGCATTTTAGAGCTGGAGGTTTATCAGTATCAATGCTACAATCAGGAAAGTTAACCACCACCACTATGAAAATGGCATCATTCGGATCTGACTCTATGGGCCAGATGTCGACTACTTGTTTGCGACTAAGCTTGCTCAATAGTGTGATAAGAGATCTTAAGTTGTCTTCTTGCCGAATCGATCTGGTTTTGTAGTCGAAGTTGATGGTTGTCCCGGATTAACATGATTTTTTTCATTTATGATTCTGAAAATAAATCCATTTTTCATCGCCAGTAACAATTAGATGCAAAACTGATTTTTTTATCGTGTCTGTCTGAAGCAAAATTTCACAAGTGGTTTATCGGTTTTCCATCTGTCTTTCATTCAATTCATTTGGCACCCATTTTCCAGACTTTTAGATCGTTCCCATAGCTTTTAAACGGTTAGAAATTGTTTGTTGTGCAACATTTAACATTTCTGCTAATTGTTTCCGACTCAAAGTGTTATCTTCATCCAACATTATTTGCAATTCAGCGTCTTCAAGCTTTTTTGGTGGTCTTTCACGTTCTTCATTTCTCACATTACAATAGTGATCTCTGAACCATTGAAACCATTTTTTGCATGTTGCTTCTGATAGAGCATGATCACCATATGCCTCGACAAGCATTCAATGCGACTCCGCAGCACTTTCCTTCAAATGAAAACAAAAAATTAATTCTTTCCTTAAGTCATCATTTTCTGATACAAAATTCGACATTTTTAACACGATGAAAAAATATGATGTTATTTGCTCAATGAGTTGATGTATACTAAATATGTTTGACAGGTGTTATAGCAAGCAACCAAAAAAAAAAAAAAATTAAAGCCCATTCACAATAAATGTTCCCTATAGAGACATTTGTATCTTAACACTAACTTCATACCGGTACACCTGATAAAACCTGATGAAACCGTCAATACAGATCGCTTCCGACAACAAATGATCAATTTGAACCATGCATTGATCGAAAACCAACCAGAATGGGCCAGAAGACACGGCAAGGTAATTTTGCTCCATGACAATGCACGTGCATACAAAGCAAAACTGGTTCAGAATACAACCAAAGTACTTGGCTGGGAGCTGCCACCCCTCCCGCCGTATTCCCAGACTTAGCTTCTTCCGACTAAAATTTTTTTTCATCGATGGGACACGCATTAGCGGTACTTCGAATCCTACGAGGAAGTCGAAAATTGGGTGAATTTTTGGTTTGCTTCCACAGACGAACAGTTTTATTGGCGTGGAATCCATAAATTGCCTTGCAGATGAAAAAAAAAATGGCCAATACTTTGAATAAAATGTTTTTTACTTTCCCATTAAAAATTTTTTTAATTTTTATTTTCACAAAAGAACGCTCACTTCTTACCGGTATATCTGGTATATACATACTTGCTCTTGTCCTCGTTGACTGTTGAACACATCTTCACCACTTTCGTCTCAATACTCGCGAAAGCGCCACTAACATTATACTGTTTTCTTCGGATTATTGAAAGTCCGTTGTGATTGCTCGTGATTTTAACATTTTTCAAGAACGATGTGAAAGAAATCGCATAAATCCTTTTTTTGACATTAAGGGCCTCTGTAAGTTCTTTAAGGACCTTGACGGAGCAGCGTGCATTCCCCATCATTATCCTGCATAAACGGATGAGTTTGGCACAGATGCCAAAACTAGACATTGCTCTGTCCATCGATGATGCTCATCGATTTGAAGTTCATAGGATCGATGGTGGATCCTCCTGACCTGAAGCCACACTGAATTGGACAAATCAGGTTATTGATTCGGGTTCAGATGTTCACACAATAGGATCTTGTAGGCGATTTTAAGAAGACTGAGGCCCCTGTAGCTAGCGCAGTTCAGAGAGTCTGCTTTTTGAGGATTAGACAAACAATCTTGAGGTTCCATTCTCAGTGAATATGATACTTACCAAGTCGCCGACTGCCCGTTTGAAGAGGTCGGTTCAGCAACTTTGTTGAATTTAAGCTTTGGTATGGTTTTCTGCACTTTCTTTAGCTGGATTGTTGAACAGAATTATTGGTCTACTTGATCGAGTCGACAGAAATGATCTTTCTAAATCCTCAGAATCGACTGCGACTCTAGTACTGCATTCTCTTGTTTGTCTCTGCAGTCTTACATTCGGGTTTTGCGTCCGCGGCATGTTTTTTTTTACCATGTGGTAAAATTTAAGAATTTTAGCACATCAGAGGTGGCATATCTAATTGCTTTTTGGCAATGTTTGGCATCCATAATACTGGAGGAGTGCTTTGCGTCGAAGGCATTGTCGTCAAACAGGTTAACGGTAAATTGATCAGGAGTTCTCCAGGTCCCCTCCGTTAACAGAGGTTAAGTCGTGGGGGCTATTGTTTCCAACAGTACTACCAAATATGCCCCCTCTTCCTAGTTTGGCATTCAAGTCGTCGAGGACAATGTCATTATGTAATGTGTTGCCAAATTTAACCTTAATACGGATTTCTACGAAGCGCTCGTTAAAATGCCAGAAACTCAAGACTTTTTGCCTTAATCTGCCTCAAACAATAAATCCACATTCAAAAATGCGCTGATTTTTCCGTAGTAGAAGTCGCAGTTTTTCATTGTCTTTTTGTCCCGTCCATCCCATTCAGATACACATGGCCAATTAAAGGACCTAACATTTCATGTGCAAAACCGAATTTCGTTGTTCTTGTTTGGTTTGCAGGGATTATCAACAATAGAACCGTCCATATCCGAGGCTTGTTGTTGCTTAGTAACTTAGTTTGACTTTCCACAACCGCAGTAAGTAAATATAATAATTTTTTTTTATATTTTTTTTATATTACAAACATCTTATATAAATGTGATGGTGTTCAAATAAAGACAAAGTTTTTAGATATGAAAAAAAACCAGCAAGCTTTCATTTTCATTAATTTAATTTATTTAAATTCGAGGCTGTCGAAATTTTAAATGCTTTGGTGCAAATACCATCTGTTTCCACGTCTATTGATGAGGCAGTCGACCTAGGGAAAAATTCGTGAAAAAGCGTCTCAGAACTTGTACCTGATGATCGCGGTGATTTTGGTCAGAAATTTTAGAGACTAGTTATTGGTCACAATAACTGCGCACCTAAAGCCTTCTTTGGGCAATAATAATGTTTATATCTCACAGTTATGCGTACTGGTGAAAGGGATTTTGGGTTTAATAATTCCCAACATTCTATATCAAGATTTTAAGCTGTTCGTCTAGGAGAGTTTTAACAACTTCAACATAAACTTAGTTTTATTTTCTGAGTCTTTCACCTACAATATTTGGTTTTTAAGGCTTCCAAACATTGCTTCAATAATATTCCTTAATCGTGGGTAATTTTTTTCTTATTAACTAAATAATTGCCATTCATTTTTATCAGTATAAACTAAACTCCGTATTCTAAATCTTTGAACTTTTGACAAGGAGCCAGATACTTGTACAATAGCTAGTCCTTGTGAAGTATTTAAAAAGCAAAGTACTTTCAAAAACAGGCTCAAGAAATATACGTACATTACTCGAATTTTTGTTTGACATGTGGTCTGATGAAATCACTTCTCATGTTTTGGTGGGACTCTCTAGAATGTCACTATTAAGATGCAGTTCATCTGAAAATAGATCACTCCATGTGTATGAGCCATTGGATTCAGTTCATGCACTCATACTCAACAAATGTAAATATAAGCATACCATATACACATACGTTCTAGATTAGATAGTTTTGGACAACAGATTTAGTGAGTACCCAGGTTGTGGATAGGCCATCTCGCTCAACACCACATTGGAAGGACTACGGACTACTCAAGCTGGCGCATCCACCGACACAAGCATTTATCTAGTGTGCATTTTCTAGCAATTAGAAAACGACGCCTGTGACAGTCGCGGTTACATTTTCCCATTGAACTTGACTTTGACTGTACTTTTGGATACACGGGATGTGTCTATGTTTGTAGCGATCGCTCATACTCCAGCCCTGCCCATGTGTATACATTTGAAAATGCAGTGCCGAACGTCTGACATATACCCAGCGACCCGGCGAGGCGACAGCGGCGGAGACGTAGACTCTGCGAGCGTTCTATAAATAAAAATCCGTGGATGCGTGTATCCGTTGTGTTACGAATGGGAGCAAACATTATCATTGGCGCGTTTTCAGGGACAAGGGTAGGAATCGGCTTGGGACAGCTTCTTGTTGCTCGTTGTGTACCATGTGAGCTCTGTAAATTGTTTTTTTTTTTTTTTTTTTTTGATCGCGGAATAAATATTGGTCGAACCTTATGGAACGACGTTGTTGTCTTCCCATCATTTAGATCATGAGGGTGGCTATTTTTAGTGTCCCATGTGTTTTTTAGGGACAACGTTAGCCCAACACAACTGCCGTTGTCGTATTGACAAAGAAACACCAGAGGAACATTGAGGACGAATCGCACTGGTCGCCGCTGCCGTCGTACGATGGGGCTATCACAGATGAAGACCAAAGGAAACTCACTAACTGACGGTAGCTGATGGTGGCGTATCCCTTGTCATTGCCAGTGTATGTTGATGGAAAAATGCATGACATCCACTTTGTCTGGAGAATTTATTTATGTCCATTCCATCTGTGAAAATAGAATATCCCATTCTCGGCGACGGGATATCGTATAGGGCAGTTTTTCTTTATGGTTTTCCCCGTTATCGTTGTTACGACTGGAGAGCATCTTCTTGTGGCCTGAAATGAAAATCTTTTCGAAGAAATTTATCCCCGTTGTACGGTTGGATAAAGTTTTTTTTTTTCCAAAATATTTAGCCTAAGTTTGGTAAAATTCTTTTGCAGATTTTGTTTGCGTGTGGTACGAAAATTGATGAAGGGTTTTAAAACCTCTTAAATATCAAAAATAATTTTCTTATTGAGGACTGTTGGTTCCAGAAAAAAAAAAACTTTCGACTCAAAGATGACGATTCTTTAAATATCACATTTCTTTTGTCCACACAATGAGAAATGTTCGGATGTTAAGGAATCAACTAGCTACAGCTGAATAAGTGAAACTTAGGCTTAGATTTCGATTTTATTTTATTTTTATTTATTTTTGATTTAGATTTAATGGAATTTCTGTCTTTCTAAAAAAAAAGAGTAAGTGTGTCAGTCCTTCCTTTCTTTGCCTGCCTTATCGTGGCAGGAACGCTTAAGAGTCAAAGATCCTAAGGTTCTGAAATGAACACAGGGGAAACATCGAACTAAAGCCAAAGACGTCCAAACTAGACGTAAAAGAGTTAAGGTATGGAAGTGACCCAAAGAGATTATACTCCAAGTGGAGTATAGAGGGACAATCCATCCCTGCTTTTCTCGAATGTGACCGGGGCATGGATTCTGAAGGCCATGTTCGACATACATACTACCAAAACCCCCCGTCGACTTAGGAGCTGACCCAAAAACTGCTGGATCATTTGATTTTGCAGGTCTTCCTACGACACGTTCAGTAGATTGAGGGAGCACAGAATAGACCAGTGGCTTGTCAAAGTGATGTTTTTAACGTCTTATCTCGGGAAATAAAAAAGGTGGAACGGGCTCCAGAAAAGGCACCCTCTGAAGAAATACTCATCTAAGTGGCAGATAAAGAGAAAACGGAAGCGCGGGGAAAATACACCTGGCAAAGAGACGGCAAGTCCTGTCGGAGTCGTGAATGCTAAAAGTCTCACTCCCCCAGCGGCAACGGAGTAAAGAAACAGGTTAGCGGAATTAACACTCACTGAAACTGACCAACCTCTCGGATCTAAATCTGTGCGGTCTTCTTCTGTGCGGAACCGGGTCAAGACGTAGAATATTTCCGGCACACCCTTTTTCGATGGATCTCTACGGGCACGATGCCTGGATGAAACCGTTGCTGCAACCAACGAAGGCTGCATATCCAGTGGACGGAAATCTCATGAACCGGTTAAGTCCATCGACGAAACAAAAACGGTCGTGGTTTCACACGCACACGATCCAGATAAGGCCAGCGCTAGAACCAGCAAACGTCGTAGTTCTGCTCGATAGAAGTCCGCTTATGCGGTGAAATCCCAGCTGAGAAAGAACTCTGGTGGTAAAAAGTAAAGTGCTCTTGAATGGTTGAATAAGTCTGCAACTAAAATTCCACCCATGAAAACTAAGAATTTTGAAATTTTCAGACCAGCAAAACTAACACGTCCCATCTTCTGTGTTCGGGGCAACTCAGAGAAATGCAGATGTGCGGTTCATTGGCACTGACCTAGTGAGTGCTGGTATTGTAGGCACTTTATCACTGAAGCGCTTACTCATCTTTCTTCGAAAGATTCAAAGATTCCGTTAAAAGAAATTTACAATAAGCCAAATTTTTATTTGAGTGATCTATTACGAGAGAAAAAAACCGCAGTGAAAAAATACCGAGTACCGAGTAGTTGAAGCCAGCTGCGAGCGTAAGCCAGATATTCACAGAGGTTATGCTCCGCGGTGTTAACATCAGTTTTCTAGCGAGCTTCGCAGGGTGATGTGTTGACAGAAGGATGGATGCTGACGTAATTACAGCGTAATTTTGGTAATTTCATTTCCCCTGATCCTATTGTGCCCTGGGACCAGCACTCTTCTCAGTGACAGGCTCTATGTGCTCGTTTGCACTTCCAGACCTCGGATAGCACCTTAAAGGCTTTCGACGCAACATGTCGAAAATCGACCAACTGTAATGAATCCGTTGTGTTTGAAAAAAGTAATGTTATCCTTACTGACCCTACATTTGTTGCTAATAAGCAGTATTTGGCACCCGTTGCACAGACATCTTCTCATTGTGACGTTTCAATATCATGTGGCAGTTGTTCAGCAACCCAGCACTAAGGCTGCACTGTTTCTAGCAACAGCTTCGTTTTCTTACCTATATCGGGATTTGAAATATTACAAACGATATATAGTATTCCCTTCAAAACTCAAACTCTTGTGGTGGCGATGGAATTTCTAATTCCGCCTCAAAAATATTCGCTTTGAATTTGATAGATATTTTGGCTTAACTTTTTATATTAAGCATTTTTACGGAAAGCTTTCCCGAATTGTTAAAACAAACCGGACGAAAATAATTATATTCCCTATATATGTACAAATACATTGGGTTCTAGTAATACAGAACTTATAACATTAATAAGGCCCCAACAAGCAGTATAAGAAGTATAACGTCGAAGCACGGATCAACGATCTAACATTTTTAAAGTTGCCGCGCAACGAAGAAAAAACAACTCACAAGAGCTTAAATCGCCGAAATATATTGATGATGAGCAGGGAAACTTTCTAACAGGGAACAACAAAATGAGCAATAGATACAAAGAGTACTTTAAAGCCTTACTAAATTAATAATAACCGGGCACTACCATTCCCTCGGCTGTCACGCGTTGAAGACCAAATCGCAAATTTTACGGAAGCGGAAGAAACTGCGACCCCGGACCGATCGGACCCAATGGCATACCCTCCAAAGAGTGGTAACTATCGGAAATCTTGAGTTTCAATGGCTTGCGATTTTATTTAATGTGATGACGAGAAGCGATTGAATTCGTAATCAATGAAGGGAGAGCTTTCTGGTTCCACTGTATCTAGGCGACGCTTGAAATTGTAACCGAATTCCACCGATAAGTGGAACTATTGTCATATGATATGAAAACTTGCGACCGAGTTCCAGACAGTCGACAACAGAATATTATTTAGCTCCAATGATATCGAAACAAAAGAAGGAAGTCGTACAGTAGGAATAATATCTGGATGTTTTTTTAGGAAAGGTAATCAGACGCTGGATAACAATCGATGCGATGTTCAATTTGAAAGCAGTTCCTCTGCACATTCCAAACACTAACAGGATTTCGGCAATGCGCTGTCATAATATTTCTCCAATCTAGTGCTAGAACAGTTGTGATGGAGGGCAGATTTTAACATAGAAGACACTATCCTTAACAAATCTGTCTTACTGCTAGGATACGCGGTCATCGTTATCATCATCATTGGTTGCTCTTAGCGCTTCATAATAGGGACTCTATTGGCAATTGAGGAAGATCTCGCATTGAAGAAAATGATGCCAACTCAGGTACCGACTTGGATAAAACGTCACTGTTGACAAAATTAGCTTCGAAATGATTACGGAGTTTACCTTCCTCGGAAAAAATATCAACTCCACGAATGGTACTCTAGAGGAGATTCGGCGAAATCTTATTCTAGCAAACCACAGTTCCTTCACCTTAGTGGAACAAATGGGTTCAAAACTTCAAGATCGAATGACAAAATGAGTGATCTACAAAATATTGATTCTGCCAGTTCTATGGAGCCAAGTACCGAGCCGAGCCCTATAAGTGAGAAAATTAAATAAATAAAAAGCTGCTTCTTTTCAGGTGCCTACTAAGCTGAACTTTTCTGATGAGACGGCAAAATAAGAAGACGAATTGAGTTGGAGTGACTGGGTCTTGTTCCACACCGGAACAATAGCCTCATAAATGTACAATAATTTATTTTAAAATATATGATGTTCTGTCATATGTATATCATTGCGTTGATGAATAACTAAACATTAGTGAACTTACCAGGTTAAAGATTAGATTTAGAAGATTGAATATTTTTTTTTTTTTTAAGATGCATTTCACTTTTGGTAGAATCGTAAATTTATGAGATAATTCCAAGGTTTACCCTTCTGGCAGTAAGTTTGTTTTCATCACATTTTTTATAGCGGCATGAGTATGTACTTTTCGCTCTTCCGTTTTTTTCGGTTTTGCCGTCCGGCAACAACGCACAAAACTTTGTCGTAGTTGTACGATCCTTGCCAACACATCATCTGCAAAATTGTGTCTTTCATATTATGGAGCTCACTGCCTTTACAATTTTCATAAAAATAAGAAAAAAAAAATCATTTCTCAACTCGTAAATGTTACCAGCTTGTGGTTGGTTACTTAAAATCATTTCTTTTGTGGGCATTTATAGATATAAAAAAAATCCGCAAGGACAAAATCTGTTGTTTTTTCTGAAGGTAGAAAACCTCCGATTCACATGCGTGGATGATTTTAATCCCGTCCGAGCCCGACGTGATCGTTTCTTATGATTTTTTCTTTATCATAGATCATGGACAATTGAATAGATCCTTCTATTGGCTTTGGAAATAAGATTTCGACAGCCATCACATGAAACGTTCACGTGCAGGGAATTTATCTGATGGATTGGATGTACATCTTTCGGACGATTGCGTAAAATTTAATCCGATGTTTTGGTTTCCTTTTTTTTATCTTCAAAATGGACCACACCTGCGGAAAGTCAACTGAGCCCACACCCTGCTGCATGAATTTTGAAAAGAACACGCCTGTGGGTGATTGGCCTTTGTTTTGGTCACGAATTTTTCTGACCAAAAATTGAGTAAAGGCAGTATAGGGATAATGAAATACTCGTACAATTGTATTTGAATTTTATTGCATTTTAATGTAGTTGCTTGAAAAAGATTTCGGAGCTCTGATTTTGTTGGAATCGACGACGAAGTCCTTCTGTACAGAGCTGACTTTCTGGATTCAAATCGAAGAATCTATATGTTGGAGTGATACGTGCGAAAGCCGTATTAAGCGTTCGATGCATTGAATTGAGATTGTTCTCTTCCAGAACCCACAAATTAGAACATAACTTAGCATCTCAATAAAAATTTTATTGGCAAGCTAAGGAAATTTTTTTAATTCGCTTTTATGCTTTTACATGCCTTAAAAAATTAATTTAATGAATAAATGAATTCAACGAATAGATCTCCGAATATGGTATAGCAGCTACGAAAAAGTTGTGTGCCACATGGTGCATCAACAATGACGTCATATATATTATATATATTTTCCCCGCCGCTCAAAAGGATGAGGTCAATCAAAGATCTGAGCTGGAATAGCCTTAGTCATACGGAATTCTTCTAAAAATCTTTTATATTGTGCTGTTAATGTTTGACTATATGTAAACTAGTTCGAAACTAGATTTTTACGAGAGCAGACAACAAAAAAAGTTCTAAAGCCTTTCTTATGAGACAATGGATTTACTTAATTATTTCGCTTATAGCACTTGAAATTCGAGCAGAAGTCAATGACGGCAGAGAAATTCCTCTTTCTATTAACACCGTAAAACACCGTTTAATTGCGTTGGGAATTCAAGGTCGAATTGCTGCTCGAGAACCCCTTCTTAGGCCACAAGATTGCAAAAAACGGCTAGAGTGGGCTTTTCAACTCAAAGAAAGTTTTACGGACCGATGAATCCAAATTTCAAGTCTTTGAATCAAATAGGCGAACTGTGTCCGTCGATTGGACCAAGAGCGGATGGCTCCACAATATGTGGTTCCAACTGTGAAGCATAGAGGCGGTTCGGTTATGGTCTCTTACGAACAAGTTGGAGATTTGGTAAAATTAAATAGCACATTGAACAAAGAGAAACATAAAAATATTTTGATTGACCACGCTCTTCCATCAAAACGTCGTTTGATTGGAAATAACTTTTCACGCCAACAAGATAACGACCAAAAAACTCCTCAAAACTTTGTAGGGAGTATGTTAAATCCTATGAGTAACGAAAATCCCATGAGCTTCTATGGGACGAACTTGATAGGAAAGTACGAGAAAGCTGTCCAAACTCAAAACCACATCCTTGGACACTCTCTCAAACAACCTGGGAATCACTGCCATATGAAACTTCAAATAAATTAATTGAAAGAATGTCTAAAATGTCTATATGTCTACCTGGGTTCGAATACCGGTAGGAGCACATCAGCAAATTTTTCAAAAATCGTAATCACCCTTTCGGCGGGCAATGGCAAACCTACGAAATTCAAAGTTATCACCTCAAACACAGTTTTCTTCCAAACTTTTCGCCGCAAAACACACAATTTGTGGTATGGAAAACTGATATTCGAAAACCCGATTAGCTGGAGCGGTATCCTTAATTCGTTATATGTGATCGACACAATTCAGTTTTCGTTATCGTGTAGCTTAATGCGGTCTTAATTATTTCGTTTGCTCCATAAGCCCTCCTCGCACATAAGGATTCTACGATATGATGACCGGATTTAAATACATCTGTGTATCCCTATGCATTTGTCTCAAGTTTGCTTTCTGGGTCTAAGGCTCATTGCGTGAAAGACTTATATACATACTATACACGGAAACATTTCTTCATAACGTCTTCAGCTTGAAAAATCTTTAGTTAAAATAAATGACCGTCTATTATTATAAACACGCGTAGCGGTGCTTCAGAATCAAGCCACAGACGTCAAATATGCACACGTCACAACTGTTGAGACAGAAACTTCAGGGGGATGTAAATAATGCTCTCCTGTATGGATCCTACAGAGCTTGTTCTGAGCATGGCAGAATTGTATTCGTCGATCTAAGTACGAAAATTGGAAAAGAAAATATCTTCCAAACGAACAGATTTCACGATATGATAACAAACAACGATGAAATGCTAGATTATTTATTATCTTCAAGCCACTGTACGACAGTATGAATTATATCTATCACCATGTACGAATATAAGCCGAACGCCAAACACAAGGTTCTATGACCTGAAGTGTTATTTCGCGTTGGCAAAACCACTGCATTAGTTTTTCATCAGTCCTAATCTTTGATATTCTTTCCGAACAGATTTTGTACAAAATTCGTCAAACTCGTCGCCAGTAAAGGCGAATCTTCTTCTCTCTCCTCTTGCAGACTAATTTCACTTCTATCCAACATCATGAAACGCTGATAAACCGTGAGCTCAGGGAATATCTCGACACAAAAAAACTTCTCAATGACCGGTTTTCGAAGCAACAGGTCCACTGATGGTTTGATGGCATGCCTCACTGGAAAGTCTAGATACATAGTCCAGATACACCAATCAGGCGAAAGAAAAATAGTTAGGCTTGATATTTCTGAGATATTTGACAGAATTTGGCATCAGACTCTTGTCGAAAACAAGTGCAATTGAGATAGATGAATTTCTCTTTCAATGGATTAAAAATTAAAAATATCGAAACATTATATTTAGGTTTTCTAAGACGGTTTTAAGTATAATATACATACGTATACACAAAATAAATGCTGGTTTGTATGCCCCATGGTTCCGTTCTGTCCCCGATACTTTTTTTGCATTTTTATTTTTAATTCATTGCCAAATCCAGTATATTAAGCGGATGACAGTACTCTCTGCGTTTCATATTTGTCCCTGGACTCACATTCCTGCCCTTCGGCAGCCTATGTTAAGCTCAATAAATTAATTGGAAACCAATTTAATGCCTCCAAAATACATTAAAGCTAATTTTAAACAATAATGAATGGTACTAGCATCGTCGAAACCGAAAAATTTTTCATTCATGGTGCGTGTGAGCACATATTCGATGTCGCCAAAAACGCTGCGAAATGTCTAGGTCTCTTTAAACAATGCAAGAAATACTCTTCCCCGTTTGGTCTGGCCACAATACAATCCTCTAAAATTGGAGTAAAACGCCCACATCTGGTCAGAAGCCCGTAAAAGTTCGCTACAAATGGTAGGTAGGATTCAAAATCGGGTTATAAAACATATAGGTGACGCCAAAGTGCTCTCCTTATTCTATCGCTACCCATCGAAACTACCTATAGTATCCCCCCAAGAACACTCATCAGCTTAACCTCAAGTCTACCTTCGAACGCACTCCGAAATATCGTGATTCATTCCTAACTCGCTTAAGGAATGCTCTACCGAGCTCTTTATTTCCCAGTCATTATAACCTGCAATCATTTTAAGTCAGTGTACATCGGTTTTTTTTTTTCCTCCCTAACAGTCTATCGCCCGCACTGAGTGCAAACATTTTCATGGTATTTAAAATTCCTTGAGCGTGCTGTAATTATGTACACCCTGACTGACTCAAACTGCAACCAACTTCAGACTACTATAATTTCCAAACCGTTCGTGACAGTGAGCTCAAATGCTGATACATGACAGATAATTTTATTATTTACAAGCCACACCTTCGGACGGCCACTGTCGATTTCAAGACTCAAGCAAAGGTTGTTTTGGTCCTGCCACTTCTTTATACGACGCTGATTGTTAGACGAATAATGGTACCTTCGAGAAAAAAAAATGAGTTCTCTCATATTTATCAAGCTAATGAACGACAACTAAGAACCATAAATTCTACAAGCTGTTCTAAGCTGTGTGAAAATCCAAGAAATGGTACCAACAATCCTACGGACCTCTAAAAAAACCTCTGCATAAAAGAACAATCTTTCCCATGCTTACGAGTAGGATCTGTTGAATAAGCATGTTCAAGTTTTAGGATGTCGTCCTCCTAACTATACAAGAGCCATTGAATCCGTTGCAAAATCCTTCTAAAGAGGTCTTGCTAGATTTCTAAAAGATTTTTTGAAACCAATCGGGTTAATAGGGCATTCCTTTTTTGTTTCCAAATGAAAAGCGTTTGGTGTAGTCCAAAGAATCGGAAGGTTAACTCCGCAATCACAGTCGGATACAGTATACTCTCATCGTTAGTTCACTGATAGATAACTAACATAATTGCGAACAAGGAACCGCAAAAAGGTAGTTAAAATTATTCGATTTTGTTCAATAACACCAGAAAAGATATTCAAAGTAGCACTTGGTGGCAAAAGGAACATAAGAGAAACAGATATAAATCGACCTTTAAGCTGAATAAAATCCACAACATCCAAAAGAAGAGTTCACTCTTTGGCTTATATATATACGATTTTATTTATACTGACAACACAAAAGGGAAATGATTTAATTGGTTGGATAAACATCAGTGCATCTACGAGTATGTAATTAAATCCAATAGATAATTAGCTTATGAGTCTTGGTACGTTCCGGCAAGTCACTTGCCACTTTACTCAGTTTTTAAAGTACTTCTACTTATTTCAGTGAACAAAACCTCAGCCTTGTCGAGTGTAATGCGCAGGCAAAATGAAATCATTGTCAAGCATTATTTGTTTGAGAGAAGAACTCGCAGTTCCCATTCAATAGAGATAGACATTATCTCATGACTTGATTTGCATCTTAACTCAGGTACTCTTACAAAACATTTTGCTCCGGTTGCTCTATCATAAACTAGGGTTGGTCAAATTGGCATATAAAAGGCAATTCGCGTAGTCGCTAGCCAGAGTCAGCGACACAACCTCGCCTTCAAAAATAAAAAAAAACACGTCAAACTATAAAATCGACCCCAGCCAGGTACGACTACTAAATAGATAGTCAAAACAGAAATTCAAAGTGTCAACAGATTGGATGCTCATCCAAAGACTTTTTGGTCCAAATACCATTAAACGTAAAAGTTCAACACCACACGATGAGGCTTGGTCATTCCCGCCGAATCGCTAGCTTAAATACGTCGTCCTCCCGTTTACTGCTTCCATAGCTGCTCCTCTATTTATCGCTGCTGATATTGCAACTCCACTTCCACTTTTGCTATTGCTGCTGCTATTGTTGATGCTAGTGCTGGTACTGGTGCTGGTGCTAGTTGTCTATGCTGTTCAGAAGTCACGAAATACCTGAGCACCACTGTACGTGTGCATACTTCCCAATATAACACCGTTTGCAATAAAATAACTTATTACATCATAAAGACATGCTTATGCACTCTTTTGGGCTTCATGTTCGCCTTTTCCTTTACGGATTCAGCAAGCAGAAGCTGTGGTCCAACACCAGGCCCAGATAGCCAGGGGCAACCGCTCAGGAACAGCCACTAAAGCTGCTCTCTTCGTTCTCCTCTTGAATGGTGGAATACGAATAGAATACCAGATACGAATACCGCCACGTTACTCGTAAATGGTTACATATTGTGGGCCAGAAATGTGCGCTCACTTCACTCTACGAGTATAGCCTAGCCGTGCAGCATTTGATCTTAACCTCTGCAGGGTGATTGTGTGAATCCGATTGTTTTTTGTGCATCGTGTCAAGAAGGTGCAACTGTTCACGTCTACTAGATTTGTTCGCTTGTAATGAGCTGATTTATTCCAATTCATTCTCAAGTATTATTGAAGGAATTAGGATTCATATACGGATTCACAATTACTGCTTGGAGGGTACGAATTAAATGTAATGAATTGGCTATGGTTAAACGGTTATTGTAGCTCGAACAATTGGTTTCGATTATTTATATTGGTAAGAGCAATTATTTTGCAGTTGTTCTGTAACTCAACTTGTATAGCTGTTTATACATATAAAACGATTCATCTGCGGCGGATACAAAAATGTGAACGAAATTAGATGGACACAATCCAGGTCCAAAAATACACGGTTTTTTGTTTTTACTGTCTATATGGGAAAATCGAAACGCCTCTATTAGCTTAGTGATCTAGATATATGACAGACTCAGTACAAAGGCATTACAAAACTATTCTCACATTGCTGCTTATATGTTTAATTTTAAGATTTAGTCACAAAGTTCGTACACACATACCAGGTGTACGGGTATGAGCTTTTTTTTTTTTGTGAAAATAAAACACTAATTTTTAATGGGAAAGTAAAACCATTTTATTCAAATTATTGGCCATTGCTAGCTACACATTTTTGCCATGTTTCAGGCAATTTGTGGATTCCACGCCAATAAAACTGTTCGTCTTTTGAAGCAAACTAAGGTACACCTGCTATAGTTGTCATCATGTCTCAGAAATATTAATGAGAAGTGTAGCTTACACGACATCAAGTTTTGCAACTTTTTAAGTTAAATTGAATTTGCACGTGGACGTAGATTATTCGCATCAATATATCAATCTACGAACGAATGTGGATTACTCAAACACCATGGAACGAACATATTAGTATCCACTAATACCTCGTAAGACTTTGCGTTTAACATAGAAGATCTGTGACACCCATGGCATCAAACTAAGAATATTTTCATAGATCTGCTGGGTTTCGAACAACCTACTCTAAAAATAAATGTCAGTACCGACAATAGTGGAGAACATTGCTATTACGTCAATGATAGTTGAGTAAGGAAGATAATATCAGCCATAATGTCATTTGGTAATACCATATATGGCTCAAATTTGGCTCAAATTTTCCTAGAGGCAGCACCAGAGGAACGGCTCAACAGCGAAGAGAAAAATTTAATGCAAGCACAAGGCAAATAAGAACTAAGTCACTTATATTCCCTTATAATATTTTTCTTTCTTGGTCTTTTTCGTAGACTCAAATAGACATTTGTCACTACTTTATTGATATCGGCTCGGTACTCATTGGACTGAATCATAATTTTAGCTTCATACTTGTGGTATTTAAGATGAACACCCACTCTGAATCATGGACGATGAAAATGAAGTCAAGTAGGCTAAGTCAAATAATTTTCGCCTCACAAGATTTGTCGTTCAAAACATAAATACGGTTCGAGTCATATTCCAATGTATTAACCTATCTCTATGGAGTTCTGAGCAAGATGGTTTTCGATGACAATGTCACTGTGGAGATCGTAGAGTTCGTCGCTAAATGTCCTTCTTCAAACCCCGTCAACGCAAACGGGACAGAGCCAAGAATATTTTTATTAACCTTCGCTAACGTACATTCTTTTGCACTGTAAAGCTAACCAGGGTCTCATATACCATACATAGAATCTACATATTTCTTATTACTCATTTGCTTTGTTAGGCTTAAGGACCATTGGAAAAAGTAACCCTTCGTTTAAATTCTGATGAGATCACATTATGAAATTTAATAGCGAAGCCGATGTATACAAACTCTTTTATTACCCTGAGATATAGCTGTGTTCTGAATTGTGAGGTTCTGACGCTTGTTGTGTGTCGTTTCTTGTAGAATGCATATACATAGTTTTGCACTCACTTTTGGCGCTCCTGTTTCAATCATCCTATATTAGGATTAGACATAGTTCTACATACATAGCTCGTCACTATATACCATATGCCGTCACAAAATCGATAAAGAGCTGGTGAGTTTCTTCTAGGGTCTGCCGTAGTGTGAATAATTGACCGAATGTGTGTTTACCGAACTGATAAATGGATTTATGCATTCACACAAGACAACAGATAACAACTTATATGTTACCATTAACTGATCCTGAAAATTGTTACTGATCTCAGCTCGAAATACATTGAAGTAGTCCATATAAGGTACGTGCCACACTGACTGTTGAATCCACCGTTACTTTGATTCAACGATGTGAATTCATACGTCGTACGCCCTTTTCCTGACATTCAGTCAATTCTGAGAGTTAATTATAGTGCTTACATTTTCACTTGCTCAACATTATTGCTTCTATGCTTAGCAGATCATGTCCGGTTAGACGAGAGCAGTACCCAGTGGCTACCATAAGGAGGTAAAATTACCGAAATTGATGTGTAGTCATAGTCGCCTAATGATAACGTTATTTACTTTATTTAAAGCGGTGGAAATCCGGGTTGAATGGGGTCGAAGAGTCCTCTTTATTAAGCTCAATCTTGCAACCAACATCAAGTTGGTTGAGCTCCTTTTTACTTGAGCGCACCATTTAAGACCAAGTCCTCTTTTAACACTTTATACCTCTGTAATTAATTGAAAGCCTTTCCGTGTAGAGTGTTGGTATTCAGTCGCTCAACATGTTTCAACTATCTAAGTGGATTTATTTATATTCATTTGACAGGATTAATTTCATGGTATAGGCCACACATTTCTAACAAGTACAGGCCGGTAAAAATACAGGTTTCTTTTTAAAAATAATTTAAACTGAACAAATATCAATTATTTTCGGTATACGAATATTTCCATTAGTTATAGAATACAATTTCATTCATATGGCTGCGTCGGCTTTCGATCCCATTTTCCAAACCCTCGTTTATTGTTTCTGACCCTATCGTACGAATGGCTTAAACAAAGGGCTTGAATCGTTTTTGGATTGTCCGGCTAATTTCTATCTTGAAGGGAACAAAAAGCAAGAAAAGCTGTCAGAGTCAAAAGATATCTATCAAAAGATAGATATAATTAAAAAAAAAATTATATTTCGACCACTTTATATAATGTAGAATAAATCAACTGACAACGCATTACCTCGCGGAAATATTTTTTTTAGTATCCGTAGTATGGGTAGTGTCCTGGGTATGGGTAAAGCCTTTTTTATTACCAGACTATATACGAGGACGATTTTGGTAGTAATACCAAAAACTCGTTTCTCTGTATCTGTAATATGCTGTCTTAATTCGATGATAATAGGTATCAAGCTTAACTTCTTAGTTTTCTGTCAAGATGTAGCATAAGTTGAGTAACTGTCTGATGATAAAAATTACCAGATGTTCACAGTACAATAGAGTTTGGTGAATGGTGGTACAATTTCGTTTATCGTACTCATACGTACAAGTACTTTCTTTTAACCAAGTATGCAGCATGCATTGATTTAAAGTCTGTCTGATTCAGCAGCCTCGCTGATATTAAATTAAACTATCGCTGATTGGTGTGAATTGCTCCCCATTTTAAATGATGTTAGCCATTACCGCCGTAAAAAAGTTTGCAAGACTAAATGCCACTTACGAATATTTCTTCTATAGTAGGACGTCTCCATGGCATCGACAGTGTGCTTCTTTACTTTAGACTCGCATAAAGTCCTGTGCGGTGTACATTTAAAGTTACGTTTTTATTCCGCAGAAGTAACGATTCGTGACTGTTGCTCTTCTTCAATTTCTACGTCAAATTCTACGGTGCATGCGTGTCTGATGAATACATACATATACTATATGGTAAATTAGCTTAACGTAGTAGTCCGGTGTCGAAATTTCAACTTTTTGTGAATTTTTAATAACAAGAAAATAAAATGCGATCGTTTTGTAATTTTTACATGTTTTTATTAGTACTTTAATGAGTAAAAAAAAATTGTTTGGACTTAATTTTACATTAATTTGTTTATAATTTTTTATATCAAAGTGGAATCCTCGAAAATATGGTAAGCTGTTTTGGGGAAGCACACAGCCATCCGTATTCGTCTGAAATGAAAAAGTCAAAAAAATTATTATTTTATAGATTTTATTCAAATGAATTAATCAATAATATGCACATTAAAAAAAATGGCGAACTTGTGAAAAAGGTTCTCATTTCGTTGATAAATTGTTTAAAAAAATTAATTTTCCATTCAAAAATTAAATCTTTTAAAGGTTACGTGTTTAGCTACGTATGTTTAAAATAACAGTTAAATTTTTGGCTAAATCGCTTAAATAGTCTTGAGTCAGTGCTTCCCAGAAATTTCAAATACATGGTTTCGAGAAAAACGCGTTTCAAATTTTGACAATACTTATTGTACATTGTCTGGTGGATATAGCTATGTCCGGTTCATTGAGAAATCCCTCCGTTTCCTCAAAGTTATCATTTTCAGCGACTTTGAGAGCCCTGTGTAAGTTTCTGGCATCTTTACAGTTGGCTTCTGTAATTTTCTCTCCCCTTAAAATTCGTGCATTGGCAACATTGTCGGCGTAATCCCTAGCTGTTTGATTTATTGTGAGTATATTTAGAAAACCCTAGTTAAAAATGCAGGCAGTCTTATTGATAGCAATTTTCAAAACGTTTTTTCCAGTAAAGGCATGCTCATTACCTCATTATATAAGTAAAACGTCGGTTAATTTCATACGCATTTTTTATCATTGGATATGAATCAATTAGATATTCTTCGCTTCCTTGAAGCGAATGTTTCAAAAAATTAATATCACTGTTGCAAACTTTACATTTTATCGCACCAAACACCAAAGCGAAACTGATTAGAACGTACTTGAAACTAATGTCATTGCACTTCAAAGTCACTGTTATCTTTCAGTTTTTCTACACTTGTATTCACAAAATTAATATCAGCTTCTGCAGTATGTTGATTTCCTTGAAATGATCTTTTTCTTCCACCTTCATTCTCGCGTCGACCTTGGCTAAAACGCTTGTTTCCCATTTTAGAGCAGTGTGCACTCATCAAGCGAAAAACAGTTACTGAAGAACTGCTCGAAAATCTTTCTTGTATACTGTACAAACCTGCGTACTCTAGAATAATACAAGACGGGCGCGTCCATACACTTTCATACACACTACACCGCGCTCACCTCTTTTGACTATAACTTTGAAAATATTAAAAATTTCGGTCTAAAAATTTTAGGCTATATTTTTAAGATGTTTTTCTTCTTCCGAAAAAATGTAAAAAAAAGTCGATTTTTTGGACGAATCACACTGGACTTCTATATTGCTATGGTAGGTACCTTAATAATATCGTTGACGTATGCACTTGAACTTTGATAGTTTTCTACCAAATTTGGTAGATTTCTTTTCTTGCTGACAGGGAAGTTCTTGCATTCACCCGAAAATCGAATTTTCTATATTTTGATATTTATGCGGTTTAAAGTTTCAATATTACTTTAAGGCGTTAAGATGACGAATCTTCATGTCGAATCGCTATATTTAGATTTTTACCAAAATTAGCCGATGAATTTTTAGGTTATTGATAAAAAAAAAAACAATACAATTAATTTTTTCTTGAAAATAGAGCACTCTTTCGGAATTATCGCAATAATATTCAAAATCTATTAATATAGCACACATTTGACAAAAATTTGAAAGAAATCGGCCCAGAATTAACTAAGTTATTCAAGGAATAGCAAAAATTTTAGAACCGTCAATGCAGTACTAACCACGATTTCATTAATACAGAGAGTCCTACATCTGGCCGGTAGAACTTTTATGGGTAATAGGTTTTCTAAATTAAAATAGGATAGGAAATATCAAAAACCATTGGAGAATACTACAAGTTCCCTCGGCCAGAAAGTTATTGGCGTGACCCATCGGTCGCAGCCATTTCGACTAGTTCAGGTTTTTACTAACTGGTGTTCCTCCACCACAATGTGATCTCTCTTTTAATCCAGAATTCCATCAATTTACGTAAGCAAATTATTTACTCCCAACTTCTGGATGGATAACACCAGAAATACGCTGAGTTAATACCTTCGCTGCGGGAAACAACTGAACTTGCAAATGACCCCACACGAATACATGACATAAATAGTAGTGGGCCCTGGACTTATTTCTAACTTGTCACTCTGATGAGTCCCGTTCGAACACTGTAGTATATCAACTAATTTCTCTTACGTTGGCTACACAGTTAAGGAAAATCTTTCTCAAACAATAATATTGCAATATTAGAGAACCAATTAGAGTGGACTTAACAGTTTTCTTAAGAGTTTTACTAGTAGTTTTACTACAAAACCAACCTGACAGAGAAAAACTGAAAAATGTAAACGAGTTTGAAATACATCATGTTTTAAGCATATGAAAAAGACTAGAAGGTCCCAAAGGTAGTAAGAATGTTCGTTCGTCAAAAACATTAAAAAAAAACTCTCAACTTTATCGATAAAGTAGCCAGATCACTGTTTCCAGATTGCATCTTGTCTTCACATACACTACAGAGCGTCGAACATTCTATGGGCAAATATACTTTCGCACTCGTATAGTAGCAAGATTATTCACAGATCTCAATAAACACAAATCCGCTGGTCCACGTGGTATATCTTCCATTCTTCTTAAGAGGTGTTCTTCCACGGTGACAAAATCAGTGAGTGAGCTTTTTTGTTAATTTTTCGACTTAGAATTGATAGAAAACCGTATTTGTCCAGCCTGTGCTATAAAAACGCAGTACAGATTTTAGTTCCACTAGTGATTTGATGACTAAAATGTGAAACCATAGTCTAGATCAATTTGGCGAAAGCAAGAACGATGCATTTGATATTTCAAAGACATTTGACAGAGTTTGGCATCAGACTCTGTCAAAAATGCATTTGTGATCAATAAATCTTTTCTTCATCAGATTAAAGACTACCTTTGGAACGCTCAATTCAAGTTGTCTTGTCCGTTTGGTTACCGAAAAACTTTTTAATTTTTATTAATTATCTTTTGTCTCCCACTTCTTACCCAGTACACGATTCTTTAATTTTTTGGTTAAATGAAGGATTAATATATATTAGAATAAATATGGGTCCCAAACCAGATCCATGAGGAACACCGACCATCGTTTTCAGCTCATTAATATAAAATCCATAAATTTTTACTAGTTGCCTTCTATCAGACAATTACGAGTAAAGCAATAACCATTTGTATATTGTACCTCTCAGATCAGCCTCGAACAATTAATGCAAAAGTATATAGTAATTTACGAAATCGAATGGTTTGGTTACATCTATGAGCAGAACTATAATGCTATTATTATTATTTAAAACTATCACATATTTCACTACAGAATTTAAGAATGGTATGTAATTTAATTCGTGCGGTTTTTTTTTCAAAATTTGCACATTTATTTAAGAAGAACATGTACAATAGTATTGTTCAAAGTATTGCCCATCTAAAGCTATGACTTTTTCCCATCTTTCTGGCAATTTGTGGATCCCAACCCAAAAGAACTGCGCCGGCTTGGCAGGCAAGAATGAATCAAGCCAATTTTTGATATTCTGCTGTGATGTGAACCGTATTTCAGTGAGGGCGTTCTGCATCGACCCTAACAAATGGTAGTCAGAAGGGGCAAGGTCTGGGCTATAAAGCGGGTGGGGTAAGGCTTCCCATCCACTGTTTTCTAAATAGTTCTTAACCGGGGCCGAACGTTGTCATGATGGAAAATTATTGCCTCGTGTCTGGTCGCATATTCCGGGTGTTTTTCGGCTACTGCTCTCTTCAAACGGATTAATTGTGTTCGGTAGCGTTGTCCATTGATGGTTTCACCCGGTTTTAGCAGATCATAATACAGCACACCCATCTGATCCCATCAAATACAGAGCATTACCTTCGCACCATGGATATTCGGCTTTGCCGTTGATTTGGCTGGTTGGCCGGGTTTCACATATGATTTTTTGCGCTTGGTGTTGTCGTAATAGATCCATTTTTCATCACCAGTAACAATCCGATGCAAAAATGACTTCCTTTTGTGGCGTTCCAGCAGCATTTCGGACATTCGAAACCGCCTTTCGACGTCTCTCGGCTTAAGTTCATGTGGAACCCAATTTCCTTGCTTTTGAATATATCCAGCTGCTTTTAAACGTTTTGAAATGGCTGCTTGAGTGACACCCAAAGATTCTGCGAGCTCTTCTTGTGTTTGGCAACAATCTTCATAGAGTAATGCATCTAGTTCTTTATCTTCAAACTTTTTTGGCTGCCCAGGACGTTCATCGTCTTCCAAGCCAAAAGCACCACTTTTAAATAGTGCAAACCACTTTTGGCACATTTGCTCAGCTAGCGCATGTTCACCATAAACTTCCACCAAAATACGATGATTTTCGGCAGCAGTTTTCTTCATATTAAAGTAATGAAGAAGAACTCCCCGCAAAAACAATTTTTCAATCACAAAGTTCGACATATTTAAGTAAAAAAAAATTATTGTTGTTTACGCTTCAAATGAATGATATATTCTGAAATAACGTTAAATGACAGTAGCTTTCCAACGCATGTTCGAATAGAATAATACAAGTAACGACCTAATATATTCGGTACCTTTATTCTCACGGAAACCAAATTGTTTACATTTATTCAGAATTGATACTATGCGATCATTAGGAATAGCGATGTCTATAAAAGAAAATATAGAATACGATCCAGTGAAGAGAGAAATAATCCCTTTCAACCAATAACACCAAGCGGGGCCAAAATTAATTTATAAATGAATTTTAAAAGACCTGTCAAGCTATACGGAATCTATAATGAATCCTTAATCCAAAATCATAAGTTCAGAGTAAAGTATTGTAAATGAAACGACTAGAACTAGGAATTTGACAACAGTACAATCAACAACGAATCCAGAGACATTATACAATTCAGAAATGGAAAATATAAGACTGATTTATGTGGACATATAGTAGGAAAAATGCTGTATATATGACAAGGAAATTAGTAGAAAAGTGAAAAGAAAAGGATGTACTCTACCGGAGATCGAAAAACAAAAGAAGTAATTCAGCATATAACTTGAAATACAATAAGATACGTAATCAAGTAAATAAACAAATAAACACAACAAAAAAACAATACTACAAAACAAAATTCGAGCTGTCAAAAAACTATTAAAAAAAAAACAACGTGATTGTTAAAACATGAGGACGTAATCAGATGACATGATTACGAAAAGTTTTGCATCCAGAACTTTAACGCAATCACAACAAACTGCATTTATCATATAATACACACCTGCAACAAAGTAAAATCGAGCCACAAAAACACTATTATTCGTGATTCAGTTGTACGGTTGTAAGGGAGGTGATAAAAATCACATTACTAAACTCCATACAAAAGATTGTGGAACAAATCGTTGCAGATCGCTTTTGTAGTTTCATCTCTAAACCTTAACCAGTATGAGTTTCAATAGGAAAAAAGTACCAATCAACTTCTGGGAAAATTTGCTAATTTAATTAATAACAATGTGAGCAGGTATCATCATATTCTTGTGATATTTTTAGAATTTAGTAGACCCTTTGGTATGATATGGGTATTAGAGAAAGCTTAAGGAACTGGATTAAGGACTACCTTTCTTCGAGGACGTTTCGCGTCAAAATCAATAAAAACTGTAGCGCTGAACTCGGTCAAATACTTTTATATTCTATACCCATCAACTTTTAAAGTGTTTCAAGAAGACTATACCGTTCGCATTTGCGGACGACACGGCCATTTCTGTGTCTCACCAGTCGCCAGAAGAAGCTCCGAAAATAATACAAGAGGAGTACAATGACTTAAGCAAATGCTGTGATGATAATTGATTAGTAATAAATAATTTCAAAACATAAGCCATGCATATTTTCAACCCAAGATTCACAAAATCTCAAAGAATTCTGAGTATATACAGTATCGGAAAAAAATATTGAGCTTGCTGATACTTATAAATATCTTGACATTACAATCGACAATCACTTTCTTTGGAAGCCACATAAAATTATTCTCATTAACAAGGTCAGAGAATCTTAATTTGTGCTTGCATCCATCAATTAAAGTCGTTACCCGTGACCAAAAACTTGTCTACCACGCACTTATGGAATCAAGCTGCAAAATATATGGTATAGGACAGAGATTGGAAGCTAATGTAAGAAAACAATGCCAGCGACATAAGAACTCTAAAAGTAAGCAGAACTAAGAGTATTTCTACGATCCAAGTCCTCGGATACAAATCAATCGCGAGATTCTTGCGAGAAGACAAACTGAGTGAATGCACCAGCCTCCAACAATCATAAATGAATACGGGAAATCAACTGCGAGTTACATTGTGCTGAATCTAATCAACCGTCTTCCATAAAACATTGGAATGCGTGAAGTTACGAGAGGAAAAGAAAAATAAAATAAAATTATTTTGAAGGAGTAACATAAATAAATTTATTTTCTATAATTTTTATTTGCAAACACAACTTATTAATTTAAAAAAAAAAAAAACATACTTAAAACCATTTTATGATAATACAAATCCTTAATTACATATATAAAATATATTAACGCTAAAAAAAAAAAAACTGTAATAATGTTATAGATAATGTAACCAACTATGTTACAAGTCCTCCTGCATATGATTTGATATC
Organism: Volucella inanis; assembly: GCA_907269105.1. Taxonomy (NCBI): domain Eukaryota; kingdom Metazoa; phylum Arthropoda; class Insecta; order Diptera; family Syrphidae; genus Volucella; species Volucella inanis. The sequence continues at coordinate 112,218,813 of OU026156.1, forward strand.
TGTTTGAAATAAATAAATTTTTCCAATAGTCTGCTAAATTTTGGAGGTGTAAAGATAGGTCTATATTTCGTCATTAAATTACATATATACCACAATACACACCTTTCTTAAACAAACGACTTAAAACAAACGACAATAAACAATGAAACACGTTTCACAAGACAATTAATGATAAGATCGGAAGTATTTGAGTATTTGTTATAGAGAAACATACATTTGTGGATTTTATATGTGAATAAAACTGCTAAATCCCCATATTAATGGCATTTGCAACCGTATATTGAAGGTTATGGTTTGTCTTTAGTTGCGACCGCCACAAAGAATTGGTTAAAACTATAAGCAACGTCTACATGGTCAGATATTAATGCACTTTGCTCTTTAATTTCAAATATTTTTCTCTTTGCTTATTAATAATATTATTAACTACTTCCCATTCCTTTTTCACATAGCCCTTACAGTTCTAAGGCTTGTAAGCATACAATTTGTTTCTATTGTACTTTAATTTTTTAACTCGTTATTTATTTTTATGTAGTACAAATAAATGGCGATGGCGTTTGCATTTTTTTTTTTCCAATATGGTGTTTCTTTATTTATTATTATATTGCTTTCAAAGTAAATCGGAAATTTACAGTCCATCTGTGCATCAGTCATAGAAATAAGCAGTTCTTCAACGTACATTGACCTTTTTAAAGAAAACTTCTTTTCGCATACCTGCACCTAAATTCCCTTCGATTTTATTACCAAAGCAAGATGAACTGCAATTCTATGCAACTCCATTACGACCATTACGAGCAAAATCTACGATCCTTCGTGTCTCTTTTTTCTGCGAAGGGATAATCGATGGAAGAAAAAAAATAGAAACAGGATCTCTAATATATCCTTTGTTAACCCATTTCTATTGTGCAAAAATAAGGCGTTTGATTAAATCTTTAAATCTTTTACGGCACCTAGAATCCGAAATCACAATGCAACTCCACATAAAATACTGGGAGAGTTCAATATTTTCAGTTTGACGGCCGCATTTGCCGAATAGTTTATAGGTACAGCATACGAATACAGTCACCGTGTTCTTTTAAAGAAACACATTTCTTATCGAGTTTCCCACTTCATTGTTGGTTAGGACTTGTACCATGTACCATTTTCCACATCCGTTGAATTCATTCCGATTTTACGTAATTACCACTCAAGATGTCCCTTAAGGACAGCACACAGGATGTTTACCGCATCCACGGATATTTTTTCTTTTTTGTTGAAAAAAAATTTCAAATTTCAGCGCCGCAAAAACGTAAACATATTTTCACTAAACGAACGGACGTGTTGTGTATTTCGAGCAACCTAGCTGCAAGGATGAATATGTTATATGTTTAGATGGGAACAGGACACAAACGTGTATGGATAATTATAAACATATCTCTAAATACTGAACAAAGATGAGGTTTAGAATTCGTTTTCCACTCGAGTGACATCATTTTTGGGGGTCACATTCGTAGGTGTCAATCAGCGAACCCACAAGTTCATCTATTACACGGAATTCTAGGAAGCCGAATAACAATGAGATGTTTTCGACTCGTATGTATCCTTTTTAAACGGTGTCAGATAAGTAGGTTGGAATACCTTGCAGATACTGTTATAGTAATTATTTATGTATTTATTTATTCTTGGAATGATGATAAATTCTACTTTCAAAGTAAATAAACAATTCGATGTGATAACACGCCACATACAAGTATAGATGGAAAGATGTATTGTTTTGTGGTAAACAAATATTGGGTATACTTTTACTTCATTACACCAATTAAAAATGTGTCAAAGGGATGTTGATTATTTGTTGGTCCTCTCTATTTTTAAAGTAAGTCAAGGAGATGAAATCCGATAGTGAATCCAAGATCTTTATTCAAATGTCTATGTTATATTGACTTTTGGGGCTACAGGCCTTATAGTTTCTATAACACAATTTCTGACAACAAGGACAGTAAAAATGCCAGCATATGGCGTCTCCTTTTGTGATGGATAGTTCTGCTGTAAAATTAGTGGAAGAAAAACCAAACGAAATAATCTCGAAAAAATTAAACCTAACTCTGAAGCTAGCTGTGTTAATTCAATTTCAGGTGTAGAAACCTTTTCACAATTGCGGCATATGACATGTAAGCATTCAAAATACTAAGCAAGAATGTGGAAAGCCAAAAGAAGCTTACGTTTAATCGTACACCGAACCTTGTCTATCCGAAATAATAAAGATCATGACCATAAAAGTAGTCAGATGAATTGGTACTGTGAAACTGGAAGGTTAGGCAATTCAGATTCGATGGATATGTTGTCACTACAAAAGTTTTTAATTTTCGTTGAAATATTTAGTTAGAGAATTTTTTATTGGAGAGACTAACGTCTAAATTGGTAAATTTAAGTTACATTTCTCCCTTGTGTCTAGTAGGCATGCATTAGTATCATGGGTTCAGGTGCTAGGGATTTTACATACACATGTGCATACGTATCTTAACAGGATATACATAGAAATTCCCACTTCAATATAGCTAGTTTGAAGATGGATCTAATTACCATCAATGAATGTATATCATGAGAAACCAAGATGTTTTTTAATTACTGACTTTTCAAATGTGAAATAGAATGTTACTGAGTTGGGCTACGATGTTAGATAGATAGATATATTTTTATTTTTGCATAATATAACTTACATTTGGTATTGCATATTTTACATTTAGAGATTTGGTACACTTGTTACCTACCTACTAAAAAAGAGAAAGGTTTTGATACAAAAGAAAAAGGATAAGCATAAAGAGTACAAGCGAAGGAAAGTTGCTACAAAAAACCTCGATGCAAGAAAAAAAATATTTTTTACTGATAAATTTTTGAAAAAGTGTGTATAGATGCACAGGCACAGAAACGTACATAATTATATCAATAAACACATAAGAAAGTAGAGAAATAAATAAATTAACAAATAAATTAATAACAAAAAAGAACCAAAAACTATTAAGTAAATATATGTACGTATAAATGTATATATAAATAAATAAATAAGCAAATAATTAACTGAATAAATAAATAATAAAATAGTAAATAAATAAATAAATAAATAAATAAAGAATAAATAAATAAATAAATAAAGAAATAGACATGTTTCTAAATAAGAAGATAAACAAATAAATATAACAGTTATATTACCTTTATTTTTATATATAAGGACTTTTTATGAGAGGATTGTCAGCAAAATAACATTGAGTGATGCATTTTTCATTTAACTTGTAAATACGTTCGCTTATCAGTTCAACATCCGCCCTTAAGTGCAGATTTTTAGTTGAAAAACGCCAAGGTAAGTTAAGCATCATTTTCAAAGCTTTGTTTTGTGACACTTGCAGCCTTTTTAGGTAACATTTAGCTGCGCCACCCCAGACAATAACTTTGAAAATAATTATTTTACTTACGTTAGATAGCTGCGATTTTCTGTTAATAAGGCAGTCGCAATGTTTATTTTTCTCAAAATCTGTGTGACATGGTCACTAAATGTCAGTTTTCAGTCTAAGTGTATGCCTAGATATTTCACTGAAGAATCCCAACTTATTTCATTTCCATAAATAACAATCGGATGTTGTGGAAGGAAGCAAGATTTTCTTTTTCTACTGAAAAAGATTATCACTATTAATTTTTATTTTCCATTTACTGCAAAAATTTCCTACTATCTTATCAGCATCAATAAGAGTCCTCTCGATGTTAAGAGGGAGCGTACGCGATGTGTAAATTTCAGTATGGTCAGCGAAGATTGCAGCTTGACAATCTGGCAGACTAGGAAAGTCAGATGTAAATATATTATATAAGGTAGGACCCAATACTGATCCTTGTGGTACGCCCGTTAGTGGACTTAGACAAACAGGTACTAACATGGACTAGAAAACTACGACTTGACAGAAAATTTTTAATACAATACAATGGATCCTAAGCAGGATCATACCAGTTGATTTCCCTTGTGACCGATTTGATTTAACATGGTTACATATTCTAAGAGCTTGATGCGATATATTATGAAATTGCCTAAATCCAAACTGAACGTTAGGGAATACGTAATTATACTGCTAAATTCTAGAATATGATTTCTTATTACCTTTTCCAAAATTTTGCTTTAGCTGCTAAGTGAACTTATTGGTCTAAAACTGGTGACCAAAACTGCAGGCTTTCCAGCTTTTAATATAGGCACAACTTTAACCATTTTCCATTTTTGCGGAAAATATTGCAATTTAATTTTAAAAGTTAGATGTCTTAAACCCAAAAAGTCGTAGTTTTTTGTTCAACCAAGGTGTTGGTTTCATTATCTCCTAAATTCTGAAATAAAGGATGACTTTTAGAGAAAAATTCAGAGAGAGATTCTGCTCTCTCTTTATCAGTAAAAATTAAGGCATCATCATTTCTGAGTGTTGGTATTAGTCTATTTTTATTCTTGATCACTTTGACTATATTCCAAAAACGCCTACAATTTTTGTCTATAGATTCTAGGTTTTGATTCCATCTGTGGTTACGAATATGTAGAATAAGTTTTTTGATCAAAATGTTTAAGTAATGGAGCTATAATTTGAGATTAGGCTGGCGGTATCTTTGCCAATTACGTCTTAAGGTATTACGAATTTTTATGTGTTCAAGAATATAATTTGGGAACTGAACTGGAGAATTACATCTTGTTATTTTCAAAACACTTTTTTTAATAGCATCGTTGATAAGTTTTGTGAAGTTATCAACGATAGCATCCACATTATCTTTGCTGAATCCAAAATTCCTGTAATACTTCTAAGCTCCGAATTAATTTGCATTTTTATAGTAAAATCATAGGACAAGGGTTTGTTTATCTCTTTTTTTTGAAAAATACAGCTTGCAGAAAACAGGATAGTTATCAGAATATATTGTAGATCATTGACAGCAACGAGTTGAGACAGTAAACTCACACGATTGGTAATAAAAACGTCAAGAACACAAGGACTTTTACGAAGATCTACAGGTACATATTCAGGGTTTGGGGAAAAAATAATGTTAATCTTTAGAGCCTTCAGATGAATCAATTATAATAAAAGTTCTTTAATTGGAATAAGATGTTTATATTGTACTATACTACGAAATATTAGCCTAAATTTTTCTCATTTTTGGGTTGTTTGCATAGGCTTGCTTTAAGTTGTGCTCTGAGGTGAACACATTAAATAATTTTTCATCAAATATAAATATTTTTATCCTAATGCACTACAGAACTCTTTAGCATTACTATGGGCGAAGTATTTGTCTAAAATAAAATAAAGAAATTCTCGAGGGATAAAAAATTTTAAAAATGATGCTATAATATATAAACAGTAGAAGTAATGTGTCCTGTTTTGTAGGCTGGTGACAATTATTTACTGTTATAAACTCGAATTGAATAATGTTCACAAGAAAGAGAACTTTAAGTCCTGATCACTTTTCAAATCCGAAACCATGCTAAGTAAACAAAAAAAAAAAAAAAACGAAAGACATTCTATTAGAGAGCTGTGTCAAAGATTTTCAGCTGAGGTCAACTAATGGACATACACTTGCGGTCATAAAAACCGCACCATATCCAAATGATTGAAAAATTGTTAATAACTACGATAATAATTTTTATAATCAAATTAAATTTTTTTTGAGTACTCCACAGTAGTTTATAAGTATTTCTATCTAATTTCCATCTGTTTATTGAATGTTTGAAAAAAGATATTAACAAAGAAAGAAAAACCAGTTAATTTTCTTATTTTTTTAAAATACTTTAATACAGTCATTGGTTAACAAAATCAAACGATACATTTTTTATGTATGTGTATATAAGATGTTTAGATATGCCACTTTTACCAAAAAATTATCAATACCGAATTGCTCCTCGGTTATAACCGCTTTTATTCTAGAGGCATCGAGTTTACTAGAAGTTCAGTAATATCCTTTGAAATTTCAGTATTCCATACATGTTCCAGAACTTTACTTAGCTTTTTTTTACTCTCTGGTTTATGTTCAGCCACCTTGCGTTTCATTACATGCCAGAAGTGTTCGATTGGGTTTAAATCGGGCGAATTAGCTGGAAAGTTTACTCTGGTAATTTCGAGGACATCAAACGTTGTCTTGAGCTGAAAATTATTGAAAGACTCTAGTTACTTGTCTGTTTATTATTTATAAAGAAGACATCTAGAAGTTGATTTATAATACTTTACTTACGGAATTGGCGCGGTGGCAAGGTGAAGAATCATCTTGAAAAATGCACTTGTCAGTATACGAATGATGCTGTTCAATTGCTGGTACTAAAAACTCCCTTACTACTTCTTCATACTTTTGAGCGTTCATAGTTCCATTAACAAAGTGCAAAGGACCCAAAACGCAAAAAGAAAAACATCCCCAAACCATCTGGCTTTGAGGAAACTTCACTGTTTTGACTATGCACTCGTCCTTGAACCTTTCACCAGTTGACCGTCGTACGTATGGCAAATTGTCGGCACACAACAAATTAAACTTACTTTCATCGGACCATATCACACATCGCCAATAATCCTGCGTCCAATCTTCGTACTTTTTTGCCCACGTCAAGCGAGCTTTTTTCATTTTTGTGGTTAGGAGAGGTTTTTTCGCTGGTCGTCTTCCATATAAACCTATCTCCCGTAAATTGATGAAATTCACTCAGCTCTGCTCTTAGACGGACAGCACTTTTAAAGTGATCTTTCATGCTACTTCGTTGTAATACATTGTCCGTCTTCTCGGTTGTTTTACGTTTTCGTCCCGAGCCTTTTTTAATTTCCAGTGGATGAAAAATTTTCTTTTTTCTTCATCAGTCGTACGATAGTTGAATGACAGCATCCTATTTTAACCGCAATCTCACGATAGCCAAGCCCTTCTTCGACTAAAGTCAATATTTGAACTTTTTCGTCCCGAGTCAGTTGATGATATTTACCAGACATTTCATTTTTTTTTTACTTGTCACCGTCACAACTCAATTCAAACTGATTTTTTTTTTTGCACTGAATACGAGGCCGAGCTCCGCTATGGGGAATACCCTTCATTAGTATGAGAAAAACCCTTACGATCTGATGTAATAAGGCATTTTTTGAGAACTCATTAGGTGGTGCGGTTTTTATGACCGCAAGTGTACATTTCCTGATAGAAGTAAACGTTTAAACAGCAATCTTTTATCAGAAGGAATATGCGATTTGTATCGATGTGGCTCTTATCTACAATACACAAGATAAATAAAAGCAATGAACAGATAAACACCAGAGCAGTTTCGATAACTTGATAAATCATAAGCTCACAATGACTCATCTTGACTTTTTTGCTACAAAAATCATAACTCCTAAACGAATAAAAGTATCCCAGCGCTACAAAATTAGTGAATTTTGAGAAAGCTTGACAGCGTGTTTTAGAATCTTCTGCGGAAGTCCTATTTTAGCCACCCCAAGGAAAATACATAATCATTTATTTAAAAAAATATTCAAAAGTTCATAATCGAACTAATAATAGGTTGTCCAAAAGCTAATCCGAGCAAAACAGTGGTGAAATAAAGCAAACGAAGCATTTTTTAAATGTTTTTTGTAAGTGTATGAAAAGTTTTTTTTAGTTTGTGGCATATCAGACTACATAATAAAATATTTCAGGGTTTCATTTCTAGTCAAGCAGTAAAAAAAGTAAATGGGAAAAAAAATGTAAAGGAAAACAATCCGATTTCTTATAAACATTCGTCAATAGTTGCGGTACTGTCTTATTAACTTATCATTTCTGGAGAGTATAGTGTTTCTTTTTCGGTTCTGGCATGCCTAAACGAAGAAATGTGTGGGTCCGATGAAGCTGCAATGCTATAAAAAAAAACCTTCATTCTGCCGCATCCTTGAAGCCTTGCACTTACTTTGATATCTATAGTTCTTGTAGAGTGTTTTTTGGATTCCTGAGCTCCTTCTGACAATTCTCCCAGTGGTACGAGTAACAGTCGATTATATTTTGACTATGAGTTGTTTTTCGGGATATTTTTGCTTTAATAGCTCTGTTGTTTTCTTGACATACTCCCCAAACTTGACAGTATTAACCTTGGCCCTGTAATTAAAAACAATGAGTATTACTTCAAGCATTGTTATTATGTCACTATTGACCCAAGTTATACGAACTGTTGCAACTGATTCTTAAAAAAATCCCCTCAAAATATTTCTATCATTGGTATTTCCAAATCTTTGTTTAGGTCTGCCGAAATCAAGTCCAATCTCATCTCAAAAATGCTTTTGAAACTGTTGTTTTTTTATATTTTCTGCCTCCTTGATTCCAATAGATTCATCAACATCCTCTCCCTCTTATCGAAGTGTACAAGCTTCAAAATAAATTCCATGCACATGATTCTTGCATAAAATGGAGAGATTCCATATTCGTAGTTATACTCGTCATCTTTGATTTATCTTGATTGTTGAAGATTTTTATGTTCTTTGCATATGTTATTTCATGCAGAACTTTTCTGTCAATCATAGTTAAAAAGAACTCGTAGTTGACAACTATTCCTATTTCATCATTGCCTTTATATACCGTAGTGTGAAGAATAGCAATTTGACGTTTTTTTGAGAACTCAGTTTCTTTCGCACATTGGAACATTATGAGTCGGCAAAAATGAACTGATGATGGACAAAGGTTGCTCCAATGTTCACCAATTGATTTGTTAAGCAGCGTCAGTGAAACAACTGACGCCACAAACAAATTTGCATCTATTTTACTATCTGATATTTTTATTTTTTGCTTGTGAGCAGCTTGCCCAAATTATTCATCACAGCACCACTTACTTTGTAATGTAAGAATTCTTGGAAGTGCAATTCGTTCGCCCTTACTCTTGCTTTCTAAAAGCCCCATTGCAGTATGATCCATCACGTCTTGAAGTTTATCTCTAAATATATCCATGACCTCGTAATTTCCTGGAACTATATCTTTTTTGGCAACTGTTATAATTCTATAGCATGAAAGAACATCTACTTTGTGTTTTTTCAGGGAACTTACTATATATTTTCGTTTTGACAGATCCAAATCCAAAAACAAAGCCAATGCATTATTACTCTTATACGAGTACTTGATAGGATCCTTTTGTGGACTAGAAATGCTTTCTTCTATTTGTTTGACTTGCAATGGACTTCGGCAGAGACTGCTTTAAAAAAAAAATAAAAAATTAGATCACGATTAAGACGTTAAGGTACCCTTAAAATGTTTGCACGCAGCGTGGATCAAGGAAAGCTAGGGAGGAGGTACCGATTTACGTTCCTTTTGAATGTTTGAAAATGCTCAAGAAATAAAGAGCCGCCCTGCCGGGTGTACGGCGTAGGAAAGAATTATGATATTTCAATGTACGTCCGAAAGTGAGCTTGAGAGTAAACTAATGAGCATTCATAAACGATTGTTACTGTTAAAGGTTCGATGGGATTAAATGCTTATGGCAATTTCAATGGAGCACTGGTGCTGCAAATAGCGCCAGAGCAATGCCTTATATATTCATCTAAATTCATCTCTGTTGAGTGGAGATAAATCACACAATCTGGAGAACAATTTCAAACCATGTCTTGTTCTTTTTGAAAGTCTTTCTGGATCTATGGGTGCAACCCATTTTGATTGAAGATGCACATAAATTGATGATTTTTTTTTCAATTTCGGACACCTTTCTGCAAAAAAATTGTCATGGAACAGTTGTTAATCATTTTTTGTTTTTATAAATTGTTGCAGAAATATCCATTTTTACTGTTTAGCTAATATTTTCTAATACAACCGTTTGCTATAATGTTGTGTGAAAATTAGTATCGTATGACAAAATTTTATTATGTGTATTAGTCATTACAAGAAAAATTAAAATTTGGGTTTGAGTTTGTAATTTTGCACAGCACTGTTCTTCTCTATTGGGAGAGGGAGACAAAAAAATTTGACTGATCTCTTCAAATCAAATCTCTTTATGTATTTTAACAAAATATTTTGTAAAATTCTTTTTAAAAACTTTTGAAAATTCTGCCGTTGGAACCTGGTTTTTCGAAACAGCTTAGTACAAAAAGAAGTATCCTGGCGTTGGTCACGATAACCCATGATAGCTTTATCTGAAATCAAAAAACCGAAGATTTATTAATTAATTTCAATTTTATGTACAGTTGTACACTTTTCGGTTAAATCTACCATGTAAAATAAGTTGTAAGTAGTGAAATAAAAACCTTCGTACAATCACTAGACAATTCTATCTAGAAGAGGTGTGGAAAATTTATTATCAGCTTTTTTTCTAAATGATCCTCATATCATTTTTCCAACTCTGCCGCATCTAGTTGTTTGTTCCAATTCTTTCTGTCACCTGCGTGTCTACGCCTATTCAAATGGATTCCCAAATTATCGCTCTCCTACAGCTTTACTCCAATTGACTTACAACTTTAAGAAAATACTCTTGATGTGTTGTACTATTAGATTAAAAAAAAAATTGATTTTTTGAGATTCTATAACCCGTGTAATCCCTTAAAAAAAAGTCCAAAAAGTTTAACGGAAGTAGTATCTCAAAAAATATTAAATTACTTTTTTTTTTTAAACTTTGGCTTTAAAAGCAAAACTATTGATCTAAGGAAATAATTCTTTTAATTACCAGAGCTCTAAGCATTTGTTTACGATATTGTTACTTGTATTTGTTACTCGTATCAAGTAAATTTAAAAACTTTACATTAAAGACCCACCCAAATAATGTCAACACTTTTGCCTAAATAGGAGAGCAACGTGCATTTGCGTGAAAAACTTTCATTGTGTCAGTGTTTCTGATGGGTATAAAAAATGATCATGAAAAAATGATGATTTAACTTATTTCGAGACCAAGAATTTTGTCATTTCTACGATAATCAGACTGATATTCGTAAAAATATTGTAGACAGTTCAAAAGTAAAGTTGTTAGATACTTTTTTTCTTATTGTAACCTTATACTGAAGCCAACGCCTTCGTCAACCGTCTAAATAACCACTAAGCACTATGCTCTTACACCCAAATTAAAATATGTTATTATGTGTATATATGATATATCAATTGTTAATGGAAGACGTGAAAAATGCACATGAAGTCTTAATAGAAGTTGATGTCTTGAAATGAATACACATGTATTCCTGATGAGGCAACAATTCCTACATTGTCAATTTCCACGAAGATTGCAGAGCTATAAATTCGATTACATTCTTTTCTTTGTTCAGATTCTAGGCAATAATTTGCAGCATTGGGGGTTAGTTCCAAGTAAGCATAAGCTCAAAGCTAAAAGACAGAAGGTGCACAATGTCATACGAATTCCAATGCGAGTATATTCACTTCTCTGTAAGGAGTTTCATTCGTGCATATAAGATGGCTATAGGTTAGGCCCTTATAAGGGTAAAAAAAGGACATAGAAAGCATATTCTGCCAGTTGTTAAGATCCCAAGATTCTCCGTAGCGACAAGTTTTATACCTTGTCCTTTTACTTTCACTAATCAAACAGTTTTCAACATGTTAGTCCTATGACGTTTGCTTTTTGGTATAACATGCCGATTTTGCCGTTGATAATAAATCTAAGCACTAAATAACTAAAAAATTGAATTTTCGATTGAAAGTCCATTATTGAACGATTAGTTCAATTTTACCAATTAGACTTTGAAGTGACATTTCGAAAAATTTTTAGGACTATGTTCTGTAATGTATTAACACTAAAATACATTCATAGAGCAACCTTGAGCACACGAAGCTCTAACATTCGTTCCCAGCTCTTCGACTAGTATGAACGTGAGGAAGTTGTAATATTTTTCGACTCTCAGAGTTTTATAATGGATGCGGCTACATATGTAACATTAGTATTAAGTCACTTGCAGCCAACACGGCAGACAAAAGCGTAGTTAAGACCTGCCACCAGACTGTCCTATCCTGGTTCCTTTAAATGCTTCCAGATTAATAGCTTCGTATAAAAAACACTTCTTGGAATAAGAATCCGCGCCTAAACATTTTTTTAAAGCGTGTCCAGTCTATGTTTCTCGGATAGGTCGCAACTTCACATCTGCTCCGAAACTCTGAAATGGATGCTTCTGAAAGAGAATGTATATTGTGTTACTTCTGTATATAGGGTCAAACAACGTCTATACTGAAGGCCATGCATTGGGTTACGTATAAAGTTTGGTTAAATAAAAATGTCTTTTGTTGTTTGGATAGACCTCAACAATAAGACCTAGTTTCGATCTATATCCACAGCAACAGCTAGTTTGTAATAGAAAATTTATAAAGTCCCATAAAAAGGTATACTGGCAATTAATACTAAGAATAACATACCATTGTCCTCCCCAAGACAACCGTTTGTGCGTCCTTTTTTGAAGACTAAAACAAAGGACTTTTGTTATTTTCCGACTACATTACTTAGTGACTACAGGTTCGCTTTAGCCAGTTGATCACAGTAACTATTGGCAACTGACAATTATTGGAATTTGGGTTTAGCGTGAAACAAAATTAATGTACGGGGTACAGTCGACAAATGATTATAGCCCAACGTACCAGTCGCCATGCGACTCCATGGACACGAATCACTCGTTTTCCTATTCTATATGCATGAGTATGGGTATAGCCACGCCACGTCCTGGCACGTTCCAGAATACCTACCTACTCGTATCTCGTTATTTTTTTATTTTTTATTTATTTTTTTTTTTTTATTTATTCTTCTCTCATCATTTGTCGAGGATTTCACCTTCTCTCCAAACAAGCGTAGTAACATCGATTAGCAAAATTGTGTTATTTAGGTTGCCGATAAAGGAAAAGAAGAAGAAGAAAATGAATAAACCAGAATACAAGGTTTTTCCTGGTGTCCTCTGCCATGCGACGAAATTCCAAGAGTGGTCATGGAACACTACCAGGTGGGTGGCCTTTGTTAAGCTCGTATATCATGATTGTTTTATCAATATCCATCCAAACAATATGGAAATAGATTGTGACCATTTCTTTTTAGATACACTAATACATCTCCAAGAAATTAGTTAGATCGATGAAAAAGGGGGAAGGATTCGGATGGTAAGGGCATAAGGTCAAGGTATGAACTCTTGGAGTAGTTTTGAAAGGGTTTAGACACATATGAGTGTTTGCCTACTGGTGGACAAATTGAAGTTTAGGTCTTCAGGTATATTCATTTTCCTAGTCAAAAGAATGAAGCTATATTTATATCTGTTCTGAATTTAATGCCAAATTTTGCAAACCGCTGGAAAGAGTTACAATTAATTTTTCTTTTTCAATTTTTAGGGCGAACTCTTTACAGCCGCAACTCAAATCCAAACTGTTTTCAAATCCAAACCGCGTAATTGGAAGGTGTCCTCAATGGTATTGTAATGGCTAACTTCACATGGCGAGTTAAGGACCGTAATTGTTGTAAAGACTTGATGGGTAGTTCCCATACTTGAGCGAGTGGTCATTATGACCGAAATCTGTTTTATAGAATTTGAATAATGTAAGGTGCCGAAACATACGTCAAGAAGTCTTGTTTTCTAAATAAATTTATTAGTATGAGTTCTGCTGTTTCGCCGTCTATAAAACATAGACATCATATGAAATGGGCAAATTTATTGTAATGAAATTGGCTTTGCTTATAGTTGGGAATATTTTATACACTACCCATTTAATGCAGGTCAGATTCTATAAAAAGTCTAGCACACCAAATCTTGCTAATTATGAAAAAAAAAAAATTTATATATTTAACTCAGAATCTATTACACAGCCAATCGTACGCATCTTTAGATCCAATTAAATATCTTCAACCTTCAATCTTTATGTTCCACTCAGAACAAAAACAATTAAAAATTCAACACAGTCCTGGCTCTCGAGAGAAATTATGTAATTATTGGGTATGTAATTTAATTCGTGCGGTTTTTTTTTTCAAAATTTGAACGTTTATTTAAGAAAAACATGTACAATAGTATTATTTAAAGTATTGCCCATCTGAAGCTGTGACTTTTTCCCATCTTTCTGGCAATTTGTGGATCCCATGCCAAAAGAACTGCGCCGGCTTGGCAGCCAAGAATGAATCAAGCCAATTTTTGATATTCTGCTCTGATGTGAACCGTATTTCAGTGATGGCGTTGTGCATCGATCGGAACAAATGGTAGTCAGAAGGGGCAAGGTCTGGACTATAAAGCGGGTGGGGTAAGACTTCCCATCCACTGTTTTCCAAATAGTTCTTAACCGGAATAGCAACGTGGGGCCGAGCGTTGTCATGATGGAAAATTATTGCCTCGTGTCTGGTCGCATATTCCGGGCGTTTTCTGGCTACTGCTCTCTTCAAACGGATTAATTGTGTTAGGGTAGCGTTGTCTATTGATGGTTTCACCCGTTTTTAGCAGCTCATAATACATCAGATCCATCTGATCCCAACAAATACAGAGCATTACCTTCGCGCCATGGATATTCGGCTTTGACGTTGATTTGGCTGGTTGGCCGGGTTTCACATATGATTCTTTGCGCTTGGGGTTGTCGTAATGGATCCATTTTTTATCACCAGTAATAATCTGATGCAAAAATGACTTCCTTATTTGGCGTTCCAGCAGCATTTCGGACATGCAAAACCGCCTTTCGACGTCTCTCGGCTTCAGTTCATGTGTACAATAATATTATTCAAAGTATTGCCCCTGAAGCTATGACTTTCATCTTTCTGGCAATTTGTGGATCCCATCCCAAAAGAACTGCGCAAGAATGAATCAAGCCAATTTTTGATATTCTGCTCTGATGTGAACCGTATATCAGTGAGGGTGCTCTGCATCGACCGGAACAAATGGTAGTCAAAAGGGGCAAGGTCTGGGCTATAAGGCGTTTGAGATAAGACTTCAAATCCACTGTTTTCTAAATAGTTCTTAATCGGAATAGCAACTTGGGGCCGAGCGTTGTCATAATGGAAATATATTGCCTATTCTGGGCGTTTTTCGGCTACTGCTACATTGATGGTTTCACCCGGTTTTAGCAGCTCATAATACAGCACAAACATCTGATCCCACCAAATACAGAGCATTACCTTCGCGCCATGGATATTCGGCTTTGCCGTTCATTTGGCTGGTTGGCCGGGTTTCACATATGATTTTTTGCGCTTGGGGTTGTCGTAATGGATCCATTTTTTATCACCAGTAATAATCTGATGCAAAAATGACTTCCTTATTTGGCGTTCCAGCAGCATTTCGGACATGCAAAACCGCCTTTCGACGTCTCTCGGCTTCAGTTCATGTAAAACCCGATTTCCTTGCTTTTGAATATATTCAGCTGCTTTTAAACATTTTGAAATGGCTGCTTGAGTGACACCCAAAGATTCTGAGAGCTCTTCTTGTGTTTGGCAACAATCTTCATAGAGTAGTGCTTCCAGTTCTTTATTTTCAAACTTTTTTGGCTGCCCAGGACGTTCATCAACTTCCAAGCCAAAATCCCCACTTTTATATTGTGCAAACCACTTTTGGCACGTTCGCTCAGCTAGCGCATATTCCCCATAAGTTTCCACCAAAATACGGCAGCAGTTTTCTTCATATTAAAGTAATGAAGAAGAAACCACTTTTTCAGGCACAAAGTTCGACATATTTGAGTGAAAAAAAAAATTGTTGTTTACGCTTTAAATGAATGACATATACTGAAGTGACGTACAATGACAGTAGCTTCCCAACGCATGTTCCAACGAAATAATAAAAATGGAATAATACAAGTTACGCCATCTCTTAGCAAACCGCTTAAGACTTAACCGAATTAAGTTATAGACCTAATAATAAGGCAACGTGATCATGCATATCATCATTATAAGCGTGTTCGGATCGAAGAACTGCAAACCTTTACGAAATACTGTCGTTCGTGGGTAGTCGGAAACTTTGGAGTAACTTACGATATCTAGGTGTAGGCAAGGAGAGAATTGGTTTCCCAATTAACACCGACGGTAATGAACTAAACCAAAAGTTCCTATCTGGACTTTCGGGACAGCACACCTGAACCTAAATTCAGATTATAGTCACACGCCTGTAGTGCAAACATCATTTTGTTTCTCATGTGCTGACAGCGCAGATGTAATCGAAAGCTTTTTATCAATAGGTGTCGATGAAATTCAAACAGTTTTTTTTATCAAAAACATCCTTACTTCGATCTTGCCATATATGACACATGCCTTGAATACTATTATGACAACAAAAACTTTTCCCTATCAATGGTAAATGGCTAAAGTAATTCCAATATTTTGGAATAGGAGATGAATTTCGACCAATTTCAAATCTGCCATTTCTCTTCAATGTATTCGAGCGCATATTCAAAAGCAACTACTAGGTGGGCCTACCTAATATTTTTTTTTTATTTTATTTTTTTTTTTTTTTTTTGCAGACAGACTTGGGAGATGTGACATGAAGCGCTTCACGATCGTCGTATTATTTTTGGAAAACAGTCGGTCAATTATTTACACTCAACGTGCCTACCAGCAGTTTTATGGAGTTCGAAAGGCTCTAACAGCTCCGATATATGATTTGAGGCATATCGGTAGACCTCGTTATGGACGATCGGCCGAAAAAATTCGAGTCGTTAGTGAAAGTGTTACAGCCGATCCTAAAACACCGACACGACGACGTTCAACACAGTAAGGCAAATAGCGTGGCATGATCCGTCTAATTTTAAGGAAAGATCTGCACCTATACCCTTATAAAATCCAGTTGGTTCAACAACTCAATCTTGGTGACCCAGAAAAACGTTTGGAGTATTTTTAAGAAATTTTATGATGAGCGACGAGACACATTTTCATCTGAGTAGATTTGTAAACAAGCAAAATTGCAGATTTTGGAGCACAAAGAATCCCGAATATCTCCATCAACATCCCTTATACTCACTTTGTGTTACTGTTTGGTGTGGAATAACCTCGTGTAAGATTAATGGGCCATATTCCTTTAAAAATGATGAGGGTGCAAGCGTTACAGTTAATGGGCATCACTACAGAACAATGCTTCAGGACTTCTTTTTTCCACTTAAGCAAGCAGACAACAATGTTGAGATCACGCGTCTTTAGCAAGATGGATCTACCGCTCACACCCCTTGTGGAAAACTTATTGCGCGAAAAAATCCCAAATCGCATTATCTCGAAAAACGATGAAGTTGAATGGCCACCGCAATCGCCTGATCTGTCGGCTCTAGACTTTTTTTATGGGGTTACCTGAATTCCAACATTCGCAAACCACACACTATAGAGGAGCTGATACTCAACATTCGAGAAGAAATTGCGCAAATTACGCCGGCAACAGTTCAAAAAGTCATGGAAAGTGCTATCAAAAGAGCATATAAGTGCCTGCATTCTAATAGTGGCCACTTAACCGATGTAATTTTCAATACATAACAAAACAAAAAAATAAATGTCCATAAAATAAAATTTTATTTGTAATTTATTTCATTAGTTTTTATCTTCTCATTTAAAAGTTATAGTTATACAACTGCTCTTATGAAAGCTTTTGAAGATATAAGATCAAATTTAGACAAAGATGAAGCTCCCTTTCTGATACTTCTTAACTTTTCTAAGCCATTTGATACTGTCGACCATATCTTGCTCTGCAAAAAGCTGCGCCACTTCTTTGGTTTTTCTTCATCAGCTGTTAAATTGGTTTCGTCCTATTTAAGAAACAGAAAACAGGCCGTATCGGTTAACAATAGATTATCTGATTTTCTCAACTAAATTCGAGGGGTCCCTAAACGATCAATTCATTGCCCTCTTTTATTTTCTTTGTACATTAACGAGGTAACAAATTTAGTTGTACATTTGTCAACACACATTTATGCTGATGATGTCCAAATTTTATTAGAGCTGCCCGTTAGGTCTTATCGAAAATTGTGCCCCTAAGATCAATCACAACCTAAATTGTATAATTGATTCGTCTTTGACACTTCGGTTTGACACTTAACTTCAATAAGTCTAAATGCCTAGTTATTTCTATAACAAAATTGGACCTATCATATTTCTTGCAAATCTTTTTAAACAACTCCTCCGTTGATTTTCTGGATACATTTAAGAACTCGAGAATTATATTTTACAGACTTTTAACATAGAACGACCACATAAATATCATTGTAGGGACGGCTTATGGCATTTTGCGAACCCTATGGACGACCCAACTATTTATACCACTGAATACATGAATTACACTGTAGGACAAAATAAAATGTAAAAGCAGTTTATTCATTTTTAAAGTCATGTTAGTTAAAAGCAAAAAGCTTTTATGGCTCAATTCTTTTGTGCTGACATCACCTAACCATTTGTTTACCGTATTGTAAAAATTAACAGTTAATTAATTTAAAATTGCATTTTATATTTTGTGTACCACGGACTGGAATTTTGTGAACAATTTTATAATTTTTTAGAAGATATTTTTACTATTGATAAAAAATAAGAGGTACACAAGCATTAAATCGAAATTGGAAATTTTATTTTCCATCCTAAGTTCTGGTTTAATCTGGTATGAAACCGCTAACACCCGAGGTGAAGGAACTGCTAATTTTGGACCGTCAAAGTGGTTTGACATTTCAAAAACTATCACAAAAATATGGATTGTCAATTTCTGGTGTAAAAAGAACTGCCTTAATTTTGAACAACGAGGGACAGTGGCCAGTTTCAAGACTTCTTGAAGACCGACGAATCAAAAATTTATGGTCAGGAAAACCCCTTTTCTTCTGCAAGAAATATTAAAGAAGATTTTTAATTAAACATAATATCAAGAACAGTGCAAAGACGACTGCAAGAAAGTGGATTACAAAATTGTTTGCGATGAAAAAGCCTATGCTTCGTATAGTCAACATCCGAAAACGTTTATCCTTTGCGAAAAAGTATATATATATATAAAAGCCCCAAACGTTCTGGAAAAGTAAAATTTGGTCCGATGAGTCTAAATTTGAGCTACGGAATCCCAAAAAAAGAAAGCAGTAACTCTGAAAGACTGAGCCAATGGTGCATACGGAAAACTGCAAAACACAGAGGAGGGTCAGTTATGGTATGGGCATGTTTCTCCTTGAGCACCTTTGGTCCATTTTGGATGAGAGATGTCCATTAGATAAGCGTAGCAACTTGTCCTCTTTTTGGGAAAGCCTCCAAAATGAATGGGAGCAAATTCCAGGCTACAAACTGGTCTCTATGCCTAAGTGTCTTGCGGCAGTAATTCAAAATAAAGAAGAAGTTTTTTGCATTTGTAAAGCTAAATTTTAAAAATTTGATTTGTTTTTGTTACTTTTTTGAATGTGCACTTTATTTTGCATTATTGCATGCATTTTCTTTTTTTTAAATATTGAGTTATTTTTCTGATTTTCATTTGAGTTTTGTAAATAAGCTAATACAATTACTTTACTTGTCAAAAAAATAGTACAACAATTGTAAATAACAGGATATTGAATTAAAATGAGTTAAAAAATAAACGTAATAACGCTTTTAAAAAAAATGCTTCTAGGTTAAGTTCTGCACTCTATTTTGTCCGACAGTTTATGTTAGTAAAATCATGAGTAATTTCTTGTTCCTAGGTGTGAAATATTTAATAATTGTGATTCACTATTTACACGTAAATTACAAGCTGCTTTAATAGAGCTAGTATTCGATATATTCATGGGCTCAGAAGATATGATCACGTCTCACACATTTCCATAAATATTTTAGGCATGCCATTTGAAAAATATCTTAAATTTCTAACTTTGGTTTTTCCTTTCAACATCCTCAAAACACGGCAGCCTTCTTGTCTCTAAGACAACTTTGAATTTAAAGCATCAAATCGGTCTACCTCTCTTATCATACCGAGATTTCATTCTCATATATCTGGGAGGCAATTCTTCATTGCTGCCATCCGTCTATGGAATTCACTACCAAACTCTTTGAGAGTACTAAGCGATAGATGTAGGTATAAAAAAGAGTTCCAGCATTTCCTGTCCAATCAAAACATTTTTTTTTTTTCTTTTCTCTTTTCTGTAAATCTTGTTAACAGCATTTGTTTTCTGTTTTTGTTTCTTCATAGCTAACGTGTTGTATCCTACTTTTTGAATTGCTGGAAGTCTTATCCTTTGTACTAAAGTAATTTTCTAGTCTTTTTTTGGCCTAATAATCAAATCAATAAATTAAATTAATTACCTGTCTAACCAAAATAAATTAAGACAACAAATGTAAATTAAAGTACAAACTGTAATTAGCTATTGCAACGTTTTAAGATTCATTCTTAATGTTCTAGTATTCCATACATTCTCGGTCAATTTTAATTTTGACCAAAATTATCCTAAGAAATTTTTAAAAAGGCCTAGTAAAGCAATAGATATGTCAGGTCTCACGAGTCGTCATAAATGTTAAGTAATAAACGATGCTTTGTCGGAGATAGCATATAGTCTTCAACGTTAAATCAGTATTTTATGACAGTATAACACTCTTAATACCTTATGTAAGAAGAAGCATAACACTATCCGCTATGGATTTAGGCATCTCACTAGGTTTGCCAGCTGGATGATAAACTGCTATAACCTTTCTCCTTTTGGTAGATTTCTGTATTTAATTAAGGCCAGACAATGGTCGACAAGATTAGATCTGGTTTATTTTCTATTACAGCTATCTAGTTACAGCTATCTAGATCAATCTATCATGGAAACAATAAGTTACCGTTGAAACATTATTTTCCTGGCTTACTCAGAGCTCGCAGATTTAAGAAGCCACAATAGCCATTGACTTTAGTAGTGATCATAGTTATGAAGTTGTTACTAGCAGTTATGTTGCCAGTTTGGATTTGAAGACTCCATTCGATCATTAATAACAACGTTACGGATGCACCTGAATGGACAAAAAATTGCAGACTGTACCGTCTACAACTATGTATTATATAATTGTTATCGACCGATGTAATTTCGGTACGGATTTTCTGATCCTTAGACTGCATGTATTTCGTTTTTATAACATTTAATAGGTTCGTTAAAATTTCTGAGCTGTTGAAAGCATGTGCACCCGAATGGCCTAATGATGACATACTTAATCATATATGTCATACGTCAGTATGGTTTTCAATGTCGGGACTTATAGAGTTGATATTGAAAGGAAGTAGGAAGGTTTTAAAAGGGTTGAAGTCCAGCTAATCTTTGGTAAACTCTGAGCAAAAAGATTTTTGAGAAAATATTATTATAAGCTGTCTTGCCTAAGTAATGGTTATGGAGAATAGCCGGGGCAATGACAATGACATATGAACATTGCTGTCGTTGATAAAGGGACAAATACATTGTGTTACAATTTTAAAGGAAAATTCAGAAATGAGTGCATTTTGTTTAATAAATTCAGATAGCGTACCTATTTTAAGTCAAGGAAAATGCACTCAGACTAATCCTTTTCATGACGAGAAAAAATTTTAAGCCAACTAGTTAGCGGTATCCGCATTTGATTTTCAGATCAACGCTTGTGCTCCTTTTTTTTAGATGGCGCTACAATCTAAAGCCAGTACTTGTAACAGCATTTTCATATGCTTTAGATAAAATGCTTGCTTTCGCGCATTACAGTAGAATTGGTACAAAAAGTATCTCATAGAGTGCTTTTTTTGATATTCGTAAGAGGGACTTATTTCTCAATTGTGTTCAGCGATTGGTAAGAATGATTCTTCATTTGATATCTATACTATAAGTTATGTTATATGTAGTTTCTGTTGTGATGTTCTGTGCGAAACATCGATATTGGGTGTGCTCTTTTATCGACGTCGACCTCGACATCGACATATGATACTTTGTTTATCCTCATTTATACTAATATCCATCTTTGCCACTTATATTTAAATTGGCGTAAACGCTTCAGGGGCAGTTTGTTCCTATATCCTGATTTTTTCCTATATCAATGTCGTTAGTATTTTTAAGATTTTGTGACAATGGTAGTGGCTTGCTAGTCCGCACAATTCTTCTAACGTTGACGTTGAATAAATCGAAAACTTTTTTGACATCAAATACGTCGGTGGTTTGGAAGCCAGATAGACATGGCTCTATAAGTACGCCTCTATAAATGCTAGCATTAAAGTCCATTAACAGGTGATGGCTATAGATTTGAAGCTCCCGTGTTGTTTGGCAAGTCGTCTGTAATGTGAACAGTGATCGATATTAATATAATATTGACTTAGCAAGCCTAAAACCAAATAATAAGAACCAGAACTTGCTTCCCTTCTTGAGGGGATCGTCCTGCAATAAAATCCACGCACAAAGTAAAATTAAAACTACTCGAGGGAGTAAACGGAAGTGTTGCTTTAGAAATAAAGTTTGAAATTATACCTAAACTTTGGGAGAATTTGTCACCTAAAAAGTCCAAACGACAGTCGTGAGGAGCAAACAAGGAAGAACCCACTTCTGTACACTGATAAACATTGGTACCGATCAAAACTCCGCGATCAGGAAAAACAAACCATTCAATACTTTAAAATAAAATGATATAGGCGATTACATTAACTTAATTAACGTTACAATACATTAACATCTATTTAAGGTTGAAGGCTGCAGGACTGACGTCTGCTTCTTCTTCTTCATGCAATGTTCAGAATAGAACATGCCTCTGCTTAGCATAGTTTATTCAGTTTCGAAGAAGTTAGATCCTTGAACTGCACTATAGAAAGATCACAGAATTTTCATCTACGGTAATGTGGCAATGCATTGACCTGTAATTGTAAATGTTCGAAAAAAAAACATAAATCGATAACTTTCGGCTCACTTGAATGCGATCCTGACATATGTGCGCTATGTTAACTATTGGGGTCAACAGCTGTGGCTTTAAGCACCAGATTATCCTGTTTCTACTTCTTTTTGAGCAAAAATTGTTTAATAGCAACGCACACACATTTTGTTCGAATTACAACTCTTTGAATGATCTTTCATACAAACCATACAAATGTACGTAACAGCAACAAAAATTAATTTGTTTTCAAAGGCATGTTCAACAAAAGCTCTGTAAACTATATTTCTTTTTAATTGCTAAAGCCAAATCAAATTAAGCCATCGCATGCAAAGAAATCGTATATACAATATGTATAAACCGCTTCCTTCAGTAGTCAGTTCCCTACACTGTGACAATAATTCCACCTTGCTTTAAATGTAAATTCGAAAACATTTGGACGTGGATATGTGTGCAATGCATAAACAACCCTTCTTCTTAGCAAGAATAAACTCAAAATGGAAGTAAGATACAGAATAATGTGTGGATACTTTTATAGGTGGTTTGTTCTACGTACTCACACCAATTTCACCCTTATGGACATACTACATGATACTGAAACTGAAGCCGAATGGGTGGATACATCATAGCACGCATGTTCACTTCTATGAGAAGTAAATTTGGGCTTTGTGTCACATATACTTACACTTTACGGTTTCCAGTTAGATAATTGATTTGGGTAAACGTTCTTATTGGATCAAGGACATGGGAGTGGTGTTTGAGCTAAACACTGACACCTAGTGTTTTCTTAGTGAACTATAAACTGCTATTTGAATATAGATGGCGCTGATGAACAACTAACTTATTTATACAAACTAAATGGGTTTAGATCAGGAATTTATCTTTTCGAGAGAGAAACATCGAAAATTTAAATTCGTAACATAAGAGCAATAGACAATATCATTTGTGTTGCAAAAGCCAATATGTTTTATATGTATAGCTATAAAGGTGCAAAATTTTTTTATCTTAAACGCCTTATTCCTAAAATTATTGACGTTCAAAAAGCCAGGTTAGCTCTAAGTAAAGATTTTGATTAAAGCGTTCATTACGTAATCAATAATAGCGCCAAGATACGTATACCCAGCGCTTGGACCGTATAAATTATGATTATATGTTTAGTGAAAAAGATATTGACATTGATTTTATGGGAAGAATCCGAACTCATCGGCTTAGATACATAACAGAATGATAACAATCCGACCTAGAATGTCTTCTACGAGTAATCTGTACTGGAGGTATAACGAATTTCAAGTGTGAGTTGTACCAAGGATTTTGTGTTTTTAAATTGGAAGGTAGCGCTGAAATGCAGTTTATGATACGGATATTTAAAGAAGGGATATTTATCAGTGCGTCTAGTACAAAGCTTGAGAAAGACTCTTTTTTTTTTCTCTCTGTAAATGAACGAGTATTTATTCTCATTAACAATGCATGCGTCAAATAGTAAGTATTTTCTGAGACTACATGTTGAGTTCAAATTATGTTGCTATCCAACCTTAATTATAATAATCTAATCTTTCCGGTTCATTGTATTGCCTTGTTCTTTTTATGCACAAAGGGTATCTATGATCTGTTGCAGACTTCGGCAGAAGATTTTACTTTTGAAGGTCTGCGGAAAGAGTGGTGATGTCAAAAATATAGATAATTTTTCTACTCTTTGATGTTTGGCTAAGTGTTCCACCCAGATGCTCCACAGTGGAACGATCTAATATAGTCAGTAGTGAAAAATTCAAATCTCATTTTAAAAAATTATTGTATTTGCGTTCAAAAATGAAAAACAAAATGTTTGTAAGCGATTCAATTTTTAATGATACTGTTTATCAAAATAGAAAAATATATTATAAATGGATATACCAAACGTGAAATAAAAAATTAAACCGAGTTACTCGTCACTCGTCACTCTCAGCGTCAGGCTCTAAATAATCCTCACTGACCACTAGTAGTTCTGTTTGTGTAGAGTCAGTTTCAGATTGAATTAAAAAAATTAAGATTTCTGGAGACATAGATTTTAAATTTTTTAATCGATAAAATGATTTTATCAATTGGTCTGAAGTTCTTAGCAGCATATTAAGTAAATCCTTATACGAGCTGATTTTCGAAAACGGGTGCAGTCCTTGTTTAGGGCTTCTTGGGCTTTCGATAATTGACCAATGCGACAATAAAGTGTTTCATGACTTCAACAGAATGCAATAATGTTTTGTGAATGGTGATCGGCATAGCGTACCAACAGTACATTTGTGAGTACAAAGTTTTTGTTTCCACCTACATATATATGTTTCAAAACTGGAAAAGTCTATATAATAATCTGGGGATATTTAAATTAGTATAACATGATATCGCTATCTAATCCACTAGTCTAATCACTTTTTTCGGATTTTATGTTAAATTTAGTTGTATTGGCATAAATGAAATTACAAATATACCACCTTAATCAAAAAGTCACACTGGCGTCACCGTGTGGCGCTCCCATTGTTTCGATTTGAGTTCTGTTTTTTTCTTTTTTTCTTTTTTTTTGTTAAGATAAAACATCTGCTGTTAACATTCCCTCTAAATCTTTGTTAGAAATGGATTAAAATTTGCAATAACGAACTTGCATTAGATTTTGCGTAAAAAATAGTATTAATGGTGTGCAAACGTTGAAAATGTTGGAAAAGTGTTTCGGCAATGATTCTCTAAAGAAAATGGTCTTTTACCAGTGGCACGAGCGGTTCAAAAGTGGTCGTGAGTCAATCGAAGATGATAAACGCAGTGGCAGACCATCGACATCGAAAACCGACGAAAACATTGATGAAGTAAAAGAAATGTTGGTCAATAACCGCAAATTAACCATCAGAGAGATAGCGGGGGACTTGAACATTGCCTATGGATCCGTCCAAGACATTTTGGTTAATGATTTGGGTTTCCATCGTGTAGCAGCAAAGTTGGTGCCAAGAGACCAAGGCTGAGAAAGAGGCTGAATCCGATCCCACATTCATCAAAAGGATCATTACTGGAGACGAGACGTGGGCTTATGAGTACGACACGCAATCCAGACATCAGGCAAGTGAATGGCGTTCACCAAATGAGTCGAGACAAAAAAAAACACGTCATTTTCAGTCAAAATAAAGGCAATGTTCACGGTTTTCATGAATTACAACGGAGTAGTGCATCATGAATTTTTGTCAGAAGGTCAGAAAGTAAACAAAGAGTATTATTTGGGCGTTATGAGACGTTTGCGTGAAGCAATTCGCCGAAAGAGACCAGAATTGTGGGCAGAGAACTCGTGGATTTCGCACCATGATAACGCACAGTCGCACAGTGCCATCATTATTCGTAATTTTTTGACGAAAAATGCAACAAATACCATCCAATAGCCAAAGAATTCACCTGATTTGGCTCCCTGTGACTTCTTTCTGTTCACTACGGAGAACGCGTTTCAGCAGCCGAGAGGAAGTAATGGAAAAATCGAAGGAAGCACTGATGGACATACCAAAAACCGAATATAAAAAAAATGTTTCGAGGATTGGATCAAGCGCTAGCGTAAGTGTGTTGCAGACGATAGGGCTTACTTTGAAGGGGACAACATAGATTTAGATGAATAAAGTTGTAATTTTAATTTTCTGAATAACTTCTCTTATGATCAAGGTGGTATATATTTATCGGTCTTATTCTGCTCATTAAACATCTGCTTATACGTATTATGACCTGAACTTCCATTACCAGCCCATTTGAACACAAAAATAAATATGCTGTCATCAGAAACATTATGGGATACTTTTTGTTTTTGAACTCTTAAAAGAAGTCCAGTCGAGTGGCCTACAACATCTTTCACATTAACTGATGCACCGGTCTCATCAACATTAATTGCGGAGAAAGCAGTCTTTTTTACCCTTACCTAATCCATAAACAGATGGATAAAGCAAGTGTCCCCTTTCAATCGATTGCTTTCTTATAACTTTTATAGGATTCCGGGTTAATATTGTGTTTAAATACAATGCAAATGCTTCCTCGGCACTGTGTGACCTACGTGACTCAATCTTCCCCTGTGATTTTTTAAATTCTTTTGTTGCTTCAGAAGATTTTCAAATGAGTGTCGTTTCATCTATACGATTACCACTTACTCGGGTTGTTAGCTGTGTCGCATAAAGTGACTCACACGGAGACTTTTCCTCTAGAACTTGGTGCACTTTAACACGCTTACAAGGTTCCCCACAGTTATCAAAGCTTTTATTTGGTCTTTCAGGACCACAATGACTTTCTGAATATCCGTCCATAATATTTCCATCATCTGAATTATCAATTTCAACTTCAAAATATTCAAATTCCTCTAGTCACTCTTTGTACGTAAACATAAACCTCTCTTTAAGCTTTTAGCTGATACAAATTTAAAGTATTGTACAAATTTGCCGATTTTGAACTTATGGTTCCCTTTAATTGGCTCACTAAATTAGAGTTTGGTTCTGGTAACTCCATTCTGCTTAAAACGTATTTGGACAGTTTCTCAATTCGAGTCAATTTAGAATTTGGCCACCAAATCTTAAAAAAATTCAATACGAGGAAAGATTATAGCGTGTCCCTAAAAGTTAAATAAAAAAATGGCATGCAAACCCATAAAAAGCACTATCAAGTACTCATTTATAATTATTAGATTATCCGAAATAGGTACTAAAAAATTTTATGAGTAATTAGCTATGCACTTATTCTTCATTTTTATCCAGCAAACTACAATAGCATAAATACGGATTAGAGCGTTGACTCATAAAAAAGTAAATACCTTCACAACCTGTTTCCGTTTGTTTTAAACAAAATTGCACTTATATTAACAGTGATCTAAAATATCTTAAATGCTGAATAAGCCATGGCTTAATTCAATAGAGAGTTAGAGATTTTATAATCTTTTTAAGAGCGTAAAGTAGAAAGACATCTTGTTCTTCCCCGCCATTACATATTGCTAGAGGCAGCATGTTTAGCCGAAGTTCGCCTTGAAATCTGCATCATTCCTGCCATTATCAGCCCTATAAATTCGAAATACATATCAACGTGAAAAAAGCAGCTCCCTTATAATTACCTTACAGGTAACTGACTTTTTCGCTTTTTCTAAGCCGCGAATGTTCTTGCGACAACTCCAATTTCCGACACATCCGAATAGCAGCTTTTTTATGGTTTCACGCAGACTTTGTATGTCAAGAGAGGAACTACCACATTATGGCCAGTAACGCTATCTTGCTGTAATCACACATCCTAACCAATGTCATCCATATTTCCGAAGAAATAATTAGTGAACATTGTCTGACAATTTTGCTTTTTCATAAACCCATTGACGCAAAAGCAAAAGTGAGCCTCGTCACTTAACACGATTTATCTTTAAAAGGTCGATATAAAGCGGCCCAATCATCCAGCCGTGAGCTACCGCTGCAATTCAAGGTCATGTGGATTTTTAATGGGTTCTCAACTCAACCGGACGGACGGATTTTTGAACAGCAGATCTGTCGGTATGCTTTCACTCAATGCTGTTTCCTTATTGGCTTTGTGACTTTATGGGGACAAACTAAAGCAGTGCTACTGAATCACTTGATTCTGATGCCTCCTGCGGCTCTTTTTACGACACGTTCGGTAGATTGAGCTAGAACGATGGAGAGAGTACCGGAGAGACCTTACCTGTTACGGTTAAACTCCATCAGAATAGACCAGTGGTTGGTCAGGGTACGATTTCTGACAACTTGTCTCGGAAACAGAAAAGGTGGAACGGGCTCCAGAAGAGACACACTCTGAAGGTCTACCGTCTAAGGGGCAGGTGAAGAGCCGACGGAGACGCGAGGCAAAAGCACAGCGCAAAGAGATGGCAAATGCCGTGGAAGGCGCGAGTGCCAAAAGTCACACTCTCCCAGGTGCGTGAAATAGATCAACCTCTCAGATCTGAAGCTGCGCCCTCATCTTCTATCCCGAACAGTGCCAAGAGGAAAACAATTTCCGACATTCCCAACGATAGGTCTCTCCGCGCACGTTGCCCGGATGAAACTGGTCCTGAAACCAACAAAGGCTGCAGCTCTGGTGGACGGAATACGCTTGAAGCGGTCAAACTCATTAACAACACCAAAACCAGCGGCGGTTTTACACGCACTCGACGACCGGACGAAGTCAGTGCCACAACCAGCAAAAGTTGTAGCTCTGATCGACGAAAGTCGGCCAAAACAGTGAAATCCCTGCTGAGAAACAACCTCGGTGGTGGCATTCCCAGCGCATAAGATCAGGTTGAAACCGGTGCTGCAAACAACAAAAGCTGCAGCTCTGACTGAAAGTTATCTCCAACAAAACTCCGAAACACCAAAAGGAACGAGACCGGCGCACATACAATGACACTGCTATCTCCACTCTGGTGCCTCGAATCAGGAAGGCTGGCAATGACAACAGTTTGAACTTTTTTTCCCGGGGCAACTCAGAGAAACGGGAGATGTCTGATGCGTCTTCATACCCAAAACCGCGGACTTGGCACTAAAAAGTGGAAAATTTACTCTTACAGAGAGAGAAAGAATCGGGAAAACAAGGACGGCTTTTCTCTTGTTGTGAGCTTAGACAAAACTTCTGTCGATTGCAGATAGAAGACGACCACCCTAGTACACATCTATTCTGTGTACTCAAATCTACCTGCAACAATCCAAGTCTGCTACTGCATCCCTATGTAGGATGCTTTCCGTGTTGAATAAAAAACCCCACATAATATCCATACAGGAACCATGGGTGTGGAATAAACGCATCTGTGGTTGATGCAGACATAAGCTACGAAGCAAACGGAGAATGGCACAAATCGTCGTTGCGTCTGCTAGATGGGACTCATCATATGCTGCGATGCTAAAACATTTTCTGGGGCAGTAGCAAACGCAACGTGAGAGGTAATCATCTCCTGGATTTCATACTATCGTCTGACCTGGCTGTCAACAACGTTGGCTCACAGCCAACTTTTGTTAGGACACTAAGGCAGAAAGTAATCGACTTAACTTCATCCAACAGGTATGCTAAGGAGATTACTGGCTGGAAAGTACCATGTCAGATCATAGATACATCGAATTCAGAATCGGATGCGAGGTCTCGGCCTTACTGAAGAGGAGGAATCCGCATAAAACGAACTGGACATGATTTATGGAAGAGCTCGACAAATACAATAGTGCTCCCTCTAAGCTCAGGACATAACAAAAGCTTGAATAAGCTGTTCAGAACATGAACCGGACCATCACCAAGTGTTTCGGAATGGCATGTCCAATTAGTTAGCCCCTTCCTTGGTGGAACGCTGACTTACAGCGTTTTCGTAAAGAATCCAGAAAACTTCTAAACAGGTCCCTTAAGACCAGTTTGGAGGAAGATTGGAATCTTTACAGCTCAAAGCGAAACATTTTTAAGAAACTTGTTCGGAATTCGAAGGACTTCATACAAATCTTTTTGTGAAAAGATCGAAACTATCGATGAAACCTGTAGGCTGGTTAAAACACTCAAAAAGGGAAGATCAATCAGTCTGGAACCACTCAGAAAATCTGACGGTACCTATACCAAGTCGAAAGCAGAGACTCTTCGTCTCATGTTAGAGTCTCACTTCCCAGGTAACCTGATCGAAACCAGTTCACAACTAGCTCCTATCAAAGAAGCTGGTGGTGAGCTGAACAACATCACACGCCGTAGCTGGTATATCTGATCAGTTGCAATGACGGATGAGGCCATCCAACATACTGTTGCTTCCTTTGATGGCTTCAAGTCGCCTGGCACCTATGGCATTTACCCAGTTATGCTACAAAAAGGTATAGACCAGGTGCTGGCATCTCTGAAGAGAATTTTCACTGCTTGCCTGGCACCGACAAACATACCGAATCCCTGGCGAACAGTGAGAGTGGCCTTTATACCGAAAATCGGAAAGGAGGACTACTCGGTCGCCAAGGATTTCAAACCTATAAGTCTGACCTCCTTCATGCTAAAAAGCATTGAAAGAATAGTCGAAATCCATATGCGCAAAACTGCTTTCCGAATGCATCCTCTGTCGGCGATGCAACACGCCTACCAAGGCGGAAGTTCCTGCGAGAGTGCGCTTTAGAATCTGTTATGCAGAATTGAAGACACACTCGATCAGAAGGAATACGACTTGGGCATTTTTATCTGCTTTTGCTTTTGACAATGCAACTTTTCATGGCATGTGCAACTCGGCCAGACAAAAATTCGTAGATGAGCCAGCGGTTTTTTGTATTGAAGCAATGCTGGTGAATATGTCAATATGTGGTGGCGGGTGTATACAGGGGCTGCCAGCAAGGCGGCGTTCTGTTTCCACTGCTATATTGCATGTTGGTCGACTCATTGCTCAACGCACTCAATAGTTCTAAAGTCTACGCACAAGCATGTGCAGATGATGTACAGATGTCTGCATCAAAGCGCAGGCAGCCCTAGACGTGATCGACGACTGGTGCACTAGAAATGGGCTTTCAGTCAATCCTCTCAAAACTGAGGTTGTTCTTACGAGAGGGAGGAAGTGCCTGGTCTGACCCATCTAGTGCTTAAAAGCATCACCATTCAATACTCCAAAGAAGCTAAGTATTTGAGTATCATGGGCTACACCCTCAAAGTCATCTTCCGAATAAAAAGGAGTGGTCTTTGGTACAACACTCACATGGAACTTCGATGACCTTGCTCGCCGGCTGTCTTATGAATCCGGTCTTATGGACATGCCGTCCGATGCAATGACACCAGAACTCCTGTTGCGGACAAAATCGAAATCACTTTCACTTAACGTTGGGAAAGCATGCATCTGTCTTCCAAGCTGCGCTAAGAGCCTTGCTGAAACCTCTTATGACTTCCAAGCTAGCTAGAGAATGATCACTGAACGCAGTCGGAAGGCTAAATTTAGTGGCCTTTGTCTGTGTCCCAGGTCACAATGGGATCACGGGAACTGAAGTACTTGCCAGGTACGGTTCAGAGGAGAGTTTTTCAGGACCCGGACCTTGGGCTTGCCTGCGTCCTCGGTTAAGTTCGGTCTCTTACGAGCACAACTGCAGATTGGACAGCTCTGCGGGGTGTAGGCGGACCAAACGAATACTTCCCGACGTCTCTAGGAAGTCAGCGGTCTTTCTGCTGTCTTTCGAAAAAAATGCAGAAGACCGAACAACAACCTCAACACCTTTGGGCTAACTAAGTTTTCAGCAGGTCATATAGTGTTTTATTCGTTTTATTGGCGACATCCAATATTTAATGTGTGGAGTGAATCGTAGGTGCTTTTTGGCTTGCTATTACAAATTTATTAATCAACTATACATATAACGTGAATTTATTTGCCCGAACCATGCCAATTATAAGCCATTTTTATCTAGCGAATCGTAACTATGTAACTTGGGAGGGGTAAACATTAACTGACTACTATCTTGTAGCAGCCGAATTATATAATAAAAAGATCAAAAAAACAAATATAGAAAATAATAATTAGGTTCCTTTAGATGGGGGTGTACTTGATTGACTACAGTGGCGTATTAGAGGTGACATTTTTCAAATCATTATTTTTCTAGACATAATGTTTTTAGAAACTTTTTGCATTGACAGCGAACTCTTGCGCTAAAGATAGTATCCTACACCATCTTGAGGTAAGCCTGAAAGCAATATGGACGAAGGTCAAGCTTAATATTGTGTTGTCTGGCGTAAGTAGTACCTAGAAATTGCACGTCGAAACTGTAACTAATCCATGCTATCACTGTGACTCATAACTTGTTAACGCCAGGAATTTGCAATCCTGTATACCTTGCTGCTAGCTAATTCTTATACACAGAACGCACGAGTTTACCTCGAATGAATTGCTTAGTTGGATAATGGCCAAAATACTTTCCCATCGATTCATCAATTGAAACATTGTCGTGCATTACACCCCACTGAAGAAATGTGTCCATTGCCATATCAGCTAATTGCCGAACTTTGAAGATTTTGTTTCTGGTACTACTTGGTCGTTATTCACAAAATGAAGATTCTGTTTGATAGCCCGAGATCATTGTGTTAGCATGGACCTTGATACCATTTCAATGCCTACATCTTCATCATAAGACCAGTACAAATTATCCCTGGATAACTTACGATATCCGGACAATATCAATATCTGCCTCTAAACTGATGCCTGTTCTGATTAGCATATAAAGTTGTGTTTGTAATTGTCTTCGTCTACATTTTTTTCAAATGTTTATACTGGTGTGAGAGATTCGAGCTGTTCTTTTACCATTTTCTGAATGTCTAACACATCAATTCTTTTTTCGGTTGTAGAAGATCATATTTGTGAAAACTTATGCCATACTGGCTGATTTGGCTGTTGACGACGACTTCGCTTTACCTTTTCAGCCAATGGTTCATTATCGTTGCTGCAATTAATCATCACTCTATATTACCAAACATAACACGCGGCAAAGAGGCGGTAACCATCTCTTCGTCAACACTTTCTTCTTCATCTGTCACGGCGCTAGACTCTACCGAGTCTATGACTAGAAGTCATAGTCACTATCTTCTAAAATGGCATGTATTGCTTTCTATAAGCCCTTGTAGTAGTTAGAAACTTTAATAGGTTTCGAACTCATTATAACAAATACCTGAAACAAAAAGTACAATTATTATATGGGTTCGGCCTCTGTACCCAACTAGGTAAAGTTCTGTTTCAAGCAAAATTTCTTTTGCAAATCTAATTGCAAAACAGTTGTATATAATTCATTTTATAAAAACATATGTAAACTACAAAAAATAAAAATACTGTGCTTACCTATATGAACGGTTAAGCTGCAAAGTTAGTATCCTCACAGTGACAGATTTTATAAATATATCCACTCAAGCTGTTATTATTTCGTTGCGTTATGTATCTAATATTAAAATGAGTGGAAGACATCACTGTATCTTTAAAAAAATTGATCACTACCCTCAATTGTTTTCCCGTAAACAATCAGCTACAGAGGCGTCAAAAAAGGGTTAAAGAGGAGTAAAGAAAATCAAAAGTATAAAAGTAGAAAACTCATAGAAAACATTGATTCAGTCTGCTAGCTACGATTGCTTGCCAGTTCTTCATACGAAAAATCCATAAATACATTAAATCGTTTATCTAATGCGGGTCTATACATAATATCGGGCTCTGACAGTCATTTTAGTTAGTGAAATGAAGACACCAATATTCAACCGAGTTATTTAACTCACCCCCAAGGTATCTAACATGCACTATACCCATTTTCACCCCAGTTGCTACATTCCGTAAGTCGAGGAAGATCTAAAAAATTCAGAATCCTAGCATTGTCCTGAATAGAAAACCAAAAGTCCTAAGCTAGTTATAAGTATCTCTTATTATCTTTTTCGGGTGGCACCACGCGGAGCTGTGGAAATAATTCATCTCGCTTTAAAGTCGAACCAGCAACTTCTGGAAATCTGTTCTTAGTTCCTACATGGCCTGATACTAATCACTTCACTATCCCAAGCATGATGTTTTCAGAAAAAAAAAGACGCTCAAGAAATAAAATGAGAAAATGTTGAAAAAAACGGGCGGCTTTCTAAATTTGCAAACCATATGAGCTAAATAAGTTAAATTCAGAGATAGTTGAACATAAAACTAATATTCGCGGTAAGTACGTAGGTGGGGGACCACATATGAACTTAGTACTCCGCGTGCTGTTGACAAAACGCGACACATGGGCATAGTACCTCGGCGTTAAATCCCGGATCCTACAAATTAATTTGTATCGTTCCCTTGATAATAATAATAATAATAATAATAATAATAATAATATTCAAAACAAAACTTGAAATATTTTGAAAACGCGCACGCACCTCAAGTAGGCTAGGGAGTAACCAATGGAAATAAATAAATATTCTGGCGCTATTTTTGTAATACTTAACCTGCTATAAAACACATGTTAGTAACACGGCTTAGCCATGTTAGGAAGGTTTTTCATTTAACAAGAGCGACTCCTAATTTCGGTCGGTTATACGGGTACTATAGGGATGTGCTTTTGGAACTGTGAGCGATTTGAAATTGACACCAATTCTCACAGAAATGGTTGCACTACGTGAAAGTTGGCAGTCAAGTTCAGCTGTCATTGTCATTTTAGTGCTTAAAATATTTTATCATATTGATTCATAAATTATTGTGACCCAGCTTAAGTTAGATTATTTTTGGTCGACGTGAAGCTTCTGCAAGGAGCACTTGTTATCACTTGCTACTTACTTTTTCACCTGGTTCACCCCGCTCATTGGGGCAGAATGGCCCAATTATTGGCAACAAATCAAACAATTAAGTTGGGTCTATTTTTATTTTTATTAATGGTTAAATGGTCACTGCAAAAATGTAACAGTCCTAAGAGACTGTCGTAAGCACATTTAGGAAAAAAATGCATTGGCGGGAGCTACTTTTGTTCACTGATATTTGAGTTTGTTTTGAACCAGTTTAGAAGTGTTTTTTGTTGCATTAAAAGAAAAATTTTTATTTTCGGTTCTGGTATGTGTACAGCTCGTAAGAGGTTTTTCGCAATGAGAGAGTGCTACTATTTTAATAAAAGCGAACTCGAAACAATGCCAATAAAGGCTTGAATAAAAGTTGATCGTATTTTAAGTCACAGTATAAGTCTCGGAGGGAAAAGGCTTACAGAAAAGTCAATTTATTTTTAAATACAATCAATTCTTGTCTTAAGATATCTGTTTCTTTTATTTTTTGCCCTAAGCAAAAGCGTAGTCGACTAAGTATTTCTTTTGATGAAAGTACTGAAAGAACAAAAGGAATGAAAACTACAAAATTGCGAGTGTCAACAGTTTCGTTCAGTCACGTTCAGTTATGCTACTCAAATGAGCTTAAGTAGAATAGGTAAATGCCTCTGAAATCTTAAAAGAAATAACGACAACAACCCGTGATCGATCAAAAAAGTATAGCAAACATTGTATGAATAAGAACTCACTTGAAATAAAAAGTTTAAAAATGTCAGGTCAAGAAGCATCTGGGGTTGCAGTTGAAGCGCAGCAATGTCTAAGAATCTCCTGCATATAAGCTCGTATTAGCTGTAAAAAAGTAATGTTTTACACCCCTCGAGCACATGAGAGTCACCCAAACGTGACTAGTCATCCTTTAGGCACTATTGGATCTCACAATAAAGCTTTTGCTAGAATCGTAGAAAGAATTTATCAATTAACTAATAACCGAAGAAATGGAATGCTTGTTTAAGTGGAGATTTGATGAAAGTTCAAAACACATCTCCTACAAACAAGCTTTCCATCTACAATCTACAGACATGTGTATAGCAGAAAAAAAGAGAGTAGACGAGGAAATATTGTAAATAAATTACAAAAAACAACAATGCTAGTTGAAGGAAAACAGGTACAAGTTTGTCATACCCTACTATTTACCATCGTCGACGGAGACGCCGTCCACGTATAAGTGTTTTATATATGGTGCATCTCCTCTAAAAACTTCAACGATATCAACTATATAATGACGAGAGAAGTTTAAACCGAGAACTTGCAGTTCGGTCTATCCATTTTTTATGTACAGATAAAACTTACTACATTTGTCCTACAAATTACCTCTAAGAAAGTGACAAGCTCGAGGTGATACTGATAAGTATAAGTATTTAAAGATAGTAGTGGTCTGATAGAAAACAAACCAAAGCCCGGGTTTGGTAATTCAAATGATTGGAACACGGGCAATAGATATTCTGAACTCTGTTTTGTTAAGTTTTGATTCCATATTAACTAACATGAGGAAGCTGTCTTGAGTTTGCTTAAAGCCCCTCCTGTTCGACAAATTAGTAATTCTGGGGAAGATAGCACAAGTGAAGTCAGCAATAGTGAAGATTTTGTTTTAAATTAAATCGAAATCGATTGGAAATAAGATTTAAAATTTGTTGCTGTTTTGTTTTCATTAAAAAAAAAGTTTACTTGTTTATTATAGAGGACATTCGAACAAAAGAAAACCTTGTTTGTAGGTGCTAGTGGGCGTATTTGTAAGTTTAAATTTTAAGAAATTCTTTACGCAAATAAAAATGAATGTTTATTTTTTTTTAAGGGTAAAAAAGTGCTCATTTTGTTGGGCGTATGCATTTTTGGACTTAAAATTGTCATTAACTAAGTTGTACGAGGGCTGTTTGATGAGTACCCCCCAAAATAAGTGCACCATTATTTAGTATAATCTCCTTAATCCCGCCTGTTAAAATTAAGAACAATCCGATGCTTAGTTTTGTTTTGACACCCATTTCCATACATTGTGTTAGGATTTTTTGGGACTATAAAAAAAGAGCAGTATCGCTCCGTGATCCGATTCTTGTTATTGAGTGGCAAAACCTGCGAGGAAATTAAGCCTATTCTTGATAGTGTATTTACCATTGGTGAGTTTACCATTGGTTTGCAGAATTCCGCCGTGGTCGCACGTTAGTTATTGATGAACCGCGCTCAAATGTTACTTTAGAGGAAATTGTAGAAAAAATTCATGATCTCGTGTTGGCGGGCTGCCGAGTGAAAATTCGCGAGTTGGCTGAGATAGCAGCCATCTCAACTGAACGCGTTAGCGATATCCTGCACAAGATTTTGGGCACGAGGAAGCTGTCCACGAGATGGGTTCCGCGTTTGCTCACACCAGAGAACAAGCGCAATCGTGAGACCACTTCACAGATGTTCTTGATCTTGTTTAATCCAAATCAGGAGGAATTTCTGCGTCGTTTCGTGGCCGTCGATGAGACATATAATCATTGGTACACACCCAGAGATCAAAGATCAATTGAAACAATGGGTTTTAACCGGTGAACTAGCTTCAAAAAAGGCAAAGACCGTGCCTTGAAACCACTATACCTATCACACCTGAAAAGGAAAACAGGTATACCCATTGCTACGTGCAAACAAGAAATAAAGCTGGATGCTAATAGAAGAACAAATCATAGATGGGCGGTTAGATCGATATGCTTAGCGACCAAACAAATTTGGCCAAAGCTAGATCTGAATCACTCCACTACTCCACACCCTTCTAAATAGAAAACATCTTTGCGCCATTATAGGTGTTATCACTGAACACTGCCTCATAGGTAAACATACAAGAAGGCTTGGCATGTTTGCTAACGACTTTTGCATAAGCTGCATAGATGAGGAGGAAGAGGAGACAATCGCTCACCTAATCTGTACATGTCCAGTTCTCTCCCAAAGAAGAAATCTCCACAAATCTCCACCATGGGGCCTTCCTCCACAACGACTTAAGCAACATAGACATTAAAGGTCTCCTACGCTTTATTAAGAGCTCCAAATGGTTTCTGGAGTAGGAGAATCACAGATCCACGTGGCATCACAATGAGCCAATAGGCCTAATTGGGTTGGTTTTTCAACAGCCACTTAAACCTAACCTAACCATGTGAGTCAAGAGTTTTAAGAAAAAGGCCAGAGCGACGAAGGGACTAGAATGCAAAAATTTATCAATTGAAACGAGAACACCCATTTTTTTCAAAAATTTATTTTAAGTAATGAGGCGCATTTTGATTAGAGTGGAGCTGTACCGTGATTGAGCAAGTGAGATAATTTATATAATTTTTAATTTCTTCTTTGTTCAAAAATGACAATGGCGAAACTGTAACTTTACTGGTGATCGATATCGTGCAACACAACATTTAACAATGGCCCGAACGAACAAGGGCTCTATTACCCAACTGTCTCCTGAGCCCAAAAAAACAGCGATTGGCAAGTGTAATTCTGTGTTTGGTTTCTGCTGCTTGTAACTCCGGAGCCAAGGTATATGAAATCCAAAAATTTTCTCGAAGTTATAGCTGCAAATGATGCGGTGTGTTCTTTTCTAAAGACAATAACATATATACGTTGTTTCGCCCTCGTTTACCGTCAGAACCATTTTGGCCAATACTCACGAAACCTTCATTGAATCATTTAATGACATCAGCGTACGCAAGTAATTGTTCGATCATGGCTCTTTTGTTGGCCAGTGAGGTTTGCACAATTCTTTCAAGTTATTGTTTAAAAAGTCAAAAAAGACAACACGTCGCTTTGACTAAAATCTTTCTTGACATTGAAATTATCGGGTAATTCATCAATGACATTTATGGAGCAGCTAAAAACCTGAGGAGTTTGGCAGGGATGTCAAAGCTAGATATGGTGTTTTATAGCTCGTCCCTGTGTATGCTGTCATATGCGGCTTTGAAGTCAACAAATAGATGGTAAGCATTTGATAGTTTTATTATTTGGTGGATGGTGGGCTCTCCTTACCTGAAACTGCACTGGTCTGGACCTACCAAATTGTCCATGAAAGATTTAAGATGCTCAAAAATCTAAATAGTTTGTTGAATACCAAGTTCTATATAAACTGAGAGTGACGCCATCAGCTAACATGTTTTCGAGCTGAGAATCCGCCAACTCTTTGTGACAAGCGTGGTAAGGGTGCCTTGACTCTCAGATCTAACCGTGCTGCTGCTTTCGTCCCTGCTATTAGTCTCCCTGTTAGTCCAATGACATACAATAGCATATATTTCAAAATTATTTAGAAACTTCCTTCAATTATGCACGTCAATGAGTGCGTGGTGGTGTTTAATGATTTTTTCTTGTAGTATGCATACATGAAAATAAATATCAATCAGTCTTTCTAGGATTTTCAGATGAAATGATGACAAAGAAATATGGTATGTGTATCAGATTATTTAAAAACGTTATAAATCTTAGCCGTTAATAAGGAAGAAAAAAAAAAATATCGTCCAGCGCTTTTTATGTTAATATCTGGATACGAGTGAGGATGCAGGTACTGAAAGGTTCCATTAAAAAGTCGTAGATATCTCTATCCGATCATAATTTGTAAACACAAAAACGCGACTTGTCTACCCGAAGTCGATGTTCTCTGGTTAGTCCACTGTGTAGTCACTTTAAGGCGAATAGCTGCTTTAGCAGCCACTTGCCGGTTTGAAAATGTTTAAAAGTGTCAACTGGAACAGAATATCCAGTGCTGCTAAGCGAATAGTACGCAACGATCCGTTTAAGCACAGACATGCCTCCTTTTGACTAAGGCCGTCCACCAGACAACCACCCCGTAGGTGAGTATCTGTCTTATAACCGAGACGTATAGCCAGTGCGTGAAGCGAAGTTGAGGGCTCCCTTTGTTCCCAATGGTTTTTTGCAAGCGAATAAAGCTAATGTAGCTTTCTTTATTCTTTCTTGAATATTATGTGAAGTTTAGTTTCCTATAAAAAATAAGACCCAAATATTTCACTGCATCGGAAAAGATTTTGCTGGTACTGTTGGTTGAGGGAGGGTCACCAATTGTCCGGCTTTGGTAATAAAAACCATTGTACATTAAATTCTATCCATTTTAAAGGAATTTGGATCATTCCTACACAGCTCCTCACGCTTTTCTCTAGAGTTGGCAAGGACATCTGAGAGAATTTGTAGCTCGGCAAGTATTGCACCATCCAGCAGACCAGTTTTAAGCCATGCAGTGCCCAGAGCACCTTGTCCTTCTAATCAGACCGTGAATTTTAGTAGCGGCTGTCCTAGTGCTACAATTTTAATCTATGTTAAAAACTAACAAACTATTAAGAGTTAGGTAATAATGGAGGCATGCGCGAGTTTAGTTCGTTGGAACCATTAGAGGTGCGATGGGTTGGAATATAGAAAAGACGAGGACAACGTAAATTGTGAGGATTAGTGTTGAAGTAAATAGAATTGTAAAGGGAAGAAATTCACAGAACCAGAGAGCAGTCGATGAAAGATGAGAATGTTAGTTACGTCTCTGCGTTTTTCGAAGGTATTCAGGTTAAAAAGTTTAAGGCGGCCACGATAGGGAGGTAAGATAAAGAGGTCATCCCAAAGTAGTCCTCGAAGGGCAAATTGAAGGAAACGACATTGAATGTTCTCTATTCGAGATATATGAATTAGCTGAAAGGGGGACCGCACTGAGCTGGCATATTGGAGAAGAGGCCTTTGTCCGGCCTCTGTAAAGTGACCTTATCGCATAAGAATTGCTTTATATTGTCTCATTAATATGCGAACGGAAGTTTAACTCTCTATCGTATAATATTCCAAGGCTGCGAAGGTATTGAACCTAGGGCACAGGTTGGCCATGCAGAAAATAAAGTCGAGAAGGAGATTGATAGGTGGTAAACCTATCGAGGTTTTCATGAAGGAGAAAAGTGCAGAAATAATTTTGGAGAATTTAGTGTCGCCAGCGTAGATGTTAAATAACCCTCTCAAGATCGTTTATAGTTGAAAAGAAAAAGAGGATACCTAGATGGCTGCTTTGCGGGACACCAGAAGTGACTTAAAAGGGAGTTGATAATGCTCACCTAAAATGAACATTATAATAACGGTTCTTCAAATAAGAAGATATCCATTTTTAAAAATATGGGATTAAAACCGAGCGAAGACAAATTAAAAAGGATCAATTGATGTGATATTTTATTGAAGGCTTTGGCAAAATACCATATGTAGCGTCGATTTCGTTGCTTTTTCAACGAATTCAACTAAGTTTGTAGTACATAGTTGATCTATTTTTCAGAAATCCATGTTGAGTGGGTGATATAAATGACTTGCACTGAAAGCTTAGAACTTCATATAAAAAACTTTCGAACATTTTAGGCTTGTGAGAAAGTTTAGCAATCGGACGGATGAAAGAGTTCCTCCAAATTTTGGAGAATCCCCCTTGTATGAGGGATAAATAAAATAGGAAGTGGGTGCGAAAGATTGGAGACATACTTTTTGAGAAATATTGCGGGGAGCTCATCTGGCTCCATGACTAGTGGGTGAGCTACTGAAAAGTGGGTGTCCAGTAACAAGTTGAGTGGTTCATCACTTGAGGTCGTACAAGAGCCTTAGAGGTATCTGTTATTTTGCCACTGAATGACCTCAGGATTGTTGTTTTGCGTTTTGAGGGGTTTCTTGTAGTCCCAGTCTGTCACTTTTCTTTTTTCTTGATTTGATCGTTTGGTACTTTTGATTTAAGGCCTTTTGTGGTCCGGTTTCCTCCAATGATCTCTGGCGCGAGAGTCCTTCAACGTTTTAGGAACATTGGGTAATCTGTCTTTTTGAGTAAGTAATGCGTACCGGATTTCATAGTATTATGTAAAGCACCAGATTCCTATTTTGAAGGAGGAGTTTTAGTAGCAGCAAGAAGATGATGGAGTGCTGTAAGGGTGGAGAAAATGTTAGGTCCATGGTTTGCACACAGTCTAGCGACTATTTGGGAGTTTTAGGTTTGGCTCATAACACTTGCCTTTAGAAGGTGCAACATCGACTTCCACAGTTTTGCTTTTGCAGAAACCTTGCCAGTAGTCGATGTAGTCACTGTATTGAAGGAGTACCGGTCTCAAATTTTGTTTTTGAACTTTTGGGTTAAATAATTCTCTATTCACGTTTGAGTTATTTTTAAAGATACTTATACCTCAACTAGTCTGATCCTTGGCCCAGGTCGTATGATACCTTGATCCAGCCCAGGGGAAAAAAAAGTGAAAAGTGATGAAGAGGGTGGGGACGGGCATCCATTAGTTTCATGACTCATCTCAACTCGTCAAGTTCGATGCTCAGGGTATGGGTGTAGGTAGCTATTCAAATCAGATATAAAAATGTATGTAATCCAACATCTAACAAAGTCCAAATGACAGTTAACCTCTATAGATACACCACAATAGCCATAGCCTTGTATAACCACTTGCCTGTAACCAAAGCCCCATCAAATCACGCCACCAATCACCGACAATGTTTTGTAAATACGAATTGGAAATAAATCTCTCATTAAGAACCGCCAAAAAGTCATTAGACCGGAAGACCATCTTCTGAATCACATTAATGCCTCGGGTTTTTTTTTCTCCATTTTTTCCGCCCTGTCGCTCCCTTCTAATTACACGGACAAATTGAACACGATTTGAGGGTGGCAGATACACTTTTTCGCGGAAAAAAAGTACAATGAATAAATTAGGATCAAAATTTACTCAAACCCAGGGGTGGATTGGGAAGTGCTTTGTTTTTTTTTATTTTACATTTTTTTGTTCGTTTTTCATAGCATTCAACTTTTTAATGGGGGAAAAAATTAAAAAAAAAAGCAATAGTCGGCGTAAGCAACGGTATCGGTGCCGGTAAGGTTGCCGCCGCCGTCGCGACTTGCTGCAGGTCAGGAACTTCACGTGACGCATTTTATATAATTTGTGTCTTGAGTCTGCTTTTGGTATTATTTTTCTAAAAAAAAAAAAAAAAAAAATCTAAGGACACACAACATCAGGAGGGTGGTAGTGCACAAAAATTAAAAATTCAAGGGCAATGGTTTTTTCTTCTCTTCATTTAAGTGTGTTTAACTTAGAAAGGCACTTTCATCTACCCCCGCGCAATGGTACACAAGGACAAGGAAACTGGGCGCAAGTAAAAAGCGGAAAAAGTTTGGATATTTAAATTTCATTAAGAAAACGGAGGACTTCCGCTTGTTTATGCGAAGTGTATCAACAGGTGAGTGCGGCGGTAGCTGTCAGGTTAAATAACTATTCAAGGATGCTTTTATATTCATGTTTCAGGTGAGCATAGTAGGATGCCAGCAGGGACTTAAAAATGTTGCGAATATAATTCATAACCATGAGGGTTAATTTTTTATCACCGTCGTTTACATTAAACCAACCCACGATATAGTTTGTGTTGATTTAGATGTATAGATCTGGTGGGCTGCTGTTGGAGCCTTTTTTATTTACCTGCTTAAGGCAGATGTCTCTATTTAATTTGATTGCAAATGCCCAAAATTTTCAAGATTTAAAAAAAATTGCTGTTAGTTCTTCATACATTTTATTTAAGCTGAAGCATATTTTCCATTTGTTCATGAAATAGTGTAACAACGAGTACCGCATTGTGGCTTTGTTGTTGTTGTTGTATCATTTAGATATTGAGAGCAAAAATTTGCAGATCTTTTTAGATTTGCATTTCACTATTTCCGTTGTATTCATTCCACGCTTGCCGGTTACACTATTCTTACATTTATGGTCAAAGATATTCCACATACATTGTGCGTTTAGTTTTTACTCTAATACCAGTCTCGTTTTCGATCTCCTAACGTGTCCTTTTAAATCTGCGCCAATATAAAGCGCGCCCTAATTTAATATTCCATTCTATATTGAAGTCACGTCAAATTACTATTTTTTTTCTGATTGCTCACTACCCACTTGATAGCTAGATTAAGTTTTCTCTTTTATTGCCAGTAGTAGGCCATATATAGGAGTTTAGCTGTCAAAATGATAGCAACTCTGTTCTTGTTTTGTTGCGTTCAGTAATACACAAGGTATTT
The DNA here is from genome assembly GCA_907269105.1 of Volucella inanis. Taxonomy (NCBI): domain Eukaryota; kingdom Metazoa; phylum Arthropoda; class Insecta; order Diptera; family Syrphidae; genus Volucella; species Volucella inanis. The sequence goes on from OU026156.1 coordinate 112,262,729, forward strand.
TCTACACTCCTCTTGTAAGCTTAAGGAAAGAGACATGTTTTCGACATATTACCATATGGTTTCTTCAACGCATATTATAACGATTTTAAATTTTCCTAATAAGTTTTCTTGTTTGAAACTTTTGCCAGTCACTATACCAGCATTCCAACTTGCTATATTAAATTTATTTCTGATATATTATGTATTAGGTCTATAACTTAATTCGTGCGCTTTGCTAAGAGATGGCGTAACTTGTATTATTCCATTGGAACATGCGTTGGAAAGCTACTGTCATTGCAAGTCATTTCAGTATATGTCATTCATTTGAAGCGTTAACAGCAATTAGTTTTTTTCACTCGAATATGTCGAACTTTGTGCCTGAAAAGGTGTTTTTGAAGATGAAGAACTGGAAGCATTACTCTATGAAGATTGTTGCGAAACACAAGAAGAACTCGCAGAATCTTTGGGTGTCACTCAAGCAGCCATTTCAAAACATTTAAAAGCAGCGGGATATATTCAAAAGCAAGAAAATTGGGTTCCACATGAACTCAAGCCAAGAGACATCGAAAGCGGTTTTGCATGTCCGAAATGCTGCTGGAACGCCACAAGAGGAAGTCATTTTTGCATCGGATTGTTACTGGTGATGAAAAATGGATCCATTACGACAACCCCAAGCGCAAAAAATTATATGTGAAACCCGGCCAACCAGCCAAATCAACGGTAAAGCCGAATATCAATGGCAGGAAGGTAATGCTCTGTATTTGGTGGGATCAGATGGGTGTGCTGTATTATGAGCTGCTCAAACCGGGTGAAACCATCAATGGACAAAGCTACCGAACACAATTAATCCGTTTGAAGAGAGCAGTAGCCGAAAAACGCCCGGAATATGCGACCAGACACGAGGCAATAATTTTCCGTCATGACAACGCTCGGCCCTACGTTGCTATTCCGGTTAAGAACTATTTGGAAAACAGTGGATGGGAATTCTTACCCCTTTTTCTTAAATAAACGTTCAAATTTTGAAAAAAAAAACCGCACGAAAATAATTATATACCCAATATTATTGTCCATTCATCTAAATAATATTTAAATACTGTCTAAACTTTTTTCATTCTCAAATCTCAATTATTTTGCTAAATTTTTATTTTTATCAATTTACTATCCAACAACCGCTTTTCGTAGAAATATCCTTTAATGATAGGGTGATTATAGAATAAACGCAAACCTGTACTAAGAAGAAATAAACGCGTTGTCATCGTCACTTCTTAAATTGCTATTATCCAAAACACAAAGTTGTTTGGTAGAAGCGTATGGAGAATTACGCAGTCCGCAAACGCATTCTGACGAGGCATGCCACAGAATTCATCGAAGATCTCATTTCCTGTAATCCAATAGGTGGCTATGACTTAGAAATGTCTCAGCAAATTCGGTGATTCAAATTCATCCGCAGAAGTCACAAAAATTTCGAAACTATTCAATACAATTGAATACAATTGTCATTGAAAGTAGGCTTAAGTATAATACGAGTATTGACAACACATCATCAGTGAGTCCACCACGACTGTATCGGGTAGATGACTGGATCATATATACGGACGTTTAAGCAATATGTCGCTCAGTAACTGCGAAAAGGATGTTCTTTATCTAATGATTACAGATCACTCCATGACTGGGTTAAAACTCCAAAAAGCAAAAACAACATTAATTGCAAGACCTCGAAGGCTATACCAACTTATTAATGTCAACAGGCTAAAAAATAACTTGGTAGGAAAAAATTTATTTTTGTAGAGATGTTGCCACTTTCTATGCAGTATTCCTGGGTTCCCTAAAGAAGCAAATTTTTACTTGTACGCCTTCAAAAAAAAAAAAAATACTAAAGAAACTTAAACCGTGTATCTCTAAGTATATAGTGTACAAATTCAGTAATAAAAGCAAACTAAGAATTAAATGCCATAGATATTCACACAATCAGAGCTTAACAAAAAATTATAAATAAAATTGTGTGCTGAACTTAAAATAACATTCAAAACTCTCAAAGCTCAATACCGCTACCATTTTGATGCTTCTAAGGATAACTTAAGAATAGAATGTCAAATTGTAAACAACATCCCCAATATATGGTATCACCTGCTTCTAAAAAAACACACACACACATTTAACTGCAAATAATATTGCTAGCAGTCATGAATCATGTGTAGTCCAACAGCTTCGTGATAATATTTGTTTGCCCATCGATGGCTGTGCGGAAGCTTGGCAAAAATTACTTTAGAGCTGTTTAAAGCTGTTCGCGGCTTGAAAAATTCTTTTTCTTGTGGAGCTGTTGAAAACTAAATCAATCAAATTTGCTTCTTAAAATCACATAATTAGCAGAATAAAAGACTTTTGTTAGTAAATTTTCTATTTTTGCTTTTAATTTAACGAAATTTTGACCAAAAAATAAAAAAAATATTATAATTCCGTGTAAAAAATAATGAGGACCAAATACATCTTTTAACATAATTTAATTCAACAAAAGTAAATAGGGCACTTGATCAATTTTTTGACTTTGCGAAACTGTTCCCACTTAGTACTTCGTATGATCTCCTTTTGCTTTGAGAACTGCCAAGCACTTTAAGTGCGTTGCCATAATTCATGCAAATCCGGACAATCTCCAAGCAAATCCGAAATAGCACGTTTTATTTTAACCCAAAAATGTTTGATCGGATTGAGGCCCAGGTATTGTGGTGGCCAATCAAATATTTGAAATTGCTGATTTTGCAGCCACGCTTTTGTAATTTTGACTGTGTGTTTCGGATTATTATCTTGCTGGAAGTAAATGTCACTTCTCCAAATTTGTAAGGAGTCCGTCTTCGCGGATGATGATGTAATGAGTGGCACTGTAATGCATTAACAAACCCCTTCCATGCATATGCATCCTCAAATCATAAGATGTCCTCTTCCAAATTTTAATGTTGTTTTGACATGGTGATCGCTGATTGGCTCACCTGGCCTTTTACAGATCTATTGGCGACCATCGGACCCAAAATGGTTTATTTTTGTTTCATCCGACCAATTTAATTTCTTATGGCGGTCAGTCAATAGGGGCTTTCTAATTTAAGCGCATCCATGAAAACCGTTTCTGCATAAAATTGTTCGTACAATCTCAGTTGTTACATTTATCCCATCGTTTTGGTTTACTGCCTTATTAATCTGGACAACATTTTCATATACTCCACATTTAATCTGCCACACGCCTTAGTATATTTGAGTTTAATATTGGTTTCCTTCCAAACTTAATTTTTTCAGCGTTAGGCTTCAAATTTTTGCGTATTTTGGATAGAACTCCCACTGAAACTCCAAGTTTTCGAGAAATTCCTCAATGAGTTGTCTTGGAAACAATTAGCCTTTCCACTTACTTAATTTTGGAGATACAAATTCTTTCATCTACTATCAAATTTAAAACAATTATTTTAATTCTTTAAACTAAAATTTAAATACAAACTTTGTACTCACAATATGCAACTGCGACAGTGTCAATAAATTGATCACATGCGTTGCTTAAGAACTTTTACAAATTCTCACAAAATAACAGTGCATTTTCGTTTGCTTTTGCTGCGCTGATTTATAATTACTCCATTTGTTTTGAGAAAAAATGTAACTTGAAGAGTTACAACTAAAAGTTATACCTTTTTCTGATCATGTAATCAAAAAGTTGAGCCACTGTATCTTTTTAACTGTTGTGTAAATACTATACCATTATTTAAAAAATGTTCTCAGGTCAAATGTATAACTACAAGTCCATCTTTCTTCTTCCGGTTATAAAAAAAATCTACGAAAAACTTATAAAAAATCGGATGGTATATTTTTTTAAGAAGTTAGACCACTCTAGAATTTTAAAAAAATTGATTTTTTTATTGCTATAGGACTTCAAAATTGATATCCCTAAAGATTTTAGCCAGAAAATATCTGGAAGTACCTATTTTTCAAAGTGTTGTACAAGCCCGCCAGGTATGATTTTCTATAACTTAAAATTTTATCGCAAAACTACATTTTTTAAGTTGGCCGCAAACATAACTAACTTAACAATTAACAACCAATTCACTCCAAATTTTAACTAGATCTTTGAAAAGATAGTGTCTAAGTAACGTAGAATTTTTTTTATATGTCATAGTTCATTTGTCATTAACAATTTTCTGGCGGTTTTTCTGCGAATTTTGCAAGTTTGATTTTGGAAGTGCACTATTCGGCCAAAAATCATTGTACCAAAAAGTTTAGCTGTTTTTATGTACAATAAAAAAAAAATTAAGTGACTCATCATAATTCAAAATTTACAGGAGCTGTTGGTACGGCCGTAGACCCTTCCAAAAAAAACGAAGTCATCTGAGAAACGCTGCACAGTTTTGCCTCATTTTGTGTCTTTTAGTTTCGCTAACAAACGCTTAGTTTCGCTAACCAAAAGCACATCTATGGCTTGGTCTTTAAGCAACTTAATTAGTGTAACTCTTCGTTTGAACCTAATCAGTGAATTAATATTCACTGCAACGACCTTCAGGGTTTGCTCCGCCATTACGACTGGAGGTGCGTAAGGCCCGGCAGCAGCGTGTAGATTTAATTCACACGCGTAGCTTGTTCAATTATCTGATGTTGGAGCTGAATAATTTGCCCGTGGCTTGAGAGCAAGATAGTTAGCATATCAGGTACAGCTCCGGTGCTCTAGTCGCTGGGACCGGAGAAGCAGCCTTCGCTTGTTGTACCGTTTTCCCCCTACCTGCCGCCATTTGGAAATAGGTAACTCGAGGAGAAACGGCTAGTATTTGTGTTTGAACAGGTGGACATTGAACTTCCACTTTCTGCTGCGCAGCCAGATTTATTATTTTGATATATTGGAATCTGGGACAACCCCGATAGTTTTCGGTGTCTCCCGTGTTCCTACATAAAGCACAAGAGAGTTGGCTTTTTTCAGACACTGCGTCCTTACCTTGAGTACATTCCTCGGACTTGTGGTTCTTTCCGCACTTCACGAACCGAGGCTGCATTTCGCAGTTTGACACGGCTAGCCCGTACCTTTGGCAGTTAACACATTGTAAAATATGTATTGTCGCTCCGCTTTACTCTTTCCTATGAAACAATGTTTTAGTATAGAAATTTTATACACTTTAAACCATCTAGCTTGCTTTTGGGAGTTAGCTGAACCAGGAAGAACGGTAGTTTCCGTTTAGCCGTAATAAATGGCTTCAAGGAGCTGCAAGGAGCTTCTACAGATCAGTTGAAGGTTCCAGCCCCCTCAGCAGCATACGATTAGATTGTAGTTTTCACCCTTCGTTGTGAAGGAGAGAACTCTGTCGTCAAATTTCTTAATACGTCTTTAATTTTGTGGGAGCGCTCTACTACTCGTATGTTTACATTGCATTGCGTGCCTATCTGTACTTAATATTTTTATAAAAAAAATTACAGTTGCTTTATTTTGCTGTTGTTATTGTTGTTTCTTCTGCTGCTGTTTTTGCGGTTTCTGTAGTTGTTGCTGTTTGCTTCTGCTTTGAGCTTAGTTTTCGTTGCCGTAATTTTGTCTTTTCAGCAACTTGCTACTGCTGTTGGGAGAAGTTGTTTGTTTTAATGACCAGTACTTCGAGCTGTAGCTCTTTTATACTACTATTAACTGCACTAACTTCGTTCCCTTCGTCTTCAAACTCTGAGGCTACCGGTGGTGCGAAGGAGTTTTTACCCTCCATTATCGTATAGTAGCCTTCCCCACCATCTGACACATATGGGTAATATTCGCTGTCTGCTGCAGCATTGGTATTTGGTATTCCTGACGCCTCTTCTCCCACTCCAACTAGCAGCTTTTCAGAGGAAACTGAAAGGGAAGGGCGCTTCACAAGATTTACAGTCGGCTTCAGCTTCCTTCTTCTCTTTTTTGTATTGTTATCAGATGACATCGTGCCATCTATTAGTCACTCTATTGGAATAGCGTCCCGCTCGTTGTCACACATCGTCCGATCGCATACTCGTAGTTTATGTAACTGTCTGTTTATTTAAACTTTTAAAAACGAAAAGTAAACGTCTATTCTTCACAGCGGTCTACGAACGACTGAGCCGTCAGACAATCGTTAGAAGAACCCACAACCCCTGCTTTACAGGCCGACAACACTACAACTGTGCTACCGAAGCACTTGTCCAAAACGTTTTTAATACACTTTTCACGGAAAAAGTTGTATTGTTTTTGTATTTGTATTTTCTCTTTTACACTCCATCCACGAAGAAAATACCAAAGTTAACTTTTCAAATCGTTCGTTCAATGCAGCTAAGAAAGCTTTAGTCCGCTCTTGAATGTGTCAAAGCCTCTGCATCGTGCAGTATAATAGAACAGGAATGATTAGGGTTTTAAATTTCTTCTTGAGGCAGGGTTTTGCTACTCAATTGCCTTTTTACCCAACAGCAGTTGGCAAGAGCCATTGCATAAAAGTTAAAGTTACCATTGTAACGGTCTGCCTAATGCGTTGGTTAACTGCCCGTTTTCTGTCTCTTACTCTCACCTTAATACTCACAGTTGGTAGGTGTCAACAGGAGTTGCTAAATTATCTTCAACGATTATCGTCTTTTGGACTCCTCGATTAGTAGAACTTGAGGTTGCCACACCATCTTGTGATCTAACTACCAATCAGTCCTTGTTAACGTTAAGCAGGATTCTGCCTTAATGACCACCTTATAGTGGAGCTTCGGACATCGATTTAGCTTTTCTCCTTCTATATTTAATTTGCGCATTTAAATAACTGTTCTGCTATGAAACCTCATTCTGGTATATTTGTAATATTTGCTAAGTCATAAGTGCAGGCGCCTTTGAGAAACAGTAGACACAATAGATATATGTCTCAACGGACACATTTCGTATTTGGATACGAAGCATTCCAACCCAATAGTCATTTCTTAATTTGTAATTCCATACTAAAGGGAAACAAATTTTTTTTGAGTTTTTTCCCATACTTTCCTCTAAAAAAATTTTTCAAAATATATATATTATATATATACGTATAAACTAGCTGGTTGAAGAATTTGATTTTGGTATAAATCCATAATATTGGGATCGTAATCGACTATATTCGGTTCTTGTACACACTAAATCCATACGATCTTAATTTTCACTTTTCGAAATTGATTTACGATCTTAATCCATTAGCGAAATCATTCTCTTTGGTTTGTGTATAGGATTACCTGTCGATCCACAAGTCAAATTCCATTTCGCCCAATTCAATCGGAACTCAAATCCATTGCCCATTCCAGGAGCCATAAATCGCTTGTCGTTTGTTTTCGGTTTTTATTTTTATTTTTATTTTGTGTGTTTCCTTTATTTTTCTACATTTTGAATGGTAGCAATTGCGAGGAGGGAGGTATTCGTACACAAAAAGAAAGAAAAACACTCACTTGCTGCTCTCACACATACCCTAACTCACACATTCCGAATGGTAAAGCCATGAAATTTTTCAAACTGATTGATGACATCAAGGGACTCAGTTTTGAATGCGACAGTTAAAAAGTCTGTCCGCAAACGTAGAGTGGATGAACTCCTTTTTGCACAATTTTCACATACTTCTGCGAGTCGAATGGAAATGGCAATGGAAACGGTAACGGTTGGGAAAAGGGAGGCTGTAATGAGGATGGGGACTTCAACGAATGCTTTTACGTGAGATTGATGGAAGCTGTGACATTGCGAGAGCAGTTTCAAAATGAAGTTTACTCACATATAACGACAGAGTGATATGTGCGCCCTTGTGTGCGATACACTGGTGTATATTAACTGTACATACACTACACACCCCATAAGTGTGAATTCTCCTGGGCCGAAATTGAAATGGTGGGAGGGTGAGAAAGGAATACCAACAGGACGACGACGACGACGACAACGACGACGAGGACGACAACGAACGACAACGACGACGAGGGCGACAGGGTAAGAGTGGATGGATGTATGGAGGACGATGGTTGAAATCGAGGACGTTATCGGCCATAATAAACCCACAGCCACATACGAGCGTGATGTTGGTGTATGCGAGGAATTTGGAGTTTTGCAAGTATCACAGGAGCAAAAAGGACGAAGGATTGAATCACCATCTACCATCATCCATCCACTGACATTGCCACCATCAGTGCTTCCACCACCACTCATACGCCCGTCCATTCGTCCGCCCGCCATTGCTTCTGCTGAATCGATTTCCCTGCGCGTTCTGTCCATGTTTGTTACGTTCCACTGCCACTTCTGCCTAATGGGCATAGATATATACTCGCCCGCCCTGTCATGTGTATACCGTATACGCTATGCGATATATTGTACATATTCTTTTGCAAATATACATATGTATGTACATAGATATGCATGTACAAACAAATGCAAATAAAATATCACCGTGAGGGTTGCGACGACAACGACAACGACGATTCAATCCCATCCGCTAGCAAGAAGAGGATATTCGCGTTATTTTCGCAAAGCATACTTTGGCGAATAATCGCATTGGATGAGGGACGAAGACAAGACCGGCCATATAGTGATTCCAATACCACCAGCCCCACCTCCTCCATTGGTTTTCCGTTAACGTACATAAATCTTCAACCGCTGCTGCTGGCTCTCTGGCTGCCACTCGCTCGACTGAACCTGCTTCTCATCCTTTTTTCCTCGCTTCTTCCCTTCCACCGATTCTGTCATGCCTTTCAGCCCCCTCGGTCTTATGCGAGTACCTTTGTTTCTTGTTGCAATGGATGGATAGGTATTTTGGGGTGGTAATACCCGGATCAAAGTGTATACGAGAGTAGATATGGTATGTGTATAGTGAATACCCAACTCACTATGCAAATGGGAGTCGAAATATTGAAAGCCGAAATTCTAAATGGAAAATCTTCTTTAGCAGAGCAAGGACTACTACTTCTCCCACTGCCAACTCTAGATCCTTTGGCAATAAATGTCTTTTGCAGAAAATTCTTCGGTATACCATCAAGCCTAGAAGCGCTTACAAAAAAGTCCATACACATACGGAAGGGGAATGCGAATTTTTTTCTCTAGTTGGTCGCGCTTTCCACTCTAAGATGAAAAGTGTCGCTTTTAAAGTGAAGAAAAAAACCGAAACACTTTATTCGATTTGAGAAGATTTATTACTTCCGCCCAAAGTATGCTTGCGATTGCTGTTTCTCTCTAAAAAAAAAAAAAAAAAAAAAAAAAAAACTGCAGCACAGGAAAGGGCGAAATGCAATGTCAACACCAAGACAAGAAGTCAATCCAAAGAGTTTCAATCAGAGTAGCAAACGGTTCACATACGGCTTTTGAAGTTGACTTAAAGAAAAGACACATTGGACACGGCAACAATCAAAATGAACAGATCTGTAACACACTTTTCTGATTTCAATTAAAACACCAAAATTCACAATTCTCTAAACAATGCATAGTGTCCCACCACTGTATCCAGTACAATTCTTTATTAAACAATTGCATACCTACCACGTCTGCTGGAAAACTCTATGCAGCGAATCGTGCGGTCTGAAATTCTCGGAATATAACTATTCTAAGCACCTGCATCTTGTTTTTGAGGCTGGAGATATTGGGATTCTTTAATCCAACAATGAAGGACGGGCAACAATAAGTTAAGGGCTAGGAAAACTACATAGCAGTCCATTCATTTTCACATATTCTCCATTTAAACGAGCAGGGGATACGGATATCTATGGATGAATCCTTAGCTGGACCATGGTGAAACTTCAGTAAAGCAGACAGTAGAAAACAAGTAAAAGTAACTAGTGAGTGTCTCCATCCTAAAGACACATCATGCTCTGCCAAATAACAATTAAATTAACTTCGGAACAGAACAGAACATGCAGGTTATTGGACAAGCCTTTTTCCCGCACAAATGTAGCTGCTCTAAAGCATTAATTCAGTTGAAAAGCAAAAGTTGTCACAAAATCGTTATTTTCTTTAAAGCTCTGCTGTTTATAAAGGAACGTGAAACTATAAAAAGAAAATCTGTGTTAAATTAAAAGAATTTTAAGGAAAGTTTCAAGACGTTAAGCGCTAGAACCAAATCTTTTATTAAATAAGTGAATGCACCAAAATTGAATCAGGAGTTTGTTTGCTTCAGATCTATGTTCGTCTTCGTCTTCTCTTCTGAGTTCCTGCGAAAAGAGTGTTTTTGATTTACTCATCACAGACCATTAGTTAATCCAGAAAAAATCATTTCTTCCACGGTTTTAGTTTCCTAAACATGGTATAAAAAATTGATTGTGTGAATCTGATTGGGAGCATATTTTTGTGGAAACTGATGACCTTTTGTTCTTTTTAGAACATCAATGCTTCCTAATAATCAGTTTTTAAAAGAAAAATACAATACAATACAAATACAATACAATACAGCTTGCCGTGATGCTTATTATACTGACAAGTTCAATTTCGTCAATGAAATTTTTAATAGATCATCAACAGTAAAGAATCCAAACACTCGAACCATTAACATAGATAACAATACAATTTCTAATAAAATCGATATTGCTTACTCCCTTAACAAACACTTTTCAACTTTGTCTGCCACTCAGATGCCAAGTTCTCCTCATTTTATGTGCTCATTTTGTTCTACCGAATTGAATCCTGGAGATCTGCAGCAATGTAGTTTTGTATTTTAACGAATAACCGCAATAGAGTTATTAAAAGCATTAAAAAACTCAAATTCTTCTTGAATTGATGATGTATCAAACGTATCATTTAAGAAAATTGTATGTCTTGTTTGTATATTTAACAAGAGCTTTTTTTTAGTGCAATCCAATTTGGTTTCCAGAAAAGATCAACAGAAGATACTCTGTTAGATTTTTGTTCGAAAATATTAAGCAATCTTGATGATTAACAGGGTAGATACAGACGACTTATGTGTTGATAAAACTAATTTTTTTGATATGGTTAATCACTCATTATTGATAGACAAAATTGAAAGAGCTGGGTTTCGCGGCTTAATTTTAGAATGGTCTGAATCTTACAATACTTGAAAAATTGATGGTGTTAGAAGCAAAGATGAGTTTATTCACTTAGGGCTGGCGCAAAGTTCTGTGCTAGAACCAATACCCTTTCTGATATTCATTTACTCAAAATTCAATGTTGGATTCGTTTATGGCTCAGAAAATGTATTAAATCTTGTGTCAGACATTTATTGGAATTTTAATTTATAAAGAATCCAGTTTGCGGAGCATAATTCGGTTATAAGCACCAAAACAATAATAATGTTTTTCCAGTTGTCAGCTCTTGAGTTTTGAGCCAAAGTTTTCTTTCACGCATCTGAATGTAAAAGATTTAAACTCGGGTGCAGCTCCTGTAGCGTCATCATAACACCTTGTTTATTTGATAGTTGTATCATATTAATTGTTGTATCATGATATTAGTTGAAGAGACAAATATTTTTAAATCGAAACCGACTCAAGCATGAATTTCTCGAAACACATAGAAAAACTGAGAATCTATTTTCGTAGCACTCTTAGAAATATGTACTACTGTTGGGGGGGAACTTATTTCAATAAAATACAGCCTCTTTCGATCATTCAAAATAAAATTTAATGGGAAAGCTATCCCATATTCCATAAACAAACAACATCTTTCAGTCCCTTACATGTTTTGTTATAAAGTGCTGAGCATTTTTTTTACAATACGATGGCGATCCCAGAAGTACCCTGCCCGACCAAGACATGACGGTAGTTAGTCACTGTATTGGAAAGTACGCAGTATTTGTTTGACAGCCATCAATGGTGAACGTTGTCAGTGATTTTGTAAAAATAGTGAAAATTGGTCATCGTTATGTGATACAATACTTTTATTTGAAAGGCCTCAGCCTAACCAATATAAAAGCTGAACTGGGTTCTACTCTGGGTATACAACAGTATACAACTCCTTCGTATACAACAGTAAAATTTTGGGTTGCTGAGTTTAAACGAGGCCGTAGGAACTGCCAAGACGAGCATCGCAGTGGTCGACCAAATGAGGTCACGACTCCAGAAATGGTGAAGAAAATTCATAAAGTGGTACTGGATGGTCGTCGACTGAAAGTACGCGAGCTAGCAGACATTGTAGGCATTTCATAAAGTGCTGTACATCGCATATTATTTGAAAATTTGGACATGAGAAGGCTGTGTTCAAGATGGGTGCCGCGTTTACTCACACTCGAGCAAAAACAATGTGTTGAAGATGTTTCAATTGAGTGTTTAGCGAAGTTTCACAGCAATAAAGTATAATTTTTGCGCCGTTTCATAATAATGGATGAAACATGGGTCCATTCATTACCTTACACCCAAGACAAAAGAACAATCAAAACAATGGATTCAAAAGGGAAAACAGGCTCCAAAGAGGGCGAAGACCGTTTCATCTGCAGGCAAGATCATGACGTCGACTTTTTGGGATGCGCGTGGGACAATCTTCATTGACCATCTTAAAAAAGGAAAAACCATCAACGGCTAGTATTATTAAATTATGAATAAAAGTTTGAATTGCACCCTATTCGCCAGATTTAGCCCCCTCGGATTATTTTCTGTTCCCAAACTTGATAAAAATGGCTCAGTGGGCAAAGATTTTCCAACAATGAAGAAATGATGTCGGCAGTAAATGGCTATTTTGAGGAGCAAGACAGTTATTACTATAAAAAGGGTACCGAACTTTTTGAACATCGCTGGGAAAAGTGTATAAAGCTGAAAGGCGATTATGTTGAAAAATATTGTAAATAAATTTTTTTCCAAAATTTTTTGTTGGATCGGGTACTTTTGGAACCGCCCTCGTATCAGCATATCGTCATTTCGTTTACGTCACAATTTTTTTAATCTTATATATGCATCCGTTTTCTTATAACTTTGCCACTTTTATTTCTCCCAATGTTAAGTTTATATTATTATGGGTTGATTGTTTTTGAATCTAAGAAAAAATTAAAAGTAACAGTAACAAAACTGAATAAAAATAAATTAAAAAACCCCACTTATCCCATTAACAGCCAAGATCAGAGAGCGAAAAAAATGTTTTTTTACAAACGTTTTGCATCTCAAGTTAAGTTTCAAGTTTTTCATATTTTTTAATTGTTGAGAAATACAAAATTGTTAGTGTTGCTAAATCGCAACGTTGGCCAGATCTAAAAACACAAGTTATAGAGATGAAATAAAATAATACAACAAAATTACCATTCTCTTTATTCATTAATTGCATATAACATTGAAATAATATGTGAAACTTTTCGAAACATTTTTGCACTTATAAGATGTTGTGATATGGCAAAGCCTGCACCTCCTCCTTGTCCCTTGTTCAGCTTTTACTACAACTCGTCTAGAGCATTAGATATGTTTGAGTTAGCTTTAGAACGCTCACTTGACTGAGTTAGACATCGTGCCACATACGATTTAAAATCCAGTTATAATCACAAAATAATAGAACTTTCAGGCATTCACCAGGCTGCTATACTGACTGTTGATAAACAGTGGCTACAACTATTTTTTTTTTTTCCTTTTATCTGAACTCTATAATTTGCAACCTCATTGTTGTGAATATCTACACCTCCCATGTTTATATTGTAATCCTTTAGTGTGTTTGGTTGATCTATTGAAATTTGCTTCCGTTCTTATCAACTAAATCGTTTTGCTTTCTGAAACCGGTGCACTGCACTTGGTTGGTTGCAATAGTTATTACGCTGTTGTCATTCTACCTTATGATGGCAATCTCATTTTTTGTGTTGTACGTACTGTCATAACTCCCATGTGGTTTTCTATTGATTTTTTTTTTTTTGTTTTTTGTCAAATATGGTACGTCCGCCAGTACGTCCCTCTCGAACTATTCCAGTTCCAAAAAATCTCTTCCCTTTCAATGTCACAAACAAATCTAACGAGGAGAAAAAATTGTCAAAAAACACTCGATGGTGAACGAACGGAACGATCACGATCACTTCGAGCAACTTCATGACGACTCGTTATCCCAAACTATTATACGCCATGTCGCAAGTTTTCTTTTTTTGTTGCTCCACCAAAACGTTGAAATTGAAGCAAATATCCATCTAAAAAACAAAGGCACCAAATTTTAAAACCAAATTTAACTGGCTTTTGTTTGTAAGCATCTTAGCAAAATGTCTGCCAAATTACATAGGTAACCATTTGCAGTCGAGGCAGGCATTATCGGACAGGTGTATATTTCATTTTATTTCCGATTCATTGTTTTTTGTTACTAGTTCAACGCATTTTTCTTCATTTTGTGTTGTATCCTGATAAAAACAAAATTCCGATTAATATCTTTAAATCAGCTTCCGAGAATTCAAAATTGTGCCGATTGTTCGAGCTGGCATACGATTACCTACTTTTTGAAAAAAAAAAAAAAATGTGATCATTTTTAGAAGTTCATCAATTAAAAATAATGAAAATGTTGGACTTCTTCCAACACACATAGTTATAAGCTCTTCTAAACATGATGTCTCTATTGAAATGGGATTGGTAGCGTAAATTGGACCTCAAATCCGACCAAGATTGCAAAAACGAAACAGTTAAAAATTTTTTAGTTTTTGTGGTATAAAAATAAGATTTTTACAATCTGACACGTACAGAGAGTAATTTAAGTTTGATATCAAAAAAGGCAAATTAGAATATATCTTTCTACGAATCTATTAAAAATTTAAATGATTAAAGAACGGGATTAAATAACGGCATATACGAATATGGTTTCCAAAAAAAATTTAAAAACTTTTTCGTAAAGCAAACATTAAAAAAAAAATGTTAAATTTGGAGTTGCGTATCGCAGCGCTGGCTGTTAATGGGTTAAGCCGAGAAAGAAGGTTCACCCACTGGAAAGCTACTACAAATTGCTTTATTTTTTGAAACATCTGCACTATGCATCCAGTGGAACATGAGGGACTTGGAACAAACCGCAACTACGCAGCTTACAACAAATGCTTATACCATATACTAGGCTATTTGTTCAACAAATCATGTCCTCTAGAGTATCTCAGTGCTTCCCAATAATAAATCTAAAATCCCAATAGTTTCAATGACAAATTTTTGATCTCAAACTTATATATACATATACTCGTATGCATGTACTATACGTATACTTATTATTTATTTATGCATTTGTTTCTGAACTTGAAGCTAATTAACAAAGTTTTTTTTTAATAATAGCAGAAATACTATATATAATAGTTGTCATCCTTTAACTTGAAGAGTTAGTGTTGAATGACACCTTAGTTTATTTTATTAATTAAATTGTAAGATCAGTTGTACATAGTTATAAAAATTGTGAAAATTTTATAAAATTTCAAGGTAACCGGGTTACTAAAATTAAATAAGTAAGATAAATGTAACAATTTTCATGATAGGATATACGTAACATAAATACAACTTATAACGCTGATATGTGTTGATCCTTAAGATTTATTTCTTGAAAGAGATTCAATATCAACGCATTCAATCGTAAATAACCAGCCTTTAACTTCTCTAAGGAATAACTGGAAGCTTAAAATTGTTCCGACAAGAAATAGAAGCCTATTAAAAATGATAAGGGCCAAAGGCCTGCTCTGAGTAAATCGAATTAAATGTTTTTGAGCTATGAACAGAGGTCCAAATTATTATATGAACCACCACAAGCTTTGATACCATATTGCGGAGCAATGACTACTGTTTATCATATAAAATTACTTTTCCCACAACTAATGACAGGTAAGCAAAGTTGTGTACAGTCGTATGCGTGAAAGTAGAGACTATAGTCATGTATCTCATTACTCGATGATCTTTGCTTGCTCGCTTGTGTACAGCAAACCAAAGCCTCAGTTTGTCTAGGTCTTCTGACAGTATCTGCATGAAACTGATAAGTAGAGGCTATATCGTCTGCTTAGGCTGTTGGTGTGCCATATAAATTAAACTCAAATAGGGAATTGATCTTTATTATTTTAAAAAAGAAGTGAAAGACCTAGAACCAAGTCCTGAGCGTTTATATTGACTTTCTATTGTCGGTATTTTGTAATTTGACGAATTCTTTCGTCATATCGATAAACGGAGCCATTGTACATATATCTGTTCTAGTTGATACTTTCAAAAAACATACTTTGAGAATAGCATCCTCTGTTGACATTTTATTTCCAGTTTCAAACTAGGTATTATTAAAAAAATATTTTTATCTAAGAATGGCATAATGCGTGATTGAGCAAGTTTTTGTGACAGTTGGTATTGTTGGTCCCCGGAATTAATTCAGAACACTAAAAATACAACTTAGTTAATAACATCAAAGTAATCCCCATCGACTGCAACACACTTATGCCAGCGCTTGATCCAATCCTCGAAACATTTTTTATATTCGGTTTTCGTTATGTCCATCAGTGCTTCCTACGATTTTTTCATTACTTCCTCTTAGCTGCTGAAACGCGTTCTCCGTAGTGGTTTTTTAACTCGATTGAACAGAAAGAAGTCACAGGGAGCCAAATCAGGTGAATTCGGTGGCTGTTGGATGGTATTTGTTGCATTTTTCGCAAAAATTACGAATAATGATGGCACTGTGCGACGGTGCGTTATCATGGTGAGTTATCATCCAAAAGTTTTCTGTCCGCAAATCTGGTCTCATTCGGCGAATTGCTTCACGCAAACATCTCATAACGCCCAAATAATACTCTATGTTTACTGTCTGGCCTTCTGGCAAGAAGTTGTAATCCATGAAAACCGTGAGCATTGCCTTCTTTTTTGACTGAAAACGACGTGGTTTTTTTGGTCTCGGCTCATTTGGTGAAAGCCATTCACATGCCTAAAGTCTGGATTGCGTGTCTTACTCATAAACCCATGTCTCGTCTTCAGTAATGATCTTTTTGATGAATATGGGATCGGATTCAGCCTCGCAAATCATCTCTTTTGCGACGTCAACACGGTCTCTTTTTTGAATGATATTGAGATCTTTTGGCATCAACTTTGCTGCTACACGACGGAAACCCAAATCATTAACCAAAATGTCTTGGACGGATCCATAGGCAATGTTCAAGTCCTCCACTATCCCTCTGATGCTTAATTTGCGGTTATTGACCAACATTTCTTTTACTTCTTCAAAGTTTTCGTCGGTTTTCGATGTCGATGGTCTGCCACTGCGTTCATCATCTTCGATTGACTTACGACCACTTTTGAACCGCTCATGCCACTGTTTCGTTGCCGAAACACTTTTCCAACATTTCTAACGTTCGCGCACCATTAAATCCGTTTTTTACCCAAAATTTAGTATAAGTTTGTTGTAGCAAATTTAAATCCATTTCTAAAATTGTTAAAAATCGCCAACACACAAAAGGATAGACGTACTCTTGGCTACGTAACTTTTACGTTACGTATTGTAATGTCAAGCTATGATGCTAAGATTTAGAGGGAATGTCAACAACAGATGTACCAACTTAACAAAAAAAAACTCAAATCGGAACACCACACGGTGGTTATTCTGTTTTTTTTTTTTATCAAGGTGGTATACATGACCAGTGAAATTTTCGACGACTTCGTAATTGCAGAGGCTAGAGCAACTATGATACTTTCGTAAGTATTCCCTTCAGATTTCAAAAGTGCAAGATATACCCAAATATAAGTGAAAAAGCAGTGACATATCTACATAGAATTATATTTCAACAAATTTCTTCTGAACCACAACCCCAACCCAAACCATCTTGGCATCCTGTGCCATGGAGAGCATCTGTTTTCATTACTACTACACTAAAATCCTACTTCTGTATAGTTTTGCAAAAAACAGACTGTAGACTTTATTTATTTGGGCACATAAGCTTAAGAGGGAAGACCTGATCTTCATGTACAAAGCAGCAATTTCTAAAATATGGATGTTGGTCATCCACATTGAAAATGCACTGAAATAAAATTATTTGAAGCTTTAAAAAATATGGGAAAAAAACGGGATCGTGTGATATTCTGTGATCAGAAGATCAGAAGCTTTTCTTTACCGCGGTAAAGAACAATTGGAAAAGAATTCGAGCAATGGCTAATCACATAGTTACGGACTGATCAGTTACAATGCTCTTGCGAAACTTCAACTTTTAAACTCATTCTAGAAAAATCATGGCAAATAGCAAATTAGTTTTTTATTCGAGTATACTTCCTTTAGTTTTGTTTACTTGGACAGCGGTTTAATCCGAAGATATTCACACTCAATCTAAGCTTGGTAAGTTTTTCCTAAATTTAAAATCTAAGTCCAAAGAAATACATTGCTGAGAGGCAAAGTTCTCCTTTGCTTGAACTCCTAGGTTGTATCGTTTAATGAATTCACAGCGAAGCCTTGGTAGAGAATGTAATTCACGATATCTATCCTGTCCATTGTCATTGCTTTTGAGAGTTCAATTGTTTCAACACAACAGCAATCTTTACACGCTCCTGCTTCTATACGTATAAATGCACTGGCGAAAGCCTATAGATTAACTTTACCTTTTGTTATCGAAAATCTCACTGTACTAACGACAATTCTAAATATCGCTCTATATAGCTTGTGCAAAAAATGATGTCATATAAATAGATACAAAACAAATTATGCTGCTACCAGTCCAGTGTTCGTCTTTTAAGTTTTAGGACAATGACTAAAGAGTAAAAGACATTTTCATGTAACCATTCTGACTACAGAAATTGTTTTCCTGTTTTTTGTGTGTACCGTATCCGGTATTGAACAATATCTACATCGTAGACCTGGTATATGCGACCTTGAAATAAAAACACATGATTCCGAATTCTAGGCCTTTCTATGAGGTTGATGGTGGATTTACCACCAACAAGGTTATTAGCGGTAGTGGCTTGGCGCCACGGAAACGTTTGCCGACTTTTTTGTCAGGGTGTATGTGTCCACAACTCAGCGAAGAGCAGAAAGCACAAAAAATACACTTTCTATCGTCATCACCAACGCGGAGGGAACTGAAAACTTGAAAAATTTAAGTTTCGAATCGGCAAGAAATCGAAGATCTCCTCTCACTATCACTATGGACTATTGCGCCAACAATTTAGTAGACCGAACCCTGTACGCGATATTTTTGTTCGGCTCATGCATACCTTGTAATCCTATTGAACTTCCTTATTACCTTGTTCCTTTCCTCCAAGACTTGTTTGACTATCCTCACTATGGGATACTCCCAGTATTATATGATACTTTAGTTCTCCACTTCCTCAGATAACCCATTGAGTTTAATACTTACCAAAAGCTAAAGGGATACCTACTTTGCCAAAATGCCTTACAGTATGTCTTTATCATTCATATGGTGTGTAACGTCTTGCTTGATTAAAAGGGTACCGATCTAAAAGATCTTTTGGATATCATGATCTTATTTATAAAGATTTCAAAAACCATTGACTTGATTTCTTTAGCTGTTTTGGTAAAAATTGACATGCTTATAGACTTATGTAGACTATTTCCAGAGGACTTCGCCTTTCTGTCTGTTAAATTTTTGGCATGCTTAAGATTTGTCCTTTTTTATATGATACTACTGCTTTTAAATTTCAAAGTGCAACTCGTAGCAAATTTCTTGCTTACCTAACATATATTGCCGAAACACGCTGGAATCTTGAGTTGCTTCAGATCATTTCAGGGTTCAATTTCGTCTTTAATGCTAACTAAAGCATTTAAGTTTTACTTGAACCTAGAAGGAAAATCATTGACAATGCTTTGTTTTTTGCAGTGAATATCAATGGCTATGACATCATCAGGGGCATATGAAAATGATTTGCTGAGGCTATGATTCCGTAGTAGAACTCTTCGGGCATGCTGAGGCACTGAGATATGGCTTGGACTGGGCTACGCTATTGATCCCCTGATGCGTAGATTAATGAAAGCTTTATAATCTCGTTGAAGGCCCATTCAAGTGGGCTCTTTGATTACAAAACTATTTTAAGCGAATTGTGTATTAGGATTACGGATCGTAGGTAGGCAAGGCTAATAATTGTGTTTCTAAAACACAAATAACCTTATTATTCCGAGTCGTACATAAGTAGTCCTAAATGCTGAGTATTTCAGTAAAAGCAAAAAAGTATTTGGGTGGCTGTGCTGATTAGGGTAGGAACTATACAGCTTCAACCTGACGATACCCAGTACTACAACTACAACTTCAAATGAACTGCCAAAAACTTATTGTATTAGCATAAGTATTGAGTAATAGCATCACTATACAAACTGTACTGTTAGAAATGACTGCAAGGAATAGAAAAAAGACTTATGACTGATAGAAGGGCAGTAAACGGTGCCTTCAACAGTGGTGTCAAATATCAATTTGACAAATCCTTATATAGTTATTTCAACGTGTTTGGAGCTGAATTTAAAAATAATTTTTCGGTACAAGGTGATAATAAAGAGATAGTGGCGCATGAATCCTAACGATAACTCTTATATTGCCGAAGTGAGTAAATGACCTCCAAATATCCAGCAACTTTTCTCCAAAGGGCCCCATAAAGGTTGTGTATTCTCCGCCAAGTCAAAACCCTATTTTAACAATACCAATTGCTTTACACCAATATGGGCCTATACACTGTTGACGACCAGGTAATTCAAAATAAGAGGACACCGAAATTCGGATCTGCACCACGTAGTGAAGGCACCATATTCCTATAAAGCGAATATAGTCGTAATCCAGAAAAACCTGTGGGATAGGGTCAAATGAAAGATAAAAAACTGTCGCATGTAAGTACTTTGATGACTTATGTAGAGAACGAAAGCAATATTTATTTGGATACGAATTTGTCGTAAGCGGCAGTATATGGAAAGATGTCTTGAGCTTTCGAGAAGTGAACAAATGGCTTGAAAAAAGACTGATTTCTCCAACATCATCCTGATTCGTACTCACGGCTTCATATAAGCAATAAAAGCTGATACCAAAAAATGTTTTTTTTCGAAACGACAAAAGCTAAGAGTAATTTTGTAACTATGACGTTAAATGATCATGACTGGCCTAAGAGCAATAAGTAGATTCTACATATATATAAAGACGTTAGGAAAGCAACATTCTTTAAGGAAGTTTGGTTCGCGCTTACAGGCTTTGGAGGTGAGACATAAGAAGGAACTCAACGAACTGTACAGCAACATCGATTTGGTTAGAAATAAGGACATACGGATATGTAAAACGGATGGATGTCAGCCTTACGCTCCGCAGAGTCTTCCTTTCTTACCAATAGAAACAATGCAGTAAACGAAGATTTCACCGCCTCACACCACGAAGGTGGCTGCATCTAAGTAAGTAAGTCATAAAAGCCTTTGAGGTTCTTATCGTTATGTCTTTCAAGTATTGAATTGAACCTTATTTCTGTAAAATGCTTCTAATTTTCACAGATATTGGATCCATAGGTGGGTAGGTGACTTGCATGTGGTCAAAAACGTGATCATCTATTAACAGATTCTGAGATTTCTTTTCTTGAGTGCAAGCATAACACATAACACATACTCAATCTTAATTTTATTTGTGTGATACTCTTTCTTTTTCAAAACTGTTTATGGTATGACCTTTTTTCAAAAATCAAAATCACTAAAAAGCCCTACATAACTTTTGAGACTTGCAATGAATCTATCTTTTGTTTTTAACTCTTGCATGAATCAGTCACTTTAAGCTAGATTTAAGTATGATTTGGGGTTTTGTGTCGGAAATATCAATGGGAGATATATACATATACGTACACATGTAAAGTTTTCTGTTTTTGGCTTTTATTAGAACAAAAAAAAATAAATAAAAATATTAAATACAAATGTATTTAAATAGATAATCGTGCTTACATTATTTTTGCATTTAAATGACCGTTCAACGTTCAACTTGATAAGATGACATTCCTCTTTAAATAATCTTAGCTGAAAATATATATTTAAAGAAACTAGTGTAAACACAGTACCTCCTGGTTGTTTTCTACGTATATGTAAATTTCCTAACATTGTACAATATCATATACAATGTTCTTACAAAAAATATAATAATAGGCTCTAATGTCAGCCAATGGTTTCGAATCTTGCAAAAATGAGCCAACATTATATGCGTCTGCAAGGACTTGTATTTATCACATTTTTACCAGACTTGTGCGCAATAAATAATTTTTTCTAGATAGCTCTATATCTGATCACATATACTTTCAAATGACCGTGGTGCGCGCTAAAAATAAAAATTACTCTTTTAATATATCCTCAATCTATTGCCAATCGCGCTGCAAAATAGACAAACACGAATTTATTGACCTATTTAACTCCCTTGGATCAATCTTCATTATTGGTGGCGACATTAACGCGAAGCACACCTTTTCGGTTTCAAGATGTATTTCTCAAAAAGGCAAAACTCTTTACAGGGCTGGTATGGAATGTGGTTGCTATTTTTACTCAACAGGCAAGCCGACATATTGGCGCTCGGATGTCGCCAAAACACCCGATCTAATAGACTTCTTTATCCGAAAAGGAGTAAACGCTAGTTACGTTGAACAGGGCTTCGATCTTTCCTCAGATCATTCTCCAGTTATCCTCTCACTGTGCGAATCCTTGGTTAAGAAACAAAGACCATCCAGATTAACTAACAGCAAAACTCACTGGGTAGATTTCCTAATAGACGTTGTACACAATAGTGAGTTTAAAGTAGCACTTAGAACGCCGTATCAACTTGAAAAAGAAGTTGAACGTTTTGTTTAAGTCATACAGCAAGCGGGCTGGAAGAACACTCCCCGCGAATCGAACAAAGTTCGCAAAGTCAGTATAAGATATCCACCGGAAATCAGTGAAATGGTAAGGAAGAAACGAAGAGCGCGGAAAAAATGGCATGAAACCCGGGCACCACAAGATAAAACGTCCTTTAATGGGCTCTGCAACTTGTTGAAAAAATCGATCAAGGACTCCAATAATCAAGGTATTAATAAATACCTTGAAAGACTCACACCGACAAAGGATACCAACTACTCCATATGGAGAGCCGTTAAAAGTGTTCGAAAGCTCCAAATACACGTGACGCCAATAAGAAGAAACCAGGATGACTGGGCGAAAGAAGATAAGGAAAAAGCTAATGTTTTCGGCCACCATCTTGCGGAAATGTTTAAACCATTCGACGGGAACTGCTTCCAGAGAATGTCAATACGCTAGACGTGACGACAAACTTTCCAGTAGAAAAGGCTACACTTAGGGAACTTAGACAAGTTATAGACACGCTCAAGCCCAATAAAGGCCATAGATATGACTTAATAACGGGAGAGATACATAAAGCGTTGCCGAAAAAAGGTTTGCTAAAGCTGCTCTATCTTATAAATGCCAGCATTAGATTAGAGCATGTACCGCACCTTAATCGTCTTAAACCAATTACCGACACAAATTCCCTCTTGCCTGATCATCAATTTGGCTTTAGAGGCTAACACTCTACAGTTGACCAAGTGCGTCGAATAACCGATGAAATTGAACGAGCAATCGAGTGTAAGTTAGTCTGTTCAAGCGCATTCCTTGACGTTTCGCAAGCCTTTGATAAGGTATGGCATGAAGGCCTAAAATATAAACTCCGACAAGCCCTACCCCAGCAATTGTCTTGTATTTTAGGTTCATACCTGGAAGACCGACTCTCCCGTGAGACACGGAAACGAATATTCCACTTTTAGGACAAAAAAGGCGGGGGTGCCGCAAGGAAGTGTACTTGGCCCTCTGTTATATTTGCTTTTTACCGATATACCGCAAACGGACGACACTGTCCTAACCACATTTGCTGATGACACTGCCATTTTGGCAACGGCTAAAACAGTCGAAGAAGCAACTGCCAAGTTGCAATGTGCCCTTATACGGATTAACAACTGGACAAAGACACTCGACGCTAAACTAAAATGGAGAGCACACGTCAAGAAAAAACGTGAAGAGCGTAAAATCAAATATAGAGATATTTACTGTCTTATTGGAAAGTATTCCAAGCTTAGCTTAGAGAACAAACTGCTATTATACAAGCAAGTGCTAAAACCGATCTGGACATATGGTGTACAACTTTGGGGTTGTACTAAAAATAGTAACATTAATGTATTACAGACATTCCAAATTAAAGTTCTTCGATGTATTGTTAATGCGCCGTGGTACATTAGAAACGATGATATCCACAGAGACTTAGGAGTCGAAAACGTTCAAAACGTAATTAAAATGTTTGCGCGAAAACATAATAATCGATTACAAGTTCATACGAACTTGAGAGAAATTTATTGCGCCGTCTGAAAAGGACTAAGCCTCTCGATCTAGCGCGATGATTAGCAGCGCGTATTTTTTCTAAAGTACACAGGAATTTTCAATGGAAAATCGCCTGCAGGATATGTTATAAAAACAAAATAAAATGCGATAGAAGAACTGCTTGTTGAGTGTGAACTCAGTCGTGGTTTACATAAGGGAGGTGTTTTTTAGTGAGTAAGAATCTCACACTACTATAACCTCACTATAGGCCTATAGTGTCTATGAAGATTTCTCACCTTCCCACGGAAATATATATACTTTCCCTTCAAAATTCTAAATCGATTTCATTTTTCAAATCGCTATTCATATTTATGTGAGTTAACTTGGTCTTCTATTACATTCGATCTATTTTCTAAAACACTAAACAGTCATGTAGAATTATATACTGAGGTTGAGGAATTTAGGAATTTCAAATTGAAGGAACTCAAGCCATGGATAATAGAGTATATAAAGATAAAATTAATAATAAAAACAAAATTCGGTTAAAATGCAAACCGAATGCGAATATGATAATTCAAAATTTTAGGAAACATTTAAAATAATAATTTAAAAAAAGAAATTCTTTTTCATTGAGAACAAATTTAATTGAGCTAAAATTAACACGGGGAATAGTTTATGAATTATTAGGCAAAAATGCGTTTACTGAATCTCCTACGTGTATAAATGTTAAAAATAAATAAAATAATAATAGTAAAAATATAAACACCCTTAAAGATACAGAATTTAAAAAAACTATAACAAATGCGATGAAAGTTGTTTGTATTGCGAAGGGACTCCAGAAAATAGCTTTTTAGTAATTACCTCCATAGTAACCTCCTTGGGAATGAAAAACAAATTTTTTTCAAATGTTTTTTCAATTTATTCAATATAGTCTCCTTTTAGTTTAATACACTTACTCTAGCGATTTTCCAACTTCTTAATCCCGTCCGAAAAGTAATTTTCCGGAAGGTCTGCAAAATATTCCTCCGTGGTGTAGATGATTTTCTCGCGTGAGCTGAATTTTTTATTGATGAGCCATCTTTTGAGGTTTGAGAGAGATAATAGTTCGAGGGAGCCAAATCGGGCGAATACGGTGGATACGATAGCAATTGGAGCCGTAAGTCATTGATTTTAGTCATGGTTGCGATGCTCTTCTGCGCCGGTGCATTGTCTTGCAAAAACAAAATTTTTTTTTCGCTTCATGTGAGGCCGTTTTGCAGCGATTTCGGCCTTCAATCGCTCCAATAATGCACAGTAATACTCGCTTTTTTTCCTTTTTCTAGATAGTCCACGAAGACATGACAATCCCAGAAAACCGACGCCATAACCTTTCCGACCCATCGAGCCTCCCTCGGCCGCTTTGGAGCACTCGTACCAGCCGGGCACTTATTCTGTTCTCTGGTGTTCAACAGTTACCAATCGAAAGTTCGCCCGATTCCGCATCAGCAAGTCCAAACACTCTTTCGAAGTGCTCTCGCGTTCATGTTTTTGGTCATGCCGCTGGCGCGGCATCCAGCGGCAGGATAACTTTTTCATATGCAGAATATTGTCCAAAATATGGCGTGTGCGCTCAGTACTAATCTTTGTGGTATCTGCTGGCTTGCGCACCTTCACTTTCCGGTCAGCCAACACCATTTCATGTATTTTTTTGACATTGTAACCGCATCGGAGGGCCTGCCGCTGCGGACTTGATCAGTAGTAGAGTTGCGGCCACCACGAAACTCTCGAAATCAATATTTGACGGTGTAATCTGTAGGAGCATTAGCCCCATAATATTTATCAAACTTTTCTTTTGTTTCCTTCGCCGTTTTGCCTCTCAAAAAATAATGTTTTATGAGAGAACGAAAATTGTTTTTGTCCATACTCAACATGATGCCAAACACATCAACAACAATCAGATGTCAAAACAAAACTAAAGACAGTATTGCACTGAAATTTGGCATGTCTGCCTAAATATGAACGGACTTCAAGGTACCATAGCCTTTTTTGCAGTAGCAGCGCATTCTGGCGGTCAAGGCTGTTACTTTTCACTCCACCTAGTATAATAGCAATCTCGTAGTAAGAAATTTTTAAATAAGTACTGTCACTGAATAAATTGAATTCTTCCACTTTTTAAAGTTATTCAAATGTTTTTGTAAAGAAAATATCTTTTTATATTGCTGATGTCTTGGTCAACACCTTTAATAAGAGCACTTGCAGTCGAATTTTTTTCGAATTTAAAAATTGCCCAAGTCATACCAACTTTTAAGAAAGAAGGTCAAAAAGAATTAAATAATTATATGACAATATTCCTCGCCTCCTGTTCACCAGAATTTTCGTAAAGGTTG
Organism: Volucella inanis; assembly: GCA_907269105.1. Classification (NCBI taxonomy): domain Eukaryota; kingdom Metazoa; phylum Arthropoda; class Insecta; order Diptera; family Syrphidae; genus Volucella; species Volucella inanis. The sequence goes on from OU026156.1 coordinate 112,289,168, forward strand.
TTAAGAGAATAATTTTTAACTTTCTTGAGAGAAGATATTTTTAGAGATTTAAAACCGGAAAATCGACAGAAGATGCACCCCTAAATTGTTGCACTCATATTCATGATAGCTTGAATAAGAGAAAAATCAAAGATGTTCTTTATGTTACTTAGTTATCACGAAGGCATTTGAAATTGGGAAAAACTGGTTTTAGATGTTTTCATCTTATCTTACGGATAGGAAGCAAATGGTGAAAATTGGTGGTCACTTAAATGACTCTCGTGATATAAAAACTGCCGTCCCGCAGGTCTCAGTACTTGGCCCTATTCTGCTTCTTATCTTTCTATATAAACTCAATATTATGGGGGAAACAAGCAGGTTTTTCAGATGATATTGCATGTTCATATTGTAACTTTTCTATTTTGGACTTGATTATTGATATCAACCATGACCTTGAAACCTTGAGACATTGGTTCATAATGTACAAATTAGTTCTTAGTGATAAAACAAAAATAATGTTTTTTAATCTTCATGTGCTTGATCTACTTACACCATCCTGTTATTTAATACCACTGCTATGGTATTGCGGATCAGTAACTAGAAATAGTACAACACAACATATTATAATGGTATTGCGTTCTCCCCTAAATATCCTCATATTAAGAATGTTAAAACTTTTAATGTCTATGAAAGTAGAAAATGAACTGGTGTATAGAAACCGCAACGGTTAAAACTTATATCTTAATAACCACAAACGTTATGTATGATTTTAGTAAAAACTTACATTAAGATTATTAGAAACAGTTTACTATACAATCAAAGCTACACTACGGACTCGCTTTTGAGAAGGTACTTTCAATTCTTTTAAGGCCCTTATTAGTTGCACAAAAACTTATCGTGCGTGTTATATAGAAAAGAAGTCAACGTGAACATAATTTTCCGCTTCTTGTTTGTTCAAAAATTCTTCCATTGAAGCACGTTTACTTCTATAAAATCGAAGATTTTCTTCTCGAAAATTTATTAAACCAGAGAGACACGGATTATTAACTTCGTAATGGAGAGAGCTTTTTTTTCAACGTATAACACTCATCAATTTTTCAACTTTTATTCTTTAATAGCGCCAAGGCTATTCAATAGGCTTTTTGAATTTCATTGTATTGAACAACCCCCTTAATTCTGTAGAAAAGTTAACAAATTGCGGTTTGATTTTGAATTTAACCAAAATAATAATTTAATCATTCTACACAAAGATAAAACTTATTAACTTTAAACCCCAATCTTGTAAAAGAAGGTAATAATTAGATTTCTGTAAATGAACATGATTCGATAAATCCAAGAAGATAAATTTTATTTCAGTGTCATTAATTGACATTGATAACTTCTTTGATGATCTACTGAGCACATCTGATAATTCGCTGCTATTAAATTTATTGGGAGTAAAAAGCATGGCACGAGTCCTGTACCTGAACACACACGTATACTTTGGTCAGTTTTTTTCGTTGGTAAGGATGCCTTATTCGTATGTGGTTTGCTAAGAAAATTGCTAAGATTGACTAAAATACAGCGGGATATATGCTGAGTGATTATTGCAGGTGACTTTATCCGATTAAAATATTGTATACTGGAATTAAAATTATTTAATATTTAAACACTTACGAACTTCAAGCCCAACCACCTAATATCTGTTGATAAACAAATGTATGTACATTTATCATACTGGCTCTTGAGTAGTACAACCCCCAAGGTTGTAGCAGAAGTATCTTACCATATTCCATAGACATATTTATATTATTAGATCAAAAACTAATTGTAATCCTGCATGGTCCAGGCAGCCTCCGAGCTGCGCCAAAGATGACTCTTGAATATGCCTATGTGAATGTACCTTACGAACGAATTTAAGGCCATAAAAATTAGTCGAAATCTGGAATTGACCATATTTCTCTTAATAAGCTTAATAAGCCTACAAAGTAGGCATTATAGTCAACTAAAAGTACACAAGGACGTGGATGCGATCCAAACAGTAGAATCAGCAGTAAATTGAGCTTACAATCAAAGAATTTTTATTCTTAAGAATATTCTCCAGAATTGGACAGAGAATATCAACTATCGAGAGGAGCAAGATTTCGTCATTACTAGAAATTATTTATGAATCTAAAAATTTTGGAACGTGTTGCTTTTCAGATTATAAAACCGTTGGTCTGATAGATCAGTGTTCATAGTATCCGCATGTTCCGAGCAGCAAGCATATACTTGAACCACCCTCAAATTGCGTATGCCATTACTACTTATGTTGATGTCAACAATGCGCCCCATATTTTGAGATTTTTTTGCAATGCCCTTCACCGATGTCCAACTCAACCAAATTGTATTTGTAAATTACTGAGAGCGATCCGCTCTCTGACTTACCTGTATTGTTGTTACTTTTACGCTTTATGGTTATACCGATTCACTGCCACTGTTTTCGGTGTATAACGTTTTCACTATGTCAATCTGAGCGTTTGAGATATTTTTTGACGGGAAAGTCTAAATCATCTATTTACAAATGCCTGCACTGTTAAACTGAAAAAGTCGCCAGACTTTGGGCGTTATAATAAGTATAGGTTTTAGAATCGCGTATGTTCCGCTCCCTTCATCTCCTGAGCTGATTCTCATCAATTATCAACAGTGAACCGAAATCTATCGGTATTTCACCTAAAATTAAAATTTAAAGTTTTCCACCCACCCCCAATGTTTTGAAATAAATACAAAAAATGAGATGTTTCCACCTGATCCAAAGAGTTAAATTTTCCCATGCGTTTTTTTTTACGAGGGATCCCAATAGGAGTTGTCCTCAAAAATGAAACTAAAAAAATTGTGACTCTACGAACTATGAATTTACATATTGAAATTCGTTATATATGTAAATGATAAGCATATAAATATCTAATGTAAGTATTTCCAGTAATACATTTATTTTTAAAGTGTAGAGAAATAAATTACACTTCTCTGAGCTTAAATCTAGATAGCTCTCCTATTAGATCATCATTATTAAGCCTGTTTACCAACTCTTATCCTGACTCACTACTGTACTGAGATAGTTTTATTTTCTAAGTTTCAGTTTTGAACTACGTTCTGCTGAAGCAACTGTTATCGACAAAATATTTAAAATTTTAATGATACTAACAGAATTCGGAACTACATATGTTAAATATTCTAAATTCGAATCATAAATAAAATTCAAATCATCAAAATCAAAAGTTTTAGGTTGTAGGTACAAGAGAAAATGGGAGAAACAGTTTTTGGTATAACTCTTTACCATTTAAATCTTTTGATTTATTTTGCGTTGATGCTACTTCTGAATCTGCGCATAAGGTATATATAATTCTGAATCTGAGACCAATCACTTATACATAAGTAACAAATTATGTAAAAAGGAAAACAACGATCTAAGACTTATGAATATAAGTTACTTTTAAGAATACCATATATCTTTGCTCAAGTATTGTTTCAATACCTTTATCTGTTTGCGGTTTTCTCTTCCGTCTTAAGATAACTGATCTAGAAACTTGAATGGCATTTCTAAACGTAAAGCGATACATGATTCGAGATATTAATTAAACTTCCCATGTGTTCGCATACAGGTTGAATAATTTCTCGTATTTTCTACGATTCAAACACCAACAGCAACTGGCAATATTAATTTTTTTGTAAAATATGAAAGCTACAAATGAATTCAAAGTCTTAAATCTTATTTCCCAATGTTTCAACTTTTACGAATACTTTAACTTCAGTGCTTCCGTCTTCTGATATTTAAATTAAAGCTTTGTACACGTTTATTTTAGACTATCTTCTAAAGATTTTAGACCATCGTTCTTACTTTAGCATCTGGTTTCTAAAAGGGCTTTAGGAGTATAAGTTAAGGAAATGTGAAGAACCTGCAACAAGAAATGTTCATGGTTAAAGAATATTTATTTTGTTCTGTACCCGGGTTTGCTTTCTCTTCATACCTGAGCCATTATTATAACCCCCGCCTTGACAGTTGCTTATCAAAAATGTTCCATTAACTTAAATCCCACTTCCTTCCACTATATAAATCTTTAAATTAAGGAAACATATTCTACATGAAATTTATCAGGAGTAGAATCTACAGTCATTGAAGAGTACTTAGCCTCCTCATTAATGGAAATTATTACCGGTCTGTCAGTATTGGTAATTAGACTTATAATTCCATTCTGAATATTTTTACTTTTATACTTATTTTGGGTTTCTTGGTTAGAAAATATCCACAATTGCTTTCCTAATACTGCATCAAATATTGGAATTACCTAAACAAATTTCAGAAATTGCCATGAGCTTCGAAAAGATAAATATTGAGAGCACAGGAATTTTGCTAAGATATATAGGTTTTTCTAATAACGACTTGACATTTTTTTTTTTAAATAAAAGCCAAACCATTTGAGATATTTTAAAAACTTTATTATTGGCTTGAAGTACAATCAAAACATTTATGAATGGAACTCGACTTCGTTCATATGGCCACCGCGGGCACGTTTGCAGCGGTCGATTCGTTGGACCCAATTTTCAACGACTCGGCCACACATTTCGGCCGAAACGGCAGCTATTTCGCGTTCAATATTAGCTCTGAGCTCTTAAAATGTCATCGGCGTGTTGGCATAAACCAATGACTTAACGTAGCCCCATAGAAAATAGTCAAGCGGCGTTTAATCGCACGAACGAGGCGGCCTATCGACTGGCCCATGTCTTGATATAACACGCTTACCATACTTACTCTTCAATAAATCGATTATAGCGTGTGCTGTGTGGCTTGTGGCACCATCCTGTTGAAACCACATGTCGTCCAAGTCCGTATCTTAAAATTCGGGCCAAAAATAATCGGTGATCATGGCGCGATAACGCTGACCATTCACAGTAACGTGAATAACGACCAATATGATTTTGCAACTCCGAATATCTGTAGAAAATTTTTATAATTTGCAGACGTTGCTCGTTAGTGTACTTTACCATGATAATAATGTTGAGTTTACTGAATAAACTGACAGTAACAGTTTGATGATTAGTAAAAAATTGCGTTCACAAATTAAATTCAAATTTGTCAAGTCCCTATTAGAAAACCCTATATAGCCTGTGAATAGCATCTCTCCAATGGCTTGCTTCAGCTGCTTTTCAACTTTTCAATAATAATCAATAGTAGTAGAGCTTATTTGCAAGCCTACTTCTATGGTATTCCAAGAATTGTAATTATTCATATACTGACACGGTAAACCTCCTGCCATTTGTTTTTGGAAACTGAAAATCACATATCTACACAGGTAATATAAATATCATATTACTCACTCCTCACAAAATCACTATTTAATTCAGGCCAAGGCAACCCCATGATTTCGATGGCTTAAAGCGGCTCGGCTGTATTGAAATAAATTTACCATTTTTGCTAGTGTTGAAGAAAAAGCGCTTGACTGTTAGATAATTTTAAAATAAGTTGTCGTATGAATTTACATATTACAAAGTTGAAATATGCACATACGCCTGGATGGCGGTAAAGGAATGCTTGAACAATAGGAACAGATAATATGAATTTAGTATATTGCCCATAAAATGGTAAGAATCTAATACCAATACAAATTGTCGTGCTCATATTTACTATCGCGCTGCGCAAAAGCACACGCTACATTTATGCTCATTCCGGATCTGCCTTGGATGCAATTAGAATGTCCACTGATCTACTATAAGATAGTGGTTGCGTTTCATCCCGATATCCTCTGTTTTTGACTTCAGAAGTGAAATTTATATTTATTTATAATTCATCTGGTAAACGTAATGTTATCCATTTGATTTGATATTTTTTGCCTACAAAATGAGAAACACGCAAACACACGATGTCTATTCTGCCCCAAATCTCTATCTGGTGTTCTTCAGACCTTTTTTTATGAGTTGTTGAATTTTTCCTCCAGTGGGAATTCTGCCGAAAAGCCATTAATGCTAAAATGATGATAAGATGATTCCTACTATTTACCAGATATTCATGTGCCGTTAGATCATAACATATTTAATAATTTTAAAATTTTTTGTGATCGAGTGTATAGAGTAAAGCTATTAAAAGGCATCTGAAGTCTTGGTATCACTGTCCAATTCATTTGGATTTCCGATTTATTGAGGACGTATTACTGCCGTATTTCACATCGTACTTGAAGTACTTGTAAGGAACTCACATGTTAGCACTTTGATTTTTCAAAAGCTGGTCCGACTTTGTACATATAAAACGGTGGCATCATTGAAAACGCACGTTGGAAAGGCGAACATATTTGAAAATGGGGTAGATAGTAGTGTGCAAAACTGCAACTCAATTAGAGCGTAAAAAAGGGTAAAGTTCTCTGAAAGAGATACACATTTTCGAGAAAGTAAGATGAGAACTGTTTTAAAATGTCCAAGATTTTTACAAACAGTTCCACTCTTTATTTATTTCGCCTTGAAATCATGTAATCTCCAGAATCCTCAAAGATCTTGGACATTTTGTAATTATATGGCTAACCTAAAATTAGTACAAAAATGGTATGTGTGCCCATGAATATGTACATTTCCAAGAATATGTAATTGTGTATTGTGTATTATTGTAGATACAAGAGATTCGATTTACTTACAATCGCTGGCAGTAAACCTACCCTTAAAAATGCAGTTCTTAATTGACCACACCCCTGCACATATAATCTGACCCTCATGAAATTCAGATACCCAGATACGGATATAACTATATAACTATATAACGAGTATATAAACTGGACTCTTTGTTCAAATCCACCAACCAAATTTCAGAAAATTGCTGGTTTTTCCCTTCAAAAACATTTCAATTATTCGAAAATGGACGTCTAGTATTAACTGTGTTTTTCTATGCGTTTTGCTCATACCGACTTTCTTTAAAGATTCCCACAGAGCTGTGCACTTAAATTAGGTTTTCGAAAAAAAGGATTTGGAAAAAGCATTTGAAAGGTAGATACGTTATGTACGGCATGCACCCCATAATCAAATTACAAAATTGTCAGTAAGAACATTTCTAAGACATTATCCTTTCCCTGATATTTGCATTTCTCATTGCACCCCTCTGCGAAAACCGAAAATTATCCTTTCTCCGTTTAGATGCAAAGACGGGGGATTAATTTTCTTCGAAAGGGATTTTGCATCATATGCAGAAATGCAGATGTGGGCCATGGTAGGGTTTTTGCATAGCAACCAATTTAAATGATCAATTTTCCATCCATATCGTGGGAAAGGAACCTTAAGATCTTTGGGATACAACTATTCTATTAGAGTGCGATGTTTTTTTTTTTTTATTAATCAGAAATAATCAATTGTGATAACGGAAATTTTAATATCCTAGAAGGGGTCGGATTGAATTGCATTGAAAATTGTCAAAGTACGAGAATGAATAACAGCCGCGCCAAAAATTATTACCCATGCAAATTGTGACATTTGCAGTTACGTACATGTAGTGAATATAAGAAATGTAGTGAGTATCTCTAACCCTTGTTTATTATGGATATTCGTTTGGACGTATCTCTATCTATTATTCACAGCATTGCATAAATTCTAAGGAAAATGGTGCTTATCTGAAGCAGATGCATTTTAATTATTTTTAGAGTTGACTATAAAAGCCATTGATGATAAGATACTGAACCAAGTGAGTAAAGTGCTTTGAAGGGATGTTTTGGTGTTCCTACAGAAATAGTTCTTACATATTTTATTGATTCCAAAATCAAGTTGTTCCATAGAGGTTAATATGAACTGCGGTATATTAACAAGTACGGAACTAAAAAATCTGGATATCCCTAACAAGGAATCAATAAATAAATTATTAATCTTTAGAAGGACGACAAAAAATGTCTGTCAGGTTCACTTAAAGCAACGTTAATATCGACTCGTAGGGATAGTTTAACTGTACTTTGAGTCATAATACCGTCTCCTTTTCTGTACAAACAGATTCTTCTCCAAGCTTAGAAGATTTCACATATTTCCGTAGTTTTGAAGACTAAGAAGTTATCTGCCCCGACGATATAAACCAATATGACTATGAATCTAAGCATATAATAAGGCAGTGACCGAGTCATACATATTTTCAGACCTTGTTGTAATGTATCGTTTTAATACCACTGAACCGATTTTGGTTAAATTTTGGTTACTGTATAGTTTTAAGAGGACAGAACTGCTTTATATAATCCTCGAATGAGATTTGTAAATGTTTTCTGTTATTAAATAAAATAAAGAATCTAGAGCCATACATTTTTACTTTTCAAATTTTATTTACACCTGATCAACTGATCATCATCCAACAAGCGTCTCCAGCCAAATCGATCTCTAGGTAGCTTTCTCCAGTTTCGGACGCTAAGCTGGTTAAGTTCCCTTCCATCTCCATGCTCCACCTGAGTCGCGGTCTTCCTCTACTTCGCTGTCCCTCGGGGTAGATTCGAAGATTTTTCGGACTAAAGTGCAAATGCGCTTTTCAGCCCACTGTTCGTCGTTGTACCATATCTCCTTCTACACTCATCGTTTATGCAAACGGGATCGAAAATCACCCGAAGAATTTTCCTCTCAAAGCAGCCAAGAGCACCCTCATACATTTTTAATAAAGTATATGCCTCTGCGGCATAGGGCAGGACTGGAATTATTAAGGTCTTATATAGGGTAACTTTTGTTATTCGATAGAGGGCTTCGCTATTCAATTGTCTTCTTAGTCCAAAGAAACAGCGAATGGCAATATTTATTCTTCGTCTGATCTCAGCGCCGGTGCCGTTGTCTATATTGATAAATTGATAAACAAAGTCCTTAACTACCTCAAAGTTATATCTATCGAGGGTGACGTGCTGTCCGAGATAACGGTGTTGGGTGTCTTTTCTGGTTGACTGAATTTACTTTGTCTTGCGCTCATAGACCGTCAAACCCATCTTCGCCGCATCCGTCTCAATACACTGTCTTCAAGCTGCTTTCTTCTGATTATGTGAATATCATCGGTATATGTGAGTAATTAAACGGACTTTTGAAAAACTGTGTCTTTTGCGTTGGCGTTTGAGTTTTTTAATATTCTTTGAAGAATTGCGTTCAAGAAATCACATGATGACGTACGCCTTTTTTAGCATCAAAGGTTTCGGTTTGCTTTTTACTGATTTTGATAAAGCAGCGTGCATTCTCCATCGTCATCTTATACAAACAGACGAGTTTGTCAGTGATGCCAAAAATAAACTTTGCTCTGTATAGCTCATTTCTATAGATGCTGTCAAATGTGGCCTTAAAATCGATGAATAGGTTGTGTGTATTGATTTGGAGCTTAAGGGTCATTTGCAAGATTTGGCGTAGAGTAAATATTTGGTGGATGGTGATACGTACCAATCTTAATGAGGTTGTTGACGAACGGCTTCAGTCATTCGTACAATAGGCAGATAGGATCCTTAAGACAATGTTAAGAAGACTGATGCCTGGGTAGTTGAGGCAGTTTAGAGGATCTCCTTCCTTGAAGATCGGAACAAATTCTGATTTTCCATTGTGACATGTTTTTTTTTTTTTTTTTTTTTTTTTGTAACACTTCCGAATATCATTCCTCGAGAAGCAACTCTTAATTTCCTTGACTGCACGTTTCTCATGTTTCCTTTTTTTCCTCCTAAGAAGCCAGTGTTCGTCTCACCTTTTCTACTTTGTATGCATCTTGCTTAGCTGCACTTCGTCAAATCAGGTTTTTTGTTGCGGTGGGCGATTGAAACCCAATACATGAGAGGCGACATCTCTGATGGCTTTTTTGGCAATGTTGCCACTGGTCTTCGCTACTTGGTGCTGCGGCAGAGGATCTCTTAAAAGATTACGAGAAACTCGATCGAAAAAGAATGTTGTGAGCTATTGCAATTGCAATAATACTTCCTCACAGTATTAGCTTGCCTTTGTGATGTTCGGAATATCCGCAACTGTACTTTAGCTACAACAAGGCAATATTGTTATATAATAACGATATTGGCCTCTCGGAACGTTTAGTTAGCCGTTATACGCTGCAAAGTCGATTAGCCCGAATCCGTTATCGGAGGTGGTGTCGTACAGGCTATTGTTTCCGATAGTACTACCAAAGATGTTCTTCCTTTCCTAGCTTTGCATAAAAATCGCCGAGAACAATTTTGATGTTATAGCTAGAGCACTGCTTGTAGGTCTTGTCCAAGAGCTCATAGAAGCTATCTTTGATGTCGTCATCTCTCTCCTATGTGTGGGCGTGCGCGCATTTTTATAGAGTCAATGTTGGCAAATTTAGCCTTAATAGGGATTGTTTTGAGGCGCTTGTTAACATTCCGACAACTCAAGACTGCTTGCCTAAATCTGCACCTTAAAATGAATCCGCATCGCCGTAGTAGATGTCGCAGTTTTTCATCCTCCTTTTGTCCAGTCCATTCCATCGCTTTCCTTGGATAGCGGTTACATCTGCTTTACTGCTGTCCAGGACCTCCACAGTTACCCCGGGCAGCTACCCCGGCGGTAAAACCCCCAACTTCTAAGGTCAGTTCCATTGTAGATACTTCTGGGATGACGTGTTTGTTAGACCGAAGCGAGTAATTCGGTCAGTGACGTGAGCGCTGTCCATGGTCATTTAAGGGCTCATCAGCCACTTTCCATTTTCCAGAACCTTGACTTAGTCATGGTCGGAGTAGCCTGGATAAGTCCTGTTTATAGTATCCTGTTTGCAGCGTTTATAAATTTGGCAAGTCCAGTCTAGGTAAACATCGACCAGTACCCAATGGTTACCACTTGGAAGTAAAAGGAAGTCACGATGACTTTGAATCAGATTATTCTAATAATTCCAACATATTGCAGAGAGTTGATGTTGAGTAAGAAACATCCATGAATGCTTGAATTATACGTAACCTAAAATAAACCAGCGTATAGGGCTGGGCACCATACTGTAGCTCATTATATAACTACGACATTGATGTGTTTAAAACGATATTAGTAGCTCTCAATGTTGACAGTTTTCTCATCTAGGAATTTCCAGGTTGTTCCGTAAAACCATTTACACAGGGAATCTAATGAAACGATTGCCGAATAACACTCTGATATAAATTTTCCAAAATCATAAGCTATTGTTTAAATTTCATGCTTGGTAACTTATCAAAGTCAAAGATGTTTTCATTGACAATTTGGTCACTACCTATATATATGTATATATTATAGAAAAAATGTAAACAGCTGGTTTAGTCTTATCAGTTTCAGAATTGCTTCCGTAGTATACCTTAGTATTCTATGTATACTTCTATACCTTTTTTTATTAGAAGATTATATGGATGTTTCAGTTCCTCAAAAAGTTGATGGAGCGTAGCATGTACCCACGGTGCATTATTCCAAACACTGCCCCCATTTTACTGAATTCTTAACTATCCTCAATGCATTAGTTAAAATATAATATAAATTAAATTATTAATTTAATAACTATTTAGTTATTTCCTTAAAAAAAAATTTATTTAGGGATGGATAACCTTTTAAAACTCAAATAAACTTGATACAATATTTTTCTTACACTATCTTAAATACTAACTAATCCACTTGCTCTAAATGTTCATCCAGCAAAAAAATGTTCCCACAGATGGCATCAGGTTACCTTTTATGTACAGTGGCATTCACAGAAGAACCACTATTTTGATAACCTTTCCTTAATGACACGAAATGTCTATTGTTCAGCACTGAACACACATATTTAAATTTGTAACGAATATCTGTAGAAAATTTTTAACAGGGGTCTTTACTAAAAGTCTTTCTTTAGATCTGATCTCTCAAAGCGGCAAAACGTTCCCCGAACAATTTTATTCTGGCACTCTTGTAATATTAAGGAAACCCGAGTTAGTTTTGTTGTGCTCCCACTCGTCAGAATAACCTTTGGTAAGTCCCTACCGAGTAAATAAATCCATGCTGATTCCTGGAATGGGTATCAGAGAAGAGCGGCGACATACTTGGAAAAACATCCGCCAAGGATTAGAAACAAGAAGAATTGATTAGCTGAAAAAAAGAAAAAAAAATCGGATAAAAAAAATTAAAAAATCCCTAAAAAGTTGTAAATTAATCAATTGATCGTGACATCATTTCCAGCGGATTTCAAAGGCAAAAGATTGATTTTTTTTATTATCCCTCACCTTATTAGCACGTATGTCGCGGTGGTATATTTTCCTTCAATATCTTTTGCGTTTTAATGTAAATTTATTTATGATTTTCATTTGTCTGCTTAAATAAAATTATCATGTCTTAAATTCGAATAAGAAGTCAAGTTTGTTTGATTTTTCCGGGTCCACTATAGTACATACATATGTACATGTGTGAACATGACCAAAATGTGCAATTTAATCACTCTTGAAATAAAAGTGATTTCAGTAATTACTCACTCCATCGCGGATAAATCCGCACCCCCAACATATTGTAATGTTGGATGTTGAATTTTTTGTGTGCTAACTTACATTTCGTGTCTGACAAAGTGGACATCTACGGCCGCTCAGCAGAATCCAATATCTACGATATTTCGCAAACCCGAAATGAAACGTGACAATACTTGTCACGGTTCTTCAGAACCCTTATTTTTTATCCATGTTTTCCTTCATTTGCTTTGGTTTCAAAGATTTACATACGTAGTCGCAGCTCTGATTTAAATTTTTTTTTTAATTCTTTGTAAGTTTTTTATAAGAAAAAATCTTACTTAGCTAATAATTTGTGATAAATTTTGTTTCACAATATAATTATTTACTTGTATATTTTGTCACAAAAAATCTCTCCATGTATATAGTTCCTTTTAATGTAAATTCGCAAGACTGCACATTTATCCCAATCCTCTTTTGAAAGCCATAATGAAGTAGTTGCTAGCAGAATCCTAATTTTATAGTAAGGCTAATGTTGAGAGTGCACCCAATTAAACCCCTCGATGTTGGACTTGCTTGGAACATCCTTCTTTCCTCACCCATTTCAAGCCATTCTAATAAAAGCCCTTAAAAAAGTATGCCTCTCTTACTACTGTTTGCTGGGTCCAAGGAAATAATCAGAGTTTCTTTGTACCATTCGTTATTATTTTTTTTGCAAGATCCTCGCATGCTGGTAAGCTTGGAACTGAGTTCGTTTTCACCGTATCTGTAGATTATGTATGGTATACAGACCCATCATGAAGCTTTACTAACTCTACGGTAACCATTTCCTTTATAAAGCACTACAGAACAATCTTTGCCCTTGACTTATCTTACACTAATTTGATAGTGTCCACAGCAGCAATTTCAGAATATTATTTTTAAATACTTATTTAGTAATACTCTGAGTATCAGTAAATATGGTAGTTTAAGGAATTATAATGTCCGAGCATAAGGCTTTTTTAACCACTGGAATAGTTTAATATGTGACAGATTCACTTCATCCGAAATGTTCTTGATGGCTTGCTACCAGCATGAGACAAGGCTACAAAAGTTCTGACCCTAATTCTAAATTATCGTTGATGCAAACAAAAATCTAATTATGTATCCGGCAGTATTTGGAACTTTTTAACTCGTTGACTCTGATGTATTATACAATAGTAATCGAACCCATTTCACTCCTGGTATAAACGACACATTCATTTACTTCCTAATTTTATGCCAAGAAGTGATTCATTTTCATTTCGGAAACACCTTTCATTTCTTTTCCATCTCTAGGTGTGACTTTAAAGTTATTCATTGAATTCAAAAACTGAAACTCTTAAAACGCATTTCTACAATGAAATTCGTTTTTTTTTTTTTTTTTTTATTTAATATTAAATATTCAAAAATCTCTTTGTAGGATTCGTAAGGATGCTTCACACACCGGGTGGTTTGATGAGTTTTGGTGAGCAGCCCTTTTTTAACGGTCAAACAGGGTGAATACCAATTAAATAGTTCGGCATTGCTCAAAGATGCTTATCAACAGTCCTGGAAGGCGATGAGCTGAAAGAATTAAGAGCACTTGGTGCTTTTTTGGTATCGAGATTCTTCATCAGCTCTTAAAATACTTTGATGGTGGTAAAAGATTACATATCAGGATTTTTTTAAATACGCACATGAGGAGTGGAAGCGTAAAATACATACAAATGAATTGAGATTGTGGTGATATTTAGTTGTATAGGTTTACATAGAGCTGTTTGAGGACAAACATATAATATTTTATTATAGAACAAATAGATGTTGCCATTGAAAAGCATATAACCATTATATTACGAGATATTTCAACAAATTATTTATTAAAAATATAATTTTTGGCAGCAGCCCCAGGCTTTAAACTCGGTTGAACTATCGCGAAATTTTATGTGAACGTTTTTAGTTTCTGCAGCATAATAATCTAAATGAATAAATGGAGTACATTGTTACGCTTAGGTAAATCTGGAAATGATAAACGACTCTAAAAACGAAAGTCACCGGCTTTTCGGCGGTTTCAAATCCCCATATCCTAGTATTGCTAATGCCTTATGCGTATGCCTAATGACTGAGTTCAAGATCACGGAAAACCAGATTTAATCCTGTTTTTGATCTGAAACTCTCTGTGATCTGAATTTGTTTAGTTCGTTCAAACTAGGTAAAATGGCTTGTCGATATGGAAGAATTATCTGCAATCATAGCAAAGTTAACAATATTTAGTTTTGAGGTGTATTAGGACATTTATTTTGTTAAAAAATAAAAAACCACCTGTCTACCGTTTATGACAAAAAGTAACTATTGACAAAATCTACTTCGAAATTCTCCACTCTCGGAGCCTTAAACAATCGTAAGAAATCACCGTGTGGCTTAACAAACTCATACGGGCGTCCAAGCTCAAAAAGTCAGATCCAAACTTGGCAGGTCCACTTCAATAAACAAGAAAACAGCTGCTGCTGACTAAGTAATTTCTCTTCATCACAATTTTTCATTCGACCTTAACAAGTCTTCAAGACTTTTATCTGTACAAAATTGGAATGTAATGCACACATTTAGTCTTTCTTGTTTACTAGATAGTACAAAACACTTCAAGTGATTGGCGCTCAAGCTCCTCCATTACTGAGTTTTAACCTTGGATTTTAATCAAAGTCTTTTTTGGCCGTACTGTTGGATATTAGGGGACTGATGTATATTTTGCTGACTTGGTCGATGTTGATGTCTAGCTAATAGTACTCACTGTAGGATCTTAAGCCCGTCAGTGCAAACGGAACTAAAAATCACTAGACCTGGTTCTAGTACTTTCAAAACAAACATTCACATTATATGACGGATAAGATAATATAATCTACAATAGTACGTGATGGTAGAGTGACTGACCGTGTTATATGCGCAGTTGTCGGAGTCTTATTCTTTATAAATCAGACAAACGGTGCTGATATTGGCATACTGGCATACTTTCCTTCCATAAAATACTTAAAATGAATTGTTATACTCGTATGTTTGTTAAAAACTCATCTCCGAGTATCTTAAAAAGCTACCAAAATTCTGAGTCGGTGGTCGGAACTTTAAGAGCTCTTAATGTATATGAGTGCGTATTATAGTGAATAAATTCGAGTCAATATATTCACTGTTGAATGTTCCTGTGCCAGTGAAACAAAGCACTGATCGAAGTACCGAAAATATAAGTAAGTGCTTCAGTTGGGTGGCTCATTCTGTCAATTCCACGGCGTTTACAGAAATTAGGAATCTTTCAATCAACATTGTGGCAAATTTTGCAGAAAATCCTGAATTTCATTGAAAAATCATGTTTGAAGCTTTGAAGCTCATTTTTATCTCATTTTTACTTTGTCAGTACCAAACCGATATGTGCTTTTTGAGACAGCATTGCGTTCACAAAAACGTGTGATGTATGTGTGATGCAGGTGTGATTAGGACGCATTTTTTTTCGTCGATGAAAATGATCGTTATGTTACGGTCAACGGAGTTCGCTATCGTGCGATGTTGGAAGATTATTTTTAACCAAAATTGAATGAATTTGACAACAGTGATATGTGGTTCTAACAAGATGATGCCACATGCCACACAGTTGATCAAACAATTGATCTATTGAAGGGAAAGTTCGGTAATAGGGTAATCTCGAGAAATGGCCACTTCACTCACTCATGCGAGTGAGGCGTAAGGGCGTCAGCCTTTCGATTAATTTTTAAGGAGATACGTTATTTCCAATAAGCTAACAATGTTGAGGAGCTCAGGAACAATATCGAAAGTGAAATTTTCAACGTTCCGGCCGGTGTGGAAGAGTGGTGGAAAATTGGCTACAAAAAATAGATCGCTGTAAAGGTGTTGGCGTCGGTCATATGAAAGAGATCGAATTCCTGGAATAAATTTTAGCTTGAGAAATCGGTTCTGTGTTTTGTTTAAATACAAAATTTGTATGTCCCTATTGAAAAACCCGATACTTACGGACAAGTTCAGATGTTACTACCCTTTCTTCATTTTAGTTTGCTTGATTGAAGTCTGGGTTTTTCTATTGAATGGTTCGATCAGCTGATAGCGAAATTTGAGTTGTTCCCGTCGCTTAATAGTTTAGGAAGTTGTTTTTTCATCTCTTCAATACTGACTGTGATTCTACAGCTTAGTTTAAGAACATCTTGAACATCTCCACAGGGCTCTGTTTTGGTCCTATTTCGTTCTTACGTTTTTTATTTTTATTTTTCTAAAATTTTATGGTAATACCCAATTTTCCAAAAGAATGTCTTCATTTTCGTATACGATTATTAAAACTTTCAAGCAAATTATTGGTATTGGAAGTCATCCCCCCAAAATAAGCGCAGCTTTGGTTATCAGTTACAATCGCCATAGTAAATTAGTATGTCACAATTTGTTATCCTTTCCTTTGCCCATCATGATTTGGATGGCGGTAATATTTGATTTATGGCATGCGGCCGATTCAAGATTCGTATATTCCATTTTATGTTTTTCATTTTGCGCAGTAGAATAAGCGAATCAAGCCTTACCGAAGGGTATGAGTTGATTATCAGTAGTATGACTTTTACTTTAACAGGCAGTCAGCCCGCGCACAACCCTCAATAAATTCATTCCATTTCTGACAAAATGGGCCGGATATTTTAAATTTAGATTCCCAATTCGGTGATATAAGAGCTGCCGTTGACCCAAGAATAGTTCACAGGCCAAAATCTCTACATCAATCATTCAACTCAGCTTGACATATCTTATATAAGATGAATATTTGCTATGCTGATTGTGGAGGCAACCGTTAATTCATCCACGGTACATCCATCTTCTGAAGCTCGGTCTTCATACTCAACACTTTAAATTTAAATTTAGCAACTCAATTCCGGTTTTGTAATAATAATAATGTAAACGCGTTTAATAGCGCCAGGTTGATGCCGGTCAACAACAACCCTAATCATACAACTCCCAATCAATGCACATTTGATCTGTTTGTAAGAGCTTCATGCTCAAAAGCATATAAATATTTATATTCACAGTCTGCGTTATTTATTTATTTATTTATTTTTTTGTTTTAGAAAACTTGATTCGTAAAAATCAACATTCTCAACTTCAGCGGATATATGTAAAATTTGAAGTAATTAGTTTGTTAGTTACTTCAAAACACCTGTAGTATGTAGTATAATTTCCCTTTTCGTAAAACGACAATACCGCCTGCCATTTGATTTCGAAATCCATAGCACACATAACCGGGAACAAATTTTATTCACTCGCAAACCAATCTCAAAAAAAAAGAAATTGCAAAAAAGGATATCCATTCAATTGAGTGCATTATGTGATACTATAATACTCACACAAGGGTTGAATAAAAAAGAATTCGTGTTTTCATTTCCACCTTGGAAAACATATAAAAAAAAAATAAATCGCGAATCCTGTAAATCCATAGCAAATGGTATTACAGTTCAAACACTCTATACTCGAGGGGATAGAAATCATATGCATACATCCCAAAGTCGGCAAATGCAATATGCAAATGCAAAGTAGGTCACAAAATTTGGCAATGGCAATGGCAATGTGCGTAATTTGAATATTCTAATTAAAAAGAAAAAAAAATATTACAACAAAGCCGCCAGTGCACAGGGTAAAGGATTGCATGCAATTCTATTTGCACATTGATTTTTTTGGGTTGCGAAAAAGGGTCAGGTAAGGGCAAGAGAAAATAATCATCAAGCCTCTCTGTCGTTACGAATTTCGACATTGCTGCTGAAGTTCGTAAATCCCTCCAAAAATATTTTGTGCAGATTGCGATTCGGTTACAAAATAAAATGGATAATTGAAGGTTATTTGTAGGATTGCATATTTGACGTAATATGCAAGATGTAATAAAAACTATGAAGCCGTGGTGTGCAATCCCAGACTGAATGGGTATGTAAAAGGGTCTTATGTAATATGCAAATTAGTAAAGATAAATCTACCTGGGCATATAACATATTTCAAACAAGGTTAGGTAATAGAAAAATTGTATACATACTCGTACATACGTTATGTTACTTTCCGGATTTGGTATAAATAAAATGTCTTGGTACAGGATGGCTCCTTTGTCCTACAAACAGCAAAAGAAGAAGTAATGAAAAGATTTTTCTGTCGGAACAAGTAACACGCATCTCATTTTAAATTTGTTTAAATACAAGTAGTGAGCCCGTTGCTAAGCACAACAGGACTATTATTTAGTAGATTTTTGTGCGGCCTGAAATTTTGTAATTGGTGATACTCCTTAGTCGCAAGAAATACAGGCTGAATATTTCAGCATCGCAATTGTTTTCTGGATATTCATTATGTACACAACAAACACCAAATCGTGGTCGCTTAATTCCAATTCCATTTAGCCCCAGTAATGTATTATAAAGCATAAGTCGAAAGGCGACAGAAAAGAGTTTTGAATTCTAATAGACTTTCCTTATCAGAAGAAATCTGAACTTATACAGGATCTCTTGGCATCGTAAAGGTCTCAAAAACAAACACTCGAATCAAGCAATAATGGTATTTCCGTCTACTTCACGCGGGCAGATCCAAGTGCAGTTACCGAGTTGTGCACTGGTTCTAAAAGGAAACTAAAAGTCAAATACTTATTATAAAGGCGAATATATATAGCTGATCTTTTCGAAAATCTAAGATGAATTTTTATTCGGCCAAAAAACATTTATGAATTGTATTATAGATTCAGGATCTCATTTCCTTCGCTACAGTTTGTGATGGACCTAGGAATCTACTAACAACTCTTTCCATTTAGCGTGATCTTGTGCTTACCACCCCCAGTCCGCACACCAAGTTTCAATTCAAATTTATTTTAAGCAGAGAGGTTCACGTAATACATAAAGATTATTAGTTCCTGTAGGTATTCAATGCAAATATAAAAATTATTTAAAAATAATTTTTTTTTTTATATCACGGCAGAGGGGAAGTAAAAACTATTCATTAAATTAAAATTTATAAAAATTGTATTAAAAAGGATAATTAGAAAGAATAAAGCGTCTTTTGATTTAACGTGAACATCTGTCGTGGAGACCTTTACATACGTGGGAGGCCAGGATATGCGCCTTACCATTTTCGGTAATATAAAAGTTGGATTGTTGTTGTGTTGAGGGCACAAACTCCACCATTGTTTTGAGTCGAGGCCATTCTAAAATATTTTTCCGATTCTAGGGTTTCAGCGCCCAGAACTTATTTCGAACTCTACATCAGGTCAACGAAGTGGTGAAAAACCCTTCCTGCGATTTAGATTTAAACCACAGCCACCATGATGGGGGCTTACCTCTTCCAAGTCAGGCCTTAACTCATAGACGACCTAACATAGATGGTAAACTATATCAATACTTTTGCAAACCATTAAACTTTGCACATACACACTGTAAGAGAATTACCAACACATTTTTAAAGCCTGTAAACTGCTAGAATTTGATGTAATGAGAGAAATTTTCAAATAAATTGCTAGAACGAGAGCAATCTACAATGTGTAATGTGGATGACGTTTTTGGGTAAAAAGTGAGGGGAACTGACATTGTTGAGAATTCACATGTATTTCACATGTACAGACAGGGTCATATGGAATTAGGAAATCAGCGGAAAGCGGGTTTTGGGTTTCCGATATTTGTAAAGTGTACCATATATGTTATGTTCATTCATCTATGCCAGAATCGAAGTCCGGGGACTCTGACTTCCCATGGTACCTTTTTCAAGTTCTGGTAGGACTACCGGTAGTCTATATCGCTCAATGTAGATCCTATAGTATAACCCGTCGCTGGTCACATCGTTTATTATTAGATAACGACATAAGAAGACGTTACCTTGATAATTGGACGGGGGCCCATCTGTATAAGAAGAGTGGTATAATAATGAGAATTAAAGAAAAATTAGTGAAGTGGAGTTGGTGATAAGTAAAGAAGGATTGCTTTTTTAAAGTTCCCGGTATTAGAAATTGTTTTTATCCTATGAGATAACATGTTCCGCAATTTAACAATATAATTAAAAAATAAGCAAGATAAGATGAATTTACGTAATTGTAACAAGCTAAATTAATAACACATGGGCTGAAAAGTCAATGCCGTTTTATAGTAAAACACAAAATTTTTGCAAAATTCAACTTTATTTATCAATATAGTTGCCTTCGAGGGCGATAAACTGATTGAAATGATTTTTCAATCTTTCGATACCAGTTTTGTAGTACGATTTCGGTTTAGCCTCAAAATAGGTTTCTGTTTCGGCGATTACTTCTTCATCGGTCTTTAATCTCTTTCCGGCGAGCATTCTTTTGAGGTCTGCTACAGGAAATAGTCGCTGCGGGCTAAATCTGGAGAATACGGTGGGTGGGGAAGCAATTCATTCATTAAATTTTGTCATCGTTTTCATCGACTTGTGACACGGTGCAATGTCTTGATGAAACAGCACTTTCTTTTTCTTCAAATGCGGCCATTTTTCTGCGATTTCATCCTTCAAACGCTCCAACAAGGCAATGTAATAGTCGCTGTTGATTGTCTGCCCCTTTTGGAGATATTATTATTCCATGTGTATCCCAAAATACGGATGCCATAACCTTGCCAGCCGACTCAGCTGACTGCCGACTTGACTCTGGTGTGATGTGATGGAGCCAAGTTTCATCCATTGTCACATACCGTCGCAAAAATTCGAATTTATTGCGGTTGAACAGCTTTAAGCACTCCTCTGAATCATCAACACGTTGTTGTTTTTGAACAGAGCTTTCGCATGTCCAAATATTCGTGTATGATATATCCAACACGCTCTTTTGATATCTTCAGATCCTCAGCTATCTCGATCAACTTCATTTTATGGTAATTCGTAATCATTCTGTGGACTTTTTTGATGTTTTCATCTAAAACAGCCTCTTTTGGACGTCAACTGCGTGCATGATCTTCGGTGCTTGTATGACCACTTTTAAATTTTTCAATCCACTTGCGAATAGTTCGTTCAGCTGGTGCAGAGTCCGAGTAACACTTATCAAGTCATTTCCCATTTTTTTTTTTTTTTTTTTTTTTTTCATAATAACAAAAGTTGTTCCACTCACAACGCTATATCTCGAGAACTAATCGTCCGACAGCTGTCAAATTTATACACATATCTTTTGAAGGTTGGTACTAACTGAATGATGGATTTAATTCAAGTGGTACCCTATCTTAGAAACGGCACGGATCATCTATTATTAAATGTAATCGGAAAAGTTGAGTTTGTGTAAACTTTACGGTGGGATTCTATTTTTTACAGTTATACAACAAAAATGCAGATTATGTTTCTTTTTGAAATTTTGAAGAATGGAACCAATTACCTTTCCTAAATAATGTTTGTGTTTCTATTAAGGCCGTAGGTATACTTCTCAGCATCATTGAAAGCCACTTGTAACTTTGGATGAGGAAAGGAATCAACGGTGTAGTAAACAATATCAGCGTAGATAATTGAAGATAGGTGATAGAACTTGGCTTGTAACACATTTCGTAGAGTTTCTGTGGGTGTAGATAAGCATCCGCAAATACGGCCAATAACTACGATGGTATGATTATAACCTGATAGATTGCAGTTTATTAAATAGCCAAGGATTGTCACTGACTCCACATATTCTAGTTTTGTATTGCAAAGCCATATATCTGCAGAAAGATCAGATCTAATGATCTATTGGAAATCGAAAGGAACTTCGACTAGTCTGGGTTTAAGTATAGGCCAATTAATACTGAGCACCTATATACTATATTTGATTTTCATCCTCATTTAACCGGAAGTTTAATTCACTAAACTTTATTGTTCCGATCAAAAGATCGTTTATAAACAAGCAGAACAAAATCGTTCCTAAAACCAATTCCTGAGGTATATCTTGTAGAATAGGTTTAACAGCTGAAGATTTTTTTTCCCGATATGATTCATTGGATCACTCCAAAGAGAAAACTGGGGATCAGTATTATAGCCCTCTCATTGAAGCCGAAACAATTTTCCAGTTTCCAGCACAATATTTCATAATTGATCTTATCAAAGGCCTTTGAGAAATCAAATAGACATAGAAATGTCACTTTACATTTTTCGAAATCTTATTTAAATCAGACTTGCTTGGATTAAATAGCTGATTACGTGATACGTGTAAGTAAGTAAGTTTGACCTAAGACAAACATATCAGAATCCTAATTGGATTTTTAACAGCTGTGGAAAAGTGGACTCATAAAACAATAGTTGGTGATATGAGTCAAGTCGCTTACAGTTAGAGGCAAAATAATTTTTATGTATCAGATTGGGATATCGTTCTGTCCGGTATGATTGGGCTTAATTGTTGTCTATTGTTGTTATTGGTATTTCAAAATCTACCTCAGGGATAAAAGATGTAATGTCATTACCTGTCAAAAAAAGAAATTTTGAAGCATGTCAGGATCGATGCTACTTTTCGCATCTTTATTGCCACCAGACACACCGATTTAATTATTCCTCTTGAGCGCACCACGTATTAAGTCGTGATCTGGGATGGATTCGAAGACCTTTGGGTAGAAAAACTGATTGTTTATTCGCTCAACATGATCAAACCATCGAAGCCAATGGATTTGGTATCGTCGTTGCATCTTCTTTTCCAATTTCAGTTCGAAAAATTCTTCTCTAGAAGCAAACAAAGGAACAGATTTAGGATGCTTTATGTTTCTCTCCGTCCTCCTGCATTGACACCGTACATTAATATCGACATTAAGAGTTTTTATCGCATTTTGCTTAGATATACCATATATCTTAAAAGGTTAAGCCACTCTAGGATTTTAAAAAAAAATTCAAGTATTCATTTCTATAATTTCAAATTTTAAACGCATTTATCTCAAAACTGCAACTTTCAGCCAATTCACTTCAAATTTTAACTAAATCTTTAAAAATATTGTATATTGCCTAAATAAGTACGTAGGATTTTTTTCATATGGCATAGTTCATTTTTTATAAAAAATTTCTGGCGACTTTTCTGTGAATTTTGCAAGTTTGACTTTGGAAGTGCGCCTTAAGGTCAAAAATCAATATATCAAAAAAATCCTACGTACTTTTCTAGCTGTTGTTATGTACATGCTAAAAATTAAAAATGATGTGTCATCGTAATTCATAATTTACAGGAATTGTAGGTACGGCCGTAGGTCCTTTCAAAAAAGAGAGGGGGTCTGAGAAACTCCGCACCGCTGCCGTTTTTAAGTAAATTATTCTATTAAAATTGTGTTTTACATTCAGTCATATGTACAATCAACTTCTACCTTTATAACATCGATTTATTTTATATTTTTCCTGAAATAAAAATCACAAAAACCTATTTTTATGGCCCTTAGAGTGGTCTAACCCCTTAATGTGGATATTATTGTTAATATTTATTTAGAACTTGTTCACTTACATTTAAAATAATTTACAATTTAAGATAAAAATTTCACACTACGGTTTTTTTTTCTACCCGCAAATAATAAAAATATAAAAATTCAACAATAACATTCCGATGAAGGTTTAGCCAATTTATATACCCTGTGTACAATGTGCTTTTAAATACCGTTTTCTAGGTTTGCGATGAATCATTGGAATGATTTGTTTTTTAAAGTTAAAACTCAAGTGGGTATTACAACACTTAAAATTCCTAAGCACGTATTAAGTTTTCATGAAAATGGGACAGGAAGAGAAAGAAAGATTTTTGGGCTCAGTGGTTATTTCGCTCTATGAGTAGCATCCGATATTTAATGGGGAGACTAAATTATTAGTGTAATTGGATTTGTTGTTGTATTACCTAGTTACCTAGAACCACTCATTTTACGTAAATTTAGTCGGCTGATAAAAAGACTCTTTCGGGCGCGGCTGATATTTAATTTCAAACCATTCGATTTAGAGGCCAATACACTACCACTTAAGCCACGGCCACCCTTATTTGACTAATCCCGCCAACACTTTAAACAATCCGCTAACAACATTCTGCCGAAGTTTATTCACTTCAGTTCATTTTTGCATCTTCACTTATACCGGGTGAGTTTTTTAACTTGAGACATCCAAATTACTCGAAAAATACGGGATATCGCGAAAAATGTTTCAGACAAAAGTCAAAAGGTTCTGAAGGGGACATAAGATGATGACCACGAGTTTGAACTTGAGACCCATTTTCAAGCTAAAACGAAGGTCACCATTGATTTTTTAATAGGAACCCCTAATTTTTTTTACAGATTCGTAATCTGCGTGAAAAATTACAATTCTTTTACATGAAACACTTTTTTCAAAAATGCGTTCTTTTCCCGTCAGAGGGCGTCATAAAATTTAAGACATCAAAATTACTCGAAAAGTACGAAATATCGCTAAAATGTTTCAGACAAAAGTCACAAGGTTCTGAAGGGGACATAAGATGGAGACCACGAGTTTGAACTTGAGACCCATTTTCAAGCTCAAACGAAGGTCACTTTTGATTTTTCAAATGATAATTCCTGATTTTCATTGTTCAGTCGTATCCCTCAATGGAGCACACGACTTTGTCTCAAAGGTCTTATTCATTCAGTTCTAGATACCAATGCACTGCCTAAGTCAAGAGAAAATTGAAATGATTTATGGAGAAAGTGGAAGGAACATCGATGGTGCTGTTGCTCTTTACGCCCAACGTTTCCCAGACCAGATACGATCGTGCGCTTCCTTTTATCGGTTCATCCAACAATTCACTGGTGAAGGAAGTGTGCAACCAAAAAAAAGGAATCACTCAGATAGGGTGGCTGTTGAGGACAATAAAATAGCAGTATTAGCTGCCGTTGCATACGATCCTCACATTAGCACTCGCCAAATAACTCATGAATCAGGAATTTCTCAAACGACTGTCTGTAAGATATTACATCGGCATAAAAACCATCCTTATCATGTTTCAATCACGGTACGGTCAATCGACATAATATGCATTACTGAGCTACCGAAAACCCTTTTACTGCTACGTCCACGACGTTGTTTCTTGGTTATGCTAAACGCAGTATGTAATTAAAAACAAATGACAAGCAACATCAAAAGAAATGGTTGATATAAAACTTCCCCAACAAGCAGTCGTAAATGGAAATTTATTTCGAGGATCTATTAAAGGTAACAAAAGAAGCGATTTCTGCTGCGTTGGCCGCAAAGCCAGCAGATCGGCAAATCAAGCAGGCGCAGCAGGCAGAATACATTAATGCCGGAATCCGTGGAATATACATCAGCGATAGAAAGATGTTGAATTAAAGCACCAGAAACTGAGTGTAACTGAAGCTTTATCAAAAAAATAACATTAAATTTTCACGAATAATCCTCTTTCTTTTTGCTGATTGGAAATGAGGAGATTCATTTTAAGAGTTGCTTTTCTGATTGCTTTCATTTTAAAATATCCCAAATGAATATATTGTCGCCCTGAAGAAGGCCGTTGTTACTTCAAGGTGTATTTTGTAACTACTTTGGTTTCTTTACTGACAGCATCCTTGAAGAAAATTATAAATAATCTTTCAAATTATGTTGTTCTCCTGCAAAAAGCTGCACTCATAATTATTCTGCTCAACGCGTTCAAATCCGTCTGCTACGTAAACCTCAATCCACCCTGGGATCTACTCTTGAGCATCGCTAACGTAAGTTCTAGTGAATGTAGTTGAACTTGCGCTATGCATACTTTAAACTACCATTGAAAGGTGACACTAACCAGATTGTAGATAGATATGCGAACCATATGTAGGTAAAAACCTTCTTCTTGATCTCTTTCCGTGAGAGGATTTAGGCTTTAATTCAGATTGGGAATACAACGCTGGCAATTTAAGGAAACAATTATTTGTACATTTTCGAATTATAGTTGACCTCTGTACCTCTGAAGTCATCGTAGCTATGAATGTAACATATACGAGTATGTATTTATGCGTCGATAGTTTCAATAAAGTTGATAGTTCAATTTCCATTCTTTTGACGACTGCTTGAGGCATACACTGTTTCCTCTTATTGGGATTAAATAGTAATTTTTAACCCTTCCATTTTTACGAACTTCAATGCTATATTAATCATTTTCAATTTTAGTTAAACTTTTTTACAGATAAAATTTCTTAAACGTATTAGATACTCGTATATCTGTGCTACAAAGTTTTCATGAAGAACTCCTAGGCTGAGCTGGTGTTTCTTTTTTTTTTTGACAATCGCTAACATGCATGAAAAAACAAACACTTCTATTAACTATTTACGTTACAAAGTGTGCAATAATATTGTATAATATTGCTTTAGTTCTTTTTTTTTTCATTTTAGATGACTCCCAAATTTTGAGAGTTTCAGGTATAACAAAGCTAAGATTTTGTTAAATAGTGGTATTCCCTAAAGACCTTGCTTCTCTCTTTTAGTGTATAGAGTATGTAGTATTTGGTGCTGGAACTTTGTGTCTTCAAAGTATTCTAAAATGGTTACCATTTTAAATATACCTTTGGTGTTTAAGACATTGAAATTAACACTGCTTTTATTTATCATTTTGATTACTTGACGTTGGTGGCTTATAAGCTTATCTAAGTAAGTTTTCAAAGCATTTCCCCAGGCAAGTGTGCCTTAACTCATTCCTGATTTCATCAAAAAATAGTATACTAGGTTCTGCACTTAATTTGGCAATTACCAAGTGTACCGATATGAAGTGAGCGTTTTTTTTTTTTTTTGTGAAAATAAAACACTAATTTTTAATGGGAAAGTAAGAACCATTTCATTCAAAGTATTTGCCATTGCCAGCTACACATTTTTCCCATCTTTCAGGAAATTTATGGATTCCACGCCAATAAAACTGATCCTCTTTTGAAGCAAACCAAAAAGTCACCCAATTTTGGACTTCCTCGTAGGATTAGAAGTACTGCTCAGCTAATGCGTGATGATGAAAACAATTGGAAGGCTGAAGGCGGGTGGGTGGGTGGTTGGGGTAGCAGCTCCCAGCCAAGTGCTTTCGTTGTATCCTGAACCAGTTTTGCTTTGTGTGCAGGTGCATTGTCATAGAGCAAAATTACCTTGTCGTGTCTTCTGTCCCATTCTGGTCGTTTTTCGATCAATGTGTGGTTCAAATTGATCATTTGTTGTCGATAGCAACGGTTTCACCAGGTTTTAGGAGCTCGTGGTACACCACACCTTTCTGGTCACACCAGACACACAGCATTGTATTCTTTCCGAAGCGATTTGATTTTGCAGTCGAAGTTGATGGTTGTCCCGGATTAACCCATGATTTTTTCCATTTAGGATTCTGAAAATAAATCTATTTTTTATCGCCAGTAACAAGTCGATACAAAACTGATTTCTTATTTTGTCTTTGAAATTTCACAAGTGGTTTTCCGGTTTTCTATCTGTCTTTCTTTCAATTCATGTGGCACCCATTTTCCCATCTTTTGGATTTTTCCCATACCTTTTAAGCGTTCAGAAATTGTTTGTTGTGTCATCTTGTGTCATCTTCATCCAACATTGTTTGCAATTCGTCGTCTTTAAACTTTTTTGGTTCTTCATTTCTCACATCAAAATCTTTATACCTGAACCGTTGAAAGCATCTTTTGCATGTTGCTTCTGATAGAGTATACCTCGATAAACATTCGATGCGACTCTGCAGCACTAGTCTTTAAATGAAAAAAAAAAAATTAATGCTTTCCGTTCCCTGTCGAGACATTTGTATTTTGACGCTCACTTCATACCGGTACACCTGGTATTTTATGTCTTCATAGTAAAGATCCTATTTAGAACCTTGTGGAATACCGTATAGGCTATTTGTTTCTTCACTCATTGTGTTCAGTACTTTAACTTTTTCTGTTCTTCTGGATAAATAACTCTTCAGCCGCTACCCAAGCCTTCTCCGTACACCTATCCTGCTTATGGCTTGAATTAGTTTGTCAGCGTTAAGCCTTTCTGAAATCTACGAATATTATGAGTACACTGGTACATATTCGTTTAAGTGCAAATACCTTTTTAAACATATTTCTTAATTAAAAAAAAAAAAACCATGCAAGAAAACCTTTTTTTTATTATTTGTTTTAATATTATTTAATAAGCAAATTAAATTTGTGGCAAAAGTTTCCCTCAATTCAAATTCATATTATTTTTTTTTTGGTCATTTTTTTTTACAAAACCAAAATGGGAGGCATGTTCGTTTAAACGCACTCACAAAATCTTTAAAAAATAATAAAGTTAATAACTTGTAGATTTTCCATCCTTTTGGATCAACTCGAAAATCCTGTTTGGCATCGATTTAACAAGGTTTTGGAGGATTTCGGTACTAATTTCATCCCAAACTTGCTTTATTTTGGTTTTAAGCTCCTTTACTGTTAAAAAGCTTCCAGTTTTTTGTTTTTCCGCCTATATTTTGCGCAACATGATACCCCATAGTCAGGACTGCAAGCTGGCAATTGCAAAAGCGGGATATTTCGCTCTCTAAACCACTCCAAAGACGCGTGTGAGACATGGATAGAGAACGTTGTCCTGTTGGGAAATAAGTCATCATCTTCTCGTCCAAAAATATAATTTTGTCCCACTGAAATGTCCAGTGCATGTATCTGCGACCAAATTCCAGACGGGCGAAATATGATGCGATCTTAAAAAGGGTTTGCACTTAAGCTTCTTCCATTTGATGTTAGGAGTTGATCGGAGAAGGAAGATTGTATTTTTGTTTTATTTGACTGGAGTTAAGTTTATTTTCTGGTGCCTCTCGTCTAATGGTTTCAATTTGTCGTTTGTTGAGTTTACGGTTACCTTTCGTTGGCTTTTTAACTCCATATTTTTCTTTTTTCTTCAAAAATTTGAGCTTTTTCAGCATCGGTAAAATACTTTGCTTTAGGCATTTTTCCAATAACCTTAAAAAAGAAATAAAACTTATTTCTAATGCATCTTAAATATTAAACAAGACTTAGTACGTACTGTTAAGTTATTAACCGTCAGCTGATCAATTTCCACAAACAAAAAATTACTAAAAATTGAATAATTTACTATAAAGCAACTTTGTTTTCTTTCGTAACAACAACAGCAGATGCCATGTCCTTATCCCAGCTAAAAACCGTTACTCGGTAGATAAAATTTATTTTAACAAAGTTGCCAATTGCGAAGTATTTTAGTACAATATTAAAAAGTGTAAAATCTAAAATCATATTGTAGTTGTGCGCTTAAACGAATATGTATCAGTGTACATGGTGGTTTTTATATAAACTCGTAGTCACCAAGTTAGAAATTTCTCAAATCAGTGCTGAGGTGTTTCTTACTTTTTGAAATCTGTACTCATTTCTTACATATGAATATTGTGCTCATTTAAGAACTTTTTTAAGTGTCACACGATAACTTGTTCCATACAATTTGTCTGTAATTTTCATATTTATTTTTAACACCGCTTTAAGAGATCGGATAGCAGGAAAAAGGTATTTTGGGTTTGAATTCGAGAGAACGAGAACATGTTGTGGAATACTATAAGACATTAAGAGGTCAGTAATTCTTAGTATGCATTATACTTCCCGATAAAACTTAAGTTCCTTTGCTACAACGAATGTTTGAGGTGAGCTGAAAGAATCTTTGGGTAGAGATGTTTATAATATTCAAAATGTTCTCTATGTCATAATTGTAGATTGAGTGATTGACTTCATCACTTCGCAGACAGACGCACTAAGTCTTAAATTGAATATCATGAATTCAGATTTCGTTAGCTGGAAGTAATATTGTGGACCTCAAGGTACTTACATAGGGTGTGAAGTTATTTGCTCTGATGCACATAGTCGCACGTTATGTGATCAGCTGATTTCATTAATTTGTTGGACAGTTTCCATATGCAGAATATTAGGCAACTTTAGTGCATTTTGGACGCTTTTCTGGTACTGGTAATTGGAGCAGATGCCCCTCATCTGATCTAGTTGTTTAAATTTATTTACGAATTTGCTCCAGCAAATATATACTATATATTGCATATATTGAAAGGCAAGGATAGTTATTATGGCAAAATGTTCGGGATATGATGTTCGCGATACTTATTTTCTATTTACCTTCATCAATTGTATACGTATTTCACATCTCATATCTAAGTCGATAGGTTACCCTTTACTCTTTGTCATTGTACTCGTATTTTCTCGCCCTTTTATCATCCGTGCAGCTGTTGCAAAAAACCACTCCCGAAATTTTCTTCTAAAAGATGGGAAAGGAAAAGCTAAAATTAATTTTTAAGTTAAGTTGCCATCTTTGCAACCTGAGACTTGTAGACATGTGACTGTACCCGTAGAGTTTTGATTCCAGTTATAGCAGTTATCTTATATTAAACGCATGCAGCAATCATAAATGCGAGGGCCTTGCGATTTTGTTTTTGATCCACCGTTTAACATAGTCAGATCCACATTGTTTTAAACAGTATTTCTCCGGGAATACTGTACTTTATAAAAGAATTGCGTCAATTGTTATAAAATTGATTTGGTTGAATTTTTTTCAAAG
The DNA here is from genome assembly GCA_907269105.1 of Volucella inanis. Classification (NCBI taxonomy): domain Eukaryota; kingdom Metazoa; phylum Arthropoda; class Insecta; order Diptera; family Syrphidae; genus Volucella; species Volucella inanis. The sequence continues at coordinate 112,319,956 of OU026156.1, forward strand.
TATATTGAAAACTACGTCGATGATATTTATATTTTCACCTTCACTTCTAGGAGTTAACATGGATGTAAAATTTTTCTGATCTCCTCTGTTGGCGTACGGAAACGTCATTTTTACAACTTTAAAAATTACTTTTTCTACCCGCCATCAACTCTGACAACGACACCAGCTCGGAAACGCGGGTAAAAAAAGGTATTTGGATAATTTTTGGTCCCATTTGAATCAATAGAGAATGGAGGATACATTTTAACAGCGAATTATACGAGTTGAACGACGATGTCAAGCTCGTAAGAAAAGCTCGGATAACACTTTCCCTGAATGCCATCAGCACCCCGGCCGGTAAAGTTTTCAAGTCCAAAACAGAGGGCCAACGCGATTCAGGATGACCTCATTTCCATTGGTGCACACAAGTCGAAAAAAAAGTTCGCGCTAGTTGAAAAGGGACGTTAGCTGAGGCTCTGTAACCACACCTAAGTTAATAAGGTGGGGTTACAGTAATTAACGAAATTTAATTTGAAACATAAGTGTTTATTCATTATGAAGTCTGGCTTATTATATGTATAATTTCTTCAATACAACTTCTTGCATAAATATACATACCTTACTTGGCTGTTTTGGTGCAATTCTGCCCAATTTTTTTAGTCTTCAAAACTCTATCTCACTAATAATGCGCTCAATAGTTTCCAACTAGTCCATTTCGCGTTATAGTGTTGCCATTGAATCAAGTCCTCAGCAGGCAGCGCTATCACGTATCACCCATAATTGTGTTTTATGAGTCTTCTATATTTGTCTCTATCTGAAAACGGCAATCTTACTTTTGAAGTTTACTAAGAGCCCAACTCACTTCCATTACAGGGCGTAGTGACACCAACTAAGTCTTTTTCGCATGTAGGCCGTGATTTTTTCGCAAAATTTCCCGTATAGTGGACGAACAAAGCCCAAATTGAACATTTTGGATCTGCCGCCACACTTTCATAAACAGCGGCTACAGTTACTTCCCTACGTACATTTAGTTAACGTGTTGTTGACTTTGCAATTTGTGGAGAGTACGTGGTACAAAATTTTCCACAACACGAGCAATAGCGAGCTCATTTGATATATTATGAGAACCAAACAAATCGCCCAATCTTAAATAAGTTTCGCGAATTGAAGACTGATTTTCAAAATTGGAATTTTGAATGCAACAGGAGCGTCTAAAATTACATTCCAGTTTGAAATACATCGCCATTGGAAGATCTATCAACCAAAAAACTTTATTTCCACGTTCAAACTTAATATGTATGTTGTAATACGACCGTTGGTGCTACCCGTATAATACTCGTACAACCAGGTTGACTGAGTAAAAGAGTTAAACTGTTTTTGCTCATAGTTTTCCCTAGTCAACTAGATTTGTAGTGATTGGCTGAGTTAATCAGATCAACACACTTTCTTTGTTTTCGTGTCCAGTTGTCAATTCGAAATCAATCGTAGTGGCAGGATGATGTTTAAATGAAGCTTGACCCTTGGGCTCTCGTGTGATTGCATTTGTAAGACGAATACCAAGACCGGTTATACCGCATGGTTTTATTCTTACAAATAAGAATGCATATTCGTGCTATACAAAACTATACAATTCACTACATTGCTTCTTCAATTTAAAATTTTATTTGGTTACAGAAACTATGAAAAAAACACCTTTTCTCCCACTCTGTTTTTTTTCCTTACTTTCGACATTTTTGTCCTTTCTTGTCGAAGAAAAAGTCCTTCGAATAGTCTCACCCAGTAACTCACCAGTCCAAGTTCCATTTATTACACGCCATCAGGAGAGAAGAACTTTTCCATGTAAATAAGATGCTAGATACTTATATTGTGTATTGGTTTTGACACATAACCCCCTTCCACACATATGCATATGTACGACACCATGTGTGGAAAGTAAGTTTTATGTACATTCTCACACTTTGTTGTTGTATTGTGTTCATTTGCATACATACGTACATATTACATTCGTTACTATCCCGCACATCGTTTATAAGGGTTCTTCTAAATTTTCCATACGTGACACGACCAAAGGAGACTCATGGATATACCATACTACTTGTACTCCGTATTCGTAGTCGTATTCGTTCGTATTCGCCGTAGCGAGCAAGAAAAGCGACCACTTTAAGAGATACCCGCTGTTCGATACTCCTACGCATATAGAGCAGCTCCCCTTTGATGGATACATATCGACATTAAAAGAGGCGAGACACACAAAGAGTACGTACGAGTACATTACGTACATATATGCTGCGAGAAAACACATATTTCACATCCTAGCTGAAAACGCCAAGGAGGACATCTTTACAACACAGCTTTTGTCATTTTTTTCACTTTTCCAGCACAAAAAGGAATGACGATCATTCACACATGCTGAGTATCTGTGTGCAGCTTAAGAACAGATGACTGAGGGGACTACTGTTGAGGATTCATTTGAGGGTGTGAGATACTTTGAATTGAATCCCTTTCGATGTACTCCGATGATTTTTAACTGCGCAAAAAGCAAAGAAGATGTCCTTAAAGGATTTCTTATTTCAAGAAAATAAAGAAAGAAAAAAATATTTAAACCCACGACAAACTCAAAGAACGAGAAAATGCAATTGTCAATCATCAAAGTGTTTACTCGTACGGCTACCTTCACTCCGGAAAAATGAATATCGAGCTATTTTTTTTTTCTTTATTTTTTAATTTACAGTAATTTACAGTAATTTACAGAAAATTAATTATATATAAGTTTTTGAGGAAATGGTTTTCTTAAATTTTCAAACGTTTGCACACTTATTTGTTCAAAGTATGTTCGCTTGGTCAAAGTCGTAACAAGTCCGGGACTTGAGAAATGCAAGTCTGCCAGATAAAAGAACGAAACCGAAAGAACATTTTTAAACTGCGATGTGCAGCTCACATTTAATGTGCGGATATAATTGTACCCGGGCACGTCATATTCATAACCTTAAATATGCTGAGCTTATTCCCCTTTAACTCACAAACCAGATACAACCGTTTACCGTCATACTAAGGGCATTGTTCGCAGGTATTGTCCTTAAGCGCTTCCCGCAAACTCAAGACTTATTTCCATAGTTTGCCGTTTACTACTTCCAATACCACAGATCTTCCTACATTATATACAATAATATGGCTGTATCTGCTTTATAGCAGTATCAGTAGCAGTATATGGTATTTATTCAATTTTCAGATCCGAAGATCGTTCTCCCCTTATTTTGTATAACAGGGTCATCAACAGTGTATCAAACACAGTATGTGTTTTACCCGGCCGGGTACATTATCTCACGCACATACTTTTTGGGAATCTTGGACAAAAGGTGCTGAATAATTAGGAATCATTAACCCGCTTCAGGATTAAAGAGGTGCCATTACCTAATTTAGAGCCCATACGCCACAATGAATAGTCCCGATTCCCTTTTGACCTCAGATCTAAATACGTTGAAATAACATCTTCGGACGTACTGTCTAGTCATTTCTGAAGGAGCAATATATTTTATTTTGCTCAAAACTCAGGGTTAGGTGGGAATGATAAGCCTAATAGATGTGTAGTCGTAGTTACAGCCAAGACACCTAAGTGCTTCTCTGCATCTGTATGTACAACTCGTTGAAAACACTTTTGCAATCAAAGAGCTTGTCACTGAATGAGGGTACAGAATGGTGCCTTACGCTGATATTGATATTGAATATAAAAAATAATATTCTTTTAATTATCTCGCAAATTGTCAATGATTTCCCCGCAAGCTTGAAGTAAAACCAAATAACTTGAACTTATGTGATGCAGAAAGCTTACATTAGACAGCATTAAAAACTAAATTGAGCCTTACAGTATAACTAGAACGTAACAAAATTGGTATGAATTGCACGCCGAACTATAAAAATAATTTGTACTTTGTGCTCTAAACAGAGTCTACATATGAGTATGTGCATCTTTACCAACAAACCCAAAAGGCAAGTCAGTTATTGTAGGAATCCTTTAAAATAATAAGAACATGTCCACCAGATCTACAGTATTTCCAAATTCTGAAATTCGATATCCTTTTAATCGTGGGGTAGACTACAGGTACTCCTTGAATATTTGCCAAATATCTGCCTCGGCTTTGCCTACATCATTCTTTTGATGAAATGTTTCATCCCGTTTCCGCATAATTACGCTTCAAGGTTTTCTTTTAGTGCATTGGCATTGGCGTAGGCTTTATCTATAATATTGCCTCAAAGGAAAAAGTCAGCTGGTTTTAAATTGCACGATCTCAGCGGTCAATTTAACTCTTCATCAATTGAAATCACACACTCAGAAAATTGTTCACGCAATTATTTCACCAGTTCTGTTCCATCTGGCGCTGTCCTGCTGAAAATAAACGTCCTCCACGTTCATAGCATCAATTTGAAGCAACAAAAAATTCTATCAACCTCATTTGGTGACGTAATCCAATGACAACGCCAGCCCAAAAACCGCATTAAAGTGCCTCTCATTGTGGATGGAAAGGTCGTTCCACTATTTCTTTTGGGTTTCTCTTGGATAAATTGAAATGAGCCTCATCACTCAGAATTTGTGAACAAAATCATTACCGTTATCATTTATTTCCAGCATTCTTTCTGCTAAAGTAAGGCATTGTGAGTGGTCTGTTGGCTTCAATTCTTGTGTAAACTGTAACTTTAAAAGCATGTAGGCCAAGATCTTAATGCTAAATGTGGTGAAAAGTAGTTGCGGATAGGCCAAATACCTATGATTGTCGCGAAATGGATAAACCTGTCTTTTCAGTCACGTTCTCAGTTACGGCGGCGATATTTTCAGTTGACCTTGCCGGATCAACACGAGTTAGAGTTTTTAGATCACTAGCCGTGATCACGGCCGTGACGGGGTGGCCGTGGTGTAGTGGTATATGCATAGACTCCTTAAGCAGAGGGTCGTGGGTTCGAATCCCTTGCGAGGCAATTCTGTGAAAAAGTCTTTTTATAGAATTTGTATGTAGTTATATGAAAATCCCGTCGGCGTCAACTCTGACATGAAGGCATAACACTGATGTTGGAGTGGTTGCTGGCTGAGCTAAATGTAACGAACAAACAACTAGCACGTCCCGTCCAGTTTGACAACCACCTCTGAGAAATATATCGAAACCTAATGCACCTGAGTTTCAAACTACTACATCACCCGCCCGCGCCCTGGAAAAAAAGCCAGTAAAAGGGTATTCATATCCCCTTGGTGCGCGCGCGGTATTATAAAAAAAAGCCTGTCCGAAACGTTCAAATTTATCGGTTATATTAACTCTAGCTGTGCGAGAAGGCGCTTGATGATGGCCAAAAGCAGGAAGAAATTTATGAAATATTTCCGCGATATTTTCGCCGTTTTTGTAGGGTATTTTCAAAATTTCAACACGTTGCGTTAGCGCGTATCGATCTATATTTAATAACCATCTAGTTTTAATTTATTAAAAGTCAATGAATATTGACAGTTCAAGAATGGCGCTAAATTAAAAATGACACCTCTTGTGGTATGACCCTTTATTATTTTTCCTGTCCGTTTATAGTATTCAAATAATTAACTAGTCGTTGCACTCCTTCTATGGTACTTTTACTTGGCTACCGTAGAAAAATGAGTAAACGCTTCGGGAATAAAGTGCCTTCACTACCAGCAATACCAAATCTCGTGTCTCGGTTCTCGTGTCTCGTGTCTCAATCTGTTCTATCGCTATTTCACCAATGCTAAATAGAAATCAACATTAGCATTCCGCCCCTTCAAACTTTTAATCGTAACATCCATCTCGCTATGAATGCTCTTCAGTACACCCTCAAGCCCACTTTCTGACACACTCTAAAATATCGTTAAATGTCCAAAGCATCAAAGCTCGTTTATTAAATGCACTGTTGAGCATTATAACCTTCAAACATTTAAAACCAATGTTCATTGGTACCTCTCTTTCTTTCCTCCCTAATTTTTTTTCGCCCGCGCTGCGTACGAGCATTTTAAGTTAACATAAGTCCTTTGAACGCGTGTAAAGCATAAAAAACTGATTCGAACGTAGGCATGACACTATCAGAGATAGTGCTTTGTTTATACTTAGCATACTTAGGAACTTACTCAAACTTGAAAACTAGCAAAGGATGATGCTATTTAAGCTTTTTATTTATCTAAGTAAAAATACACGCCTTGATTCTTTTAGTACCGAATGTGAGATATTTGATATACGAGTACGAATGGCGATACAGTCATCGGCTTGTTCAAAAAGCATTTCTAAAGAGATGTGGTGTATGCCTTACAAGGAGACGTTTACGCAGTCTTTTTCGTGAATTCTATTTATATTCTTTAATATTGACAGTCGTCTGTTGTAGAGTAAATCTCGTTACGCATACTGTGATCAGTCCGATATCAAGTGCTTAAACTTGAAACCAATTTCAGTATTCAACTACAGTTGTGAATTCAGAGAAATGCCGTTGCATCATAAGTGCAGATTCTCATCAGCGAAAGCGGTACTTACACATCCTTCTATTTGCCACACATGGATTTTAGTTTGGCCTATAAAAGTGTTCTTAATACATCTGTAATGCTGAAACATGCCACTCGTTAGGCTTCTCTATTAGTATTAGATCGAGGCTTGAGATGTATAAATATTGTTCTAGGTTATAGGCTCCGGAAGAAGTTTACGGCTATTTTCAGCACGTACAGTGATTTTTTCCACCCAATTTAATGCCATGAGAGACTGCCCGCTATGCTTTCATCTTGAGAGAGCTACTCCCAAGTGTGTTATTTCATACAGAAAACAAATTCTCATCTGCTATCGAAGAACCGGCTTGTAAGGAAAATATCTCTATACCATCGTTAGTATGGCAATGATCCCGCTGTGGTTAGTAATAACGACAATTTGTGCTAAATACAGCAATCTACACGTACTTATTCACAATTTGTAGGTTAAGGCACCTTCATGTGACGCCGCTGTTTTTTAAGCACTGCATATCAGAACGATTGACACCTTTATTCAAGTAATGAATAGATTAGAAGAGTGAAAATGCAAGGCGCGAATGGAAGAGAATGTATGAGAATATGCTCAGTACCATATGTATATGATAGTAGATTGAATTCACCTTCATCTTTAGGAATGTCAACTACAATTTCGTAGGGAAAAGCGTTGTGTGGATGTATTTGCTTTATTTTTTTTTTATGACTTCAACGTCGCAAACTTTACATTAGAGGCCAGAACTGTTAACTAATACTTGGCCTTATGGCTGAAGGGAACGTATGAAATAAAAATGAATAGCGCGTATAAAAAAAGTGCTAAGACAACGGCGAAAAAAATTTTATTTCAATTATATACATGTGGTACCATATGCCAATGGTATCGATATATGGTATTGCTAAAAGAACAATAAAGTCCGAAATTATTAATTTGTCATTGAATTTGCATTAAATTTAAAGTGGCTAAAAGAAGGCTACCAACTTAACTACAGAAGTCCTTTTTATGTGTTTTCCAACGAAAAATTGGTCATCGTTATGCATAAACGTTCACAGTCCTTTCCATTAAATCGTATCCATGGCAACAACTAAAATCAATATATGCGACTATTATTCAAAGTAATAGATAACCCCTCCGGTTCTAGCCATCGTCGTACGTTTCATGCTTAATTTAAAGGTGGCAAGTAAATTGTTAAGGTACATGGATTGTCTATCACACCGTCACAGGGTGTGGTCAAAATATCACCGACAAAAACGTAAACAACTTTCCTAAGTCACATAACTATGGGTACAAAACGCAATGCTACTTCTTGATATTTGTACATATATATATAACTAGCTTTCCGTACTTCCCATTTCGTTTCTCAGCTCGGTTAACTCAAACTTCTAATGCGAAATCCCCCTTTGGCAATCTCAGAATTGTAAGGTTGTTGAAGAGCTTGCTTGGCTACTCAATGGACGCTCACTAACCACACCACTGAGTAAACCAAGTCCAAGTAAATTGGGAATACCATAGGGAATATAGATTGTGTCTGCAAAGCACACTCTACGCGGGTATACTCGTAAAGGGTCGAGTGGTCGTTCTATCGATTAGAAAGCTTTACTTGCGGATTTTCGGAATGTTTACATTCAGCAGAGTACATCACTAGAACATAGAGCACAGGGAAACGGCAGCAATAACGGTGGTATCGCAAAAATCCCAACCCCAACCCTACCGTTTGGACTTTCTACCCACATTTACGAATACCAACGGCTTGTATCCGATACCGGGGTTGATGTTTTCCATTTGCCTCTAAAGTCATATACACAGCGTGTCGATGGCCACCGTTAAGCGAAAAGACGAAAGGACCTCGCTACAGTGCCATACACGAATGGTCCAACACATGTAACTCACAAAGCTATATAAGTCAGTAAAACATACATACATACATCCAAAATAGACATACAGCCATCCAGATATGCAGCCATATAGCCATACGTACGTACATAAATACATCGAATCGCCCTCAATATCCAATCTAGAATCGTGAGGTTCGGTTCGGTTCGGTTCGCTTCGTTTCGGTTCGTGCAAAAACCTCCTACGTTTGTGTCGTCCTTTAGTGGTACGCTTCGATTTGTATTCCCTGCCTGCGCTATCCTACTGTGTCTTTAAGTTGGTCCTGCTTCCTGCATGAGTACGAATAGAGTACGAGTACAGGCATTTGGTCCTGTACCAGCAGTTTGTTGTTATTGGCCTTCCATGGCTGATGTCGATTTCGCAAATAGCATTGTTGGCGATGGTGGTGGTGGCAATGGTGATGGTTTTGAAAATGGTGGTGGCGGTTGAAGGTGGTGTTCGCTTTTTATGCTAGAGGAAGGGCGAATGGTAATATCCATCAAATCCACCACCCCTGTGAATGTGTTGTATGCCAAAGCTGATGCTGATGCTGGATGTTGATGCTGGATTTTGATGCCGATGCTGATGCTGATGCTGATGCTGATGCTAGATTCCGAGTGCTTGGGATTCGGTTCAATAATGTTGTATGTGTCCTTTATTGAGTTCAGTGGTGGGCAGTTACCAGTTATGTGTTGGTTAGGTAGGTATGCCATTGCTATGTTGCCTTTCGATCGAAACCAAAGTCAGATACATACAACATACCCTCATATATATCCATTCAAACCCATATAAATACATACGTATGTAATCGTATATGCATATGTACGTACGTATTTGTATATAAATTCTGTCCTTTGGATAGCGATGCTGGGCCAGCACATATATTCATACATATGGGCTGTTGCTGTTGGTTTCTACCATAGGTATTGTACATAAATTGTTCGTGCGTGGCAGAAAGGATGCAGGGTATGTTTGTTCGTAGTCGTATATTGCTGCCAGCAAAATGGACTGGTCACGTTGTAAATTTATGCGCTGTTATATGGCGGAGGGTGAAAATAAAGAGACAGGCAGTCGGAAAAGTCGCCATTACATGCAAATAAGGGTAAACTACAGTCAGGACAGGGTAGTTTGTTTATGTGTATTTACTGTTGATTTATATACAACGCGGTCGAGGATTTGGATAAAATAGAACCTTTTCGTGGACATTAGATTGTATAAAACAGGCAATGCAATTGTGGAAATTTTCAGAAATGAGTTCGCTTGAAAGTATTTTCACCTGGCAATTTTTATGTGTAGGCAGAAGTCTTAATATTAAATAATAAAAAAAAAAAACAAATATGCGAGTAGAGGAGACACCTTTCAAATATTTAAAAGTTAGAAAATAGCCATATAAGTAGAGGTAAGCAACCCAGCAACTGCCATAGAATTCCTTAATTTTAAATATTGTTTCCTACATTATGTAATTATCATAAGTATACTCGTTAATTTATAAAATTTATTAATAGAAATATACGTTCGAAGCTGAAACTATGTTAGATGTTGTACTACTACTTTGAAATTGTCCTCAACTCATTTCCTTTTCTTTAACCTAACACTGTGAGATCAGATCCATACACTATAATGTATTTCAAATCAATTTAAGTTTAGCTAGGTTCCCTGGGGCATAAGGGCTGTCTCGTGTTTCTCTTCTTTGAATTTTAGCCCATTAATTCAATAATCAATAATAAGTATTGTAGACTTGAACATTTGTAAGTCATCTTTGCAGGTTCAGCATTCCGAGCAAACCTTAATTTATCGTGAATGGCTTTTCATAGTCAGTTTGGCAACCTAATCCCATCCGATGATTTATTTTTCTAAGATAACTTCTGTTTCCTACTTATATCTTGAAGCTCACCTCCTTAGTGTGGACTGAAATTTCCAGTAGGAAGAATTTTTCCCGCCGAATTTTTATCAACGTTAATAATTTAATTGCCTTAAACCTTCTTAGTCCTTTTTCTGTTCAACAAAATGATCCAAATATTCCAACAAAAAATGAAAGTATCCCTAAAATATAAGGATTAAAGTTAGGAAAAACATGAGACTAAAAAACAATGGCAGCAAACTAGACATCCATCAGATAAAGCACCTTCAAATAAACACAGAAAAGCGAAGAACAATGCTCTCCTAGTGCCGAAATTTACATACAAAAATACATGTATTGGGTTTTTTTTCAGAGTGTCAGACTTTTCAATAGAGTTAAAATGTCAAATCAGCTATAACATTGAGTTGCAAGTTTCTATTTATTTTTAATATATGTAGTTTCCATTTTATCTGGGGTTAGTTTACGCCACAATAAATAATAAAATGTTTAAATTTATTTCCAAAATCCAAGCTAAATTTTACGGTAGACATCATCACCCATTTGAACGTGCTACGAATATTTATCGAATTATTGAAAAATTCCCGATCCAGTTCATGCTATTGGATACACACCTCTGTGGAAGAGGACCTCAATTTATCGATTCGTCGTTATTCGCAGTAACTTGACCTTTGCTAAGCACTTTATGGAATATTATAAGATCCAATTTGTGCAAGAGCTAAAGCCGTATGGCCATTTATTGCGTCGAGTGTTCAGTGATTGGAAGGTGACCTAGTTTTTTGGTATACAATTTTGTTCAGTGATGAGGCTCATTTCTGGTTAAACGGCTGCGTAAAACAAAATTTTTATATTCTTAGCGAGGATAATCCTCAAAAAGTTCATCACATACCATTGCATACAAAAAAATATACCGTATGGTACGGATTGTACGTCAGTGGCATCATTGGTCATTACTTCCTCAAAAATAGGCCGGAGCAAAAGTTAATGTCAATTATTGTAACATCGGTACAATGCTATGATCAATGGTTATTTATTCCAGAATTTGAATTACATCAATATGAGAGATCTGTTATTCCAGGTGATTATGATGATGCTCCACCCCATACTATTAACGAAAGCATTGCTTTATTGAAAACACGATTTGGCAATAGAGTAATTTGAAGAAATTAATCTTTCAATTGACCACCAAGATCGTGCGATTTGACACCAAACCTAATGCCCTGTAGTAGACTCAGTATCAATTTAGGTAGTCGTCTTTGACATCGTCTGTAGACGTGTGTCATCATTCACGAAAGGTATGTATTGTATACACGAGTAGACAAAAAAATAAAACAACCAATAAAGGAATGAGCATGTCGACAACTGCATATGATACCAAATTCCTTGCTTCGATTACAACATCGAGCTTTTAGTGAGAATGCTGTGAGTGAACGCGAGACCAGAAGTGATTTGTTCGATTTCGTTCCGGAAATTTTGATGTAAAAGATGTTCCTCTCATTGGTCGGCCTGTCACTGAAAAGGTTGATGAAATTTTGCAACTGATGGAGCAAGATCGACGCGGAAGCTGTCTGGAGAGGCACTAAACATCAACCATATGATAGTTTGGAATCATCTAAAACGAGCAGGCTACTTAAAGAAGCTCGATGTTTGGGTGCCACATGAATGAACGCAAAGAAATTTAATTGACCGCTGCTGAAACTTAATGAAATGAAACCATTTTTGAAGCGATTCATTACGTGCTATGAAAGGGAGTTGTCTTCCATCATGACAATACAAGACCACACATATATTTGATGACCCGAAATAAATTGACGGGAAGTTTTTATACATCCACCGTATAGCCCAGACCTTGCACCCTTTGATTACCATTTGTTTTTTCTGACTTTGCAAAACTCTCCTGATGGTAAAAATTTGACCGACCAAAGAGCCGCTGAAAATCACTTTTCCAAGTTTTTCGCTGATAAACCACAAAGTTCCACCAAAAGAAACCACAGAAGTTCTACACCGAAAGAATTATGAAGATACCCGGAAAATGACAAAAGGTCATAGATAATAATGGCCAATATGTACTTGATTAAATTTTATTTTGAATAAAGATTTTTTTTTTTATTCAAAAATGTACCTGTTATATACGGTGATTCATCGTAAGGTTTTATTTATAGTGTAAAATAAAATACATAAATTTGAAAGTGAACTTAAAATTTTTATTATCGGTTAAAAGAACAATTCATGGCATTAACTTTTTAAAAATTACGTCATGTAAATATTGGCGATGACTGCGTCTCAGGTGGTCCATTCGGAAGGTCCAATTTTGGGCGACTCGTTCGAGCATAGCAACTGGTATCTCGCGGATAACACTAGTAATGTTGGCTTCCAAAGCGTCAACTGCAGCTGGCTTATTCCTGAAGTCCTGAGACTTTACATTTCCCCAGAGAAAATAGTCCAAAGGTGTGATATCGCACGATCTAAGCGGCCAATTTACCGTAGCAAAACTTGAAATAAAGTGCTCATTAAAAATATTTTTCAACAAGTCCAATGTTTTATGGTTTGTTGAAACCAGAGCTCACCGAGACTATGTGCTTTAATGTCCGTTATTGACGGTAACATTCTGATTTGCCTCATTTTTGAAGAAATATGGACCAACGATTCCATAAGCCCATAAACCACACCATACCGTTGTTTTTAATAGATGTAATGGTAGCTCTTGGTACTCTTCGAGTTGCTTATCAGCCCAAATTCGGAAATTTTGTTTATTAACGTATCCATTCAGCCAGAAATTCACTAAATGGGCTAAGTTCCTCGAATCGCACGAAAAGCATTTGTCACAGAACGTTGATTTTCTTAATACAGCTGAACAATTTGATGACTTGCCAAACGATACTTAACAAAAATGATGAAGCAGTTTGGTAAGTGTCACGCGTGGACTGTCAAAAAGAGCCTATCCTTATATGTTAGAGTAGAATTACATATGAGTCACATGCTCGCAACGAAGAGAGTATATGAACACTTAGGCGTAAGAAATTAACCAACCAACTGGAGAATTTACACCATGTCTAGTAATGGTGGAGAACCTTAAGAACGCTGAGTTCAGCTGGTGCATAATGAATGACAGTAGCATGATAAATAAGTAGTGTTTGGTTAATAACACGAAATAATTTTGTTCGAACTGGAGCCGTTGATTGCCAAAACGATAGCTTTCCTCCAAGACCTCCATCATATCCACCACCAATAAGTCCCAATGGAGCAGGAGCATCATGGATAAGTAAACAAACAGATGAAAACCTTGACAAAAAAAAGTACAAGGAAATAAAGTCGACGTATACAGCTGCCGAGATTCCGTACTTAGATTGATTGAAATAATGCGAATGAATGTAGAAATGTAGAAACCGTTAAGGCTTTATATTGTAAATAATTTTCTCGAAAAGATTTTCGAATTTCCCGCTGCTAAAGCCACAACCACTAAGGTCAACCTTTACTCGATCAGCAGAAGAACTTTTTTTTACAGTTTGTCGTTGTATTGTAAGTCAGTTTTGTATTGTAAACATGTTCTCTTCACCAAGACTTATTAAAAGACAAGATGATGATCTTTTGATGTCAAACAAGCCAAGTCGTAAAGAAAGCCAGTTATGAATAGCAAAAGCACGGCTTTCTTCGGTTGCTGGCAGAGTTGATTTGGGTTGAATATTTGTGTGCGATCTACAATACATACATATATCTGATGTGATATCACAGATAAATTCAAGGTGTAGTTACGGCAATAATTGGTGTGATGGAAATATTGAATGGCCGCACTTAGATACATATGAAGTTTGCCTAGAAGCAAATCTTCATAAAGACATTGTAATTCGACATTTCTTTAAAGAAATATTCTATCATGAATTAATAAACTGCGTCTGAAATAATAAGCTTATAGTTTCGCAGCAAGCTTCGTAAAATGTTGTGTCACTTATGCGTAACACTCTTAGGTGCTCACCAAAAGGGTATTGGCTCATCAACACCCCAATTAGCGGTGTGCAGTATTTCTTACTGAGGTACAGTACCGAGGTTGCTGACCCCTTAAGCCTCAAAGAGGCATTACTTTGATTTGCCGGCAACCTGGAGAGTCATGCCATCTGCATTTATCCTCATATGAAATCAAACTGTTAATGGAAGTAGTCGAATTTCCCGGTTTAGGTTCTAAAAACAATCTTCTTTACCTTGACTAGCATTATAATGGGCAATTTCATCTCTCGTGATCCCCTTGTGAATTGGGAACTAAACAAGACTCAGGGAATTAAAGCTTCACACGGCGTACAGTGAAGCCTTAAATTGTTGAAGTTGATTTAAAGTCATGAGGGTGTTTCATAAGATGCTTCACCACCTTCACCGATTTTTTACAATATAGTTTATAGCTATCAGGAATTGTTTATATCTGTGCTTAAAAGACAGACGTAAGTTTTCCAAACTAAGGGTGAAACCTGACGTTTTTGGAGTTATCTATGAAGAATCAACTACATTTCCCTCCTGGCTCAGATTCTCAAAACCATTCCATTTAAAGTTGATTTCATATTTTCGCAATTAGAACATTTCTGCATTCTGTAAACCCTTAATTTGAGAGTTTTAAAAATTAACAAAGCCATCAAGATGGAAACCGTTGAAGATGTGTATTTGGCGTGATCAGTAGACTTCAACACTTTAGTCAGTTGCACTTTGTGCGTATGATGAAGCAAATCTTTCGGGAGAATACGCTGTAGAGAGAATGTCCAATTCTTAATTATGGTGCCGAATTTATGGTATATTCTTGGATTCTCAGCAACACTCTCATGAATTGCTTTGATGTTTTGCGTTGAACGACTTGTTAAGGGACTACCAGAGATCATCCGTTGATCTAGTCTCCCTGAATTTAAATCACTATTGATGAAGTTGAATCACTATTCCGACCAAACCTGCCAAACCTTCATTACTTTGAAAATATTACTCAACAATGAAAATGCATTGTTCTTTCGTGTAGCGCTCCATTTTAAATAACCCTGAACTGTCAGCTGTCACGCAGTTTTCTTTTTCATTGGCAATACTTTACCTCACAAATGGCGTTAAATCTTGCGTGATTTTTCGGACATCTTTTGCATGCCGGTTCATTTTGAATCAACTCATTAGTGAGGCTTATAGCCTCTTATATATGTAGATGTTTTCGCGTTTGAAGGAATCCAGATTTTTTCTTTCCATCTCTGATTGAGCCAGTGTTGATTTTTGAACCAGATTTGCCGACGGCCATCCTGAAATATTTGCACCGTCGCGATGGACGGTTTCCTAATATGAAAATTTCCGCGAATTCGCGTATTTCTTAATAGAAAACATTTTGTTACATTTATAACATTCTCATTTCCATCGCTGTCACTTTTCTTTAACACCATTCTCTTTCAACGTTATGCTGCCTATGTTAAAATTGGATGAACGATTTTTGTGTATTTTTGTGTCACAAACTACTGCGGAGCTTCGCGCCATATAAACCGGCCCATAATGGCTCTATGTGCGACATCGCCCTCGCAGTTCCTTTGTCGAGTAGCAAAAAAAACCAAAAATATGTATTAAAATTATTCACACTTTGGCACGATGATTCTTTCAAAATAGATGCAGTAGTACGAAAGATTTGTAACCCGTTATCTTCTTGCGCCTCTATAAAATTATTGGAAGTTATTCCAGACTCGTTATTGTCTTACTTCAATAAATAAATCTGACACGACGTTAAACAGCTACGGATTTTGTACACTGCCCTGTTGAACTCAAAATGTAAGTAAGAATTCACTGATTATTCACGTTGTGCTTCATTTCAACGACATCGAACATATTACATTTTATATCTATATCCGTCTTGAGTACATTTTGAAATATTAGCGTTACACATATAAGGTCTCTGGCAACTTTATCGAACATTCTTTCTATGTCGAAGAACAGCGACTTTTTTCAATCGTTTTTCGTGAACCTTGGATCGCGTCATATGTCAAACTGCCTTCCATAAACTCCATTGTCTGCCATGAACCTTAACAACATCGCTTAAAATTTCTCATATATTTTCATTATACGATATTAGGCGGTATAATAAAATTCATCTAAAATCTTTTCGGATCCTTTCAATTAAATCTGTTACAAAGGGAAGGACTTCGTACTTTCGACTTATGTAATTGCGGATTTTCAAATATATGTTATATACCTGATGATTTTAAAAAAAGATTTTTCAATAGGGATAACTTCCGGCCCGTTTTGTCACTTTTGACAATTTTTTTGCCATAAATAAAACTAGAAGAATGCTTTCATATAAAAGTAGAATAATTTTGAATGTCATTTTAAAGGTTGACTTTCATAATCATAATCAACTAATCTCGCTGTTTGTCGTATTCGTAACATAGATAACATATATACCATACATGAAGCCAATTCCGATTTTGACCGTTCACTATGTGGAAATTTAAGATGTAGGCCTACACCTATATGCAGGTGGTGCAGAAACTAAACCCACGAGGCTAGTAACGAAAATTAGCGAATTTGGCTCTTAAGGGAGCAAGAAATCGTGTTTAGTAACGAGTCTTACATTTGCTTCATTGAGTTTGTGAAGAAGCAACACCGCCTTTTCTGGAGTGAGGAAACCCAGAACAGCCTTAATGTGTGTACGTAATACACCCAAAAGTGCAATGTTTGACGCGGGCCTCACGCTGCTGGTTGCACCAGCCGTCTTTATTTGATCGGCAATAAGCTCATGTTACAGATAATGATCAATGTTACAGTACAATGATTAGAGAGAATTTCTTAAGAAATATGGACGACATTGATCCAAAGATATGTGGACAAAGAATAGCGCTACTTGGCAATTGCGCCTAAATTGCCTTCCTTCCGTAACATTTTAAGTTATATTGAGGAAAAAAAATCTGGGAATTATATTCTATTTTTTTTATTTTATTTATTTTTTTTTTTTCTATTTTCTGGAGTTGATATCCGATCCACGAATTTATCATGTGACTACGAACATACATAACACATGGGCTGAAAAGTCCGCGCCGTTTTATCGTAAAACGCAAAATTTGTGCAAAATTCAATTTTATTTATCAATATAGTTACCTTCGAGGGCAATACACTGATTGAAACGATTTTTCAATCTTTCGATACCAGTTTTGTAGTACGATTTCGGTTTAGCCTCAAAATAGGTCTCTGTTTCGGCGATTACTTCTTCATCGGTCTTTAATCTCTTTCCGAGGATCATTCTTTCGAGGTCTCCGAACAGGAAAAAGTTGCTGAGGGCCAAATCTGGAGAGTAAGGTGGGGTAAGCAATTCGTAGCCGAATTCATTCAATTTTGCCATCGTTTTCATCGACTTGTGACACAGTTCATTGTATTGATGAAACAGCACTTTCTTTTTCTTCAAATGCGGCTGTTTTTCTGCGATTTCGTCCTTCAAACGCTCCAACAACGCAATGTAATAGTCGCTGTTGATAGTCTGCCCGTTTGGAGATAGTCGATGAAAATTATTCCATGTGTATCCCAAAATATGGCTGCATAACCTTGCCAGCCGACTGTTGAGTTTTTGGTCGTTTTGTACGAGGTTCGTCACCTGCTCGCCACTCAGCTGACTGCCGATTTGACTCTGGTGTGAAGTGATGTAGCCAAGTTTCATCCATTGTCACATACTGACGCAAAAATTCGGCTTTATTGCGGTTGGACAGCTTTAAACACTGCTCTAAATCATCAACACGTTGTTGTTTTTGGTCGACTGTAAGCAAACGCGGCACTTACTTTGAAAAGAGCTTTCGCATGTCCAAATATTCGTGTATGATATATCCAACACGCTCTTTTGATATCTTCAGAGCCTCAGCTATCTCGATCAACTTCACTTTACGGTCATTCGTAATCATTTTGTGGACTTTTTTGATGTGTTCATCTGAAACAGCCTCTTTTGGATGTCCACTGCCTGCATCATCTTCGGTGCTTGTATGACCACTTTTAAATTTTTCAATCCTCTTGCGAATGGTTCGTTCGGCTGGTGCAGAGTCCGGGTAACACTTACCAAGCCATTTCTTTGCATCGGCTGCATTTTTTCCCATCAAAAAGCAATGATAAATCAACATACGAAATTGCTTCACTCACAACGCTATATCTCGAGAATTAATCGTCCGACAGCTGTCAAATTTATACACGTATCTTTTGAAGGTTGGTACTAACTGAAAATGGTATGGATTTAGTACAAGTGGTGCCCTCTCTTAGAAACGGCACGGCCCATGTAATATATTGTAGAAGTTAATCTATTTTCGATATATGCATGACTATTTGCGAAGATCTTTTGGGCAATTTTTTTTTCTTCTTAGAACCAACAATTGGAACTTTTCCCAAAAAGTATAGTAGAATCGGTCTATCGTATGTTATTTTGTTTCTCAATGTTCGATTTTTATTTTTTCATGAATGGTATCGGATTTTGCATTCATTCAGTGATAAACCAATTTTGGCTGTGCCTGCTTCAATGCTTATAAAGGTTTTGGGAAATAAATTCTACTAATCCTGTCTACATCCGCGAGTGATTCATCTAATTTTCGTTTTTGTTAATTGAGAAAACGATATTAAGGTTCAGTTCGTCAGAAATAGATTTCATGATCTGCTTAAATTTCCAAAAGAAAGTCTTTTTGAAAAGCCAACAGAAGCTCCTTTTAACTGGGGCACCTTATTGTCCTTATAGTGGTTCTGAATTTAAGTTGTACCTAATTTAACGAATTTGTATTCAAAGTGAGTTGATTATTATGCCTGAAAGTTTGAAGGGACGGTGTGCTACTACTCGATGGAGCATTGGTAGTAAAAACAGTGGTAGAACAAGATAATGTAGAAGACATTTCTTCGGTGTTTGAGGATGTTAATTGACTGTGTAATGTTCGCATCACCTATGAATTTTATCGAATCTTTTTTAATCTTATCTAGCAGATTGGGTAGGTAAATATATTGAGAGAAAATGCATTTCTTATATCGCTTCAGAAAATTCTAGCATTTCGAAGAATTGTTGGCGTCAATGGTTATGTGGCCATTTTAACATAGGTTTTCGTTGACACATATACCGAAAATAGACAATTTGTCGATTTTGACAATGCAAGTGCCAATTGTGGATAATACCTGTGTGTATATAGATTTCTATAGTGACAGTAAAGAGTGTTGTGCTTTGTAAAAATTCAATTCCACTCTGTTGATGGTCTTACAATAAGTAATGACATAAGTATCAGAATCTAATGAACTTGACGTTCACTGCCCTTCTGCATCGTTCTAAATCAGAAGGAGTCGGGACTTGAGTCCGATAATGAATATAAAAAGCGAGTATCGTCGTTAGAAAAGGAATATAAGGATTAGATGAAGTTAAATGAGTGTCAATGACAGAATGGAGCCCTGGGGCATACCAACACTTATTTAGTGTATATCAGACAGAGGTATTTTCTAGTCCACATATTTTCGTAGGTGTCAAATGCTTTTGCAGTTTTCCTTATTTCGCCAGAATGGTGTATAAATGATTTTCTATTTTGGGGACAAATCGCTTCAAATCACCAGTTATGTAAATTGATAACTTTTATTTCTTTTACTGCTATGCGAGTGCGATAGTGGATTTGTCTCAAAGAATTTTGAGACATGCATTTATCGAATGATAACAAACGTTTATAACCTTTGAGACATTGTAGTATTTTTTGTCTCAGATTTATACCATTTCCACACGATAAAGAAAGGCTTTATAGTAGTTCCTGTCTATTTATTTGATAATTTTCATTCAATAATGGATAAAAGATCTCATTTGAAAGAGAATAGTGCCTGCGATTTTATCAACAGAGCCATCTACGTCGTTATGAAAACTAGTTGAAAAAGCTGTATTGCCATGATGCTCTTCTACGAATTTCTACTGACTGTGTAGTCAGTGTTTTGAATGTGACACAGTAGTGCGACGATGTGTCTGATGTGACACACTGCCCGAGGAGAGCACATAGAACTTTGTAGTGTGAGAAGTTAAAGATAAAGTCCAGGCTCAACAAGGTCTCAACATGTCATGTGTCCAGAATGTTGAACGCATTCTCTAGGTCTTGAGAATTCTGCCTATTATATTGCTTATTTGTTTGTCAAGTGAACCTTTGTTCTGACAGTCATAAATGACAAAAACATTGCACTCTTGTGAATGGAAGTTTTCTTCCTGATAAAAGTATTACTTTAGACCTTTTTCAACTTTGAAACTGATAAGCTTGCTCGTGGTATTTTATAACATTACAATACCCTGACATAGGATAAACAAATTCTTTAAGGTAGAATTGCCTACGATATAAGTCTTTGACATCCCAATAGCTATACATATACATATGGAGCTGATTTTGTAACATTTTTCTTAAGTACTCACAAAATAGAAAAAAATTTCGTCAAATCATAAATGCGTAGAATGGTCGATTGAATCAAACATAAGTGGGAACCATCATTGCAGCTGATCGAATTACGTGTGATTCGACTTTTAAATGAACTTGTGTCCAGAAAAATGATTCTTATCTACATAATTTCTGCAATTACCTTACCCGTTATATTAATTCTTTAGGTATATATTCTTATACTCGTAAAGATGCGTACAGTGTGTTTACATTTGAACGATAAACCCACATATGCAGTAGCTTTTCTTAAGACATGATGCTATCCTTCCGTTGAAGAAACGAAAATAAGAAATCAGAAAATAGCGGGCGTTTCTCATATAAGAATATATTATCCTTCTTACAATCATCTATATATATGTACATATGTATATATATGTAAGCATCTATAAGACACTTCAAGATGATAGATCCGGCCTACAGCATTCAACAACCAACATCGCGGCACTGGTAATGGGTACAGCTCCATACATTTTGTCTGTGAGTTTGCTTAGCGTATCTCATTCGGCATTTATTATAAAATTATCCTATCCAGCATGTTTCCCAGGAGATAAGAGAACTTCAAAGTAAGAACTACATCAGCCAGGATAACAAAAAATATGTATGCGTTAATATACCGCACGATACGAATATGTTATCATGTACATACATGAATAACTATGTACATACGCGTATATGTATAATGTTTGTGAAGCTTACAGAAGGACCTCTAAATCTTTCAAATTCCTTCTGTACTACTCTACTTGTGTGTCACATTCACCCGTACCCATCTGGTTTCGACATGGAATGGTTTAATTATCCTTTTTTCATTCCACATGTCATTCTATTTGCTGTCGTTTCACTGCTACATACCTACCTAGTTACCTCCACCTACATATTCATTTCTGTGAAGAGCTTAATGCCTCCCCAACCCCAAAGAGTACTTGTACACAGAGTTTAGAGACGTTCTGGCTAGATTCCACGAATCAAGGTAAATACTTATTTTTTGTTGTTTCTTTTTTTTTTCTCTCTCCCTCTCTCTCTCTCTTTGTAATTTCGCCCCTATAGATCTTTTCTAATTTTCCATTTCATTTGAATACAGAAATAATCCTATCTTAGGTTTAAATGGTAGCAGCATCTTTATCTGGCGTATCAAGGATGGCTGTATGGCAGGAAAGCTATTAAAAGTTGGTATCCTTGTACAAGCTTTGGTTTTGGGGTTTTGTCAATCGTACCTACATGAATAGATAGCTATAACAGTTCTCTACCGTTTTTGTTGGCTTTAGGTTTGGCTTCAGCTCTGGTTATGCTTCGGCTCTGGCTGTATTTTGGTACTTAAGGTACAAGTAGTTGGTGATAGTACTAGTACTGGTGGTAATACTTCTGCTGGGTGGAAGGGGGTTGTCTTTAGAAATAAAATCTAAATCCCTTCTTGAGATATAATAGTGGGATGAGTGTTTCCTCAACCTTAGGTTTACTGCAATCCATTTTTTAAATAAATTGTTTGGCCCAGGGCTTATCACATGTAAGTTTGTATGCTTAATTGTTCTCCTATTCATGGCTCTATATTTAAGGTTTTTCTTTGTTTTTTTCAGAAGACCACATTTTTAATCCTTGATATCCAGTATAACACTGATGATGTGCCATATTCGGGTTCAGAAGACTGATGTTCAATATAACTAATATAAACACTTTAGGACCAGAAAAAGATTGCAGATATGAATGGAAACCGTATGAATGTGAGTAATCTTCCTGAGCTAATCTTGGCTGGTTGACCATCTGTCAATAAAATCTGCAAAAAAAAATTGATTTGAAATTACTTCCCTTGAATATGATAAAACAGATTTTGGGGGCTTCTGGAATTAATGCAGAGAAGCATCATTGCAGTATTCTGATTCTGGCCGTTAATAGAATCTTCATATGGATTGCAATTGAATATACGATATGTGGCCATCAAGCCATCTATGGTAAAAAATCCACAGCTGTCTACATATCGGAACATGGTAAATCTAGATAGTAGAAATACACCACCGTAAACCAAACTAAAAGACAGTATAAGGTAGTTCTTTATAACTTTTTGTTCTACACCTCTACAACGTCTACGTCTAAGATACTTGGCTGAAACAAAAGATTTTAAAAATAGAAGCTTGTTGGTGATTATTTGCAGCCTTTTTATGCACGCATATAACAATACGGAACAGACATAGCTTGACAGCAATGCTTCGCTATTCAATAATTTTGGCGAGAAAAAAAAGTTATTCTCTTCCTCCATCGGTTTTACCAAGACTGATGATTTATTTGTGCTATATTAGCTTTCAATCTGATGATTTCCGCTCTAGATTTGCTCACATTTTATGATACATTACTCTGTAAGGAAGTAGGAAGAAGGACTACACCCCAGTCGAGGTAACCCAATTCTTGAGTTTCCTATAGATAAAGAAGCCTTGCCGTACTTCAATGAGGATCTTAATCTTCGCAAATAGCTTTCCATACAAAACGTGATATTTAAATTCATCATGAGAAGCTTCCAAAATAGCTGCAAATTTATAGGTTATATCTCTTCTACGTAGGGCAAATTGAATAAATTTCACATTACCACTGTTGAGCGCCTTTCAAAATTAAAGGACAACAGGTAGAGTGGAGACCAATGCTCAACATGCTGCTCAATGATAATCAGTGATAAAGGGTGGTGGTGTTATCGACCCAAAAAATAATAATAATAAGATCAGCAAAGCTGTTTGCATCCAAAACTCTTTCCACAGAGAGTTACAGTAGTTCGGCGATTCTGCTAAAAGTTACATAGTTATGTCATCATTGCTTGGATTATGTTACTGGTCTCAACTTTACTCAATCGACTTAAGTGCACATCGATTTTGAAACGCTGGTGTAAAATTCTCCTTCGGCTAGGAGAAATACTCCTCATCTACAATTAGTAGATACTATGGGCAGTTTTAATATCTACTTTCACTTTCTTCTGCTTCTGTAGAAAGGGATTAGATGTAGTTTCACTCGTCAAATCGTACTCTTCTCTCTGCGTGTTCGAGTACATTTATTTTATTCTATGTTCATGGTATATCGAGCGTCAGATATTACAATACTTCGAGTATGGAATCATGTAAAATAATAATATTATATTGAGGCGTTCCCATACCATACATTAGCGATCTTTATATTTGCAATTAGTGCGTCAAGACTTCGGCAAAAATCCGTCAAATAATAACTTTACACCGTGAAGATGCAGAACCAAACAAAATTCATAAGAAAGACGTTAACTTTCCAACAGGATTTCTATCTCACAAAGCGAAAACCATTCCACCAACAGAGACTAAATACAGTTGAGTCTCTGGACTTGACGCTGACAGTTGGTCAGCATAGTTTAGACGACACCACGTTTGGCAAGGGACTGAAGTTGATTGACACACGGTTCTTTTATCTCAATATACACAAGGAACATGGCGCTCTCCGGATCATCGAATGCTAAATTAAATTGGATATATTGCGATAGACGTAAGGCATGTATTCCAGTATTCTGAACGTCTGAATGTTCCGGGTAGCCAACATTAACTTGGTTCATCAACCTGTAGCTACCAAGGTGCGAATGCGGATTTACTTATCGCCACAACAAAGAAGAACACTTGTGAGAAGATATAACGTAGAAAAGCTGCAATTGTCGATCGCCTATCCCGAAACCTTTCAACAACTTTTATATCTCTAGCATTAAGTACCGAGGACCAGCGGCAACGCTGCCAAAATGTCATCAGAGACGTGCTAGGTTTCATCCGACCATAACCAAGAAATCCCTGTTTTGATGAATAATGCCAGCCAGTACATGCAACTAAACAAAGCGGCGTTGTAACGAAGAACGGGAGCTGCTCGTGATCTCTACGAACAGAAGAGACGGGAAGAACATCGGCTTTTCCAGAAGAAGAAAAGACAGCACGAGAAATACGCGTTCAAAGATACTTAGAGGTTGTACAGAGGTCTTTAGAGTTGAAGAAGGAAACCTTGTAGAAGAGTTACAGTCGGTGTTAAGAATATGTAAAAACTTTTTCTGCAGATTGTGAAGAACCTCAACATTCTGCCATCAGGTAGAATACTTCATTCAATTTAGCCGAAGATAGCCAAAACTCCGCCCTCCTGACCAGAATGAAGTAAGGATAACAATATCTAAGCTAAATTCCAACAAATCAGCTGGAGGTGGCGGCTTACCGAGGTATTCATAGCTGCTGGAAACAATCTCATTTTTTAGATCTGGTCAGAAGAGTGTATGATTTATGAATGGAATCTCCGCACCGTATTCCCGATCCACAAAAAAAGAAACCCCCTCAACTGTGCCAACAATAGAGGTACAAGTCTCCTCAACATGGGATACACGATATCATTTGCCATATTGTGCGAACGTGTGAAACCTTGCACCAACAACTTGATTGGTGTGATTTCAGACCAGGAAAGTCCCTAATCGAAAAAACCTTCACTCTACTGCAAATCCTGAAAAAAAACTGTAGAAGTCCAAATCGATAACCACCATCTTTTCATCGATTTGGCATCACTGCCAAGCTCATCCGACTGTGTAGACGGCTGCTCCGTCAAAGTCAGTTATGACTTAATCGAGACCGTTGATGTCAAAAAACGGTTTTAGACAAGGCGACACTCTGTCATGTGGCTTCCTTAACATCGTACACACAAGTGAACACCGAAGGCAGAATCTTCCTAAAGTCTATGCAACAGCTATAATTTCGAGAAAGTAAAGGACCTTGTCTACCTTAACTCTGCTATGAATTCTGCCAACTACCCCTCAGCAAAAATAAAACTAAGAATCACTTTGCCAATCACTATTTCTTTGGGCTAAGAAGGCAATTTAGTTGTAAAGCCCTATTCCGAAAAACAAAGGGGACTCTAGGTATAACATACTCATATTAGACCTTGATTATCACAATCCCAGGTATCCTCAGTCATTTCGAGAGAAAAGTTCTTCGAAAAAATTCGTTCTCGTTTGCGTTGACGGGCTTTGGAGGAGAAGATTTTATGAATCCCTGAGATAGCTAAGACATGCAAAGCGAATGGACAACAATGCCCGCAGAGTCTTTGAATCTAACATTGTGGTTACAACTCAGTGGAGAAAGATCTCACCTTAGAAGGCGCGCACAAGCAACACATGAGCTGAAAAGTCCGTTTTATAGTAAAACACAAAATTTTTGCAAAATTCAACTTTATTTATCAATATAGTTGCCGTCGAGGGCGATACACTGATTGAAACGATTTTTTAATCTTTCGATACCAGTTTTGTAGTACGATCTCGATTTAGCCTCAAAATAGGCCATCGGTCTTAAATCTCTTTCTGGCGAGCATTTTTTGAAGTCTGCGAACAGGAAATAGTCGCTGGGGACCAAATCTGGAGAATACGCTGGGTGGGGAAGCAATTCATTCAATTTTGCCATCGTTTTCATCGACTTGTGACACTGTGCATTGCCTTGATGAAACAGCGTTTTTTTTTTTCCTCAAATGCGGCCGTTTTTCTGCGATTTCTTCCTTCAAACGCTCCAACAACGCAATGTAATAGTCGCTGTTGATAGTCTGCCCCTTTTGGAAATAGTCGATGAAAATTATTCCATGTGTATCCCAAAATACGGATGCCATAACCTTGCCAGCCGACTGCTGAGTTTTTGGTCGTTTTGGACGAAGTTCGTCGCTAGCTCGCCACTCAGCTGGCTGCCGACTTGACTCTGGTGTGATGTGATGGAGCCAAGTTTCATCCATTGTCACATACCGTTGCAAAAATTCGAATTTATTGCGGTTGAACAGCTTTAAACACTCCTCTGAATCATCAACACGTTGTTGTTTTTGGTCGACTGTGAGCAAACGCGGCACCCACTTTGAACAGAGCTTTCGCATGTCCAAATATTCGTGTATGATATATCCAACACGCTCTTTTGATATCTTCTGAGCCTCAGCTATCAACTTCACTTTACGGTCATTCGTAATCGTTTTGTGGACTTTTTTGATGTTTTTATCTGAAACAGCCTCTTTTGGACGTCCACTGCGTGCATCATCTTCGGTGCTTGTATGACCACTTTTAAATTTTTCA
Organism: Volucella inanis; assembly: GCA_907269105.1. Classification (NCBI taxonomy): domain Eukaryota; kingdom Metazoa; phylum Arthropoda; class Insecta; order Diptera; family Syrphidae; genus Volucella; species Volucella inanis. The sequence continues at coordinate 112,346,614 of OU026156.1, forward strand.
ATCCTCTTGCGAATGGTTCGTTCGGCTGGTGCAGAGTCCGGGTAGCACTTATCAAGCCATTTCTTTGCATCGGTTGCATTTTTTCCCATTAAAAATCAATGATAAGGCAACACACGAAATTGCTTTGAATCCATTTTTTTCACAATAACAAAAGTTGCTTCACTCACAATGCTATATCCCGAGAACTAATCCGACAGCTGTAAAATTTATACACGTATCTTTTGAAGGTTGGTACCAACTGAAAATGGTATGGATTTAATTCAAGTGGTGCCCTCTCTTAGAAACGGGGCGGACTGTGTTACAAGCGGATCTTAATCGACTTGACTTGGAGTGCGTAACTGGAGATTATTAGCTAAAGATCGGAATTATTGAAGAGACTTGTTAGGTATTGTCCGAAACCATCCCGAACTGTAACACCACATTAAGTAAGTGAGTAAGTAATTAAGGAACTGTTAAATTGATACAATTTTGCACCCAATATGTCAATCGGTGATAAGAAACTTCTATCAGCTACTTCGCTTGAGTTACTTCAGCTACTGTCATGGTCAACTAGAAACCTGATGTCTGATGTGCACTCATCCCATTGGTTATCCATACAAATATTCATCCTTTAAAATCTTTTCTGGCGAAATCAGTATCTGGTTTAGGTATACAATCTCTGTCACCCACCTGCTTGTAACGAAGCGTTGTACCTCGAAAAATTTTCGGAGTCTGAAAACTTCTTTTGGCCTGAGTGTAACAAAACTGAGTTCAAAGAATCCCTGTTCATGTAAAGAGACACCCCGATAAATAACAACTCAGATATTCTGTAAAAAGGAACCCATCCAGGAGTATCCTCGCTATCATCTTAACCACAGAAAGAAAACAAATATTTCCCGCCAATTCCCACAATACATTAGAGTTGTCCTCCTTTTGCAAGTCGACAATTGTCTGTAACGTTTAAGAAATTTACTACTGGATGCCCCGAATACCCACGGCCTATTTCTTGGTGCGACATATAGTGGCAATCTTTAAATTTCTGCATATGACAGAGTTTATTAGAATAAACTATTAAGTGTCTTACCAAAGTCTTTCATCGAATTTTTAATCACTTTTTCGCACATTTGCGGATTTCATTCATCGATGACAGTACGGATGTTGGGTTTGAGTGCTTCAAATGACTGGAGAGCGTTGACGAAAATTTTGTGTATCACGTGACTGCATGATCACGGTGGCCAATTTTGATGATCATTTTGAAAAATGACTCGATTTAGAAACTTTTCTGGTAAAAAAGAAATGGTTTCGCCAACGTCATGTTGTTGAAAAGAAATATCACCCATATCCCTGCTTTCAAGTTCCACCCATAAAATTCATTCTTCATAGTCCGATTGCGAAATTCATTTACGACAACAGCCTCCTGCATAAAAATCGCACCAGGCTCCTCAAAATGCAAATGCGTCAATTCGGCTTGTTAGCAAAGCTTTTTTTTGTTGGTTGCGCCATGAATGTGTAATCCTAATAGATACTAATAGCACGAGTTCTATTAGAATGCAAGATTCGCAAACCGATGCCAGGAGTACTAAACACACATCTTACACACTTCTAACCACTCTCTTCGCGGGACTACCGTTAGGTATTACTTCACGGAACTGGTTATCATTTTCTGCTCTATTGTTTCTATTTGCCTCTTCGGCCCTTCTTTATGCCTCCAATCAACCAATGACAGAACAGATCTAAATCCAGTCGTCCCCTGACGTCATCGAAAGGTCTATTTGGAGCTTCGGACTTGGTAGATTCACTGCACTGGAACATAACGTGCTCCGCGTCTTCCTCCTCTTATGGGAATTTTGGGCAAAAGGGCGAACTATTGTGCCCAAATCTGTGGAGGTATTTTAGATAGCCACCATGCACAGATAGAAACTGAGTAAGATGATAATTACAGTCCCCGTGCGTTCTTTTTGTCCAAGTTTCAATGTTGGAAATCAGCTTGTTGGTCTATGTATCTTTGGTAGTGTTGTCCCAACTGGCTTGCCAGAGTGGTGCTGCATATAGTGCTCTTCTTCCTTCTTTACCCTCCTGGTAAGTCTGGTATCTTGTCTGTTCGACAACGAAACGAAAGTTTCCTCATTATTTATTTTTTTGAGAGTACAGAGGCCCAAACTGGGGGAGCATACAAAACGATGGAACTTACCACTTTGGATAGCAGAATTCTAGTTCAAAGCCGACCGAGTCAAGTCAATTTTTGATCCAGGCGACTGCTTCATCCGGCAGTGGCGGACTCTATCTATTAGCTATTAGCGAAGTCTTGAAAATATAAATTTGCGTCAACATCAGCAACATAGTTTTTCGGTTAAATTCTTAATGAATTTCATGCATTTCTAAAATATAATTGGCAGAGTTTCGATGTTGCTGGTGGCTGAAAGGCTCAAATTCTTGAGCCAATTCAATGTGGTGACTTTTATAATCCAAGTCTCTATGCAAAATTCAGTGAGGTGTTTTGTGTGATATGTCTACTATAATTCCTGAGATTGAGATCGGCAAACCTGTGTCCTTTCGGTGACACTTTGAGCTACAGAAGCGATGGTCGCGTTATTATTTATATCACTTACTTGGCCAAGCAGCTGAAACTTCAAACAGTGTTTCAAGTCGACCCAGAGAATTTTTAACTTTTCGAACTTTTTCAGCAACATTTTTACCATTTTTAAAGGATTTTTAAAATTTTTGAAATATGTATCATTGTAAAAATAGGGGCCTTTTTGAAAAAAAAAATTTTATTTGAAAAACCGTATAAAAAGCGCATAACCTTTGAGATACAAAAGAGTTTTATCTATTCGGATAAATTGGAAGACTTAAATGCTTACGGCGTTTAGAAAAGGTAGATATCAAGCTTTCGGTGCGGAAAGTGCTTGACTTTAATCTAGAGGGGCATAGTAATAAATAAAAATCTCTCTTCGCATAACCTATTGGAGTAACCTATTTGGAGTAACGAATTGGTAACACAAATTCCACATTTTCTTGAAGTTTTTTTTTGTTTTACATTTTTCTTATTGTACAATCTTACAAAACTTCAATTTTTTTATTTGTAAAATCTGTAAGTGAACGTACACTGGTAGTGCTCATTTCAAAAGAAGTGAAAAACAAAGAGATTTTGAGTCGAAAAAATGTGTTGTTTCCCAAAATCTAAAACAAATTTAAATGACCTATCTGGAATAATACCCCTACAGAATAAAATTGATAGATTGCCGTCTTAGATTCACGTAAACATTGTGATGAAATCCGTTTAGCTATGAGTTGACTATCTAATTTAGTTCTATCCGGGTTTGAATGCCCTCTTTTCTTGAAAACTGGGAGAATGAATCTCTATTGTTAACTACCAAAAGTTTAAACATTTAGGGATATTTATAGGTAATAAAAAAATTCTATGCAAATCCAATATACGAGTGAGACATTAAATGCAAACCAGATCCCTTTCATTGCTCGTAACGTGATTAAAAACAAATCACCTGAACTAAGTGAGCTCGTTAGAGTAGACATACTACACCGTTGCGACTAACCCTCAAATAAATTTCATACTCACTGATGTGTTAAATAAATTCATGAGGCAGAAAAGATTGCCTTAAGAAAGGTCTCTAGAAAAAAGGGTCTCCTAGCACACGATATCCAATCTAGCGCATGGACAAAATGACCATTGGTCAAAAGCCGAATTCTATGTCGGAATATATGTAAGTTCTTCTACCACTAACTTCGTGTCGGTATTGCATTATCAAATAAACATTACCAACCGACGAACTACGGGTCAATTGAGTCCGAATAGTTTGCACACTGACCTTTCATCCCTGAAAATGCCCGTTCATCCCTCTTAATGTCCAGTATGCTATCCAGCTGCGCCTTCAACCCCGTCCAATGTTTGCCTGCGTTCACCGCTTACTCGTCAACATAGTAATATCCCATATATAAGTGCTATAACTCATGTCCCGATTAAATGGCAACCGGATCTAGCGGAACGAGGCCAAACCTAGTGTTAACCCCTCTACATAAATATGTGACCATTGGTCAACGTCGGTACAATTAGTGTGCATAGTCTAAGAAGCGTGCCATGGGAGTGAGTTTTATGGCTCCGACTATCAGAGTCGGTTCTATTAAAGTGCGATAAATCAAAGATTTATGAGAAGCTCATCCAGCGGGGACAATTTGTACAAGTGTCCTCTGAAAAATATTTTGTTTTGGCCTCTTGGTCAAAACATGGTCAGGTCGTAGTATGAATTATGTGATCCATACAGACACCCTTTGTTTTTGTGACTTTCGGGCGGATTAAGGGTTTTTTTATTTATTGTTGCTGTACATACTCGTAGATAGAGACAAACTCATCTGATGCTGCAGGAATCGGTGTGTTTTCGTTTGACTTTAAAATTCCAAGGAAAATCACAGCTTTCCGGGTAACCATACTTAAGAGATGGATAAGAGGTGGCGACCCAGACGTTGCTCTAGATCGGAGGAGGTATGGATATATAAATCTCATCGTATGTACATAGACACACTCGTTTGTACTCTAAATTAATCTTGCTCTGTCTAATTACCATTTGAGAAGCGAGTTAGTCAACAATCATGTCAAGAACATACGGGTATAGGTAAAGACCTAGGATTAGCATATCAAAGCGGACTAAAGGAGAAGCGGAGCTGTAGTTTGAAGCCGGAGCTTTACCAAAAGCTAGAACTGGATGTGGAGACTGCTTAGTTTATTTGCCAACTCACATACAGCCATGGGGCATTATGATTGTGCAGCAGCAAAAACACTCGTAAGATGGCAAAGGAGAAGGTAGAAAAGTATAACAAAAGACAAGTAGCATACCAGCCAACCCAAACGACAACAACCACATATTATACTTGGTATGCCACATGATGGTAGGGTTATGCCACTGCCATCCTCAGCCTGCCGGGACGACAAAGAATGTACTTGTGCATCTTTTGTCCTCATAACGTTCCACAGGCCATAACGATGCTCAAGAGTTTGAATATTTAGATACAGAACAGCTACATATTCCAACGAACGTAGGTAGTACCGAAATGAATGTGTTTGAGTATACGCATCACAAGATGTCGATTATGCGATGATGACGAAGAGAAGGCATATTTGGGGTAAACATTGTGTGATGCACCGAATGGAGATGTTGATTTTATTTATGACTTTGATGTTACCTCTTTAGTTACCACTAGACGAGTGGCTAAATTTATTCAGATTTTGATTAGAAATATTTTGTGAGACTGTTGAAAAATCGATGAACCTTCAGAGTCCATTTCCATTTCTACAAAAGGTATCCATTATGCCTTTTCATACACGAGTATGTATGCATCTTCAACCCCTTATTTGGGCAGCAAGGAAATGTTTCTTGTTAAATCTTGAATTTTAAATTATACCATAAACATCCTTCATTCCAAAGCTACACAACTATGTATGCATGCATGTATCATACGTACATATGAGTGTAAACCTTCCCATATCGGCGTACCCACTTTTTAATTAAAACAACTCCATACAAAGGACTACCCACAGCCACGGCACTTGTCGTTTGAAATAACATGGCGCCGAGTACGAGTATAGTGTAATCGTAGCCAAAATGTTTTATGATATCAGCCATTACACTACCCTGCACTTCTTTGTTATCTCTTATCTCTACCTATAGTTGAGTTTGAAAAGTTTTGCGCCATTCGACATACGAATACGAACATCCAACAATAGCTAACCCTTCTTTATCAACACATGCGTGGTAAAGGCTACAATTCATTAGGTACGGATAGCAGTATCCCAACTAAATAAAGTACTATGTTTCCATGTGTTACATACGGATCCACTATCTTCAGATTGGATATGTAGATTCTCTGAGTTAAATACGTTTGCATGGAGTGGGTTGACGTAAATGGTATAGAGGGTTGGGGTGGATTTGCCGAAAATCACGGTCCATTTAAGCAAAGTTTCGTTTGCTACAGAATGGTGGATAGATAGGGGTTTTTAAGGGTTACGACCGTATACTACTAATACTTACACATATATGTGAGTCTACTTGTAATTAATTGCAAACAAAGGGATTGAGTAATTAAATAAGAATCCCTTAAGGGCCCAGGGTGTTTTCTTATGACGAGAACATTTATTTTACCCTTTATCGCCGGATAATAAACCTATATAATACATATATATACGTACTTATACGTAATGGTTACTTATAAATGTATATACATACACGCATACATATATCGTTCTGTACATGCCAAGTGTTGTGACATAGAAAATGTCTGCTAATTAAAGGGTGCTGTGTGGACCTAAAGTTTACGTACATTCCGTACAATTTTCTACAAATTGAAAGTTTATCAATTTCGTAGGTAGTTAGTACACCCACAATCGCCTCGTTTTAGGGAGAGTTAATTCAATACGCTGCATAAAACCCTACTAAGCTCCTTTCCTGTAGCTCTGAGCCGCAAATCCTCACAAGCACGGTTCAAACACTTTATTTAAGCCTGCTCAGAACATATTTTAAAACATATGAACAAGTAGGAAAAGACTGTCGTCAAAAAGCATTGGCACTAGATTGACTAGATCACTAGTCTACGCGGAAGGTGATTTATGTGAAGATTCCCATATACTTACTTACTTAGATTGCGCAACATTCCGGGGTATACCTAAGGCTCTAGCAATAGGCATCTCCAGTTGGAGCGTTCTCTGGCTAACTGCCTCCAGTTGCGCATTTCAAGTTAGTTGAGGTTCCCTTCCAGTTGCTTGCCCCACATATGGCGCATAAAAGTCTTACTTCTCTACTTTATCAGGGTTGGAATCGAATACTCTTCGGGATGAAGTACTAGTATTCAGGTCATTGTCACTGTATAGCTCGTAACCAGTCAACCCAAAAGGGATCAAAAAATACTCACAGAATTTTGTATTTATCTACCTTCGCTTACGTCCATACTCTTGCACCATTAAGCAGGACTTGGATGACGAAGGTCTCTTAGGCCGAAGGACCACGATTGGCAAGGGAGTTCTTCGTTTGATTTGTAATGGGAAGCCATTACCAGACTTAACAGCGGAGCCGAGGTATACCAGGTCTCTGATTACCTCAAAGTTATAGCTAGCTTTTGTGAAGTTCTATCCAATTCGTCGACGCACCAGTAACAGCTCGATGAGTTCTGGCAAAGATGTCAATGCCTTCAACGTATGCGAGAATCATAGTTGAGCAGACTTTTGGAAAATTTTGCCTCTGATGTTTTTTTGCGAGTTTCACAAAATATTCCCAAGTATGATGTTGAAAAAGTGACATGACAGCGCTCCACCTGACCTAAACCCCTAAACCCGTTTTTGAAATCAAGGGTTTCGGAGAGATTGTTTTCGATCTTTATCGTCATTCTGTACAATCTGTTGAATTTGCCAAGGATGCAAGGCTAGACATGGCTCTACGTACCTCGTCTTTATAGATGCTGTCATTTGCAGCTTCTATCTTCTCGATAAGGAGAAGATGGATGTCTTAAAATTCTTGGGTTTTTTTCCACGATCTGTTGTAGCAGGTGTACCGGTATGAAGTGAAGTTTTGTATTCAAAGTATTGGTCATTGCTAGCTACACATTTTTCAGGCAATTTATGGGTTCCACGCCAATAAAACTGTTCATCTTTTGAAGCAAACCAAAATGTCACCTAATTTTCGACTTCCTCGTAGGATTCTAAGTGCAGCTCAGCGAAAACGTGTCCCATCGATGAAAACAAATGCTAGTCGGAAGGAGCCAAGTCTGGTAAATACGGCGGGTGGGGTAGCAGTTCCCAGCCAAGGGCTTTCGTTGTATCCTGAGCCAGTTTCGCTTTGTTTGCATTGTTATGGAGCAAAATTACCTTGCCGTGTCTTCTGGTCCATTCTGGTCGTTTTTCGATCAATGCATGGTCTAAATTGATCATTTGTTGTCGGTAGCGATCTGTATTAACGGTTTTACCAGGTTTTAGGAGCTCGTGGTGCACCACACGTTTCTGGTCCCACCAGACACACAGCATTGTCTTGTTGCCGAATCGATCTGATTTTGCAGTCGAAGTTGATGGTTGTCCTGGATTAACCCATGATTTTTTTCATTAAAGATTCTGAAAATAAATCCATTTTTCATCGCCAGTAACAATTCGATGCAAAACTTATTTTTTACCGTGTCTTTGAAGCAAAATTTCACAAGTGGTTTTTCGGTTTTCCATCTCTTTCATTCAATTCATGTGGCACCCGTTTTCCAGACTCTTGGATCTTCCCCATAGCTTTAAAATGGTCAGGAATTGTTTGTTGCGCAACATTTAACATTTCTGCCATTTGTTTCTGACTCAAAGTGTCATCTTCATCCAATATTGTTTGCAATTCGGCGTGTTCAAACTTTTTTGGTGGTCTTCCACGTTCTTCATTTATCACATCAAAATAGTGATCTCTGAAGCGTTGAAACCATCTTTTGCATGTTGCTTCTGATAGAGCATGCCTCGACAAGCATTCGATGCAACTCTGCAGCACTTTTCTTTAAATGAAAACAAAAAATTAATGCTTTCCGCTAGTCATCATTTTCTGGTACAAAACTCGACATTTTTACACGATGAAAAAATAAGATGTTGTTTGCTCAATGACTTGATATATACTAAATATGTTTGACAGGTGTCATAGCAACCAAACAAAAAAAGAAATTAAGGCCCGTTCGCACATTTGTATCTTGGCGCTCACTTCATACCGGTATACCTGGTAGTGTAACTATTTGGTCGACTGGGGACTTACCGTGGCTAAAAGCGCACTGATTGAGGCCAATCAGATAGCTGAGCGATGAATTCAGGCTATTCTAATTGACTGTTAAGCGGCTGAAGCATCTTAAGCTTGGATGTTGCTATCCTCACTTCGTTCCTGCTCTTTTTTCTCTGTAGCAGTCAATGAAGATGAAGTCTCATCGTTCTTCTATGCAGTGCCTCTTCATATGCGAAGTGCTTCCCTACGAGTCCTTGTCTTCATTGTTCATCAAACCATGGGTTCCTCGGAGATATTATGGTAAAATCCAGCACATCAGTTGTGGCGTATTGCTACCTTCCAGGAATCGATGCCACCGGCCTTCACTACTTAATGTTGGTTGCATAGGACATGTCTAGTGATTGGAGGATACGCGATTCGCAAAGACCCAGGCATACCGTCAAATTTTTTTTTTTCGTGGTTGTGATGTTTAAGATATCTATAGACATACCTTGGCTGCAACGAGATAATGGTCCGAAAGTTTGGACATTTATAATACTGGAGAAGTGTCTTGGGTCGACCGCAACATGATCGAGTTTGATGATCAGAAAACCGTGTCCTAGCTATTGTGATCTTCCGCCTTCAGCAAAGCCAAATAGCATTAATTCGTTTCCAAGAATACTCTTTTTCCTATTTTGGTGATCTTAACACCTTTAACGATTTTAATATCAAAAGCCCCAATCTGGAAGACCAAGCTCTTATATGCTCCTTGGGCGAAAAAGATCAGATATTCTGGAGTCAGTTACCCACTTCCGAGGTATAAGAGCTGCCGTTGATCCATTTAGGGTTCATCCGCCACCGTCTCTATTTCAGGACCCTGACTAGATCTGAAAAGCATTACTTATTTCAGCTTCAAATACTCGTACATCCGTTATTTAACGTATGCGATACGCGAGTTAATAAAATTTGGATATTTGTCTCCAGTGGTAAGATCGAAATTGGGAAAGCAGTTGTTAGTATTCGACGGAGAGGGTGCGGCGGTTGAGCAGTGACAGTATCAGGGGCAGAGATTAAATTAAAAGAAACGCGTTGATGTTGGGGATTATAAGGAAGAGTGTCAATTGGTGTATTTGTAGGGTACGTGAAGAGAGTTGCTTAGAGATATAGACAGGAGGGGAAAAATTCGAAAATATTTTGGTTTTACATCTCCAGTTGAGGTAAGGCTAAGGATGTGAATGGGGAATGAATCTGGCCGATTTATAATTAAGTTTATTAGATGAGACGTTGCTTCGTTTTTTTTTTCCATGTTTTTATTGGTGGGTCGTATTTGTCCATTTGAAGACACGTATCTTTCCAACGTTAAGGTTGATGTTGAATGGGTTTTCAAATAACCATACACTCTAGTTGGTAAGTTTAGTTTGAAATTACGTTTATTTTTTTGGAATGAAATATTGAAAATAATGGTGATGCCATACCTCTTTTTGGAAAATTTAGAGATCCAAGCAACATTTGCGTAATTTGGAGCACATTTGGCGGGTAGGATGGTGAACATTTTATTCGTTATGCGGAGTGGTTCTAACCTACTTTGCCACTCTGAACGTGTCCACGTCGTGTTAAATTGTGTGACAAGTTTATGTGGGGCGAAGCCAGGAGGAGTTGACGTTGGAACAGTTATATCACCATAAGATATTCAAATCGATGGGCTGGTGAGAGGATTTGGAGTTTGGGTTGCCGACACTGGATGCGGCAATGATCCGGCTTCGGTTTGTTATAATTCAGCAAAAATTGAAATATTGTATTTGTTGTGCTGTGATGGGGATGGGTTGGAAGACCATCGATTTCGTGACAGACATACTGTTTCAATGAGGTTTTTCAAATCATTCAACACTGTTATATTGGTGGTGAGTTCATCATAAAGCTCATTGATTTTATCGAATCATGAACTCGTACTGCTTTGAGAGTGGATGATTGTATGTTGCAGAGATGGAGATTGGATGTGGATGACTTGACATGAATATCTACGTCTTCCCTGAGAGATTTGATGGAAGTACACGTTTTCTTGTTGCAATCCATCATTGCGATAGATAATACTTTATCGAAGTAGCCTTTAGATCTTTCTGCATTTCTGGATCTTGCAGTTTCTAATTCAGTTAAAAGCGCATTTATTTATTTATTTATTTTTTTTTTTCTATATTCTGACCAAAGTTTTCCACACATCTTACATCGTATTCGAAGATTGAAAGTTTGTCTGCTATTAGTCTGACGAGTGAGTTATGATTGGATTTAATGGAGTCACTGAAGCACTTGATTGCAAGAGGCAAATGTGAGGTAGAGATACTCATATACTCGTCACAGCAAAACAGCAGATTTACCGAAAAGTCCTTAGCGAATACCGTGTTTCTTTAATTTAGGCGGATACAAATAGCATAGAATAATTTGCCCCAGACCCCTTTACAGGCAAAGTCAGCATTACTATCTTTAATGGAGCAGTTGGTTAATCCACTGGAAAAAGAGACTCACAATTATGGAGTAAAGCAAGAGGGTGGCTGAATACAATGAAATGGCTCGTGCAGTAATTGAATTACTTCTTGGGCTGTATCACATGTCACCCAAAAAGGCGAATTATCATGTCGTGATAGCGATCAAAATTAACTGCTATTGCCTGACCAGCCATATTTTCAAAAAAGAATGGTCCGACGTGCTATTTTGCTATTCAACAATTTTGACAAACCCATCACGATGAAAATTAGCCTCATTGCATAAAACATTCAACGAACTGCTTTTGCTTTGCGGGCTCAGTAGGCTTCAGTTTTTTAAGCAATAACATTTTGAATGTATGAAGATGCAAATCTTTCATGAGTATACGCTGTGAACTTCTTCGAAAAATGTCCAATTCTTGACCCCAGCTCTGAGATGATGCTCTAGGACTCTCAGCAACACTTTTACGAATTACTTCAATGTTGTGTTAAACGACTTGCTGAAAGAAAGATTATTTAAGTTCACTAATATATCCAGTCTCTCTGAATTTCTATATAAATATCTTCAGAGTTGATGTGACTATACTATATGTTGTATAAAAATCGACAACTGTAGGTGCCACCTTCATTATTTTAAAAATATTTCTTAGCAATGGGAACTCATTGTTCGCGTAACACTCCATTTTTATTAATCTTGAGATGTCGGCTATCACGCTGACTTTTTGTTCGTTGGCAACACTTTATGGCACAAGTGGCGCAAAATTAAAATTCTGCATGAATTTTGGGACAGCCTTTGGGCATTTTAAAATTTGGGGAACCGTAAGACTTATGCAAGGAAGCGAAAAGGTGTGACAGCGAACGAAATTTTAGTACATAAGTAGTATTTTTAGAAACCAGAATGTACTTACTTTTGGTATAACCTTGGTAAATTTATGATGAAATATTTCTAATGTCCCAAAGGCCCAACTCGCAAAGATTCTCGGTGTTGGACACATATCTCGTCGAGCAAGTGGATCTAGCAAGATTAGTGTTATCCAATATTCATACGACGTTGTATGTACGAGTACTTTTCAAAAAATTGTATCACAGGGGGGGGGTCTATTCTCACTTCATTTCAAGCTATAGCCCATAAAACTCGGCGATCTCTAATTTGGAGGTGAAGCCATTTTAAACGCTATAACTTCTAAACTGGTACAGGTACAAAAATCGTTTTAGACATTTCGAAAAGATAATTTAGTAGCGCATACAAGTCTTAAATGCTATGAGTACATTTGTGCAGAGGATCAATTTTTTTTACTTAAAATGCATTTTTCTTAATAAATTTTCTGAAGTTTTATGAAATTCTTATCATTTAAAAATTATGTTTAGAAACTTTTTCTTGTCAGAAAAAAATGGCCAAAAAAATGTACTGGATGACTTCTAATCTGAAGGTGTAACTATTTTAAACGCTATAATTTCTAAATATTCTTGTTACTCTTTTTTTCAATTTGACATTTTGCTTTAACTGATCTACAATCGACATTTTGCTCTGTAATCGAACAGCCGATTGATTAGTTGATCTCTACAAAATGTATTCAAAACGTGGATTCGCGGAAATAGTGTTTGTATACGGGTTCTGCAATGGAAGCACTTCATTGGCAAGATTGGAGTACTAACGACGATCTCCAAATCGTAAGCACAGTGCATCCGGCTATTCGCTAATGCGTATCAGCGCCTCGTTGATTCTGGGTCAACTGCACCAAAAAAAGAGAAGGTGGCAGAAGTTGAGGATGAGATTTTGCGTAATGTGGAAATTCAGCTTCAGTCAATGTCCGCAGACTAGCTGTCCAGTTGGAACTTTTTGAATGGAAGGAAGGCACTTCGAACAATTGCTATAAGCATTCCATATATTGTTCCAAAAAGGTCCTTCTCAGGACCACAAAAATATACCTAAAAGATTTTATGAGTATTCAATTGATACACTTTTTTGGCCAATTTTTTTTTTGACAAAAAATGGGTTTTACTACAAAATCTGTTAATCGTACGTAAAAAAGTTTCTAAACATAATTTTTAGGAAATTTTGCAAGGATGGATTGAGAATAGTCCCCCCCCCCCTGTCATACAAATTTTTAGTTCGGCGAAACTTCAGGAACATTCCCTTAAAGGATTATACCTGCTAAGCTAAGACACACTGTATGTTCCAGTATTCCAATAAGTTAAAATATTTTGACACTGGACAAGCCTTGTATTTATATGCCAAGACTTCTACCTCTTCATATAAACAGATTTGACAATGTTTAGTACTACGCGGTACTTCTTATTTGAAAAGTAAGTTGTCAAAGTGTGAAGACGTACCTCTAGTAGAAAAACTACAAAGTGTACTACAATATATAGAAGGAAAAGCCCGTGAAAAGAGAAAAGTAAAAAAAACCGAATTCGTGCAAAGTGGAAATTTGATTCTTTTTGTGTCATTTCAAAAGTTTGAAAGATTTGAACTTTGTAATTATATGATGCAATGAGCAATGGTCCAGCAATGCATAGACTCTTCATTCCCCAACACCACGCAACTCAAAAGACATATTATGGAGACCTTCCCGGAATCTCCATATAACCAAATAAATCCTGATAAACGTTTATGACCTTAAGGCATTAATCGAAGGCTCAATGGCAACTTAACTGAATAACCAGTTGAAAGATTTGAAATTGAAAACTGAAATTACTACCAAAACCCAAAGCATAAAAATTGAAAATCGGTGGCAAGGAATTCTACTATGGCAGCACAAACGTAATATCAATTCTCCAATAGGATATTATCATATACGTATATGTATAGATCAACAACACATAATATATTGTAAAATAAGTTGTAATAAAAGAAAAAAAAAACTTTCTTCAATCACTGTGGAAAAATTCAAAAAGATCGTTGGGTCTATAACTTCGTGCGGTCATTGTACGTCATTTCAGTATATGTCATTCATTTGAAGCGTAAACAGCAATAATTTTTTTTCACTCAAATATGTCGAACTTTGTGCCTGAAAAAGTGTTTTTGCGGGGAGTTCGTCTTCATTACTTTAATATGAAGAAAACTGCTGCCGAAAGTCATCGTATTTTGGTGGAAGTTTATGGTGAACATGCGCTAGCTGAGCGAACGTGCCAAAAGTGGTTTGCTCGATTTAAAAGTGGTGATTTTGGCTTGGAAGACGATGAACGTCCTGGGCAGCCAAAAATTTTGAAGATGAAGAACTGGAAGCATTACTCTATGAAGATTGTTGCCAAACACAAGAAGAGCTCGCAGAATCTTTGGTTGTCACTCAAGCAGCCATTTCAAAACGTCTGAAAGCAGCTGGATATATTCAAAAGCAGGGAAATTGGGTTCCACATGAACTCAAGCCGAGAGACGTCGAAAGCCGGTTTTGCATGTCCGAAATGCTGCTGGAATGTAAGAAAAGGAAGTCATTTCTGCATCGGATTGTTACTGGTGATGAAAAATGGATCTATTACGACAACTCCAAGCGCAAAAAATCATATGTGAATCCCGGCCAACTAGCCAAATCAACGGAAAGCCGAACATCCATGGCGCCAAGGTAATGCTCTGTATTTGGTGGTATTAGATGGGTGTGCTCTATTATGAGCTACTAAAACCGGGTAAAACTATCAATGGAAAACGTTACCGAACACAATTAATTCGTTTGAAGGGAGCAGTAACCGAAAAACGGCCGGAATATGCGACCAGACACGACGCAATAATTTTCCATCATGACAACGCTCGGCCCCACGTTGCTATTCCGGTTTTGAACTATTTGGAAAACAGTGGATGGGAAGTTTTACCCCACCCGCCTCATAGCCCAGACCTTGCCCCTTCTGACTACCATTTGTTCCGGTCGATGCAGAATGCTCTCACTGAAATACGGTTCACATCAGAGCAGAATATCAAATATTGGCTTGATTCATTCTTGGCTAGACAACAACACAATGAACCATGATTTGATGGCTCAAATTATTCCAATTGTTTTATGAGGATGCAGTGAAGGTTTCATATACCTAAAGAAAGGCTAATCGAGAGTTTAAGGAGTTTTGCGTAACAAAAAGGAAATTGTTTCTATGATTCAGAGGCTCGAGAACTGCCGCGATGTAGCAACAACCCGTCAGAATTCTGGAAATTGGCGAAAAAGCTAAATGGTGGAAAATATGTGATAGACACGGAACTAAGTCTAACCATCATTCAAGTTCATTTCGATAAGCAGTGAAGCCATGTCTAGCTTCCAAAACGACATTTTGGATATGCCAAATATTTTACAGGATATTGTTGAGGCTTCAAGTAGTCTTAGTAATGTAGTGTGGGGCGCCCAGGGAACTACAGAGGCATTTTCTTTTTAGCCACGTCATACAAAATTTTTGCAGTCATACTTCCAAGCCAACTAACTACATGGATAGACCCCAATAATCTGCTCGAGGAATATTAAACAGGTTTCCGGCCACTATTTGTTTTAAATAGCATTTTGAAGTTATTTCTCAGGAATAGGATACTGTATGCATTCTTTGTTGATATAGGCTCTTTGGCATGGATATATCGTTACAGTTTGGATGAGTGATTGACACCTGGGTGGAATGGTGAGGTGTTATCAGAGTGGTTTCGATCAGAGTTAGGAGCGAGACCAGTTTGTGTTGCCTTAGTCTATTTGCATTGTGGATATTTTGGATTTTCTACTGAAGGTGTCAAATATGCATTCTTTTTGCGGATTACGTAGTGTTATTAGACCCTTAAAATGCTTCAAAATGTGGAATCTGCAGGTGAACCTAGGTAAGTCCCAAATAATGATATACAAAAGAGGTGGAGGCAAAAATTGCGCAAATGAAAAATGACACTTTAATGGGGAAACTTTTCATGTTGTAAAAGAATATAAGTACCTAGGAATTAATATGGAGAGGTATCTAAAAGAAAAATTGTCAAAGTCAATAGCAGCCATCAATGCTGCTTGGAAAAACTGTTTAATCAACAAATATGTTCCCTATAGCTGCAAATATAAAGTTTTTGAAGATGTTTTGGAATCGATTTTTTTTACGCTGCTCAAGCATGAGTAGGAAAACAATATAAAAGAGTATTTCATCTTCCACCGAATACACCAAATCATATCTCATGTCGGAGACAGGCTTTACACCACTCTTTGCTACAATCCAAAACCTATAGGTGGAGTACGTGATCAAAGTACTAAACAAGCCGGACTATCGGCTATGAAAGAAAGAAGCTCTACAAATAATGCAAAGTAAAACAAGATAGTACAAAGGCTGTCTGGATAGTATCGACAATATGGCGAGTTGGAAGGCCAAATTTTATTACTTGATCGCGCGTAAAGATGAGCAAACCAGATGAGAGTTCCAAGAGGAAGCATCAGGGTCACTTCTGCTGTCGATTATACTACATTTTGTAGTTTCTTGATGAATGCAGTATAAAAGGTATAACGACGGTGCTGAAGGCGCGTGGAGAACTCCTTAAGCTGAATTATATATACTACAAAGACGATCTACCGATAGTCTGCAACATTTGTAATTTTGCAGAGAGAGAGAGAGAGAGAGAGAGAGAGAGAGAGAATATTTTTCATTTTATTGGCAGGTGTCCATTTTTGCGTTTAACAAGGAGATCTGTGTTCAGAAATAAAGTCTTATCGGAGAACCAAGACTTTCAAATCGTTAATGAGATTAATGTTCCATTACTAACCAAGTACTGCGAAACTGTACTACCTACAGTACTCGTAAAAAAAATAGAATCATAAATGAAAACTTCTAAAAAAAAAAAACGAAAAAAGGAAACAAAGAATTAATTCATTATAATTTGCTATTAAGCTATGAACAGTAATTTATCTGCTTTTCTCAACCTGACAGACGGAAGTGTCATTGTTACTGATTTTTGTTTATATAACAGTTTGTAAATATTTTAGTTTTAAAATATAAATCAAATAATCTACTTCTGGTTACAGACTTTGCAGTTTTGCACACTTAGCTAGTAGAAAAAAAGTCAGTCTTCTCAGTATTACTGTACTGCCTAGCTTGCTTTCTCAGACCTGTAAGACTGGTTGGCATACCACCTTGATCAAAAAACTAATAATAAATAATAAAAAAATAACCATCGAGTGGCGCTCCATTGTTCCGATTTGAGTTCTGTTTTTTCTTTTACTAAGTTGGCACATCTGTTGTTGACATTCCCTCTAAATCTTAGCGTCATAGCTTAACATTTGCAAAAGTTACGTAGCCAAGAGGACATCTACCTCATTGTGTGTTGGAGATTTTTTACAATTTTAGAAATGGATTTAATTTTGCAACAACGAACTTGTATTAAATTTTGCGTAAGAAAAGGATTTAATGGTGCGCGAACTTTTAGAATGTTGGAAAAGTGTTTCGCCAATGATTCTCTTTAAAAAAAACGGTCGTTTATCAGTGGCACGAGCGGTTCAAAATCGAAGATGATGAACGAAGTGGCAGACCATCGACATTGAAAACCGAAGAAAACATTGGTGAAGTAAAAGAAATGTTGGTCAATAACTGCAAATTAACCATCAGATAAATAGCGGAGGACTTGAACATTGCTTATGGATCCGGTCAAAACATTTTGTTTAATGATTTCGGTTTCCGTCGTGTAGCTGCAAAGTTGGTGCCTCAATTTCATGCAAAAAAGAGACCGTGTTGACATCGCAAAAGAGATGATTTGCGAGGCTGAATCCGATCCCATCATTCATCAAAAGGATCATTAATAGAGACGAGACGTGGGTTTATGAGTACGACACGCAATCCAGACGTCAGGCAAATGAATGACGTTCACCAAATGAGCCGATACCAAAAAAACCACGTCGTTTTCAGTCAAAAAATAAGGCAATGCTCCCGGTTTTCATGGATTACAACGGTGTAGTGCATCATGAAATTTTGCCAGAAGGACAGATAGCAAACAAAGAGTATTATTTGGGCGTGAAGCAATTCGCCGAAAGAGACCAGAATTGTGGGCAGAAAACTGGTGTATTTTGCACCATGATAACGCACCGTCGCACATTGCCATCATTATTCGTAATTTCTTATGAAAAATGGAACAAATACCATCCAACAGCCACCGAATGCATCTGATTTGGCTCCCTGTGACTTTTTTCTGTTCAATCCAGTTAAAAAACCACTACGCGGAACGCGTTTCAGCAGCCGAGATGAAGAAATGGAAAAATCGCAGGAAGCACTGATGGACATACCGAAAACCGAATATAAAAAATGTTTCGAGGATTGGATCAAGCGCTGGCATAAGTGTGTTGCAGTCGATGGGGATTACTTTGAAGGGGACAATATATGTAGATTTAGATGAATAAACTTGTATTTTTAATTTTCTGAATAACTTCCGGGAACTTTGATCAAGTTGGTATTTATTGCATTCTAGCAGCATATTTATGTAAATTTATATGTAATACTTATCATCCTTGGTGAGTCATGTTGTTGAGCATTCCATCTTCTTCACTTATCGGCGGTGGGGCACAAATTTATGTGTCCACTTTTAGTTGAGTTTCTATCAATGCTGTCACAAGGATTTTTTTTTTATATAAGCAAGGTTTTTTGATCATTAGACCTGAGATTAAACACTTTTTTAAAGTGTACAGTATTGAATCTATCATGTGCTCTCTTTTTTAAACTTGGCTATGGGAACAGCTTCCGTTTTATGATTTTCTATTTTTAATGCTCTTTTACCTCATTTGAGGTCGCATTGTAGTTTTTTGTAACTTCATCTACATTTGCTACACTGCATCATTCAATATACTGCATACGATTGTATCCATAACTTCAATCTCTTTTCCAGTTATTTTATTTCATTTCGGGTCTTTCTGAGAGTTTTCAAAGGGGCTTCGAAATAATTGCCATCACTCACAGTAAGATACTTGGTACTCGCATATCGATTTTGTTACTTTCAGTTTGCCCAATTAAACACATTAAGTGTCAAAATACATATGTACATATGTTTACAGTTAAGTCGATCATTTTCCACTATTTGTCCATTATTATAAGTCGCCTTAAAGATGAACGGTGGATAATTTAGGCAAAAGTGTTTGCATAATTAAATTTTCTTATGGGTCTATAATGCAAAACTTTTAAATTCATTGAATTAACAAATGCTTGGAGCTCTAGTCATTGAAAAAATTATTTCTTTTGGATCAATAGCTGTGCTTGTAGAGCCAGTCAAAGTTAAGTAATTTTTAAGGTGACCAAAAATTCAATTTTTTACTGTAAAATATAGGCAATTGCTCTCAAGAAATTATCTCGCTTTTATGTTGTGTGATATTTCTAAAAATAAAAATGATCGCACTTGTTCTTCTCATTGGAGAAGTACAGCGTGAAAAATTATAAACTCAAACCCAAATTTTTTATTTTACTTATAATGAGTAATAAACATTTATTATTGGCTTTGTTCCAAAATATTGCCATATGATACCAATTCAGGGATTATGATCACGATTATGATTTCCGGTAAAAAAAAATTTAATTACACCATTAAAGCAAACGGTTGTGTAGAAAATATTAGCTAAAAAGTAAACATGGACATTTCATACAGCAAATTATAAGAAATTTTTGTCAACGTTACAAATAAAAAAAGTTAATGTGTGCAATTTATGCGCATCTTTAATCAAAATAGGTCGCAGTCTGTAGATTGAGAAAGAATTTCGAGGAGAAGAAGGAATGGTTGGAAAATTATCTTTATATTGATACTGAAAGAGCAGAGGTAACGTGTTATTTAACATGTACATCAAAGTCATCAAGAAGAAGGCCAAGAAAATTATTAAATTATTAATTAATGCTCAACGTTCACCAAGAAGCAAAATCTAAAAAATTCTACCGAAACATGACCACTGAATTTGTTACTAATGCCTCAGCAATAAAATAAAATAAAGTTCATGAAGAGGTGAAAGCTGATGTAACCCGGACTCTTATCCATGTTCTTCGTCTGTAGAATGGGAATGGCAGCGCATTTATATATAATGAAATTTCAATATAAACAGCATCACCAATTTTGAAGCAATCAACAGAGTTAAATTTAATGCAAGGACAACTCATTGCTGTCTGTTGTCATTACAGCGAAATCCAAACACCCAGCCATTATCCATGAATGTCACTTGCATTGTTGAAACCAAAAAACTTTCCACTCTATGTGTGTCAATGACAACCTACATTGGCATGACCATATATTTGATGTCGCCAATAATGCTGCGAAATGTATAATATTCCTCAAACGATGTAAGAATTATATTCATTCATCCGCCCAAAATTGGAACACAATTCCCATATCTGGTCTGGTGCCCTTAAAGTGTGTCTGCACCTGCTAGATAGGATTCAACACCATGCGGTAAGATTCATAGGTGATGCTAATATCACCCAGTCAATTGAAAAACTCAAACACCGACGAAATGTCTCCTGTTTCACCTTGCTCTAGCACAATTTTCACCACCAGTTCCGCGTTCCGCTCCTTTAAACCTTTAAGCCGTCGAATGCCATGAATTCTCATCAGTTTACCCTTAAGCACACTTTCGGACGTATGGAATTATAACAGTTGCCAAAAAAGAGGCAGTTCCAGGAAACTTAAAGACATGATGGATCAAAATGCAAGGGGGCTTTTAGAAAGCAAAAGTAAGGGCGAACTAATTGCAATTCCAAGAATTCCTTAATTACAAAGTAAGTGGGGCTGTGATGAATAATCTGGGCCTAAAAGCAAAAAATAAATACACCAGATGGTAGAACAGATGCAAATATGTGTGGCCTCAGTTGTTTCACTGACGCTTAACAGATCAATTGGTGGACAATGAGGGAACCCTCGTCCATCATCAGTTCATTTTTGCCGAGCTAAAAAAACTGAGTTCTCATAAAAAGTGCTCGTATAGATAACGATATCACAAGTCAAATTGCTAACCTTCATCCTAATATATATAAAGTTAATGATGAAATAGGGATAGTTGTCAGCTCCGAGTTTTTTTTAACTGTAATTGACGGGAAAGTCCTGAATGGAATAACTGATACAAGTCCCATATGCGAAGAACACAAGAACCAAGATGAATCAAATGATGACGAACATAACTAAAAGGTGATTCATCGTTAGGTTTGATTTATAATGTAAAACAAAATAAATAAATTTGAAAGTGAACTTAAAATTTTTATTATTGGTTAAAAGAACAATTCATGGTATTTACTTTTTAGAAACGATATCGTATAAATGTTGACTACGATTACGTCTGAGGTGTTCCATTCGGAAGGTTCAATTTTGAGCAACAAGTTCGAGCATAGCGACTGGTATCTCGCGAATAACACAAGAAATGTTGGCTTCCAAGCCGTCAATCGGTCCATTCGGAAGGTCCAATTTTGGGCGAGTCGTTCGAGCATAGCGACTGTTATCTCGCGGAAAACATGAGTTGGCTTCCAAAGCGTCAATCGTAGCTGGCTTATTCCTGAAGACCTGAAACATTACATATCTACAAAGAAAATAGTCAAAAAGTGTGATATCGCACGATCTAGGCGGCCAATTACCGTAGCAAAACGTGAAATTAAGTGCTCACCAAAATGATTTCTCAACAAGTCCATTGTTTCCCGCGCTGTATGGCTCGTAGCGCCGTCAGAGCTCACAGAGACCATGTGCATGAATTTCAGGAAGCACATAGTCCGTTAACATAGCGCGATGAAGGTTATCATTGACGGTAACATTTTGATTTGCCTCATTTTTGAAGAAATATGGACCAATGATTCCATTAGCCCATAAACCACACCATACCCTTGTTTTTAATGCATGTAATGATACCTCTTCGTACTCTTCGGGTTGCTCATCAGCCCAAATATGGCAATTTTGTTTATTAACGTATCCATTGAGCCAGAAATGGGCTTTATCACTGAACAAAAGAAAACCCGATAAAACAACGGATTTTCTTTAAAATTTTCCAGAGCCCATTCACTAAAAAATAAAAAAAAACGCAAGTCTTGCACAAGTTGAATTTTGTACGCCTTTAGGCCGATCCTCACGTAAAATACACCAAGTTGTCTAATACGCCAAGCTAAGCTGCTGAGAACGACGACGAATCGATTCGTCACGGACTTCGCGTACAATCTCAGCTACAGCTGCTATGGTATAATCTCTTCACCATGTGCTGGATGTGGTCTAACCAGTTGGGTTGTTTACATAACATCCATTAATGTAAACTGGAACTCAAATTTGCGAATGGTATTGGCAATAGTGGTTTCAGTCGGTCGATTATGTGCACCGTAAGTTCTTCGAATCGCACGAAAAACATTTTCATAGAAAGCTGATTTTCGTAATACGGCCGAACAATTTGGGGACACTGTTGTGATGTGAGTCTTTCCATGATAATTTGCCAAATGATACTGAGCAAAAATAATGAAGCAATTTGATAGATGTCACGCATGATCTGTCAGAAAAAGCCTATTGGACATCAAACCTTACGATGAATCACCACTTACAATATACAAATACTTGCAAGAATCAGGTGTTTGGAATTTATTTTTACACTTGCATAATGCATACATATACTTAAACAAGATAAATATATTTAAATCAAGAAGACAGAAAAAAACAAAACAAGAGCTCCCACGAAGTTTTGCGATTAGATTAGGCTCGATGTCGATAGACCAAAACAAGGATTTGGGAATACCAATGATGAAAATACTTCGAGGAGATTTTTTCAAGGATCAGAGGCAAAAGTTCGTACAACTGGGGCCAATAGATAAATAATGACGAGGCCTGAAGTAATTCTTAATATTTTGAATTGCAGGGACAAGCTTAGCACTGTCAAGTTACGGGAGGTTGTCAACGAAACCACAGAGGTATTAAAGTAGATATATCCCGGAAAACAACTCACTACCATTTACAAAATGTTGATTCATAGTCAAGTATAATCGAGTATCAATCATTACTACTTGAAGAACCTTTCAGAACGGAACTGGTTCTTTCTACAAGAAAATACAAGATACCGCAATTCAAAATCCCAAGCTCAACGGAGGGGAACTCGCTTTCCGACAGCACAAAGTATCTGAGTGTGATTCTAGAAAAAAAAAAATGTATTGGAATCTTAATATAGCATACGGCGCACTTGCACGGTGGAAAGCAACAAACAAGAAAACAGTTTACGGAAAATTAGCACCGGTTAAAAGAACGGCTTCTATGGCCATTACATGTGCGCTCCGTATCACCGCTACGGCAGCACACCTTTCTACACCTAACACCGCTTGATTTACAGATCAAGTAACTTGCTGGCAACAGTGCGATACGATTCACTACTCAGAGTTACTTCAATGGCAGTAGTTTCGGGCATGGTTCTAGCAGACATACTGCCAGGCAATCCAATTCTAATGGATGAAATTCCTTCTTTGATCGACTTCGACATCCAGTATATATCCAGAGAAGGAGGACTGGAAAAAAATTCAATAATCAGGTCAAATGAAATTGCAATTTTCACAGACCTCATCCAATCAGAGGTTTTGGCTGTCCTCAGGACGGCTGAGCAAATGCAGATGAGATTGGTATCCGAAAGAGATATCGCTATCTACATCGATAGCCAGGCCGCACTCAAGACAGTGGAATCATCCAATATCAGTTTTCATACAGTTAGGAGCTGTCGCACAGTGCTCAAGGCACTATGCAGTTAGAACCGGGAAGACTGTACTGGGTGCCAGGACACGGCGATATTAAAGAAATTGAACAAGCGGATGAGCTTGCAAGAAAAGGGAAGCTACTCGAAAATAGTGTAGTTTCCAACATCACAATTACACAATTACATAGTGAGGGGCAGTATTGGAGAAAAAATCGCAAAGACTGCCAAACTAAGGTGGTCAAATTTTGAAGGACACAGGATATCGAAGGCTCTCTCCGCTTACTGAGAGTTAATAAAATTAAACAAAAATAAAATTAGAACAGGATTCCTAACAGGACACTGTCTGAGACTCAAACTGTCAGATACGAATGTTTGCAGATTTTGTATTGATCTGCCTGCAAAATCACACATATTGTGTCAATCACACATATGATGCGAGTCAATATCGCGTAGCCGAAATAAATTTTTAGGGAAATTGAAGGCACGGACTTGAAAGGCATTCTTAGCTATTGCAAAGTAATTGTGTGTTCCACCAGGGATATTGTTTAGCTTTTAGCCCATTGAAGACAAATTCAAAAGGTTCCACAGGGATCGCAATGCGCCTGTTTTGGTGCCTGCTGTCTGTGTGATAGCATATCCACCATACATTTTAGCCTTTAAAATTCAATTTGGTTAACGATTCTCCATCGAAATACTCTCCTCTTCAAGCTCCTTTTGTTTATTAAATGTTAACTTCATATCCCTGAAATTTCTGAGCCTTGTAGTCCGTTAATATCTCTGTATTTAAAGGTACATAAGTGATATGTATATCCACGTCCCTCCGGAGTGGATTCGAAGATCTTTCGGGCCGGCTCATTTGCTTCCATTCGCTCTACATGACCAAGCCATCCCAGTCGTTGACCTTCTCTCTTCTGGCTAGGACGATGTCGCTGTACAGCCCGTACAGTTCGTCATCGTATCCTTTTCTTCCATTCGTCCATGCAGACGGGACCAAAAATTACTCGAAGAATTTTCCTTTCAAAACAACCAAGAGTAACCTTATCCGCTTTTGATAGAGTCCATGCCTCTGCACCAAAGAAAAGGACTCTGATGATTAGGGTCTTATAAAGGGTCACTTTAGTTGTTCGAGAGGGGGCTTTGCTACTCAATTGCTTTCTTAACCCAAATAAATAGCGATTGGCAAGAGTTATTCTCCGTTTAATCTCAGCGCTGGTGTCATTGCGTGAGCTTATGGCGGAGCCTAGTTAGACAGAGTCCTTAGCCGCCTCAAAGTTATATCTGTCTACATATAGTGACATTCTGTTCGAGACGTCGGTGTTGGGTGTCTTTTCTTGATTACAGCATATACTTTGTCTTGCCCTCACTGACCGCCAAGCCCATCCTCGCCGCCACCGTCTCAATACTCATGAAAGCACCAGTGATATCCCGCTGCGTTCTGCCAATTATTTCGATGTCGTCGGCATAGGCGAGTAAATGGAGGGACTTTTGAAAGATAGTGCTAGCATGTTAGCGTTTGAGTTTTGCACTATTCATTCATGAAGAATGTTGAAAAAGTCACGTAACAGCGCATCGCCTTGTCTTAATCCTTTTTTGACATCGAAGGTCTCGGTGAATTCTTTACCGAACTTGATGGAGCAGCGTGCACTCCCCATTGTCATTCTGCACAAGCGGAAGAGTTTGGCAGGGATGCTTAAACTAGACATGGCTCTGTATAGCTCTATAAATGCTGTCATAGGCGGCCTTAAAATCGATGAAAAGGTGGTGATTATAGATTTGGGCTACCTGGATTTTCTTCAAGATCTGCCGTAGTTTGATTATTTGAACGATGGTGGACCTATCTAGCCTAAAGCCACAACTGGACCAATCAGGTGTTCAGGCTCTTTTTACCTTTTGGTAAAACTTCCGAACCTCATTCCTGCTGTAACATCTCTCTATTTCCTCGATAGCGCGCTTCTCGTGCTCTTTCTTTTTTCTCCTAAGAAGTCGGTGTTCGTCTCTTCTTTTCTGCGCGTAGAGCTTACGAGCATCTCTGGTCCTTCTTTGCAGCGCCGCTTTGTATGCCTTTTGTTTTGCTGCAAGTGCTTGTCGCCATTCGTCGTCGAACCAGGGGTTTCGTCGTTGTGGTCGAGTGAAACCAAGCACGTGAGAGACAGCGTCTCTGATGGCTTTTTTAGCAGTGCTGCCAGTGGTCTTCAATGCTTGATGCAGGCTACATAGAGCCTCTTCAGAGATTGAGAGAGGCTCGTTCGGAGAAAGATCTGGTGATCTCATCCCCACAGTATTTACTTGGCTTGGTGGTGTTCGGGATATCCAAAGCCGTATCTTGGCTACAACAAGATAGTGGTACGAGTCAATGTTGGGCCCTCGGAACGTTCGGACATCCATAATACTGGAGTAGTACCTTGCGTCGATCGCAATGTGGTCAATCTCGTAGTTATCCATGTCCCTTTATGAATGTCGAAATGCGGGAACCGCGTACTAGTTGTAACACTATTTCGCACCTCCGCAAAGTAGTTCAGCCTAAATCTGTTATCGGAAGTGGTGTCGTGTAGGCTGTACTTTCCGATAGTACTACCATTGATGCCCTCTCTTCCTATCTTTGCACTTAAATCACCTAAGACAATTTTAATTACTTCTAATCTAAGAGCTCTAACCTCTCTTTGGTGTCGTCGTTTTAAGGGATCTAACATTCCACATACAGATCCGAAATTCGTTGTCCTTGTTTCGTTTGAATGGTTTGTCAATAGTAAAATCATCCGTATCCGAGGCTTGATGTTGCTTCAAAACTATATACGTTTTACGCAGTCAGGCAGTTACCCCGGCGTTCAACCCCCAAACCTAGAGGACCGGGCCCTTTGTTGGAACCCTTGGACGAAAGGGGCCGGATCTTCCGTGGGTATTATTGTTTTCCAAAAGACCCAGACTATGCATGCAATTATAAGGACGTCAAATTTTGCATTGAATTTCGTTGTTCATAGAGTTCTTCAGAAACGAGTTCATTAAATAGAAATGTCTGTAATCAATGTGACTGTGAAGGACTTGAGTAGTTTCTCATAATAGCTGCTCATACATTGTTTGTAAAGTTCCTTTTGAACTGCGTTAAATATATCAAGACATGTGACTTTTTTAGACTTTAGTGCAGTTTTAAGGTCGTTTTCTTCTTCTTGACATCATATTATATACGTTTGAATACAGTCCTAAGGTCATAGAATGGTTATTTCTAATGAATGCAGGTTTGTGTGTGATATTAATATTCCGTACTATGGTATCTAAGAAAACTAGAAGTAGGAAACCTTGTCCACTTCAGTAATGTAAGGTTTACAGTACAAGAATCCACTACATCATTGACTTGAAGTCTGGTGCGAGCACATAGTCGCTTATCCGCAACACATAGTAACCAGTATGAGAGCCAAAGTTCACACTATTCAAAAAACCACCAATCTCTCTATCAGAGATGTATGAATTCAAATTAAAGATATCATCATCTGTCGTCCGTCACTCAACCTATAATGGTGCGAGCACATAGTCGCTTATCCGCAACACATAGTAACCAGTATGGGAGCCAAAGTTCACACTATTCAAAAAACTACTAATCTCTCTATCAGAGATGTATGAATTCAAATTAAAGATATCATCATCTGTCGTCCGTCACTCAACCTATAATATCTCAATTTGTTTGCGGAATCTTATTTATTTAAAAGCGTATTTTCCCACCTTAATTATCTAAAGGAACAACTCTGATACTTGACTCTTACTCGCATTGCTAGAAGAAAATCTTTGGCCTTTGAACTCGCTCAATATCTTGACCCCTTTTAAGACGTATGACACTTAATGTGATTCCTGCACAAAACTGAACTGAATTATTCAAATCCAGTTAAACGTAGGAATCCAATCCATTTCGAGTTTAAAATTATCATAAAAATGGAACAAATCAAATAAAAGTTACGCACTGCATTCCTGTTTTTATTCTCACTTTCAATTAATCCCTCTTCGAGGAGAAAGTGTTATCACAGTGCACGTTAACCTTTTGAACCCTTATAAAAAGGAAAATCATGAGAAGTCCTTCCAGACGTTTGACATGCCTCCAAGGGGTTGTCGGTTGTGACTGATATTTCGAATTTGCAGAAAGAAATCTTTCTAGTTCATTTCCCCCATCAGATTAACCGAATATGACTTCTAAAACAATGGCCAACTATGATTGACATATCACTTCAGCCTGGACTCTGCTGGGCATTATTCGCTCTACTAGTATCAATGAAAAAAAAAGTCCTTAAAACAATGAAAACCCTTTCTGACATTGCAAAGCCCACCTGCTGATAGGTTTTGGGTTTCTTAATTGTTTATTACCGAACAAAAAATATGAGAAATTAATTCTTTGCAGGTCCTTGCACTATGCGGCTACATACTGGGAGACAAGCGCACGGTATATAGAAACGTCACAAATCAATATTCCAGATGGCATCTGTCCTTGTTGTATACGTGTATGTGTGTTTGAAATATTTGAATAAATTAAATTTGAGAAAATCCGCAGGAAGTTCGTCTGAGCGTTAGCTCTTCCCTTTTCCTGAAATTACTTTTAGAGCAGGGGAATTAAAATAGCGCAGTGTATTCAGGATGTAGTGACGTTATTCTATCGTCATCCTGTGGAGTTTGTTTTCCTGTCTTTATTCGATTTAAATTTAGATTTTTTTTTTTTGTTGTTGTAGCATATTTTTACTTCTATTTTATTATTTAATGTTGTTAGATGTTTGGGATGCTACAGCGGAAAACAACCTCAGCAAATGGTCTTACATAATAGACATAAGCAATTGGTATATGCTTTGCGCCCAGACTAAGGTTTTTGAACTTTGCAAGTGAAGACTTTAAAATAAAATGATTTCGTTTTGGTAAATTATTTTAAATTTCAGAAGATTTGTACTGAATTTCGTAAGGAGCTTCTTTCAGAATATCGTACGTACTCGTATTTATTGTTTTTGTAGGTCAGACAATTTTTTTTTTGAAATCCATTGACTTGAAGCCTGCTATAAACAAAGCATAATGACACACGGTGCACTGATTTAAAATAATTTTCACCTCGTTTATATCACAAATCTCTCAATAAACCCCGAAAAAGCTGTACTAATCTCCTTCAGTAATACTGAACCACATGTTCACCAAGGTCCACTCATCTAATTCTGGGAGATAGAAGGCATTAATCATTGCCCTGTAGCATTCGCCAATAACAGTGACCGTATTGCCGATGGCGTCCTTAATCACTCCTCCTGCGTGAACACCGAACAAAGAGCTGTCAAAAGAAGCTTAAATTCCATTCGATTTCTGATTTACGTGTGTTAATGGCCGTCATTCTCGCTTTCCGCCGAATTTCCTTTTATAAGTTCTGAAACTGAATTAATTAATTTTAATAAATGCGTTTGTGAATTATGTGATTAAATCTTTTCTTATACGTATCTCTGCGAGTGGAGTACATGTCAAATAGTCAACTAATAGCATCTAATCATACGGTGATATCTCTAATGAGCCTGCTACATCGACAAAATTATTGCACGTTTTTGCGGAGTATAGCGCTCCATTGCTTGTCTGTTTGTATACTACAGATGCCTAATTTACAAATGTCAAATATGATTGACGTACTATTGCCATCTTTTGATAGGGTGAATAATTTTGCGCCACCTGTTATAAAGTTCTCCAGCGAAGTCAAATATACAGGACTAGTTTCAGACAAAAACTCAATTGAAACTCACACATAACATGCATATCCCACATCTGCCAGGGAAGCTTTCATTGCCATAGCTTTATTTCACATATACAATACATATGTACGAGTATGTGTTGTATATTTGAAAAAAGTGGCGATTCGCATTACAATCAGGTTATTACAAACAGGAGAAACGAAACCCACAGTTCCTCACTTAAAATTAAGAAGCGGTGTACGCATAGATCCAAAATTGAGACCGGAGTAGGTTTAAATATGCATGGCTCAAAAACAAACGTTGCAAGGCTATTTTAAAAAGTCGTAGCGTCTTTCAAGTTGAGTTTCATACTATCCAAGAATGTACCATGTTTAGTATTTTAGTATTTAGTATATGCATCCATATCCTCACTGGCACTCAAGCAGCAATAAAAGCGTAAAATTCAAACCTATGCTGTTTGAATCTGTTCTACTCGTACATTGTCTTCTGGATTTACAAATTCTATTTATGGTAAGAACCAAGGTATGGAATAAAGTTAAAACAAAAAAAAAAAAAACGATACACTAGCTAGAAAAGGATCAACTGATTCATTCAATCGCCCAGATCATTCCTGCGGCATGCCGTAGTCGGCAATAGATTCAACGATCAAAAGTTGCGAGGAAAAGGTGTATCTATTTTATTGGGAGAATATAACCAGTCTTCGATAGGCTAAGAGAGCTATGAAACCATTACAAAATAAATCCAAATTTTCTCGAAACTAAAACGAAGACTGCTCACCTTTCTTCCGGGACACAAACAGCTTCGATATTACTTACACAAATTCAGTATTACTTAGACAATTGAATGTCGCCTTCGTATGGAGGATGTCAAAACCGTAGAGCACATACCATACTGGGTGAATGCGCCATAAAGAGGTGTTCTTTCTCTTTGAAAGCCTAGTTACTGGGCATTCGCAATATATCTCCATCAGAGTGAAACTACGTTTATTCATAAAGTTGTCTGGCATCTTAAACTGTTTTTGTCTACAATACTATACTATACAGCTTCTAGGTGGCTGTTCCCATTGCAATTGGAAGGTTAGGTTAAAACATCATCAGTTCAACCAATGTCAATCGTCAATGTACCAGAGATATGATGATCAATAGATTTCATGTCATAGGTAGCGAATATTGAACTAAGTGGACCATATCTCTGTTAATGCAATATTCCTTTTGATCCTTCGAGCGAAAATAAATAGAAGATACGACTATGTACCAGCAACTGTGGGTGACCACTGATGCTAATGTCAGATACCTTGAGACAGATTGAGAAGCATATTGAATTGAAAGTTCAATTTCCGAAGACTTCTAATAGCACCGCTTGTGATGAATACAAGGACGGCGGACACAACTCTAACATTATTCAGTAAAAAGTCATTTAATCATCTGCGCGATTGTTCTGTAATAATAAAGCTTTTGAGGATTTTGAAGGCATGATTACTGTAGCCAGGGCATGGGAATATGAACATTTCTTATAGGATAGTTACTATAGGTTATATAAAGGAAGAGTGGCTGTTGGAGAGACAAACTCTCTTAGACCTACTGGCTCATTATGATGTCACATGGATTTGTTATTCTCCTACTTTTTTGGAACCAATTGGAGCTTATGAGAGGAGGATTGTCTTTTCTTCTCCCTCGTCTATGCAGCTTCTGCAGATATCATTTGTAAGAACGCCAAGCATTCTTGCATACATGCCTATAAGACAGTGTTCAGTGATGACACCTATGATAGCGCTGAGATTATTCCTATTTTGAAAGATCCAACTCTTAAAACGATTCAGATCCAGCTTTGGCCAGATCTGTTTCGTCGTTAGACATGTTGATCCCACATTCCATCTCAAGTTTTGTTAGCATCCAGTTTAAATATTAATTTGTACGTAGCGATTGGTATACCGATGGTACTCTTTTCCGGTAGAATAGGTAGAGTGTTAGAGTGGCGGGTTCGTCCGCCCTACAGTTCCCTGAAAGGCCTCTATGCCCCGCATCATCCAAGGATGGTTTAGATTGAATCCAGGGTTCCGATAGCGATCTGACTAGTGTAGTGGTCTAGTGGTATATGCATAGACTCCTCAAGCAGAGGGTCGCTAGTTCGAATCTAAATGTAACGAACTAACAACTAGCACGTACTAAGACCCATTGGTTGAGGATGCACTGGCTCGTCCCGTCCAGTCTGAAAACCACCTCTGGGAAAAATATCAAAACCTAATACACCTGAGTTTCAAACTACTACACCACCCGACCGCGCCCTGGAGCAAAGCCAGTAAAAGGGTATTCATATCCCCTTGGTGCGAGCGCAGTATTATAAAAAAAAACTATCTGAAAAGATGCAGATATTATGTTTTTCTTCAGCCAAGACAGGAATTCTTTAATCACCAAAATTTCCGCCTAGACTACAATTTGGACCAGTGATTTGGAAGGCGAAAGAATAGGCTTAAATGAAGTTTATCTGGAAAAGTTATAAAGATCCACCTTGAATTCATCCGCAAAGAAGTGGATTTACTTGTCATCTTCCTCCCAGAAGGATATAGGGGATGCTTACATGAAAGTCTTTGTCAAACCAATATTTGGGCAATAGTGTAATCCATGTTCTTTGTAAGGATTCCTAGGGTATTAAGAGTATAAGAGAGGTCAAATAAATTCTTTGTTCTGTGTATAGTCACTGTAAGCCTAACAGCTACGTTCGCAAATATTCAGTGCCGCGCTTATGCGCAGACATGCTGTTCTTTGGAATTTACATAGTTTGCTGCAATTGACTGCATGGTCCAAGGCAGCCCACTAGACAACCATGACTTAAGTGAGCATCAGTCTTATAACAGAGACGTATAGCTAGTGGGTAATGCGAGGTGAAAGACCCCATTTGTTCCCAATGGCTTTTTTGCAAGAGAATAAAGCTGCTGTAGCTTTCTGCACTATTTCTTGAATGTTAAGTTTTCAGTTTAGTTTTCTGTTAAAAATGAAAGCCAGATATTTTGCTGTATTGGAGAAGATAACAAGATCAGTTTTATGGGGGTTTACGCTTCCAGGTATATCAGCAGTTCATTTACCACCAAGTTTCAGGGAAGGGTTGAAAGGACACCGCCTTGCAGTGTACCTCTGCTGACATATCTTTTAGCAGAAGCCTTACCCAGTTTGGTGAATATTTAGCATAAGACTGATCAACTCCCATATGAGCCATCTACCTTCAATCGGGATTGCGGTTGTGTTGACGTTGTTAAAGGCACTCCCTATGTCCAGGAAAACAAGCATGGGTACTCTCTATATTGTGGGAATCGTTCAATGTAGCTAGTCAATGAATGTAGAGCCGTTTCCACCGAGTTTCCTTTACAATAGGCATGTTGAGTATATGGATATCAATCAGTCGCTCTGGAATTTGGGACAACGCATTTTTCTTAGTTGGGAATGAACACTACATTAACAGAGCAGTTTGCCTCTTGTAATCAGACCATACATTTAAGTCGCAGTTGCAGTAATCCTGTATTAGTTGCAACGGAACTGGGAGCTACCTAGAAAGTGGGTGTTCAGTAGCAGGTTGATTGGTTCATCACTTGAAGTTGTCCAAACAGCTAGGCATCATTGGATTTCTAGAGAGGATTCTAAAGGATTCCTTGTATGAGTCCCAGTGAGTCCTTTTTTTAGTTTTATACTTTTGCTTGGCTGAAAAGTTTCCTGTAAAAATTTCTAAGTGGTGCTTTTTGCGACTTTTCTTGCCTCTACGTTAAATAAGACAGCAGGAAACATCCATTGTCGGAAAGAAAACCAGAGTGAAATCCTTAACTTTCATGTCAGGCTCGTTGATGTTATGCGGAGGACTTAAGTGTTCAGAGGAGAGTGTTTTTAACCCATTAAGGACAACTGTACTCAACCGAGTACCCTCCTTTTAGGCACCGTTACGCGAAAAATAAGTGAGATAACTGAGAAAAATGTATATCTGTCAAAAACTAAGTATGCTTCGATTATGGTATCAGTTTTAAATAAACAGATTGTTAAATTCGTGAGCGAAATTGTGCATCGTTTATAGTGCGGTTTATAAGTTGTGAATTTTTAATCGAGTAAGTTCAGTTATTATAATGTTAATAGGTATTTTAAGAGCTATTTTATAGTTTTGTTGCATTTTTTATTTTTTTTACATTTGGGCACATTCGGTACATTTTATTATTTTAGCATAAAATGAGTCAACGGGTTTATAAGTTTTCAAAGAACTAGAATGGACTAGAAAGCTATAGCTTCCGTTTTCGAGGATGAGGAAAAGGCGGAGTATGATATGGTGCTTATGATGAAGAAGGTGCCGATGATGACATTGAAACAGCAAAATCTTCCCCACGATGTTCCAGGGACAGTAGAAGTGTTTGCACATACGCAAGCCTCCAGAGAAAGTGATTGGGAAAGAAGTGATGAAGAGACACTCACTTCTAAGAGACGTAAGATAGCGGACAGTAATCAAGGCCATATAAGTTGGAAGAAGTGTTCTCCATCATACATAGCTGAGTTTTTCAATCTCGTACAAATTTTGAAGAGGTTGTAGACCTTATTATTAGCAATACAAAGCTTTACGCCAGCCAAAATAACAGGCACACATTCGATATGAATGTACTTCAATTTAAAGGTTTTATTGGAATACTGCTGCTAACTGGATATCGCAAACGCGAAAGACTGTATTGGTCCTTAGATGAAAATGTGGGATCTCGATTGGTGCAGCGTACCATGTCTCGAAATGCCTTCATGGAATTTAAACGGATCATTCACTTGGTGGATAATAATGAAGCGAATAGTACCGATGACAAAATATTCAAGGTGAGATCTCCTCATCAAAAAATTTTTCAGTGGAGTGTTTTTCATACCGATTTGTCGATAGACGAGTCGATGATCAAATACTCTTTAGAGAGAAACCTGTACGCTTCGGATACAAGAGCCGGGCGCTAACAAGTTCTACAATTTCTTGTATGAAGGTTGCATGTAATATCATCAGATAATCCTCAGGAATCACTAGGTACCTACTTCATCAATGCCAAAAGGAGACGATTCCAAACAGACCATCATCATCAACAATACCTGGCTTATCAAAAAATAACAACGGGCATTTTCTAAAAAAATTGTCTCAGCAGCTTAGGTGTGCAATTTGTCATGCAAGAGTACGTTGGGAGTGCAAGATGTGTGCTAAGACTCTTTGCATTTCGTACTTAACTACCTACTGGGTCAAAACAATTTATCTTTTTTTTTTTGTTTTCTTACTCGAATTAAGAGCTGTAAATTAACAAAAAAATAAAGTCTAATAGGCTTTAATGGGTTAAAAGTGTTTCTCTGTACTTTGGCCAATTTGTTTTACGATAACTTCAGAATACTGAATTGATGTATGTATGTGTGATCTGAAAATGAGTGTTCAGACGTAACATCCAGTTCGTTAGCATTTGAATGATGTTGTCGGAGACAAGAGTGCTATCTGGCATTTGTTGTATGGTTTTTGTTATAAAAGTGGGCTCATTGCCAATGTTGCAAACAATAAGGTTAGTAAGTATAATATAATCAAAAAGTAACTCAACTCTATCGTTGATGTCGATTCTGCCCCATACTGTGTGATGAGCATTAGCGTCACACCCAATTATGAGGCCAGTTCTTAGCCTTCCACCTTTTTTAGGTTGTCACCAAGGAGAGGGCCCACATGGTTATGGTGGCCAAGATATGACGACAACCAGTCTGGCCAGTCTGAAAACCGTTATGTCGGAGTCCCTGAGGTTGGGAAGTATAAAGCGGAGCGTATACATTTGTCCCAAGTTACCGAACCACGCCTTCTACGATCCATTATTCCTAGATTAGGATTATGTTTTCTATGGCCTTGAAAAGACAAAAGGATTTGCTGTATACAGATAAGATTAGCTTATCCAAAGGCCAGTTATCCAGATACTCTATTAACGACTGAGCTATTTTTGGAGATACTGGGCCCACAGCCAAGCTGATCCTCGACAAGTTTCGTATGACACCTTCATCCAGCCCAGTGGACAAAGGCAGAAGGGAAGTTAGAGTATGAGAAAATTGATGACCACCCTTTATTTTCAAGGCTCATCTGAAGAACTCGTCGAGATTAATTGATCTAACTCAGCCTCTACAACTGGAAAAACTACATTTCATAGGGATATTAGAGGGTGGTCTGTAATTTTCCCAGAAAAGACAATCTGATTGACCACTAATGAGACGTGGGCCACTTTAGTTCAAGCTTTATATTCTATAGGCTCCGTATGTACGTACATTATAGCCGAGTCCAAAAGCAATAATATACTGGCCTCAATCAGAATTGTTGTAGGTTTGCATACTTCTTTTACCTGATCATCTTACATTGCAGTAGAATCAGTTTGTTGAAAATTGAAATTAGTTGTGTCAACATATGTATGTACTATGTATTGTAGATCCTAATTTTTCTTTCTTAATTGACATACCAATCGCCGAAAGATTGCTTTTCTCTTTTTTTTGCTTTAAGTTTCACAGGTTATGGGCCCAGAACACGTGGCGTTTGTTCGTTAAAATTAATTATAGATATACTTGATGGTATTTAGTATTTTTTTGGTAATCGACCAAACACGGATTTTTTTCCTAAAACCGCAGACCGTAAGTGGACATAAAAATGGAATCAGATCTGCAAAGAGTTGACAAATTGCAGAATAGTGAGCAGTGGCTAGTTTGGAAGTTCCAAATTAAGATTTTGCTAAAAGCATACGATTTGTGAGAGATCGCCAATGAAACAGCAAAGAAACCGGTTGTCAAAACTGAGACTTCGGTAGCGGACTCCGAGGTACTCCAGAAGTGGTTAAAAGCCGACAGTAAAGTCCAAAAAGTGATTGTTACATCGATGGGACAGGAGCCATTACTGCATATAATGAGTTGTGATAATGCATTCGACATGTGGACCAAGCTTGAGAATGTATATGAGCAAAAATCTAAGACATCAATCCACTTGCTTCAGCAAAGATTTTACAGCTTTGCAAAAAGTGAAGATGGAAATTTATCGATTCACATATCAAAGCTTCAAAAAATCGTTTAACAGCTTAAAGATTTGGGGGAGGATGTCTCAGACTCAATGATCATCACAAAAATTTTAATGACTCTACCACCGTCATATAATCACTTTATGGAAGAGTCGAGAATGAATACACAAAATCAAATTGAGTGTGAAGCCCTGGTCGCTAGGAAAGGTAAAACCACGTCAAAATCCGTTTTTCGAAGTAGCAGCGGTAAATGCAAAAAATTGGGCAAGAAAACAGGCCATTCTAAAGCGGAATGTCCTACAAAGCAGAAAGAGAAGACAAGTTTTGCAAATGACGTCAAAAGAGGGGAAGCATTTATATCTCAAACTGTTTTTTCCAAAACGTCGGAAAGGGATAGTTGGTTTC
This sequence comes from Volucella inanis, assembly GCA_907269105.1. NCBI lineage: Eukaryota > Metazoa > Arthropoda > Insecta > Diptera > Syrphidae > Volucella > Volucella inanis. The sequence goes on from OU026156.1 coordinate 112,383,472, forward strand.
TCGATTCGGGTGCAAGTGATCACATGACATCTAGAAAAGATTGGTTTATTTCTTTCAAGAAATTTAAGAAACCGCTAAATATTCGAGTTGGAAGCGGTGAAGTCATTATTATCAACGTTCTGGCATATAGTAAAATTGGCTGGAAAGAGAAGCATATGTCAAACGTGCTTTATGTTCCAGTTATAAAACTAAGGACTAGCCATCAGATCAAATAAAAAGGAATGTGAGCTGCTTAAGGATGACGATGTTGTTGCTGTTGGTGTGCGCGAAAATAAAATGTTCAAGCTTTTGTTTCAATTGTTAATGTTGGGTGAACCTCATGTGAATAGTGCTGTTCAGGATTCAAGTCATATGTCTGGTAATGACCTCCAATTATGGCATGAGCGACTCTTTCACCAGAACATAATTTACGTAAAAGAATTCCTCAAATCAAACAATATTAAATATTCAGGAGATTCCTCATTCTTTTGTGCTGCTTGTGCTATGGGAAAAAGCCGTATTTTGCCGTTCATCAGAAGTGCGAAGAAAGCGTCTGTGCTTGGTGAGCTAGTGCACTGTGATCTTTGCGGCCCCATGCATGAAACATCTTACGGAGGATCCGGTACTTACTTTTAATGAAAGATGATTTTTCTAATACTTGTTATGTTTATTTTCTTAAAGAAAAAACTGAGTTAACTAAACAACTGCAGGTATATCTAGAGCAGGTGAAGATTGATACAGGTCGCTCTGTTAAAATCCTCCGTACCGATAATAGATTAGAATTCGTCAATAAAGACGTACAATCATTACTAAGGGCTCGAGGCATATGTCATCAGAAAACTGTTCTTTACACCCCGCAACAAAACGGGCGAGCCGAACAAGATATGCGGGCGATTGTCGAAGCAGCCAGGTCAATGATGTACGGTAGGAATCTCAAGATGAAGCTGTGGGCTGAAGCGGTAAATACTGCAGTTTATGTTTTGAATTGGATCTGTCCAAGCCAAATAAAAGGGAAATCTCCATTTGAACTATGGTTCAAGAAAAAGTGTGAAATGTTCGAGTATAAAGTATTTGGCTGTGAAGTTTTTATGCACATTCCGAGTCAAAAAACTAAGAAATGGGATAAAAAAGCTAAAAAAGGGATTTGGTTATCAAATTCTTTTAGAAGGCAGCAACAGAGTAGACATATCGAGAGATATTTTGTTATGTCTGAGGGATTTGCTTTTGTTGCCGAAACGATCGAACCTCCTAGTTATCAGAAAGCAGTGTAGACCCCGTGGGCAGACAGATGGAAGCGTGCTATGGATGAGGAAATCTCGAGTTTACTGCAAAATAACACCTGGTAATAAATGGGTTTACAAGGTCAAACTATCAACAGATGGTAAAGTGAGTCGATATAAGGTCTGCCTAGTTATCAAGGGGTACAGCCAGAAATACGGTCTGGATTATTTGGAAACTTTCAGTCATGTAAAATTTTCATCTTTATGTACTAAAGCAATCTTCTAGATGCTGAAGTTCTCCGGCTTTCTTCAAAAATTTGATTTCAAAGTAAGTTTATATGATCCTTGTGTATTCATTAGCTCTTCGAAGGGAAAGAAAATTTTCCTTGCCATCTACATCGATGACGGCTTAGTAGCAGCATCAAGCAGAGAAGACGTGGACCATATTCTCAAGTGCCTAAAACAAGAGTTTGAAGTAACGTATGGTGATGCCGACTATTTTCTTGGACAAGAAATTTGGCGAAGGAAGGACGGTGCGGTTTTGATTCATCAAGCGGCGTATGCAAGGCGGCTTTTAAAGAAATTCATCATGGACGATTCAAAATCAGTTTCAACCCCATCTGAGAAGATATCAAGTGCCGCCGTCAGATGTGTTTATGGAGGACAATTCCCTTTCCGCGAGGCAGTAGAATCACTTATGTATTTGGCTGTTGCAACGAGGCCTGACATCTCTTTCGCCATCAGTCCAGTTAGCAGACACTTGGAGAATTCCGTCAGACACACTGACTGAAAAGTCAGTGCCGTTTCTAAGAGAGGGCACCATTTGAATTAAATCCATACCATTTTCAGTTAGTACCAACCTTCGAAAGATACGTGTATAAATTTGACAGCTGTCGGACGATTAGTTCTCGAGATAAAGCGATCTGAATGAAACAACTTTTGTTATAGTGAAAAAGATGGATTCAAAGCAATTTCGTGTGTTGATCTATCATTGCTTTTTGATGGGAAAAAATGCATCCGATGCAAAGAAATGGCTTGATAAGTGTTACCCGGACTCTGCACCAGCCGAACCATTCGCAAGTGGATTGAAAAATTTAAAAGTATTCATACAAGCACCGATGATGATGCACGCAGTTGACGTCCAAAAGAGGCTGTTTTAGATGAAAACACCAAAAAAGTCCACAAAATGAATACGAATGACCGTAAAGTGAAGTTGATCGAGATAGCTGAGTCTCTGAAGATATCAAAAGAGCGTGTTGGATATATCATATACGAATATTTGGACATGCGAAAGCTCTATTCAAAGTGAGTGCCGCGTTTGGCTACATCACTTTACACCAGAGTCAAGTCAGCAGTCAGCTGAGTGGCGAGCAGGCGACGAACCTCGTCCAAAACGACAAAAAACTCAACAGTCGGCTGGCAAGGTTATGGCATTCGTATTTTGGGATACACATGGAATAATTTTCATCGGCTATCTCCAAAAGGGGCATACTATCAACAGGGACTATTACATTGCGTTGTTGAAGCGTTTGAAGGACGAAATCGCAGAAAAACGGCCGCATTTGAAGAAAAATAAAGTGCTGTCTCATCAAGACAATGCACGGTGTCACAAGTCGATGAAAACGACGGCAAAATTGAATGAATGAATTGCTTCCCCACCCACCGTATTCTCCAGATTTGGCCCCCAGCGACTATTTCCTGTTCGCAGACCTCAAAAAAATGCTCGCCGGAAGGAGATTTAAGACCGATGAAGAAGTAATCGCCGAAACAGAGGCCTGATTTGAGGCTAAATCGAAATCGTACTACAAAACTGGTATCGAAAGATTGAAAAATCGTTTGAATCAGTGTATCGCCGTCGAAGGCAACTAAATTGATAAATATAATTAAATTTTGCAAAAATTTTGTGTTTTAATACAAAACGGCACTGACTTTTCAGCCCATGTGTTACTAATGAATTGCATTTGCATTGTTTCAGCGATGCTGATTACGTGGGGGATGTTGAGACAAGAAGGTCGACGAGCGGTGCTGTTGTGATACTGAGCGGTGGGGCGATTCCTTGGCAGTCCCAGAGGCAGAAATGTGTATCGCTATCTAAAACCGAATCCGAATATATCGCTGCATCGGAGGCTGCAAAAGACTTGTTGTGGTTGCAGAAACTTTTTCGTGAGCTGACCAATGAAACAAGAGCCTGTTCTTCTTTATATTTGGATAAGTAATTTTTTTGAACACACAACATTGTACTAAGAATGAATTATTGCTGTATAAAGTTTAAAATGAATTGTTTTGGGATTTTGAAAAATGTATGACACAAGTGGAAGTGTTGAAAATTGAAATTTGCTATGTGAAATTTACTATGTAGATCCTAATTTTTCTTTCTTACTTGACATACCAATAAAACTAAACAGTCTCTTTGTTACTCTCGTATCGAAAGGTTGCTTTTTTCTTTTTTGCTCTAAGTTTCACACAGCTTAATAGCAGGATAGGACATTAATTGCATTTTCATGCAAAGGGAAATTTAAAACTCGTCTGCAGTGAATGTACGCGCTTTGCAAATGCTATTGCATCTTATTGTAATGTGCGAAGGGGTTGTCACTTATTTACACCTTATTTTTTCTTATTATTTTGATCGCTGATTTATCACACTGTTGCATCTTTTTCATCATTCCTTCGCTTGGTTTATTCTTCAAATACATTAGTTCAAATATTTGTGTGCTGATTGCTTCCACTCTTTCCGTCAATGACAGAATGACGTCTTTGCGTTTTTAATTTATGCGTTACATAAATCTGAAGTTGAAGTTTTAAGAACGCCCTAGGTAAATTGTGCGGTGTCTTGCCTAATCATAGTATCTCTCATGACATTCTTGCAATTATAATTATTAAAAGGCTAACAAAGCGCACAAAGCGAAACCATCTGCAATTGCTGATTAAATTCTTCTCACATACCAACAACATTCTAAATGTTAACAATAACTCCAAATGAAAGTCAGTCTTATTCATCTCCCATAACGATACAATGCTTACAATAGAAAAACTCTTAAATTATACTTTCTCCAAAAAGATACCCTTTTTCTCGAAACTGAAATTCCTTCCAGAATATCGCCTGCGTTTTATGTAAAGCCACCCTCCCAAAATCCCATATGGAAAACACGCGTAATCAACTTATCAAATTATCACACTTGATAAAAACTCAAAAGACACAGCAGCATACGAATGTTATGTGTTGCCTGTCGGTTGTTTGCTGACTGCCTGTAAGTTGGATCTAATTAATTTCAATAAACATACCCTCAACGCCAACCATTTTCTTGTGTTTGCAGATAATTTCTGCCAATTAGCAGGCACTCGTAAGCGATTTTCATTAATTCCATGTAAACACCTCGGTTACATTACAAAAATGATTTTTTTCATTCAAATAAATTGACGAAACATAAATTGAATTGTTTAAAATGACAAACATTAAGAAAAAGTCTTGTATCCGCCTTTACTAGGCATAACATATTTATTAACACTTCGTAATTGACCCTTTTCGCCATGTTAATGTCTGCCTACGCTGTACGCTGGAGAGCACTTTACACCGAAAGAAAAAAAAATTTGCGAGAAAATAAGGCACATCTTAGTGGAACAGATCCGCAAACAAATCCGGCAATGAGCTTCCTTGATTCAATTTCAACCGAAGTACTTAATGGACTAATGGCACAAGTAGCACGCTTTTTTTACAGATTTACCTTTACCACAGAGCGATATCAAAATGTTTTATTGGTTCGTCACATTTTTTAAAATGGATAGGGTTTCTGCAGCTATCTATTATGATCATTTAGGAGCTCAGATATTGATTAGTGGTAAGACATTGTTTCTATATCTTTACGGATACATGATGATAAAGCTTGAAATTCGATATTGCTAGAGTTCTCTATACGCTGTTCCAATTTTGAATTTGTGGTCGTTAGGGCATTGCTTTATGACTGTAATTATTCTTCTTTAAATCCATAAACAACCATGATGATTGCGTTTCTACTTATAGTGCAAGACTTGTTGAAGTGTAACTTGGAGTTTTTGTAGTCTTCACGAAGAAACTTGTCTGTTTTAAAACGAAAGATTTTAGAGAGTAGAGGAGCCTTAATTCCTACATTTTAGATATCACCAATCCTCATGACTCATCAGAAGACACATTTGTCCCCAACTTATGATTGATATAACCGTTGAAGGAAGATAACCCTTTGTATCTTTTTAAGGTACAATAAATTTACTTTATTCTTGAAGGTATCGTAATCTCAAGTATAACAGGTATCCTATTAATACTTCAACATCTTTGATATGTGGGTATTTTTCCGATTCTTTTTCATTGGCAGGTAAACCACGATATAATACGAGTACCTAGAACCCATGAACTTGATGTTTAAGGCGGCAAAAAAGCTTCACGCAGTACTAAGAGATACTTAGACAGTATACCTAATCCTGTCATAAGTTCTTTTACACAATTTCCAGCAAAACTTCTTGCGAGATAAAAATCGTTAACTTTTTTTCAGAACACATGCACTGATCAGTAAAGAATACTGGTCAGTTTGGTTCCAATTTGCAAACAATTAGCATGGAGTGGGGCGTAAAATAGAATCGAGTCGAGGTAATAGCGTTGCATAAGTGCGGAAAGAGGGATGGCCAAATATCGAGAATATTCGTTTATCAAGTCAAGAAGTGATCGCCCGCACGTCGTCCGTACGAATGCGGTAGTAAAGGTAGTGCGTGAACGAATTCGGAGAAAACCCCTTAGGAAGTAGATTATGTCCAAGGGATTGGTTATGTATATCTACCAGATCCATGTCCAGGCTGATTCGGGATGATCTGCATGTGAGAGCTTATCGTCGGTCCACGGATCATCATCTAACTCCTTAAGTAAAACAAAATTAGGTTAGAAAGATGCAAGCGACTTTTGCGGTGGCATGCTAATAATGGCCATGAAAACATTCTGTTTACGGATGAAAAAATTTTTACCATGAAAGATGTTTTCAACAAACAAAATGAGAAAATTTATGCCGCTTCCGTAATGGTTTAGTGGGGGGTCTCTCACCATGGTGTCACATCTCGCCATTTCTGTTGAAAAGGCATAAAACTGGTGCAAACATGTGAAGGGTTTGACTAGTACCCTTTTCAAGGGATACAGATGTCACTAGTGTTTTTCGTGAATTCCTGCCTATGTAGGCTTAATTTCACGGAATGCCCATACATCCATAAGAGCAAGGATACGCCTTGAAATCGCTCACCGTCAATTCTTTAATACCAAAGCGTTGGAGGCACGAAATCTTTACAATAAGACCAGTACATATGCTCCGCCCCAGCTTTTTATTAGACAACGTCATTGACGGGCGAAGCCTTGATAATTGGGCGTGGGCCCTTCAATGGATAGATCAGATAGATAGATCTTACAATAGGATGCCCATAGTGGCTCAGAGTCAATATTTCTGGCTTTATAGCAGCAGAAGTTTGGGCGTCGGAGAGTACAGATCTGAATCCATTGGATTATGGTTTGTGATCAGAATTGGAGAACATGTCCTGCAAGACTCCCCACAGAAATTTGAAAAGGCTCAAAACAGCATTAACCAGAGCAGGGTCCACGATCTCCGTGGTACGTGACGCTATAGCCTAATGGCCACACCGTTTGGAAGCTTGTGTTTAAGCGAAAGGCAGTCGTTTCAAGTGAATCCAATTTTTCTTAATAATCAATATTGTGGTCTAATTAATGAAACAATTTTGAATACAATATGTTTACGGTTTTTTTTTTATAGCGTTGTATATTTGTAACAGAACTAATGGCAGGACTAGGTAATTTGTCCTTCTCTGGCGAAAGTGTTAGCAATTACACCCCAAACGAAGTAGTAATCAAATCCGTTGATGTAATTTGACTCACTGCAATACTGCTAGACTTCTATGACACATTTCCAAAATCAGCAATATCGTCACAACGCACTGAATTGCAGGTTTGGGCACGCCCTTAACCTGGGCTTACAAAGTAACAACTTCTTTCACAGCTGATGAGAGAAGACCACGTCCTTTTTCTACCCTTAATTTTCTTTTAAAATTATCAGGAAAGTGTACTTAGAAAACTTTTATTTCCTATTTATCACAAAGGGATTATCGACCTTCTACACGATGGATCTATTCTATAACGGGCCGGTGATAAGTTTATGTACTTCTTAATGAGCGTTGTAATCGTGAAAATTGTGGCACAGGAGGGCCCCTGTGTTGCATCGACAATTTGATTTTATAATTTATAAGGTTTTAACTGATCATTGCGTTACGGTTTTATATTGTTGTAAACTCATTCTATGGTATACTTCAGCAAGTAACTTACAACTGGGAACAATGCTATCAAATAGCATTTGAAAATGCTGGCTGATATTTTTCTTCGCTTTTGGTATGTAGCTTAAATCAATTCAAAATAAACTTGTCATACCCAGCTCTATAAGCATGGCATCCAATGTTTTGTAAAGAGCGAAGGTTCTGACAATACTAACTGGGTATTGTTGCTGTTGCGGTTTCTGTTCAACATAGCTTCACACAGATAATCTTTGACAAAATCTTCTTGGATATGCTTTATTCTCTATTGCCAGCTAGAAAAACTACCACAGATATCGTCGGCCTTTTATGATCTTATACTTGTAGTCTAAAAGTATGTTTTTATAATAGTCGAAATCCTGTGAGGTTTCAAATTTGTAGTCTGATTGAAAAGTTTTCTATCAAACAAACTATCCCTTGTTCGAAGTGGAGATTCCTTTTGTATTTTCTTCAACCTCGCAACTATTATAGCATTCAGCATGGCCCCATTCTATGAATTTTATGATCAGCCGAGCTTTCATTACCACAGAAAATTTTCAAGGTATTTTTTGAAATGGATTTTTTTGCAAAACAGTAATAGGCAAAACAGCCTTTGAGATATTTTGTTGTGGAAGCCGATAAAACATGGTATTTCTTGATTTTTGTTATGAATTTGAGAGGGAGCTTAAGCTACAATTTTAGTATTATTTCTCTCATGGGTCACAGTAATCTTGAAGAAAATAAGACTACTTACATTACTTTTTTGAAATACAATTGAGTTAAGAGGAAGATATGTCCCAAAAAAAGTTTGTCATTTATGTACGTTTGGTAGAATTTTCGGTAGTTTATCAGCAATTTCATTACATTCAAAGGCTTTCTGACCTGTAGATATTAGAGTACTCGTTCTAGAAGTAGTCTGCTGTATATATACTGATGGTGGTATCATTTATGAATATCTCGCAATTTATATTGGCGCACGAATATATAGCAAACATCTAGACCTGGAAGACATTTAAGCACCAAATAGACCAGCATCAGACTCTATTTTTGACTCAACAGTATATTACATCAGTCTATTAGCCTTCAACAGGAGATCTCAGTTTCCAAGTCTGATTGAGATCATGATAATGTTGATAATTTCTCATGAAGATTCGACTATTCGAGGTAGTTGCCAATTGACCAGATTTTTCGGTGGTCTCTGCCATATAATGGAAAATAACAAGTCTCAGGTTTTACTGTATGTGCGACGACAAGCCCAGAGGGTAAGCATTCTTTCTACTTATTAACAGTCCCTTCGTAGAATGATCCTTCCATTAATCTTGTGAGATTTGTAGTCCACTCAAAGGTATTGTCATATTCCAAGGGTTTTTGTAATTGTTATTAATATGACTAATATGGCCTGGGACACCGGAGAGTATTTTTTGTAGGTGATTGTAGTAGCTTTCTAACTTGGTGCGTGTTCGCTGTGTGTGTTTCTTTGAGCTAGTGTCGTATTTCGCCCACTTCATCACATTAATGTGTCCCTGTTGATATTTTTGTGTTATTGTTTGATTCATTTTGGTCGGGAGATGCATACTTCCTATTAAATGGCTTTCGTATTTTCATGAATTCACGAGAAATTCAGTTACCTTCGGTGACAATATCAATACTGAAGGAATGCCTATATTTTACAATGAAAATCGCTTGGAATCTGGAGCTCACATATTTACCGTCTAAGTCTCCTATATTGAAAAAGAGAAAGGAGGGCCGAATTAAATAACGAATACTTAGGGAAAAAAACTAAATGAAATAAAGCTACAAAAGCGATATCTAATCACGCATTGAAATGTGATTGAAGAGAAGTAATCTCCCATTCCACGGCAAGACAATGTTTTCTGATAACTGCACTATAGCCCGTGTGACATGTACAAGTATGCCCAATGGCATAGCACAGCACTTAAATTTTATATTCCTATCTATTGCTATAAAATTCGATTGCCCCGAGATAAGATTGCATAAAAAACGAAATAACAAACAAACCTTCGTTCAATGGTATGTATGTTATATCTGAATCCACCGGGATTTTATAGATTATGAATTTCCTACTGCGCGAAACAGAACAGAACAGAAAACATTTGGGAAAAAGTACATCCAGGATATCCAATACATATCACAGCCCACATAGCCATAGGGTGCCATTTTGATTAAGCTTAGCAACCATTCGCACTAGAGGACATTTTTGTCATATCTGTGCTCCATATGCCCGATTACCGTACATAACAGTTCCGAACAGGATGAACCTCCATCGCGGCATCAGCAGCAGTGAAACCGAGGGAAAAATGGCAAAGCAAAAAATAAAACGAACACCATTTCCTTCAGTCCCCCTTTGGTAAAGCCCACATTACCGCACTGACGTCTACAGCCGGATAATCATTTTTTATTTTAGTGCCGCTCGACTGCCGGAGAACGGGTAGACGAGAGGACGGGCGTGCAGGATCGACGTGTTGTGTATCTATCGTATATCGTATATGCTGTCACCCCCTATACTAGCCTCGTTGCTTGACACTGGAGATACAAGTACAGAGTATAGAGCATAAACAATCTACTCTCAGCCTTGGATGGTTTGCAAAAACGAATCTTTTATCTATACGCCCGGTGTGCTCGTTGTTCGTATAACCATTCCCGCTCCATAAGACCATACCCGGACCGACCCAGAAGGTGGTCGGGCAAAATTGGGTGGTTTACGTACATTTGAATATATTATATATGCAAAGTATTTGCCAATTGGTTTTTTTCACCCCCATTCCACCCCTGCAAACGGCCATAATGTTGTAGATTCTTTATGTGGCTGAGTTTAGACGCAGGCGACCGGCTTCAGGCATCCCCTTTCGCAATTCCGCGGATGTGCAAAAGCCTAAGATAAACATTTTCTTTTTCGTTTTTCCCTTTCCTTTCTTTAGGATTTCTTTTTATTTATTTTTTTTTTTTTTGCAAACTTCTATTTCAATGGTTACATGTGGGCTACGAAAGGGGATGATAATAGAATTTCGGTACAGTGAAGGTGTTTTATTGTCATGGTAACTGGATTGGGTTTCTTAGCACACGTGTATCTCCCTGAATCCGTCAGAATTGAAGGGAATAAATGATGTGTCTTCTACGATCGTTTCTTTCCTCTTTTTCTTCACTTCCTTGCTGGTTGTGTTCGTTTCTCCTTTTGCAAGTACTTAAAGTGATGAAGAGGACGGATGAATGACTAGCGGTAGGAGAGGGCTTATCGCTTATTACAAGCACCAAAATGTGTGTATACTGTGCAGCAAAAAAAAAAGAAAAGTGTTTCTAACTCTGGCCGAAGCAGTATTTATGTGCACTTGCTCTATTTGAGAGTGAAATTTTATATAAAAAGCTCTATGCGTGAAGTTTTCCAATTTTCTATATTGGATTACAGATTCTATAATAACTTTTATATATTTCAGCCCATTTTATTCTGCCTTCTCACCATCACACGATTCAAGCATCATTTGCTAGGGATGTCCATTTTTTCAAATTTCCAAATCGAAAGTCAATTGAAGGAACAAAATAAATGACTTGTGTTGTCTTCATGGAGTAGTAAGAAGTACACAGCGGTTTAGAATTAATGACAATCATTTCAAAATAGGATAGCCAAAGCCTTTGGAATCGAAAGAACTCGCTTAAGTGTACTTTGCCTATGGTTGACCATTACTACCAACATGGGAAAATGAGACTTATCATATGTTGCAATGATAATTCTAAGTTTGGGAGGCACAAATGAAGGCAAGAGGAAGACCGCAAGTAATCGCCTTTTCCATTATCCTGGAGTTAAAAATGAAAAACAAACGCACATAGTATTTGGGGGTCAAATTTGTTGGATACGTTTATCATTTAGTAGTCACAACTTATAATTTCTATCTTTCGAAAGAAATTAAGTTTACAAATAATAAAGCAATAATCGACAACATTAGTTGAAAAGTTGGGTAGCCCTGGTGTAAGAGCACTTTTTTCTTCAACAAATGTGTTCGTTTTTCCTCCAAATCGGCGTTGAATTGGCCCAGTAAATCGACGTAGTATGCTCTTGTTATTGTTTTTCCCTTCTTTTTTTATAATCCCGCACGCGCTCCAAGGGGATATGAATACCCTTTTACTGGCTTTTCTCAAGGGCGCGGGCGGGTGGTGTAGTAGTTTGAAACTAAGGTATATTAGGTTTCGCTATTTTTCCAGAGGTGGTTTTCAAACTGGAGCCAGTGCATGCTCAACCAGTGGGTCATAGTACGTGGTAGTTCTTATAGTTCGTTACATTTAGTGCATCCAGCAACCACTCCAACATCAGTGTTATGCCTTCATGTCAGAGTTGACGCCGACTTGATTTTTCATATAACTACATACAGATTCTATGAAAAAACTTTTTCAGAGAATTGCTTCGCACGGGATTCGAACCCGCGACTCTCTACTTGAGGACTCTATGCATATACCACTACACCACGGTCACCACTTTCAAATAGAAAAGAGACTCCACCTCATGATTTCGATTAAACAGGGTCAAGCACTGCTTTGAAGTGGTCTTACAATTGTTTTTGTTCTCCGGTGTGAGCAAACGCGTTCAGTTGAGATACCTGCTATTTCAGCCAACTCGTGAATTTACACTCGGCGGTCCGCCAATACGAGATCATGTATTGTGTCCACGATTTTCTTTGTGGTAACCGTTTTTGGGCCACCTGGGCGCGGTTGATCAAGAAAGTGCGGCCACGGCGAAACGGTTGAACGGGAAGGTGAATGGGTCCCATGTACACCATCGAGAAGGGTCTTGATATCCTCTCCGGTTCTGCCACTCAAAAACAAAAATCGGATCACATAACGATTCTGCTCTTTTTCCATGGCCGCAAAAAAACACTCACACGATGGGTGTCAAAACAAAACTAAGCGCTGGATTTTTACCAAGTTTTGATAGTCGAGCTAAAAAAGGTTATACTAAATGATGGAACACTCATTTTATCTCAGTAGTGCCACTTATCTTTCAATCCGGGTACTCAAAAAAATAGATAGATAGATATATTTAGAGACTTCGGCTTTTATTCAAGTTAAGATATGAAGGTTGTAGTTATAAGTTCTAATAATCAGAGAAAATTTACAGCATTAGGATCACAGAACTAAGGGTCGTAAAATAATTCACTGGATTTATAAAGCTTAAGTCCAGGTCCACGTGTAACAACAATT